>OY977946.1:23556074-24756074 GCA_963854355.1 Epinotia brunnichana | reverse complement strand
CATTGACGAATTTCATGATAAGGTATCATTGACCGACCCATAACCCTTATTTACAATATCAATGAATTAATTTTAAGAAATATCGTGCATCTATGATTTTTATAATGAACATTACCATGACATGTAATAAAATGTATATACGTACTCTACTTTATATTCTGCCTGACATGTTGGGCATTTTTAATCATACGTGTACCCAATTAGCGTGAGCTGTTAAATAAAAATTAAGTCAGTGTCAGTTTTAAGGTAAAATACTCAGTTCTTGACTGTGCCCCAATAATTGTCACTCAATCATAATTCATAATAATACTGGTGAACAACAGATGTCAACTTTTTTACACTTTGTTTAAATTGGGATGTTTACCATATTTTCTATTCTGTACATATTATACATTAATTTCATAGTGCTCGTCTATCAATTTTATCCAGTCATAATTTTCCCTATTGTCCGTAGTAATTGAATAGGTTTGATTTGACAGTTTACCATTCAAAATGGCAACAATTGAGTCCATTGAGAATACTGAGGTGCGTTGCGCAAGTTTGAGCCCTCAGTATTGTAAACATATTTTTGTAAATAAAATATAGCCTCGTTTTAAAGTGTATTGACTGTCAACATTATTGGGTATATTACGCTTCGATAAAATGCACTTAAGGTGGTTCGATTGCCGTACAAAACGTTATTTGACATTCGCAGGCTAACGGCGTGATATTTTAAGAAACTTAAATAACAAACTCTCATCAATTGGCTTCCCATTTGCGCCAAATTCCCCCTTTCCTAGAATAAACTTGTATAAACTAGATTAATTTGAGAAATTGGTTTGGGACGTGATATTTTGGGAAAACTATTTTTCTCAAATTAATATCTAGTTTATACAAGTTTATTCTAGGAAAGGGGGAATTTGGCGCAAATGGGAAGCCAATTGATGAAAATTTGTTGCATAAGTTTCTTAAAATATCACGCCGTTAGCCTGCGAATGTCAGATAACGCTTTGTATGGCAATCGAACCACCTTAAACAGATATTTCCTTGAACTCTACTTACATGGAATACTAATTTAAATTTTAATAGCATTAATGTAATGGTCTAGAAGAATTTCCCGAGCTCATAAGGTATGTTTCCATTTAGGAAGTTCCCTAGACATTTAATCGAACGAGCGAGCGAGCGAAGCGAACTAAGCGAACGAAGTTCTATGCTTCAGCTTGGGCCGAAAATCGTTCGTATGTCCGGTGTCTGTCACGATGTCACGCTGTCCGTCTGTCCGTCTGTTCTCCTCTACGGGTCGCATTTCTCAACCGATCGTAGACTTTCGTGAGCAGGTTCGTTAATTATATAGAATATTTCTATCGACCACTTCTTCGAAATTATGAAAAAACAATGTTTAAAAAAAACTTAAAAACCGGCCAAGTGCGAGTCGGACTTGCGCACGAAGGGTTCCACCATTATCAATAAAAATATTTATTTTATTCTGTTTTTAAAATTTCAACTGGAACTATCACGGTATCAGTGAGAGCCTGGTGACAGACAGACGGAAGGACGGACAGCGGAGTCTTAGTAATAGGGTCCCGTTTTACTCTTTGAGTACGGAACCCTAAAAAGGCGGCGTTCTACAGCTCACAGAGTCACTAGTTTTATAAGGAAAATGTTCCTCTCAATTAATGTTATCCAAAAGTTGTCGAATAAATATTATTTTTTTAGGATTTTTTGAAAAAGTGTTCTCGAATGTGGCTCTAACGAGTTCGATGAGATTTGCAATAAGTAGTTACATATAGCTTAACACGGACAAAAACATCGATCTAGCTAGGTTTAATTTTCCGGAAAAATTTTTTTCTGCAGGTTTTACACAACATACCGAATCTCGGTCGCCTAGGTTAAATAAATAATACGGTGATATATAAGTACCTATAACTCTTAATAAAAATGCGCTAAGAAGTGGTCGGGCACAGCTCGAGTATTTTATTATATATTTGCATTGTAGATGAGACATATAGACAGGGTGGAATTTCATAAACTGTACATAATAAAAGGAGAAAAATTTCAGCCAATTTCATCGGTGAAACGGTGTTTTTTTTTTTTCTAGTCATTAGTTTTTTTTTTACAGAATTTTGAAAATTTTTGTAAAAAGTCGGGTAATACACCTAATTCAGACGGTATAACTTTTGATCCAATGGTCCTAAAATGAAAATAAATAATGCAGAGTATTACCAAGGGACAGGTTAATAATTCTTAATAACAATAAAAAACCAACTAGAAGAGAAAATCCGCAAAAAAAATTATTGTTTTTGAAAAATGGCTACAAAAATTACGAATTTAAAAAAAAAAACACAATTTTCTGAAAAAAACGCATATTTAGTTACCATTTTTTTTGCTTAGTATTAAACCTCATTTAATGCCGATTCTAAAACCCATTTTAAACTGTCTCAGACTTTGAAAAATACCACGCAAATGGGTACGTAAATCAAACCATAATTTTATTAATTTTAATCCTCTTAAAATCCTTAATGACCGTTTGTTCACAGGTAGTTGAAGGGTGTTATTGGGTTTTAGGTGGAAATAACCAATTACGTACTTAGTATTAATCCTCATTTAATGCCGATTCTAAAACCGTTTTTAAACTGTCTCAGACTTTGAAAAATACCACGCTAATGGGTACGTAAATCAAACCATAATTTTATTAATTTTAATCCTCTTAAAATCCTTAATGACCGCGTTTTTTTCAGAAAATTGTGTTTTTCTTTTAAAATTCGTAATTTTTGTAGCCATTTTTCAAAAACAATATTTTTTTTTGCGGATTTTCTCTTCTAGTTGGTTTTCTATTGTTATTAAGAATTATTAACCTGTCCCTTGGTAATACTCTGCATTTTTTATTTTCATTTTAGGACCATTGGATCAAAAGTTATACCGTCTGAATTAGGTGTATTACCCGAGTTTTTACAAAAATTTTCAAAATTCTGTAAAAAAAAACTAATGACTAGAAAAAAAAAAAAAACACCGTTTCACCGATGAAATTGGCTGAAATTTTTCTCTTTTTATTATGTACAGTTTATGAAATTCCACCCTGTATAATGTTTGCATTATGTAGGTACAATAAAACAAACAGTTATTAGGACTAATAATATTACCAGCACATAAACGACTTCTATGAATAAATAACTAGGTAGGTATTTAGGCGCCATGGGAAAAACTAATGATCTAATGTACGTCATTCGTAGTAGGTAATACTTGTTAATAGTACTTTAATGTAAGTGCTAATTACTCGGCTGAATTTACGCGTTTCACGTTCACTTTACGCACTTTAGGTTGGAACGTACGGGCGGTGAATTGCTATCTACTCATTATAATATACATTAAAAAAAAGAATTGTTAAGTGAATGATTGAATTTGGTTTTTCGGGTTCGTGTGGAACTGTTTAGTTTGGCAAGTGGGTAACATTATACTCAGAGAAGTTAATACCCGAAGCCTAACTATTCCTAATGCTCACAGGCTTGAACTTCAATGCCCAAAATTATCCGACAATAAACGATATGGGGATAACTATGATTTTCAATACGTGTGTACGTATTACTTATGGTATAATTATATGGTAGACGAAAGGGCGTTGGTGATTATTTCGTTAACTTTGTTGCAAAATGGTCCAGGAAGTTCGTAGTGAAGGGATCCAACATTGTAACATTTGTAATTAGTGTTGCTAAGCAAATTAATATTAGCAGTAAATCAAGCACTTGTGTTATTTTATTCGTACTTATTAATAAATTACGAAAAAAGCTACATTAGCCTAGTCAGTCCTATCTGTCAAGCGGCGGTCATGGGTTCGAATCCCGGCTCATACCAATGAGTTTTTCGGAACTTATGTACGGAATATTTACCGTTAGCTTTTCGGTGAAGGAAAACATGGTGAGGAAACCGGTCTAATCCTAATAAGGTCTAGTTTTCCCTCTGGGTTGGAAGGTCAGATGGCAGTCGCTTTCGTAAAACTAGTGCCTATATCAAATCTTGGGATTAGGTGTCTTAGCGGACCCCTGGCTCATTTAGTGTTGCAACCGGGAATAACGCTAGGAGGATGAATTAATAAATTGCGAATTATTCATATTTGTACGGTTAATGACAAGTCATAGTCATAGAAGCTATTATTAAATTATTTTACCTATTTACTCAAGGTACACATAGTACAACCAATGGGGAATTTTAGAAATGCCTGATTATTTTTTTGGTGATAGGAATAACCCTTTGAATTGTCTCATTCGCCGTCCTAACCACAAAACGTAAGTGAGGAAACTGTTTATATTTTTCAAAAATAATTGACGCAGCTGACAAGTCAGCAACTTTTTTCTGGTGCTAAGGAAGGTTATTCCTATCACCAAAAAAATAATCAGGCATTTTCTAAAATTTTCATCCATTCCCCATTATGTAGATTTTGTCGAATATGTCACCGTGCCTCTTAAAACTCGGAATATAATTGGGATAACATTATTTTGAACCTTAAAAGTGTGTTCAAATTGGAATTGGATTATGATTGGCAAAACGTATTTTTTCACTTTCACGGAAAACGATGTAATGCATCAATAAAAGCAATTAAACTCCCATTTAAGACTGTTCGTACGTACTCGTACGTAAGGTACGTAAGGTCTAATATACTTGACATCATTTGAGTTTTATTTTATTTTTGAATTGCATTAAAGTACCTAGTCCATTTAAAAAGCAACTCTACCGTCAGAAGATATAAGATCCCAATTACAAAGACAGTTTTATAAAAAGTCGCCCACATTAAATAATGTCAACCATAATTGACAGCTATTTCGTTTACCTCTATTGTCAATTTGCCAAGAATTAAGAATGAGAGTGTCAATTGACAACATTTCAAACTATGTAATGAATGATACCTAATTAAGTAGTTTTCATATTTCATTACTCACCCGTTTTTAAGAAAATCGCGAAATTGTATAATAGTACATTGTTAAACAAGAGGCGTTTGAGGAATATTGCAAACGAGAGTCTATCAGGAGCCCGACGCCGTAAGGCGGAGGGCTTTTGATGACTCGAGTTTGCAATATTCTTACGCCCATGTTATACACAATGTTTTTCATCACATTTGCGAGGAAATAAATAACCACAAAAGACAGAAAAACCTATATTTTATACAAGCGCATCAATCAAATGTTGACGAAATTGGCAACTTCACTTCTAGATCAGTGCGAGTGGAGGGCGGAGCTTCAATATTTCAACCAATCACAGAGCATGGAGCATGTGGTTCTTGCAGGGCATGAACCACATGCTCCATGCTCGATTTTATTTTCCAACCAATCACAGCAGAGCAGAATTCTTGCCGTCCAGATTTGCTTAACCAATCAGAACACACACAAGCACATTAATCCCTTGGGACCATTATGTCCCGCGGGAACAATTTAGGCCATTGTCCTTCTGTATACAGGCAAGGAATAACACCATTTATGAGCAAGTGTGATGAAAATATGGTTTAAGCCATGTGTGACGTCAATTCTACGACTGTCATATATATGAAAGGAGTGCAAGCTGTCATACAGAGCCGTAACTTTGACGTCACGACCTTCTAGAATTCGCTACTTTTCAATTTGATATTTCTGAATGAAGATTACAATTTAGAAAAAAATAAAAAAACAAGTGCCGCTCAAAAAAAACATTTTCTAGCGAAATAAATCATAAAATGGCCCACTTGAAAAAATTTAATGTTGTCAATTATTGGGCCAGTGTCCAGAAACGGGACTTAGTTTATCTGTAGTACAAATTTTGATGTCGATTGAATTGGGGTTTGAAGGCGTGAAGCACAAACTTACACATTCGACACTTCATTGTTGATTATAATATCGAAACTGCTCACAAATTTTTACCAGAATTGGTTGAGAAATGTGTCCTGGGCTGTTATTCGCTACGCGTTAATGCGGCTCACCCCGCCGGTCACCCGTTACGAAACTAGACCTCTACCTACGTTTCATTACTACGCATCGCGGTGTCAAGGTATAATTGTGGATGAGCGTTGAGGTGAGCTTAAAACAAGTTTAGCTTAAACAGAATAGCGGCTGTAGAGCAGAACAGCCGGACATATGGACGGACATACAAAAGCATTTTGCCCAAGCTGATTTAAGAAACTTATGTAACACACTTTCATAAATTGGCTTTCGATTTGCGCGAAAATTCCCCTTTTCTAAAAAAAACTTGTATAAACTAGAATAATTTGAGAAATTAGTCACGTGATTCTTTGGGAAAACGGTTATTACAGAATAAGTAATAAATAGTACAAGTACGGTTATTCACAAGTTATTCAAGATTATACAAGTTTATTCTAGGAAATGGGGAATTTCGCGCAAATGGAAAGCCAAATTATGAAAGATTGTTACAAAAGTTTCTTAAAATATCACGCATTTAGCCTGCGAATGTCAAAAGACGTTTTGTATGGTCGTCGAACCAGTACTTCGCCAAGCCACATATGTACTTATATGAAAATTTCCACATTTCCTTTCCAATTCATCACATGAACTGCTTTCCGAGAGCAAATGCTTTGATCATAACAGAAAAAACCCAAGTCGCTATCTGTGGGCAGTTCCATCGATTCCTCAAGGATCTCAGAATTAATTAACACTTCATTAGTTGCTACTTCTACAGAATCATGTCTGAATCTTTGACGTACTGTACATACAGTTCCACTTGATCGCGATTTCCGAGGGTAAATACACGAGTTATAATAAAAAATACCGAAATTACTACACGCGTGCCTATAATGTTTGAGGGTTGCTCTCAATTTCCCCAGGATCCAATCATCAGATCCTGACTTGGTGACAATGGGACCACCTCAGGAGTATACACTTTCGATTATAAAAAGAATTTTGGAAATCGGTCCACAATAGACGGAAAAATCGGCGGACATACATAAAAAAAAACAAAATACATACCTACAGTGCAGTGGAACATATAACCTTCTCCTTTTTTGAAGTCGGTTAAAAATATTCTAAAGGTATCTGAAATAAGATTTTTTAGTTAGGTTTACCCTTTCATTGTGTTCGTAATTTATTACATGTACAGTCAGCATCAGATAGTAAGTACCAGCAAAGGTAGCCAAATATATCGCAACACTTCTTTATTACTATATATAGGAGTAAGGATGTGTTACGATATATTTGGCTACTTTGGCTGCTACTATATAATTATATGACGCTGACTGTAGGTACCTACTATTGCAAAAGACAAGTACCAAAGTCGCGGGCAACAGCTAGTTACTATATATAGGAGTAAGGATGTGTTACGATATATTTGGCTACTTTGGCTGCTACTATATAATTATATGACGCTGACTGTAGGTACCTACTATTGCAAAAGACAAGTACCAAAGTCGCGGGCAACAGCTAGTTACTATATATAGGAGTAAGGATGTGTTACGATATATTTGGCTACTTTGGCTGCTACTATATAATTATATGACGCTGACTGTAGGTACCTACTATTGCAAAAGACAAGTACCAAAGTCGCGGGCAACAGCTAGTTACTATATATAGGAGTAAGGATGTGTTACGATATATTTGGCTACTTTGGCTGCTACTATATAATTATATGACGCTGACTGTAGGTACCTACTATTGCAAAAGACAAGTACCAAAGTCACGGGCAACAGCTAGTTACTATATATAGGAGTAAGGATGTGTTACGATATATTTGGCTACTTTGGCTGCTACTATATAATTATATGACGCTGACTGTAGGTACCTACTATTGCAAAAGACAAGTACCAAAGTCGCGGGCAACAGCTAGTTACTATATATAGGAGTAAGGATGTGTTACGATATATTTGGCTACTTTGGCTGCTACTATATAATTATATGACGCTGACTGTAGGTACCTACTATTGCAAAAGACAAGTACCAAAGTCGCGGGCAACAGCTAGTTACTATATATAGGAGTAAGGATGTGTTACGATATATTTGGCTACTTTGGCTGCTACTATATAATTATATGACGCTGACTGTAGGTACCTACTATTGCAAAAGACAAGTACCAAAGTCGCGGGCAACAGCTAGTTACTATATATAGGAGTAAGGATGTGTTACGATATATTTGGCTACTTTGGCTGCTACTATATAATTATATGACGCTGACTGTAGGTACCTACTATTGCAAAAGACAAGTACCAAAATCGCTTTGTTTTGATCGATATATAAACTGTATCTATGTAAGTACCTACTCCTTTTTTTACGTATTTTTTTGCCGTTTTTGGTGGCTTAGATTGTATTCTTAGTGTACGTTGAAATTTTGACAAGTAAATAATAATTGAATCTATATTATTACTGTGTTTATTCAATGGTCAACGAATTCTTAGATCAACGAAGTAGGTATGATTATAAAACACTTTATAACTTCTGTATGACTCTAATTGTTTTTGCACCTACTTGATTTTGCATAAAGTACCACGGCACACGATTTATGTAGGTAGGTAATTGATAACACTTAGCAAATTATAGTCGTGCCTATTATTATTATTTATATATACTACTAGCGACCCGCCCTGCATCGCACGGGTTTATAAGTACTTACAATACATGCATGCATATAAACCTTCCTCTTGAATCACTCTATCTATTAAAAAAAAACCGCATCAAAATCCGTTGCGTAGTGACAGACAGCGGGAAGCGATTTTGTTTCATACTAATGTAGTGATGTACTTAGTAATAGTGATAACATAAGTTCCCCACACTGCACTGCTGCACTGGCAGCGGCTGGTCGATCATTCAACACAATACCAATAGTGTACATTCGAGTTCTTCAATATCTATAAAGCCACCTTGCAAAAATATCTATACACGGTCTTTATTGTTACTGACATAAGGCGCTTGTGTAGATATTTTTGAAAGGTTGTCTACACAGGTATATATTGGAGGACTCGACTGTACAATTAACGGCACCGTAGATACGCGTACGAGGAGTCCCTCACGCATGTACAGTCAGGGGTAATTATATACGTACATAAATAATTACATAAATATCTGTACACGCCTTTATGACATTGACAATAGAGTCCTGTGCAGATTTATGTCCTTATTTATGCACGTATATTAATACCCCTGACTGTACATAAACACTAGTAAGCTTGCATAGCAACGATACTTAGGTTATCGAATAGCCAATTAATTGAATAGGTACAACGGCTACAACCTACAACAACACGGCGATCGTGTGACGTTGGTACGAAAGCTTGAGCGCATGCTCAAACGCTAGTGGCGCGCGTGCCACGCCCACATCGCCATTCTACAGTATTAAGTGTTTTGTGGGAAAAAACTGTTGCAATAATATTTAGGACCACAACTTCCGTGTCGTATCCTAATGGCTGAGAGACGTGACGGCTCCTCACCATCACTCTCCAAGCTGCTCGGTACTGGGCCTGATGCATGCTGGCCTGTAGTGTGTCTTTAGCCTGGGCTGTTTTTGGATACTCGTTAATGCGGCTCACCCCGCCGCCGCCGGTCACCCATTACGAAACTTAGACTTCGCTTAGTTACTACGCATCGCGGTGGCAGGGTATAATTCTGGGTGAGCGTTGAGGTGAGCTTAAAACAGGTTCCAGAATAGGGGGGGAGGCTGCTCCTCTTCCATTAAGACCACACGAAGGCACGTGAACATACAGTTCATCAGTCATCACTTCATCCAAAGCAATCGAAAATAATCGACACTAAAATTAGCATGCCTCAATACGACAATTATTATGCATAAACAGACACTGATATTTTTAAAATATACTTGCCTTGAATAACAATTCAACCCCCCGCCGTCACTCTATCTACGGATACATGGTTAGCTTACCAAGAAGGTGTTCAAAACAATTGCCCTTCATCACCATCATCATCATCATATCAGCCGAAAGAAGTTCACTGCTGGACATAGGCCTCCCTCAAAAAGTTCCAAAGTGACTGATTTGCCCTTAGCTTGATCAAAGGTTATTTTTGATTTAAATACCAATTAGTTGTTGAGTGAATTGGCATATGCAAAGTCTAAACACGTCTCGCGCACCATTAGGCCGGCCTCACACAGTAATAATCAGTTACTGAGTTCAGTACATGGACTATTCTAAAGCAAAAAAAAGCGGCCAAGTGCGAGTCGGACTCGCACATGAAGGGTTCCGTGAAATAAATTGCGGTTTACGATTTATGACGTATTAAAAAAAACTACTTATTAGATCTCGTTCAAACCAATTTTCGGTGGAAATTTACATGGTAATGTACATCATATATTTTTTTTAGTTTTATCATTCTCTTATTTTAGAAGTTACACACATTTTACCAATTTGGAAGTGTCTCTCGCGCAAACTATTCAGTTTAGAAAAAAATGATGTTAGAAACCTCAATATCATTTTTGAAGACCTATCCATAGAAACCCCACACGTATGGTTTGATGTAAAAAAAAATTTTGAATTTCAGTTCTGAGTATGGAGAACCCCCAAAACTTAATGTTTTTTTCGATTTTTTTGTCAAAATCTTAATGCCGTTCACAGAATACATCCACTTACCAAGTTTCAGCAGTATAGCTCTTATAGTTTCGGAAAAAAGTGGCTGTGACATACGGACGGACAGACAGACAGACATGACGAATCTATAAGGGTTCCGTTCTTTGCCATTTGGCTTTGGAACCCTAAAAAAGGACCAACTTTGGTCGAAATTCTGCACAAAGTAGGTATACCGTTTTATATGCTCTTGAGTTAATCAGATTACGATTCAGTGATTGAAGTCCATTCAGTGTGAGGCCGGCCTAACTACCAACTACAATTGCGGCGCTATCACGAAAATCGAAACTCGAAGTTCGTATACATGCATCCCTGTAACTCGAGTATTGCAAGTACGATAGAGATGGAGATACCATCTACTGCTGGTATATTAGACTACTGCTAGAGTAGTCGACCAAGAGCCAAAATATTTTTCCTTAAAAACTGTCCTAGTTTACCGCCGCGTTTATCGACATCCTAATGGGAGTTTCTGGACGGTGTAAGCGTTTTTCATTTTTGCCAGATAGTACGCCAGCCTGGCGCTGCGGTCAGAGCCTGGCTCGAAATCAGGAACTACAAAATTGTTTTCTACAGACAATAAAATAGTTAACAGTTTAAGTACGTACATACGTGTGAATTATGTTCCGATAATACAAATCATGTTATACCGCATGTGTTGTTATGTCGCAAAGGCAAAAAATATATATACCTGTATACAAAACCAAACACAGTACCTAACCAAACAAAACAAAAAGAACAAAACCAGGCAGTAACAAAATTAGGCCATCAATTTATTGTATGTGTCCACAGAATATCATCATCGGCCTTATACATCTATAAAAAGATGATTTAAACAGCGTCCATATTAGAGTTGCGGCACTTACGTACGTGGCTCGTCAGGCCGATACGGGAGCGACAGCCACGACCACATAATTGGCAAGTAAATGTCCTGCCCGGAGATGAAAGAGGAAGAGCAGCGCGTTGGTGTCTTAATTCTCGTCTATAGGATAAGAGATCGAACCAAGCTTTATCGTGTTTCACCACTCCATTACCTAATAGGGTCTCCCTCCAATGGTCTCGATCTTGGGAATGTTCTTCCCAAGTGTCCACAGAATATAAAACATACAATACATATTATAATCTTTTTGACCAGCCCGTTACGCATTTCAAGTCGCAGAACAACATTTGGTACAAAGTTTAAAGTTTGTGATTTGCCCATATTTGTATAGACGCATTCTTTGATACACAACAGATCGGGTGAACTGGTCCTACACAGATCGTGTGACGTTATCCTTGTAGGAAGAGAATGGCACGACCACGTGGCATTGGCTATTGTAATGTTATTTTATCTGCAGTCATATTTAGCGACAGATAAACTTTGCAGCAATTTGTTTCAATGGGTGTGCTTGTGGAGAAATTATTGTTGAACTTAGGAACATATTACGAATTTTCTTTTCTCCACTTTGTTTGCTAAAAGTATAGCTTCATTTGATCCAAAGGCACTTTTTCTGAAACAATAAAACTGACCTTTACAAACTTTTGAAAATAATTTCGTATTGAAAACCATCTGATTGTTTGCGTAAAGCAAATCTTTGGCAAAGGCTTTGGCTCCTGAAAGCGACATAGTTGGACAATCGTTGGGGTGTATCAGCCCAGCAAACCCATACATCCGTCCGGTCTCCCCTCAACCGGGTGGAAGGTGCGACGATTTGAACTAACTATGCAGATGCCGAAAACCTATGAAACGGTTACGGGGACGGCCATAAGTACAGGAGCATTTTATCGAAAGCGTTATTAGACGAACGTGTTTGTTGATTTCTAACATATTTTTCCAGATTAAAATGCCGACTGAGGTGGTGTTCGGCGTGAACGAAAAATGGCGGATCAACCGAAACATCTTCGTCCTCGGATTCGCGTTCATGGTGCAATTCACCGCATTCCACGGAGCTGCAAACTTGCAGAGCTCAGTGAATAGCGATGCCGGCGCGGGCACGTTTACGCTCGCAGCTATCTACTTCTCGCTGATACTGTCCAACATACTGCTGCCGGCTGTCGTCATCAAGTAAGATAGTTCTGTCATCAACAATTGTTTACAGCCCATCAATGTCTAAGACCACAATGATGGCGATCAATCATGAGGAACATCTTTGGCGACGCACATACTCGTACTACCTATAAGGGCGACCGCTGGTAGGCATACGGAATGCGCTACGCACGCTCGTATGATGGGGCACCCTATTTGGACCAACGCGATGCATATTTGTACAGTGTACAAAATGTGGTGTACACAAAATGGTGCTTGCTGTCGCTTGCTGAGAACTCGGCGTACGGCCGCAAGCACCATTTTTCACCTCTGTGATTGCTGCTGCCGGCTGTCGTTTTCAAGTAAGACTATAGCGCTGTTACCAAAACCACCTTATCTTAGAACTATAAACTGGTTTTGTTTAGTCCTTAAGTCTAAGCTCGATACTGGAAAAATATTAAACGGCCCACCAGACTGGGTACGCTGGGACGTTCCTGGTCGGCACCATCGTCAACACAGAGCAGTCTTTACTCTGGCTACCTTAACATCACTCACCACCATTTTAAGGGCTCCGTAGCCAAATGGCAAAAAACGGAACCCTTATAGATTCGTCATGTCTGTCTGTCTGTCTGTCCGTCCGTATGTCACAGTCACTTTTTTCCGAAACTATTAGAGCTATACTGTTGAAACTTGATAAGTAGATGTATTCTGTAAACCGCATTAAGATTTTCACACAAAAATAGAAAAAAAAAACAATAAAATTTTGGGGTTCCCCATACTTAGAACTGAAACTCAATTTTTTTTTCATCAAACCTATACGTGTGGGGTATCTATGGATAGGTCTTCAAAAATGACATTGAGGTTTCTAACATCATTTTTTTCTAAACTGAATACTTATTTTGCGCGAGAGACACTTCCAAAGTGGTAAAATGTGTGTCCCCCCCCCCTGTAACTTCTAAAATAAGAGAATGATAAATCTAAAAAAAATATATGATGTACATTACCATGCAAACTTTCAACGAAAGTTGGTTTGAACGAGATCTAGTAAGTAGTTTTTTTTTAATACGTCATAAATCGTAAAAAGCAATTTATTTAACGGAACCCTTCATGTGCGAGTCCGACTCGCACTTGGCCGCTTTTATTTATTTCTCTTATGGCGGTTTCACACTGGTACATATATGTATACGTACCTATCGATGTCGCTGATAGAGTTCCAGTGTGCGCTGTGAGGTTCAGAAGGAACAGTGCCTAGCTGCCGAGTTTGTGACCACCATGAATAAACTCTATAAGTGAGTCATTGGTGGTTTTGTCCATTTTCTTCTAGGATACAAGGATAGCATCTGTTTGGTTTCTGTTATTATCTGTCAGAAAGTGATGGGCGCCAAAATCGATGGCGTTAAAAACGACCACCAGGAATGTGCGAAGATTTGTTTTCATATGTTTGACACCTCGCAACTACTTACTTTTTTAACAACTAGGTGTCACTTTTATGAAAAACACGACTTCGCACATGTCTGGTATGTACCTAGATATTCCCCCGAAGGCTTACAAGGAGGTCTGACGAACGATCATTAAATAATCAGGCAAGCGAGTAGGCGGATATTTATATTTTATGCAAACAGACTCATTTTCCATTTATCTATTAACGTCAGAGTAAATTTAGGCCAGTCCGTAGAGGTTCAAATCACCCCCGGGTACGTTGCAAGTGGTGGTGTAGAAGTTTTTTTTTAAATATTGTTGACATCGATACAATACAACCGATCAAATTTCAAAAATGGTTACACGAGATATCTTGGGACAACTTTTAGCAGCCACAAATCCTCGAAATTTTGAGACTTTTTTTGGTTTCTCACTCATAGCTTCTATACGGTGCATCCTAGCGAAAAGTAACACACTAAAAAATTAAAGAACATGAAATTATGCGTCTAATGAGTACTAACACATTCTAATTCGGTTCAGCGACATAGTAGAAAACTATGGTCGAAAATTAGGCTTTCCTCAACTTTGTTAGTTATTTCAAGATAGTGGCTTTTAGACTTCTGCGTTTCAATTTTGAATTTAACTACAGGCTCCTCAATTGTAGGAATTTACAGAATCGACAGCCATTTGAGCATTAGTATCATCATAACTGGTAATCGAAGAGCTGGCAGTTTTCTCGTGCAACGCATCAGCATTGCAGTTCAACGAAGAAATACTGCCAGCATACTCAGTACAATGCCTAGAGGGCCTTTTTAGGGTTCCGTAGCCAAAATGGCAAAAACGGAACCCTTATAGTTTCGTCATGACTGCCCGTCAATCCGTCTGTCCGTATGTCACAGGCTTAAAAACGACTATCTTGAAATAATTTACAAACTTGAGGAAAGCCTCGTTTTCGACCATAGTTTTTTACTATGTCGCTGAACTGAATTAATATGTATATTGGTACTCATTAGACGCATAATTTCATGTTCTTTAATTTCAGTGTGTAACTTTTCGCTAAGATGGCACCGTATAGAAGCTACGAGGGAGAAACCAAAAAAAGTCCCAGATTTGTGGCTGCCGAAAGTTGTCCCAAGATATCTCGTGTAACCATTTTTGATATTTGCTCGGTTGTATCGATGTAAACAATAATAAAAATTAAAATCTTCTACACCACCTTTTGCAACAAAGATACGAGTATACTCTACGGACTGGCCTAATTGGCACACATTTCAGAACAAAACCAATTCCACCGCCATTGACAGACTGGACTGTTATAGAATCATAATTGAACACGTTTAAACTTATTTAGAACATTTAATAGCAAGGCTAGTTTGTATTTGAACATTCTATCCGTATCTAAGATCGCAAGGCCGATTCCGGCCGGCAATGTATTGTTTTGGTAACTGTAGTTTTGGCAACACGCGAGGTTTAGATTATACGGGAAATGCCGTATGATTATGACATAGCAGATATAATCAGTTAACATTATCAGTAGGTACTTACAGTTATTCCTGCATTCGAAGTGTCGAGGTATCTATGTCGGTTTCTTGGTTGAGCTTTGGAATATTCACGGAACCTTTTTATTTACCTTTTTGAGGTTTCGGATGGGTCACAATATCCTTGGTCACGACAATCGCGACTGAGGGTTCATTAGCTACTTGAGGTATCCCTACACCTACAACTCCTACGAGTTTTTATAACTCTTGTAAATTAGCTGAATATATGGCTATTATTTATTATATTATCTTAGTATTTGCCTCAAGAAGAATAATGGTGGATTATCTGCTAAACTACGACCTTTTTGTTTTGTAAAAGGGAAGATTAAATTAGCGTAAGGAAGAAAAGGTCAAGAAGAAACTACGTTGACCAAGTACAGGAAAGTTATGGTGGTTTTGTACCAAAAAATAAAGTAAAATAATGTTGTGGACAGAAACCGCTGGCGATTATTAAGTCTGCAAGGGTGCTCCTCTTAAATTAAATTAGTGATGTTAGTATTTTATTACAGTCATAAAGACTGAAGTGAAGGTTTCTATAATTAGGTAGTGTAGTGATTTGGTGAAATCACTGTGATTTGGAGCTGAGATCTCGTATTACCGTCACAGAAATAGATGTCACTTAAATTGTGATTACTTATTATGTCGATAAAAAATATGAAAGAATTTGTGTTGACGGAATAGCATATTTTTTTAGTATTTACTCTCATAGTAACGAGTCTTGGTACCTTATGGAATCTTTACGAGTTTGTTAAATAATTTGATATTATAAAATCTTCAAAAGGAGTTGGCTAGTCAATACTTATTTATAGCCAAAAATTATCCTCAGATGGCTGGGCTGCAAGTGGACAGTGACGCTGTCCTTTCTAGCGTACATGCCGTTCATAGCAGCGCAGTTCTACCCGCGCCTCTACACACTGGTGCCAGCGGGTATGATGGTGGGCTTCGGCGGCGGGCCGCTCTGGTGTGCTAAGTGCACCTATCTGTCTGTGGTGAGTGCATTTGTCCTTTAATAAGCACCTGGCCTCCCTGGACTTTATAAGAACACAGTTCTAGTTGCACCTGTTTACACTGGTGCCAGCGGATATGACGCTGGTTTTCGGTGGCAGGCCGCTCTAAGTGCATCTATCTATCTGTGGTGAGCACTTCCTTTGATAAACACCTGCCCTTTATCTGTCAAGGACATGCTGTACACAGCCCCATTTCTTTCCGCATCTTACACGCTCATCCCGACGGGTATTGTGGTCGGCTTTAGCAGCGGCCCGCTTTGTAGGTACCTACTACTTACCTGCTTTGATAGCATCTGTACATGAATAAACAAGACCTGAAGTTCCCGTCAGATGTGTCGTTCACAGCCACTGTTTTACTTTATCCCCACTACACGCTGAGGTTGATGGTGGATCTCAGTGCTGTTTTGGTAACGAGGTGGAACACTTGTCCTTTAATCAGTAATCAGCACCATTATGGAAGTATGTACCGTTCATAGGTAACTCCTATTTCTACCCACGTCTCCACCTACACGTTGCTGTACATAGTTTACTGTATATCCTTAACTGCGGTCTGACTTTGCGGAGTGTATGCTATCTGATTTATTCTTCCAAGTAAATAATCGCCTTATACTTGCAAAAATCGAGTAACGTGACCTAGACAATTTCAATTTAGTACTTCCTTAAAATGTAATGGGGAAGGCAACTGTCCAACTGACAGCTCCAATACTTGTACCTAAAAATTCTTTTACTTAGTACTTTTTATTTCGTTTTGCGAAAATGGCTTTATTTTTCGTCCCAAATTGCTTCGTAGTGGGAATCCACCCATATCCGAAAAAGGCTAAAAATAAAAGGTTGTGGATTAAAGCTATGGGGAAGATTTTTGCCTAAGAACTGTATAATTGTTTCCGTACATAGTAGGTACAATCGATCTTCCGTCTCTCTCTCTCATCGTATGGAATCTAGAAGAGCGCCATCTACAATTAGGCCTTATTAGCTTTAACCGGCCAACCCCATTCTGCACGGCTATCGCAGGACGGCCCGCGAGCTGTGTC
The DNA here is from genome assembly GCA_963854355.1 of Epinotia brunnichana. Lineage (NCBI taxonomy): Eukaryota > Metazoa > Arthropoda > Insecta > Lepidoptera > Tortricidae > Epinotia > Epinotia brunnichana. Next base: position 24,738,564 of record OY977946.1, on the reverse strand, counting down.
GCGGTGACATAAACTATCCGTCTCTTTCTAAGCGTTCTAATTAGAAAGAGACAGCTCGCGGCCGTCCTGCACGGCTATCACAAGACGTCGCGCGAGCTCTCTCGATTTTTCTCGCATTATCCGTCTCTCTCTTATTAGAAAACTTGAAAGAGAGATATAGTGCGAGAAAAATCGAGAGAGCTCGCGCGCCGTGTTGTGATAGCCGTGTTGTGATAGCCGTTCTGACCTTGTAGCGGGTATGCATATTGTTACATTCTGTTACACAGGTGGCGGAGCCCTATTCGAAGCTGTCAGGGGTGCCCGTAGATATCCTGGTGGTGCGATTCTTCGGGCTTTTCTTCATGTTCTACCAGATGGCACAGATCTGGGGCAACCTCATCTCTTCTGCTAGTAAGTTGTATTGCAATTGATAATTGAATAAACAAGCTTCGTATCAAAACACAACGATATGTATTTGTATGGTATAGGTAACCGGTCTGCGTTTTCAGCCCTTTAACCCGTTTCATGAAACTACTAGTCACAATTTTTAAAAAGGCTTAACTGGCAATACAGTTCAAATGGCCAGCCGTTATTGGTCAAGCGCCTCAGTGTTACCAGTTTATACTTGAAACATTGTAAGTTGCAGAAACAATCATTTAGTTATGTAAAATTAAAAACCGGTCAAGTGCGGGTCGGACTCGCGCACGAAGGGATCCGTACCATTATCTATAAAAAAACTATTTTATTCTGTGTTTTTAGTATTTGTTGTTATAGCGGCAACAGAAATACATCATCTGTGAAAATTTCAGCTAGAACTATCACGGTATCAGTGAGATACAGCCTGTTGACAGACAGACGGACGGACGGACGGACGGACGGACGGACAGCGGAGTCTTAGTAATAGGGTCCCGTTTTACTCTTTGAGTACGGAACCCTAAAAAGTAATTCGAACTTTATATCGCTAGCTTCTGAACTTTTATCCATTTACGGTGGATCAATTCAAGACATATATTACAGATTTGATTTTGGGCGCTTGGTCTGACACGAATAGCTAAACACGATTGAAATCAAATCAGAAATTTCTTTGAGTAAATATATGTATCTCGAATGGATACCATAGTGTCTAATTCTGCAAGCCCAAATTGCTACCTCAACTGCGAGCCGTGATTTTGACCTCGACCTTAAAGGTGGAGAATGGTGTCGATGACTCTGAACCTGATAGGTAGGTACTTGCCTGCAATAGTCTGTTACACTGTTATACATTAATTGGTATAACGTAATTAAACTGGTAGTCGTTAATGAATCATAAATGGACTAGGTATATAATAACATAGCGCCATTCCTCTTGCGGTTAGGTTTTATGGAGTAGCAGTTAACATCATTTAAATACTGTAGGTATGAGCGCTAAGCAGTTGAAGATTATGGCAGTTTAAGGTGATTTAATCGCATCTAACAAGTTATTCTCTGTATAGGTATACAGAGAATAACTTATATATAGCGCCATTCCTCTTGAGGTTAGGTTTAATGGAGTACCTAGCAGTTAACATCATTTACACCTTAGAATATAAATAGGTACTGTAGGTAGGAGCATTAAGCTGTTAGGTTTCTAAGGCTATTGACAATACTAGTATACAGTTGAAGATTATGGCAGTTTAAGGTGATTTAATCGCATCTAACAAGTTATTCTCTGTATAGGTAGGTATACAGAGAATAACTTACATGTACAAGATTCAGAGACAAGATACATATAGATTCAGTACAAGTCTCTATGGACAGTACCTACCGTACGTACGTAAAAACGTACCGTAAATACTTGTACTGAATCAGGTAATACGAGTATTCATACACAAAGTATACAATACAAATAATTTTTACGTCATACCTGGCCATAAAGTAGGAATTACCGCACGCTATGCGTGCGGAAAACCCCACTTCCTGGCCAGATAGAGACGTAAAATTTTATACTCACCACGGGCGGTAATAAAGAAAGCCTCAGAGCGCATATTTATCGCCCTTGCCTTCGGCTCGGGCGTTAAATACCTGCGATCTGAGACATTCTTTGTTTAACCGCCCTAGGTAAGTAATGTACTATTATTGCACACCTCAATAGTATTACAAAACAGCGGCACTACCACGAGCTTCGAATCTCGAACTTCGTATATCTCCGTTTCGGTCGCTCGAGTACCATAAACCATAAGTGCGATAGAGACGGAGATATACGAAGTTCGAGATTCGAAGTTCGTGGTCAGTATCGAATGCAGCGAATATAATCAGAGAGACAAATGACAGGTGGTTTTATTTTAACGCTAAAGAACGAGGTTTTTCGGACAACCTTTGGGTGGCGGAGAGAAAATAAAACAATACCCGTTTCCAAATATTCTGCGATTCGAAATGTCAATGTCAAAAAGTTCATTTGTGGTAGTTAGGTAGTTGTTATGCATATTATTTTTACCAGCGTGAATTTAGGTACGTATGTGCAGTCACCGGCATCAATATCTGATGGAACAAAGGCCGCAAAAATATCTAGTGACAACTCTATTCCTAGAGCCGTTAGAGCGTGTCAGATATTTTTGCGGCCTTTGATCCATCATATATTGATGCCGGTGACTGTACATGTATAATTCTAATTAGGAAAATTGAGGCACGAAATGCTTCGGGTCTGGTTTTTTGTCGTGACAGATTTATTTTAATCTGTCCTCACGGAACAGCTCAAAGGAAAGTGTCGTTTCATACGCGGCCTTGGCGACGTTGAGGTTCGATAGAATTCATTGTTATGTCCTGTGCCATTTATAAATAGCATAAACTAGGCATATAGGTACCTATTGACAAAAGTAAGTATTTTTTGAACTATACCTTTTTGGTTGAGTAGTCATAAGATAGAAGGAAGGAGAGGCAGGGGAAGACCGAGACGTGCGTTTATGGACTAAGCTAAAGCGAAAGTTAATGCAAGGTCGTATCAAGAGCTCAAAACAGTTGTACAGAATGGAGATTACTCCACCGACAAGAGCCCGGCTCTTTAGTTTATGATGATAGTCACTTTTACCATGTGTCTTCTAGAAACTGATACTTAAAAGTTAAAGGTACATAAATGGGTGAATCTCATTTTTTGCACGCTATCACAGCCGTGGATGTCACCTACCGTCGACGTAAATAAAAATATTTGTCGTGAGGCAGCCGATTGAAGTGACGTACAGTCGCCGGCATACATATATGATGGAACAAAGGCCGCAAAAATATCTGATGACAACTCTATTCCTAGAGCCGTAAGAGCGTGTCAGATATTTTTGCGGCCTTTGATTCATCATATATTGATGCCGGTGACTGCATGTACACGGCTGTGACAGCGTACACAAAAACGAGAATCGCCTTGCCGAATGTAGTTCTTGAAAGATTATTCTGAATATGTCAACGCACTAGTTACCTACCTGCATTGCCTACCTGCATCTGATCTAACAGCTCTAAAAATAATGCTTGGTCGGATATCTTTGCCGTAGTTCAACACAACATACAGACCTCCTATGTTACATGTGTTGTTCGTATTTCTGTACAGTACTGTCATCATCGCTGGGCGACGTTGTTTCGTACGCGAACGAGACGGTCACTCCATCGGCTGCCGCGTTGGTCAGCAATGTGACCAGCAAGGTGGACTTCGGGTCCACCTGCGGGGTCAACTTCTGCAGCGGGAGTGCTGGTCACGTATGTGTAATAATAATAAAATATATATATTAGGGGACAATCTTACACAAATCTGTAGTCCCATAGTAAGCCCAATTAGGACATTTGTTAATGGTACTTACTGGATGAGACGATATATGTAAGGGACACACTTAGATACATAGAAAAATCCATGACTCCGACCGAAACAAATATTCATGCTGACAACTCAATTTTTTATTTTTACTTATGATGAACGCATGGAAGACTCAGTTCATCATCATCATCATATCAGCCGAAAGACGTCCACTGCTGGACATGACATAGGCCTCCCCCAAAGAGTGCGCAATGGCCGTTCCGGCGCCACCCGCAACCAGCGAACTCCCGCGACCTTTACCAGGTCATCAGTTCACCTTGTGGGGGGCCTACCCAACCCAACCCAAGAGTCAGTTATACAACGTAATTATTGTAGTGGAAGTGTAGGCAGGCACCTATTTCCTCACCTCGACAATAAACACCTACATTACTGGCTCGATTAGCAATGATAGTGCGCAAGGACCATCTCAACTTGTAGACCTGAAATATACCTTCTGCGAATCGTCCTATCTATAGTCGTGTGTAAATTATCCAGTTGGTTAAATTTGATTGCGTGATCCATGTGTAATTTTCTAAATGAAAATTCAAATTAAAGGTTCTTGGACTATTATCTTATCTTATCTTATCTTATCTAGGTGAGGGCCCTTTCGGATGCACTTCGACCCAGCGGGATCTTTTGTGCATTTGCCCTCTCCTTTATACCTGCTCCCAGGCTTGCTCCATCATTTCCACAAAGCGGATGATGCAGTTCGCCGGGAGCACCTTGAATTCCTTTGGTTGCGGGTAACCGTTACCAAAGTAGTTCATTCTTTGTCTGGCAAGGGCAAGGGCTATTAATCAAGAATATACGCATACAAGGTGCCTATTTTACCATCTTTACCAATGTTACGTGGCAATAACATTCGATGTACGAGTACAAACATCATATGGAAAGTTCCCGCTAAATTAGTCAAATATATAGTATCATCCTTACCTACTTCTTCTTCTACAGTAATAAAGATGTGTTGCGATATATTTGACTTCTTTGGTAGCTACTAACTATATAATGGAGACACTATCTATATGTACCTATACTGACTCAGTAATACTTAGTCGATACTTACGAGTAACGATGCTCTCCAGCGATCATCTTTCCCTGTCGTGTCAGAAATGCACGGTAAATTGTCATCATCACCATATTTTGTGATTGCGCGTGCTCATACGCCCCGCGATGCAGATTGCCTTGTTTGTTCATAAACACGACCGTAGATTTAACGATATATTCATGTTTGCAGGGAAATGCGAACCTGCAGCCGCCGTCACCTCTCAAGATCCAGATTATCTCTGGCACGTACCTGGCGTGCATGGCGTTCGCTGTCATTCTGGTCGCAGTCGGCGTGGACTCTCTTAAAAGGTTAGACCAGTGCTAGAAATAATGATTCGTCTTTCGATTATAATAGTGTTTGACACTGGGCCAATACTTTGACACTTTCAATCTTAATCCATAGCTAAATGTGTGAAAATTTTAGTCATCGCTGGCCGTTGGGGCGGAAAAGTTCTCGCGTGGCGACTAAGTACGTACGTAGGTGGACTGATGACCTAGTAACGTGACGGAGTGATGACGCGGGAGTCCGCTGGATGCAGGTAGCGCAGGTCCGGTCATTGTGACACTTTTTGGGGAGGCCTATGTCCAGCAGTGGACGTCTTTCAGCTGATATAATGATAAGGCATCAAGATTGTAAACATTGGGACCCTTACCCTAATCCAGAAGAAGAATAAACAGGAATAGTCAAGATGAGTTGCAGCGAAGCTCACACGCAACTGTGTTTAATATATGTATGAGAACGGGTAAAATTGGAAATTCAAGATCAGGCAGGATGCCGTTTTAAAAACAGTAGGTATACGTTTTTGACATTCACGGACCGGTTTTGGAATGCAACCACGCCATTTGGACTGTTGGAAGGCTCGTCAGTGGTCACCTTAAGTTACTAATTCAATGTACCAGCCATACAAATAGATAACAGGTTTAATGCCATACCCTTGTCCCATCAATCACGGAGGGTTATCGTCATCCCCCCCGATATAATGCACAAATGGCATTAGAAGAATCATCGTATAGTTGTCAAGCGAATTCGTGGTAGTATAGTAGTGCTGCCCCATAATGATAATGTGGAAATTAAAACAGGTACAGCAGTAAGCGGTCGTGCGAGGGCAAGTCCGGATTGAACCTGCTAGCGGTGACTTTGCGGCAGCTGCGGCATCGTTACCAGCTGCTGCTGCTGCCAGTCATCGGTTACATCGGGGCTGAACAGGCTTTTATGGCGGCGGACTTTACACAGGTAGGCCACTAACGGGGTAATATCGTGTGAGGCAAGTGCGGACTCAAGTTTATGGAGGTGAGGGCAATTCCAGAGCAGCAGGTCAATCACGTAACGCATTGTAGGTACGTACAACGCGTGTTCAAAAAGTTACGTGATAACGGGTTCTGTGAAGGACAACATTTACAGATAAATTGCAAACAGGCCTGGCTTCTGAAACCAACTTGACAATTGTCACCTGACGATGACAATAAAATTTGACATTTATTTATTTCATACAAAAATTATACAGGTTGTTAGAAAGGAACCAACGCACTATACAATTTAAAATCCTTAACAACTAAAAACTAAAAAAATTATAACATCGAATCATCCATCGTCTCGCAGTACCTCAGATACATATGACATACCTACATTCGATATACATTTCAGGGTGGATAAGTAATGACAATGACCGAGCTAAGCGATCATCCTATCTTAACTCGCCTAGTGACTCCAATACTTGGCAGTATTGGAGTCACTAATATAAAACACTTTACTTTGAGATGTGGTGTGCACACTGGAATACGGTCACATCTCGAAAGTAAAATACATTTGAGATGTAGCCGTATTGCAGTTATAGTATATAGTTGGTGCGAAAGCTTGGGCGCATGCTCAAACTCTAGTAGCGCATATCGCCATTCTATATTATTAAATTAAGTGTTCTGTGGTTTATACCCAGCAATGTACGGCGAATAATTCTCCAATGACAATTGCTAAATAAATGAAATAAGCGCCAGCTGGTCGATTGCATTAGGTGCGTCTACACGTGACCTCCGGGTGGTGCTAAAAGAACAAATAACTCGGCAGCTGCACTGTTCCTTCTAAACCTCGCAGTGCACACTGGAACTCTATCAGCGACAACATCGATACGAATACATATATGTACCAGTGTGTAACCGCCATACGATAAATAAATAAAAATGCGTCATTTTTTTGTGAGAAAAAATGACAGAGGAGTTTAGTTACGCAATAACCCCTCTGGAATCTGCAGTTCATGCCGATAGAGTGTTTTTTTTAGCCCAGTCAGCGTCAATGACGACACACATGCGTCAGAGCGCTACGAGCGCTTTTCGCTACATACAGAGTTTAAGCTGCTACGGACTACTGCGTAGCGCTACGAGCGTAGCGTGGCCGTGAATGGGTTAATTTTAATAGTTCCGTGTGGTGTGTATAATGTAAAGGGTACATTATACACACCACGTGACCTGGCATGAGCGCGAGTGGCACTAATGGAGCTCACGCTCTGTCACCTCCGTACAAGTTAGGGGCTTACAGCGATCCAATATTTATTTATCTTCTTTTACATTTTTAGGGTTCCGTACTCAAAGAGTAAAACGAGACCATATTACTAAGACTTCGCTGTCCGTCCGTCCGTCCGTCCGTCCGTCCGTCCGTCCGTCCATCCGTCCGTCGGTCCGTCCGTCCGTCTGTCACCAGGCTGTATCTCAAGAACCGTGATAGCTAGAGAGTTGAAATTTTCACAGATTATGTATTTCTGTTGCCGCTATAACAACAAATACTAAAAACAATATAAAATATTTTTTTAAGGGGGGCTCCCATACAACAAACGTGATTTTTTTGCCGTTTTTATAGATAATGGTACGGAACCCTTCGTGCGCGAGTCCAACTCGCACTCGGCCGGTTTTTTAAATACCATGTCGGTGACAATCAAGCGTAGGTAGGGCCCGCGTGAGCCGCGCGTAGCGAGTCTATGGACGTTTGCAACGCCAGGGCTGTCAAATGCGCTCTAGGGTATGTCACCAGTAACTGGCCACCGTTCAATAACTGGCCACCTCATACTAAAATACACTCTATTCATCTATTTAAGTATAAGGTTTTAATTACTGGCCAACTTTCAATAACTGGCCACGTTATACTAAATTGAATTATATTATAGGTGAATGAAACTCCCAGCATAGCCCTCTCCATTGCCCTTTGAGTGACTTTGAGCCTTTTTTGAGGGGTATATGCCATAATCGCCATGCTTGGCATGCGGGTTGGCGATCGCAGCAAAGTAGACTGATGACCTGGTAAAGGTCGCGGGAGTCCGCTGGATGCGGGTGGCGCAGGACCAGCCATTGTGGCACTCTTTGGGGGAGGCCTATGTCCAGCAGTGGACGTCTTTCGGCTGATATGATGATAGGTGAAGGAAGTTCATTTTTAGTATGGGGTGGCCAGTTATTGAACGGTGGCCAGTTACTGGCGATTTACCCTACTTCGCCTTTTTCCTAGCAAACATATGATATTAGAAACATTTAAAGTGAATATGAATCGCACAGTCGACAACAATTATAAGTATTTATGTATGTGAAACGAAGTTTTTGTTAATTAGGTATATTATGCATACATAAGAGTACATCAATTCACGTAGGTAGTAAGAAGTCGTACCTAATGGCCGTAATCATAAACGTTTAATACTTGAACCTATTTTAGTTAAAATGCCTTTAAAATTCGTTTGTTATCTGTCACTTTGACATTTGTATTCTTAAGAAAGGGATACTTACAACATATTTTATTTAACAGAGCCTTTTTTAAGTTTTACGAATAAGGGTGTAAGTGTGTAACTTAAACTCCGTCCTCAAACCATTGTTTGTGGTGGTTTGATTGTCTATTATGTATGACATTGTCTATTCACGATTGATTCACGAGATAGGCTAAATCGACAATAACTGTCCACTTAAGAAAATTACATTTAGTTACAAGCCTCCAATTTTGTGAGTGCATGCTATTTCTATAAATTTAGTTTTTCTTGCAGTAAAACTGACAAATGCTTTGTTTTCTATATTTAATTTTGCGAGGCGGCCAGTTTTTGGGAGGTCGCAATGTACCTAACCACCAATTGCACTCAAACGTAGCGCAAATTTTATTAGTGCTGTTTTATTAGGTAATAGATTGAGCACGAATTATGCAAATTTGATATCATTAGCCTATTAACCTACGACTAGCATTTGTTCAAGAGTTACGTCATGGTGATATAATATTGAAATTACAATTGCTATTAATAGCAATTGTAATTTCAATAAGTTAAACGATGAATTATTAAATACCTATTAATTAATAGGTATTTAATAATTCATCGTTTAACTTAAGTCAACTATGAAGTTCTTTTATTGTATGGTATGATGATAGGCGATATAGACAAATAATATAATAATCATATCCCGCAAGAGTTAAGTTGAGACTCGAGCGCGTACTAACGTCAAACGAACGAGGGCTCAAGTTAACTCTTGCGGATTATAGACAATTAGATACCAGAGTGCCATTAAGATGCCAATAATTCCAACGCTATTTTTGACAAATAATAAAAAAAACATGATATCAAGCGTAGTTTGCAGCTTGTAGAGCAAATAAACTTGTCCACTAAAACAACAAAAGGAGTATCATAAATCATAATTATACATCATAAAACATACAAACATAAACTGCTAAAAAAAGGTGTTACTAATAAAATGATTCAGGATCCGGTTAAATGATAAAATCGGATAACAATTCAACAGGTTCTGTATGACCAGGGGCGGCAGCAGCAGCGGTGCACCATATCTCCCTCGTATGACGAACCGCTGTCGTTGCAAATTAGAAAGAGTATAGGGTTAAAGGGGGTCACACCCAATATATAAATACACCTAGGCAACGCCCTATATTCGCCAATAATAAATTTGTTGACTGTGTCGCAGGCGTTCGTGGGTTGCGCGTATGGCATCAACAACATTGGCTACGTGATGATCTGCTTCGGCGTGTTCAACGCGTTGGCCGCACCCGTCGCCGGCGCCGTCGTCAAGCTCACGGGCCGCTACCCCGTCATGGTCACTGCTTTGGTCAGTATCATCATCATAATCATGATACAGTATGGCATCAACAACATCGTCTACGTGATGACCTGCTTCGGCGTGTTAAACGCGCTGGCTGCACCCGTCGCCGGCGCCGTCGTCAAGCTCACGGGCCGCTACCCCGTCATGGTCATTGCTTTGGTCAGTATCATCATTATAATCATGATACAGAATGGCATCAACAACATCGTTTACGTGATGACCTGCTTCGGCGTGTTCAACGCGCTGGCCGCACCCGTCGCCGGCGCCGTCGTCAAGCTCACGGGCCGCTACCCTGTCATGGTCACTGCTTTGGTCAGTATCATCATCATAATCATGATACAGTATGGCATCAACAACATCGTCTACGTAATGACCTGCTTCGGCGTGTTCAACGCGCTGGCCGCACCCGTCGCCGGCGCCGTCGTCAAGCTCACGGGCCGCTACCCCGTCATGGTCACTGCTTTGGTCAGTATCATCATCATAATCATGATACAGTATGGCATCAACAACATCGTCTACGTGATGACCTGCTTCGGCGTGTTCAACGCGCTGGCCGCACCCGTCGCCGGCGCCATCGTCAAGCTCACGGGCCGCTACCCCTTCATGGTCACTGCTTTGGCCAGTATCATCATCATCATCATGATACAGTATGGCATCAACAACATCGGCTAAGTGATGATCTGCTTCGGCGTGTTCAACGGGCTGGCCGCACCCGTCGCCGGCGCCGTCGTCAAGCTCACGGGCCGCTACCCCGTCATGGTCACTGCTTTGGTCAGTATCATCATCATCATGATACAGTATGGCATCAACAACATTGGCTACGTGATAATTTGCTTCGGTGTCGCAATCGTCATGTTCCCGTCATCGTCATCATCAGCAGCAACATCGTTATTATCATCATCATCATCATTTCATCATTATCATAGCTGTCGCAATACGTTATCACTACCACTACCCCATCATGGACACGGCTGTAGTAGTAATATTGTCATCAACATCATCGAAGTTAATAATAGTCGTCGTTGTCATCGCCGTTAACCAGCCTTGTATGATTGCAGTCTTCTGTAAGGTCGGGGTACTTTCCCAGGTGGGCAGCTCCAACTATGAGCAAGATGATATTCCGCTATTCCCTACCACATCATGTATCATCGATATGAGTTATAGAGATCGTATCTTCTAACGCGTACTTCCTTATGTTCCAGTTGCTGAACATTATCCTCCTAACTGCATTGCTTCTCTGGCGACCGGACCCTGAGAACTGGCTCGTGTTTTATCTCCTGGCTGCCATATGGGGCACTGCTGACGCTGTGTGGCTTGTGCAGGTCAATGGTAGGTTACACGATAATTTGTATTCGTTTGAACACTTAACTCTCAAACACTTATTCGTGACAAGAAAACAGATAAAGATTCGTGACAAGAAATGAACCCAGCTCAGCATGTTGCTAGCTTTACAGCCAGCGCTGGTCGTCCGTAGGGTATATTCGGTGAGAGCACGGCACCCCTTCAACTACCCTAAGGAACCACCGGGTATCGAAAAATGAAGATATAATTAAATTAAAATTAACTAATCGAGTTATCGTCAGTCGACTCCGTCTAATGAAGTCGGTATGCTTTATGTTGTTGTTCCTATTCGTAATGTATACACTTGCTCTCGGCACACCTGCCCCTCTTGCCACTTAGACTAAACTCTGCTCTAGCGCACCTCTGAGGTGTCGATACACCCGATCGCTTTAAGAACGAAAGAGCACCAAAGAGGGATATTGATTTGAAATTCAGTCAAACTTCGGGTTTGTGAGTCAGAGTACCTTCTGTTCGTAAGTAAATACTATTATTTTGTGCTCTCGGTAAACATTATGACGAGTGCAATGGACATATGCTAGCTTTAGAATTAAATACAAGTGTGTTTATGATGAGATACATTGAAGGCAGTCTCTTAAATAAAGAACTGAATATAATTCTAACTGTGTTATTTATTCCGCAGCTCTATCCGGAATACTATTTCCTGGCAACGAAGAAGCGGCGTATTCTAATTTCAGGTTATGGGAGGCTACAGGGAGTGTGTTGTCGTATGCTACTGCCCCATATCTTTGCGTCAGCACGAGGTAAGGAATTAATATACATAATTGATCTCCCAATTTTAATGTTATATTTATATGTAGTCAAATGTTTATCGAAGACTGACGGAATTTACTAACCTGTTAGACGAATTAAAAATACTCCTTGGCAATATAGCATAGCAATAGCTTGCAAGAAACATTGCCTTGAAATCGTATGTAGGAGTCACTCTGGTTTATCCTAGCATGTTACTTAGAAGATTTAAGTTTCTGTCAAAAATATTATTTTTGGTACAAGCTTTTTTGACTTCTTCTCTTACTTAAGAGCTAGGCTCTTGTCGGTGTAGCTCAAAGTAGGCCCTCCATCTACTTCGATCCCACGCGATCTCTTTTACCTCACGATACGACCCAACATCAACTCTCTTTTTGAGTTGCTCCATGTAGTCTATTCTAGGTCTTCCTCTTCCTCGCCTCTCCTCTATCTTTCCTTAAATTATGTTAAGTACGAAGTTGTCATGTCGTATGAGGTGCCCTATCATCTTCCCTCTTCTATTTTCTAAGTTCCTCACTAACTGCCTGGTTTGCCTCACTCTATTCAGCACTTCTTCATGGGTTACTCTCTCTCTCCAGCTAATTTTCTTCATTCGCCTCCAACACCACATCTCAAACGCTTCTAATATCTCCGCATCTTTCTGGGTCAAGGTCCAAGTTTCACATACATACACTTTTTTGCCTACTGTACTTTTTTTCAAAATCATCAACTATTCGTCGAGAACCAGTACCAATGAACCTAAATGCCGCGGATTTATCTTGTGTAGTTTAGAAGTTGCTATGCCCACCTTATGTCGCCATCATCAGGTCAGCTCGGTGGTACCATAATATTGCATTGTCACCGAATCTACGTAAGCTTGCAAAATTAAGGCTCAATCCGTTGGGGTTAACCGGTGTCTTGCGGACATAATAGAGCTTCAAGTAAACTCCAAATTGTATATTTGACAATTTCATTAAAAGAAAACATGCTGGTTGTTACAAGACTTACAAGCTCGGATTGCAAGTGAACGTAAGGTATTTTGACAGCCGTAGCAAAGATAATTAAGAGCCGTAGATAATTTGAACGCCCGACAATATCTGTTAGCAACGTTTTGACGGCGCGAAGCTTTGCTCGGCCGAAACAACCGGTTTAAAATTCAGTTGCAAGTTTTGACCCACGCATACTTACCAGTGGATTTTTTTTAAAAAAGCCTTTAGTTATATACTCTCTACACACATTCATAACTTTCTGTGTTTCGGGTTGCCCATAGAAAATTTTCACGCGCCGCAACTGATACTTACTAACGAACGAACAACAAGCAACAAGGCAAGTTAAATATAAAGCTTGTAACAACGAACCTACTCCTCTTTTCCAGGCTATACGTTCTCGTGGGTTTCCTGTTCCTGGGCTTCACTGGCTACACCACCATCGAGCTGATGGAATACCGCGTGAAGCGGGCACACCAGCTCGAGAGGAACTTCCAGCTCGTCGACAAGAAGGCCGATGATTGATATTCTGGAAAACCCATTAGAGTTTTTCAGGATGCATTCTGTCACAAGCTGGTAGCACTGTGCATGCAATCCACCGATCATGTTTAAACATCATCAATTTAATTGGTGGATTTTAAAAACTGTCAATAAGACTCGACACAATACTGCCAGCTGGTGCATTCTGAAAAACCCTCATTAGCTAGGAGCTGTAAGTTCTTATTAAAAGACAGTGTTCAAGTCTAAGCTCTCTAAAGGTGACTGTAACCCTCATAAATATGTCCCGCTCGCCATGGTGGCACTCCAATAAGCGGTATTTGCCCAAATATTCGTGTTTTCCTTCCTACGGCAAATTAAAGACAGCAGCAACCGCAAGTGTAGTGCCACCACAGAAACCTATACTATAGAAGGGGTATGGCGCGCGCTAAAGGTCATGTATTATAAAAAGATCGGCTTTCCGACCCGACGACTGTACCAAATCAGTGACGTCCTCTCGGTTAGAAAATTATATATTTTACAAAGTACCTTAAAAACACACAAGACCTTACCTTTTAACCCAAACTATAAAAACAAAAGAAAAATAGGTAACGTGGCTAACTCTTTAAAAACTAGAACGCAATTTGCCAGGTCACAGTTTATGAGTAATTCTGTACATATTTATAATAAAATTAACAAACTATTAGAAATTTATCCAAAACTATATCACGATTGCAAGAAGCTGCTTATAAAATGGCTTAAAACAAAAACCTACGATGAAGCGGAAGGTTTATTACAACGTTCCTCTTAAGTCCCGTCCCGTATAAAATTTATCGCATACCCACGCATGCATACACACACACACACACACACTTACACACTCACACACAAACACACACACACACACACACACACACAGACACACACTCCCTCACATATACTATTTTCTAGTCTAGTATAAAATTAAATAAAAAAACCTGTTAAAACCTTTTGTGTTAGCATAATACCTATTATAATCTATGGAAGAGCGGAGCTACCCAATACAGGCATTGTTTGCTTACCGGGCGGCTCCATCCCTATCATAAATTTAGTCTATAATTTAAGAAAATAAAGAATTTTTTGTATTTGTGTTTTTGTATTTCCATCGGGACCGGTGTCACCGCCTCGTCCCCTCCACGTCACCTACAACAAGACGGCGATCGGGTGACGTTGGTACGAAAGCTTGAGCGCATGCCCAAACTGTAGTGGCGCGCGTGGCGCCCACATCGCCATTCTATAATATTAAGTGTTCTGTGAGTGCCACTATCAAAGTAAACTCGTCACAGTACTAGTGCAGCTAGGAGGCAGCATGATCGCGTTTATATCCACCCCGAAGCATTCGACCCCCTCGCACTCACATAATACTTAACCACTACTCAACCAGAGAAGGACGAACGCCTTATGTATGGTTGAGATTATTTAATGTGCCGACTTCTTATAAAACTGTCATTGGAATTGAAATCTACCCTTTAGTCCCATCTCGTAGCCAGATTTGGTAGCAAGCTACGAAATGGGAAATGTGCTTTCCCATCTCGTAGCCACATTTGGTAGCTAGCTACGAATTGGGAAATGTGCTTTCCCATCTTGTAGCAAGCTACCAAATGGGAACGAAGTTGAATACCCCAAATAATGTTTGAACACCTTGGCCGCTACGATGGACCTGATATTTCATCAAGATCATGTGAAGGTTATGTTCGTTAGCTATCTTTAGATGCCCGAAGAGCAAACAGACCAGAAATAGGTGCCCCGCGCGGTGGGGCTCCGTTGACACTGCCGGATGACGAAACAAATGCATGCTCTCCTGGTGTTTTGACTGAGCCCCGCTGGGCTGGGCTCCTATTTCTGGTCTGTTTACCCTTCGGGCATCTGAAGATACCTAACGAACCTAACCTACCTATCTTTTACAACAGAAGTGGAGATATAAATATTTGCAAATCCTAATAGAATTGCTCATTCTCCTATGGATCCTTCCCGTTTCGTAGCCAGCTTCAAATGGCTACGAAACGGGAAACCAAATCAGTAGCGGCCTCCTGTAAAGGAACTTGTATAGAATGGTGTTTGATTCTTTTGTAACAATTTTGTTCAGTACAAAATGAGGCGTTAGCAAAATGGTGCCGATGACAAACTTTTTATAGTTTGGGAAATACAAATTGGATGTATGTTATCTAATTAGAGATAATATTTAGTTGCGCGTAAACAGTTACCGGTCAATCGGTACCTACTCGAAAGAATTATCTGTTGTTAATTCCTAAACACATCTGTACCTTAGAGCCGGAGTGATTCAAGTCTATTTTTTGCACGTGATTCTACTGTTAATTACTAGGAGATTAAAGCCAAAATAGATATAAAAAATTATCGACTTCACTTTGGCACTCCAAAACAAAAATATTTACTAAGTGCATCTAAAGAAGAACGGGTGCATTTTTACAAATCTCTTTTGTTAGATTTTGACAAAAAGATCTCAGAGTGTAATCTACACAGACGACCAAATCATATTTCTCATACTATAAATAGTTGTCTTTACGGAATTCCACAGGAAATAATCAACAACTAATAAAAATAACGTTACCTACTGTAAATAGAACCAGTATTAATAAATAGGGATATGTTTTTAACATACTGAACCGATTTTGATAAATGAGGTGATTGAATCGAAAAGTTAGGCTACGTTTGTATTAAAAAAAATGTTTTCATTTACATTTCCGTAGTCGCTTTACAGTTTTTTGAACTTTATTTATATGCTTGTTAGATTATATTCCTATATTATAAATACTTTGTTAAGGTTACCTATACTCAAAATTACTGTAAGATATGAATTATGATTTAAGAGAGCTTTGTTGATAGGTAAATAAGAATAATAAAACAACATAAGTATCTCAATATTCATCCTTTTAATTCTTTCCACATGAAATCGGATTCACACATCCGTAAACAGATAAACAAGCATATCCATAAACTAAGTACAACGCGAAGAAACAAGTGACTAATACCTTGTTAAACATAATTTTATTCACTAAAAATAACATAAGTCTTTGAGTTATCAGACACTGCACTGCCATACGAAAAAGGCATTTAAGTTGTTCGAAATTCGAACCTATTTTGCCTATTTTGAACGGCCGTGTAAATATTAACACTAGCTGTCTTGCTTTAAAGTTGATATTTAGAAGGAGATAGTGATGTTAATATTCGTCTGTCAACCTTCTGTGCGCACGAGTCCAAAAATTACATAAATAAAATTGAACGTGATGGGACACACGAAATTGCTACGGCGTAGCATATGTAGCTTAGTTTTCGTAGCTCTAACACTCGTAGCGCAAATGAAATATTCCACTTATACTTATGTAGCACTCATGATTATGTGAATTGCATAGATTTGGTTAAAAAATACACGGACAGTTTCATTGACCAATAATAGTAGTTTATGCAATCGTTATATAATGGATGCTTTTTAAGTCGAGTACCACGTTTAGGCCACGAAGCTTGCTGAGTGGCCTAATTAAGGTGGTTCGATTGCCATACAAAACGTTATTTGACATTCGTAGGCTAATGGCGTGATATTTTAAGAAACTTATGTAACAAACTTTCATAAATTGGCTTCCCATTTGCGCCAAATTCCCCCTTTCCTAGAATAAACTTGTATAAACTAGATTAATTTGAGAAATTAGTTTGTCACGTGATATTTTGGGAAAACTATTTTTCTCAAATTAATCTAGTTTATACAAGTTTATTCTAGGAAAGGGGGAATTTGGCGCAAATGGGAAGCCAATTGATGAAAGTTTGTTACATAAGTTTCTTAAAATATCACGCCGTTAGCCTGCGAATGTCAAATAACGCTTTGTATGGCAATCGAACCACCTTAAGGTACGAGACTTAAAAAGCTAATTATATAACTATTGTATACAATACTTTTTCTACGAGTCAACGGAAATAATAATTTATTAAATAAACTTGGTATCTATTGAAAATCGCCCTGCTGAAATGAAGCGCAGCAGCTTAGTAATTTTGCGCGTTGATGTGTTCACAGTTATCTTATACAGCTCCTGGATTCATAAGATGACTGCTGGCGGTTATCTTATGAATTTATACGAGCTCCGTGACGAGCTCGATGAGCTCCAGGATTAAAAAGTATGTGATCTTAGTTTCGTGTACGAAATCTTAATTCAAAGATTAAAGTCGACGAGTAGAAAAAAGCATTTAGTAACATTGGAATGGAAAATAGACCAAGTTTTAAAGAATCAGTTGATAGTAAAAAAACGCGATATGAGTAGTAGGTATATAATTGAATAGCCATTTTAGTTTTCGTAAACATGTGTCGTACCCATATAGCGGTTTTATGCTACCATCTATAAAAAATAGGCGTTACATTACAGTATAGTCTATTTTTAGTATCAAAGCATATTTCACTGCCATATCATAATTTAGTTTTTATACTATATAAGTAGATGTGTTGTTTTAAGAGTTTTATTTCAACTAAATTTGATGGCAATGAAATTTGCTTGTTAATGTTCCGTAATACGTTACCGAATAAATATATAAAACTGGACTCGTGTCACATTTCGGACTTAGCGAATTCGGACAAATAATTAGAGTACCTAGTTGATTTGTCTCAAAAATGTATGACAGGCAATTTATTTAAAGAAACAAATCAACTAGCTCAATTTCACATATACCTACGCTATTTTCATCTCTTAAATCACATGAAAAAAAAATTACACACATAAACATTCATACGTAAGTCACTGGTCCTCTTATACGTTAGTTACATAATAAAAGCACTGATTCTTGAATACGAGTATAATGCTAAAATAACATCACCTATTTATATTTTGATGTATTATCTATAGTTAAGTATTATTGTATTAACTGATTTAAAGCGTAGAACCGTAATACTTTAACATCTGAATATATTTTCATTTTACGGAAGACTATTTTAAGGCACGAGCAGTTTTTTATCACCAAAATAGCACCTTTACATTCGGTTTAAAATATTTTTTTGCCATTATGCTCTAAGATTATTATTATGTTTTCAAATCTATTGTTAGGTGATTTCTGTGTTGGAAGACGCATGTTTAAAATGGAGAATTATGTTTCCGTGCCTTTGAAAGGAAAGTTTTTTCTCGCTTGTCACTTTACACTAACATATTGTATGTATACATACGTATTGTCTATATGTTGCAGAACATACACTATTTTGGCAATTAAGGAGATTACCACAGGTAAAAACCTACTCGTTACATTATTTATCTCTACAGTAAAATATAAATGAAAACTAGCCGCAAATGGAACGTACTTATTTACATTTTTACACTGATAAGTATTATGCGGGTTTGAAAAGGTTCATGTTATCCTAAACATTCGTATTATGTACTAAGTAATATTACTGTAGTCGGTATCAGTATACTGAGCGTTTTTCAGGTGTATTAAATGCTATGATACAGTGACGTAAATATACATCTTAACAAACTATGTATATACAGTATATCTTTGTGACCCTGTTTAGATGTAGATTAGTAGCCTCAAAATATATAAGTAACATTTTTTACAATCGGCTTTTATATACATTTTTGAACAGCTTCTGCTGTTTCTATATTCCCTCAGGGTCTTAGCACCGAATTTTACTATTAAGGTCCTTGATTATACCATTTGAAGTATACCTGAAAGTTCAGACACAAATATACTTCACAAAATTATTCATTAAGTCATTTTGGACGGCAATACACAATCTATATTTACATAGATATAAGCTAAGTGTACACGTAAATGTAATAATTAACTAAATGCAAAATCTACATATAAAATACAGGAAGACTGAAACGAGGACTCGATGACTGAGGAGTCACATTTGCTAGTGATTCGTGTTCAACATACTTAAAATATGGAGTTAAACATGTTCTATATAAACGACATTCATTGTAATGGATTATTGTAATAAAATTGTGATAAAAGCAGGTCCAAGCGCATTTAAACCTCAATAAAATACAAGTAAATAAAGTCACATACAACAAGTATAGCTATTTGGAATTTGGATTAAAAAAAAACATTAACGCGCTCAGAACCTGGCTGGAAACACGAAACACGTCGAAAAAAGAAATTAATACTATAAAAGGTTTGCTCTAACTGGGGCTAGTTGTGTTGCTCCTCGGCTCGGCCTTGAGTGGCGCCCCGTTTATCCTGGGGCTGCTCTGCTGTACCTGGCAGCTCGCACACGGCTCCAGTCTCCGTGCCAGTACGGCCTTGAGCTTGAGGGCCGGCCCTAGCTTCATCTGCAGCATGCCAGTTAGGTGGTCTTCTGTGAGGAGAGGAAGACCCGCTCCATCGATTCTCTGCTCGCGGAAGTTCTGCAAACAAAGAGAAGTTGGCGTAAGAATTTGTTTGTGTATCTAAGTTCTTAGTTGACTGTAAACCGAAAAACAGTGTTCTTTTAACACAAGTAACAAGTGAACTTAAAAAAAGAGATACCAGCAATGAAATTGTAACTCAAAAAAGAGGTTGACGGTTGTTATACCTACACATTGAAAAATGTAAAACCGCCAATTACTCTCATGATAGTGCATGAGTAACAGCGATTTTAATTTCAATCCGCGTTTGTTTTGCAATAGACTCTCGAGTCTGTTAATTCTATAATTGAGTTGCAAAGTGTCAAGAAACTTATTCCTAATACTTAATGATTTCTTCAATCAGTTATGGTTGTTCCAGTCGCTTATCCAATACTTCTCAAAGTTACTAGTACCTTCCGCTATAAAAAGTTCGAGCGCGAGTCGAAATATTTATTGGGTTTCATCAAATCTCATTGCAAAATGAACTGTCTGTGACAGGCAGACACACTCCGAATGATCGCATAAGTGTTCCGTTGTACAGTCGACTACAAAGATAAGTGTGTTTTTTAATGTTACAAATATATGTATGTATATCTTATTACTATGGTA
This sequence comes from Epinotia brunnichana, assembly GCA_963854355.1. NCBI lineage: Eukaryota > Metazoa > Arthropoda > Insecta > Lepidoptera > Tortricidae > Epinotia > Epinotia brunnichana. The sequence continues at coordinate 24,718,174 of OY977946.1, read as the reverse complement.
GTAAAGTCTATGTATACATATTTTTGTAACATCGTATGGATACATCTCTTTGTTGTCGACTGTACCAATTTTGGTACGGAACACTAATTATCTCCGAAAACAAACAAAGACCGGAAAATTAACATCGTAACTTCAAAATATGTCGTATATTGTCGGCAATAAGTACCAAGTGGTACCTACGTGGTGACAGGGCAGGTGTTTCATATTCGGTAATTCCGATTAATACCGGTAATCGATTGACGACAAGCGCGCAATGACGGCCCTACATTATTGAGCCAGTCAAGTTCATACCGGTTTGGTAGCGTCTGTTTAATGGAGCCACATACTTCATAACCAATACAAGTGAAGACAAGGGCATTTAAAACCGGGAAGTCTATTTTTCTAAAACATGCAATGAAATATTGACATTACGTTCCTTATAATAGGCTACAAAGTGTTTCAGGTGGCCCATATACCTAATTATATATTTAGATTTCACTATGGGCCTCTATAAAATAAAGACGTGTTACTCGAGAACGGCTAATTAATGCGATTTCTATGATGTTTGAATTGTTGGACTTTTCTCCGCACAGAACAGCAGAATAACTACAAAAAAATTAAAAATAGATTAAAAAAAAAAAACTTTTTCAACAATTTTGTATGGCGAATAAGGCCATACGAAGGTCGCAGGGTCAACTAGTTTCAGATGAAATTGGAGGCCTACCTAGCAAAGTGATCGTCACTTGTTTCATCTTCAATTGACAACATTTCATAATTCTAAGTCCATGATTTGACTAGCTCCTTTTATTCTACTTGAAAAGAGGAACACGCTGGTAGTTTTATATTTCTGATATTATTTACCCACCCGAAAATGAAATTTAAACTCTTTAAACGTTTTCGTCGAAACGGGACTAAAGCAAGGTGCCTATTCTGCAGTAAGTAGAATTGGATTTGCTATGAATGCATTTTTTTAAAATCGTAAAAAATTAAAGATAAATACTGGAAATATAAAACTACCAGCGTGTTCCTTTTTTCAAGTAGAGTACAATGAGCTAATCGAACTAAGGGCTTAAATTTATGAAATATTGTCAATTGGCGACATAACATCATGGCGTTAGGCCATTGAAAGATTTTCGTTATTAGTATTAAAAAAAACACGCAGCATTCACTTAAATCTCAAAGAGTTTAGATAAAGATACTTCAATTTAAAGAAGAAAATATTCTTAATTTATTTTCCTTTTTTGGTTTTTTTTTGTAAAATTGAAAAATCTGCGGCGATGTGTAATTTTGGATGCAGCTCTAAACCTAAGGTTAAAAATGATAAGTGTAATTTCGCGCCAGATTGCGAGTGGGATAAGCCTGATATAACTACTTGGCTAGCTCGAATTAACATCCGAAGGGGTGTGTATAGACGTTTTCTTAGTCCATTTCTGCCGAACGGGCATGTCCTCTAACAAACACGTCCATCTAATTAGGCGATCCACAAATTAGAGTTTCCTTTTCATTGCGCAAAATATCTCCTCAAACACTTGATATTATTGTCAATTACTTAATAAGCTACCCAGCTACTTCTTACTTGGATCTTATCAAGACGAGCGTGAATAGGTTATTAATTAGACACTATCAAGGTATGCATGTAACCCTCGAACTCATCATCACTAACCATCAGGTGAGATAGTGGGCAAATGCGCATGCCAATTTTTTATGCCATACATAAAAAAAACAATTGTTTTTTCCTGCAAGAGCGGGTCAAAGTGGCCGGAGCTAAGTGGCAGTGATTAACAAAGTGGGGAAGTAGAGCTCAGAGCCTGGGAAAACTAAACGCAATTTAGTAGAAAAAATTGCAATTAGGGCTAGCTACGCAGAAACGCGAGGTTCATTTTCCTTTAGGTTAGTTTAACGCGTCAGCTGCGATGCTAGTCTTTTATGAAGTAGTTGAAGTCATAAATGATTATTTTATCTATTTACAGTATAAAGTATCTACTGAAAAATATTATTATTCTTTGGGCTACCTTGGTATTTTATTTGTTATAAGAAGTTATAGTATTAAAGAAGAATAAGTTATAAGTATTAGCAAAAAAACTAAATAACCAAAAATTCAATTCATCTGGTGACTTATCAATGTGTATGTAAAGATATACCTGAAACCATTAAACTATAGTAAATATGAATATAATAATGACTACAGTTATTTTAGAATTAATGCCAAATTAATGTTACCCTTAAAATTCTATTATATTATATTCTATTATTTGGAAAGAAAAAAAATGTAGGCGTATTGGCAAGAAAAACACGGTTTATTTATTTAATTCTCAGTGTGTTGGTCTTTATACAGTTTTGATGGTACGACAGTATAATACGTTAATACAAAATAAATCCAATTAAATATCACATCACCTAACTGACAAAAAAACCTGTGAAAGTTAGCGAGCATACGGCATTTAACGATAATGGCTAACACATAGTATTTACTATGTATTAAAAACGAATAGTTGTTCAATGCGGCTAAACGCGACAGCCACAGCGGGGTAGCTAATTTGCCACGTACAGTTTAAGTAAAAACCAGTCTTGATGCGACAAAGAAATTCCTTGCTCGTCAGTTTTCGTATTTAGTGGTGTAATTATTATGGGAACCATTATAAAGGCAATTAAATGGCAGTTTGATGACAAAAGTGAGCCTATTTGTACGGACATCGTAAATTGTATTTGAGTATACAAAGTATTTAAAAGTAAAAAATCTATACGAAGGTATGTGAGCTACTGTTTAAGGGTTGGTTTCCACTTCCACTGCGTCAGTGACTGATATTTTTTCACGCTTTCACTGACCAAACCGTTCATTTAGTGAATAAAATAAAAAAAAGATCCAACACAAAAAACAGAGCTAGATTTAAAAACATGCACTTGGTTCATCCGTCTGCGAGCTACGATGCCACAGGCAGACACATATACACATTTGAAATTTATAACACCGTCGTTTGCGTGGGGGTTAAAAAAGTATGAGTCCCAAAGAAGGATACCTATGCACCTTTTTTACGGAAACAAACCTTTTTCATTCATTTAATTTATTCAGTCCCAGTCAGTCTTCGCAAAAATAAGTTGTACAGAGGAATTATAAGCGAGATCTGCAGGCTGGCAACGTCACTGGCATTTTTTATATTTTATAAAGCAATTATTGATTCGTCACACGGAAATACGCAACTTGCATTACTTATAGGTACTTTCACAAATACCTACAGACTCACGCAAAAATACACGAATACAAAAGCCATTGAGAAGAAGCTACCAAGTTCGTATTATTAGTAGACTCGGGTGCACCTGTCGTGTTGTCACGCGTAGCGCCGCCGCGGGGTCTTGACACTTGCGGTTTAATTGTTAATTATACCTGATGTACGGTGGACGTGGATGAAAAGGCGAAAAGAAAAACTGCAGTTAGAGAGCCGTCTTGAAATATGTGAGGAGAGTATAATTTTGATTTATTATCTGGGATTGAGAAATTGTTTAAAATCTTTATGCGAAGTGAAAAGCCAATGCTATTTCCATAGATTTGAAGTAAAAACATGCGAAGTCGAACGTTGGTAGATCTCTTACTTTAGAATGTTTCAATTGATTCTATGTGCAGTTATCGTAAATCTTGATTTTTTTTCTTTTTTTCAATTTATTGTAATCAATAAATATTAATATACGAAAGAAATACATGCTAATAGTTACATACCCATCTAGGCAAAACCTTGAGAGGTTTGTGTGCCAATGGGGATTTTATTAGAAACGTCATTCATTCAACGTCAAGTATCCAGGCATAATTATTAATTTTGATAGAACGACTGACGGTACGGTGAAATTTCTATTATATAATACGACTGATTAAATGCCATACGAATAAAGAAATAAATTCAACGTCAAGTCATTCATTTAATTAATATAAGAGACGGTCACAATACAATACTTGTTACAATGCACTTGCTCTGAAATTGCGCCTTTGTATGGTTCAACATAAACACGGAAAGTGCTCGATGCCAGCACGGCGGCGCAAGGCAGGACCTGCCCGTGCAGGAATGGATTTCAGGCCAAAATTCCCGCACACTATGCGGGAAAGAGATTTCGTGACAATTATAATTTCACCTTTTATGCAATTTTTTTTATTTCCTGGCATGATGCATTGTAATAGTTATTTATGATACAAGTGCGGAAAGTAGGTAATTCCCAACGAGTGGCGATGACCAAAAACACGACTGTCAGGGAGTGTTTTTCATCGACACGACTTGGGAATTACCTATCCGCACGTGTATCATACAACATTTTACAATGCATCATGCGAGAAAATAAAAAAATATGCATAAAAGGTGAAATTTTAATTGTCACGAAATCTCAGTATCGCACAGTATGCGGGAATACTGAAATCCATTCCCTAACGGGCTGGTCACCTTCCGCGACGCCATGCTGGCATGGGCCACTTCCCGTGTGTATGTTGAACCACTCGTGTCGATCAAAAACACTCCCTGACGGTCGTGTTTTTGGTCATCGCCACTCGTTGGGAATTACCTACTTTCCACACTTGTATCATACATAACTATTATTGCACACTTCAATATGTGAAATTAATACAGAACATAATCTTAAAAGTAGAGGTAAACAACAGGCGGTCTTCAGCAAGAGCTAAAGAGCGATCCCTTTTAATTTAGATATTATTAAACTACTTACGAACTCTGTTACGGGTAGCGAGTTTGTGAGTAGTCAAAGTGGATCGCAAGTATCAAGAAGGTGCGTCCGCGACCGCGAGGCGGGTCGCTGGACGCCGCGACCCGTCATCTCGGCGGGAACGTTGACAAAAACCGCGCCGCCTACGTGACGTCCTGCCCCCCCTCCCGGCGCAGCCTCACCACCTCACCCCCCCCGCTCTACCACGCTTGACCACTTTTTACCGCGCGACATTTGCCCAGAGTTCAGTTCGATCCGTGTCATCCGACGTATTCCTTTTTTAAATTGCGCCGGAGCGTTCGATTTTGTTTTTTAATTTTTATAAGGCTTCGGCCGAGCGGTAAAAAGCGACAGGGCATAAAAAAGTCTATGAATAATTAAAGTGAGATAGCTACCGGCGCTGGCTAGCATGGGAACGGAATTATTAGCGGCGACAGGTCGGCGGCTGCGCCGGGCCCCGGTACGCTGAAGGACAGGTCAATTTGCTATACATTTTGCTCTTTTCAAAGCATTAGCCTTATCCCTGCCAGCCAGTGAGTTTATGTTCTTATTACGAAGATATCCTAATGGAAAAGGCGACTAGGATGCTCACAAGAAACGCGGCAGTATAAGTATATAAGTCTCAGAAGTACCTAAACCAGATAAATTGTACCTACATTCTAGTCTCGTAGTCTACGCAGTTAAAAGACACAATGACAGCTATTTGGTATCGAGATTAAATGAATCATGGACTTGTAAAGCGCGCATCGACTACAGAAATGTCTACTCCACATGCTTACACATATCGATACACATTTCTAAGAAAGGAACAAAGGGTCAGGCTGACCCTGCGACCTTCAGTTTCTGTGGTTTGGGGGCATATTTTATTTAATGGGGGTTACCTTTGGAATCGTTTCGGGATACTAATGCGTGGCCTCGGGTCAGGGCTGACCCGCACCAAATGAAACGGAATGATATTTGAGAAAATTGTTTAAGTGGGGGTCAAATTACAGGTTGTAGGAATTCCGGACCAGTTTTATTTGTGTTCCTTTTAAGGGGTTCGCATCGAAGAAGCCTCGGAGATAATGGTTAAGTTTAAAAGAAATGGTTGCCGGTTTTTGTTACTGATTTGCGGCTTAGGTGACTATAGAGGTACCTATTGCTGTTTTTATTTCGTTATGTAACGGTACGCCTAACGGTGAACTCACGTGATATTATATTCTGATGTTTACGTAAAATATGACCAAATAAATGAATTACTGATCTTTAAAACAATCAATGTTGCACTATATTTTTTTCGCCACAATCATTGAAAAACTAAAGAGGCAGGAGTCCTCAAAGCCAGCACGCAAAATCTTAGTATGAAACTAGGCATCATCATCATAATATCAGCCGAAAGACGTCTGCTGGACATAGGCCTCCCCAAAAGAGTGCCACAATGATAGGTTCTGCGCCACCCATAGGCATCATACGATTATATTATTAGTACAAGTATTATTATATGCAATAATATTAGTTGCATAATACTTGAAATGCATGATGGTGCTGATTATCTATGTAAAATATGTAAATACTTAAGTGCCAATAAATTTTGGCTTATACGGCGAATCAAGAATCGCTGGCACCAACAAGTTAAAATAAAACAATAACATCATTCAATTAACTGTAAACCTGTAACCCTCATTGTACACCGCACAATGCAGCCCTGACTCGCGATAACTTTAAATACACCCGGCGCACGTTATATTTACGTACCATAGTTAACAGGCTCGAGATACCGCGTATGGCCTATGGCCATGATCTTTAAATTGCCTGTATAGTCACAGCAGCATCCTGCGAACAGGTTGGGAGCAAAAAAGGTTAAAGTTGCCAGGGGCCATGCGGGGGCTTGCGGGGGCGGCGGGGCGGGGGGGCTTAATGACAGGGGCGGCCGGCGCCCGCGGCGGCTACCGAGTAAATTGATGCCTGCGCCCTCTGTGGAACCTTTGCTCCCGGCTAGTGATGTGCGCTCGATAAATTGTGACAGCCTGGAATTATGGCGTTTATCGATCGGGTGCTAGTTCAATAAATGCTGTAAATGGGTTTGGTAAGGCTGAAGCTAATGTCGGGTTATCATGGCCGGGGTTAGCATTCACGCGTTGGATTGGAATTGTTAGGGCAGGTTGAAATTGCGAATTTGTGCACAGTATCTTTAAATTTAATGGGAACAGGTGTATTTCAATATACCCATTAACATTGCAGTAAAGGAGAAAGTAAAGTAGTAGTCTTGTTTATTATTTTTCTGGTGATACTTAATTATACTTTTCAAGTATCTACTACCTAATATCTAAAAGCAGAAGAATACAAATCTATTTTCGATTCCAATATCAATAATCAGTTATGCATTAGGTACAATAGACTATAAACCTTAAAGTGCCTAGTAGCAGATTATAATTAACTCTTGGCAACCGATTAAAGCTAAAAGCATATTAAATCGAAGTGACACTATAAAATTTCTAAGATATAATTACCGGCCTTTCGTATTACGCCCTTGAGCATGCCGGCGTAGTATCGACATCGATAATCAAATTCCAGACCTCACTAGCACAGCATTACACCATAAAGATTGCTATTAATTTTAAAGCAAGAGGCTCTGGCTTATATTTAGAGCTGACGATGCGCAGCTTCTCGTAATTATGTCTCGGACCATCGCCATTTCTCAACTCTTTTTCTTTTAAAAAGTAAGAGGTAAGGGGTCACGAGACTTGGTTTTTTAACAATTGTCGTTTTGTTCCATTGTTGGACTTTCTAACTTTTACTTCGTGGTCTCTATTAATGTTTTAGATGAAAATGTGTCAAGATCTTACATAATGATTGGATTGCTACTTCAATTAATGTGTTTAATTTAAAGAGCGTATTCTTTATGGAGGCTTCTACAATTGTATGACATATATTGTTTATTTTATTATTCCAAAAATCGATTAGGTACTTCGTTTTGCAACGAAACGTCGAACTCAAGGCTTTCAATTGAAATTACGTACCTAAGTACGTAGGTACTTTTTAGGGTTCCGTACTCAAAGAGTAAAACGGGACCTAAGACTCCGCTCTCCGTCCGTCCGTCCGTCCGTTTGTCTGTCACCAGGCTGTATCTCACTGATACCGTGATAGTTCCAGTTGAAATTTTCACAGATGATGTATTTCTGTTGCCGCTATAACAACAAATACTAAAAACAGAATAAAATAAATATTTATATTGCTAATGGTACGGAACCCTTCGTGCGCGAGTCCGACTCGCACTTGGCCGGTTTTTTTTCCATGCTATGGGGGCTAGTTCGACTTGTGTATTAGATTGTCCCCTAATATTGATTGTTAAAAGTACCCTTAAATTACATATGCGTTCTCTTGCAATAATCTAACTCTTTGGTTACAAATAGGTGTCAACATAATAAACGTTAAAGTAATGTTTTGGGTACAGACAAGTTTAAAATTGGTTATTTTACTATAAGTACAATAAAAAAGATAATATCAATTCTGACTTTACTAGGAAACCAACCGTAATACAACTTCAAATAAACATTCTGTAAGTGGGTTTCTCTAAACAAGGTTATCGATTTTCAACAACATAAGTAGGGTCCATAACATTACTGTCAAACCTTTTGTTGGTCCGACCGCAACACCGACTCATTCTGTAACGAGAAAGCTTATCTCCGGGCATCGGCGTAAGAGCAAAAAGCTCAGTAATTGGAAAATAGCCTAACGTTCTGTGGGAGTGGCGGGCGTTAGCTACGGTGCGGCGAGAAAGACTGATCCAACAGCCCCTGGTGCGGTAGAGACAGCGGCACGCGCCCGCGCAGGTGGGCGGGGCTAAAACACCCGAGTGGCAACGAACGCTTCCGAACGCAGGCAAATTGAAAACGCCCAGTCGCTGATGCTCGCGCGCTTAGAACTGGTCAACTCAGACCTCAGGTTGCATTAGTGCTCCATTCAGTAACGGGTCGTTTTGCTCTGGTTGTTTATGGTCTGTAATGCTAACAATGTTTGAGCAATGCGGCTCGGTTACTAGTTTGTATCGGTATAACATGTGCTCACATATTCGTACAATGGATAGTGTCCCGAGTATGCGGGGATTGCGATATCTTTTACAGAGGGTAATTAGTTTGCTGGGAGATTTGTGTAATCGTTGGTTTCTGTGTAATTTTCTATTTGCTACGGACTAGGTAATCTGCATTGGTTGCGAGGGTTTGGGGATTTTTTACAGTAGGTCGGGTCTAATCTTGCAAATCAAATTCGACCAACTTTCCGAAGTTCAAACGAGTTGAAATTTTGTACACTTGTGTAAGTTGGCTTACAATGTAGGTAATTATGACAAAATAAAGCTGATCTGATGATGGATCTCCATCATCCGATCAGCTTTATGAAGGCAAGGCATAAGAATTCCTCATCATTTTATAAGACCTACAAATAGCGCATTAGATAGCTGTATTGTATCTCCACTAGCGGACGTATGGAGCGACATTCTCGTTTAACGACTAAGCTCCTTAAAAAAAGATAAAAAAAAATACCTCATCTTACATAAGATAAATCCGTCGAGTTATATGCAAAGAAATACAGTCGGAAGTTTAAAATAAAAATGATATTTTTGGCAGAAACGTTTACCTTTTATCAACACTGAAGTGGCAGTGGTTCGACAAAGTCCACAATTCTGCTCGTAAAGTATTAAAACAACATGTTTTGTTTCTATGTTCTTTCGTTTGTATCGTTGGTCACTGCACCTATCTACAGCTACTTTTAAACTGCTTTACGCTGACACTTAAGTGATAATAGTTCGAAAAGTCATGCGGTCGAGACGAGAGAACAAAACTGTCAATGAGATAAAAGTCAACTTGTCATCTTCTGTACTAAGGTATTTTTAACCCACGACACTAAAAGAGGGGTGTTATAATTTAGGATCCATATTGGCTCACCGAAAATGTTTTTCTCCGAAGGTATACCGTAAGCCCAGGGTACTTTGGCCCTTGAGGGTAACTTTGTTTTTCGCGAATTACTTGATCCTCCACTTTTTTATGAGTTTGACAATGGTCTGATCACATAATTTTAAGTTTCAGCTAATTGTTCACGTTGGTACTTATATTATTTGACATTGCTATGTGTGGTTTTTATGCGAGCCAAAGTAACCCTCCATTGGGTTAATGTAACCCGAGTTTACGGTACCTAACCCTTCCTTGGAATATCATTATCGTGAAAACTATATTTTGTCATATTATGCTTAACCTCGTAAGCTGCCCACATTTACCATATCAACTACGTCAAAGATGCCTCTCAGTAGAAAATGGTATGCGAAACAGTAATCTTTCGTATATCCGTTTGTTCAGCTATTTATACCTACAGGTCTAATTTCTCAACCGATTCACGGAAAAAATGGTGAGCAGGTTCAATACTTATATAGGTTATTTGTGTCAATTCAGATATACGATAAAAAAAGGTCATAAGTAGGTCGGCAAATATGAAAGAAATTATCTTCTGTCAATAATGCCGCTACAATTATTTCGGGACTGCACATGACGTCACGGTGTGTCAAACAAACGTGTTAAACTTCCATCAAAATTCCGCCACACCTGGCAAGGTTCAATACTCACAGTTAATTACCGAAGGCCAGTAGTCCGTTAACCAAACAGCGACCGTTAGTTAAAGCTCGGTTAACTCACGTTTATTGCTGCGCTAAGCGTCGCTTTTGGTTAAGTGCTTTTAAGTGTTGTTCCATAATTTTAGCCGAATTTAAAGATATTCTTTTTAAGAACTATTTTTCACGGGTAACGCGTTTTTTATGTGCAATTAAAAAGCGCGAGAGTTTCAAGTACCTACCTATTTAAGATAATCGTGAAAGATAGAAATTGCCTACCTGGAACTCATTGTTTTGTTTTGATACGTAAGGTAAACTTAAAACTGATGTAATAGGGAAAAAAATCTGAGAAGCTATAAAAAAAATAAAACATCTTGAATGACTTTAAAGAGACTTACAAACACTATATAGGGACCTAAATTTTCAAATGATTGGGGATGTAGGTACCTACTAGTCAATTGACTACTTATATCTTGTTGTAAATATGTCCCGATAGTATCTTTGAAAAAAAAACTACTTTAGAAAATAGCCTGATAATTTACAAAGCAAATCCCACGTTTAGTAGATTGAATACCATATAATCGCTGTTTTTGACAGAAGAAAGTGGATTCACTCGTAGGTGAATTAAGACACAACATTAACAGTTAAATATAACAAAAAAAAAAAACAATAAAAAAAATATTGTATCTTAAAGCCGCGACAACACTATTCCACAAGTGCGGGCAGCCAGGTGCGAGTCACGGACGTGGGTGTACGCGGCTAGATGCATGTTGAGTTGTTGACTCTGCGCATAGGAGTGGGACAGGTGTTGGTAGTGATTCGAAAGGTCAAGGCTGACGAACATCGGATTTGCTGACGTGGCCAACATGTGACAGTTTGTTCAAAAATCACCAACCAATCTTCTTTAGGCAACGTGAGCTCCGAAAACGGATTTTTAAAAAATCGTAGCTCTTGTTTGGATTATAATAAGGCTGCCTTAAATTAATTGAGCAATCTTGAGGCCTTTTTCGAGGGAAATCAGCTATTCGAATCTTGAGTTTTTGACTTTCGCTCCATAGAAAAAAATCACGAACATAGGTCTAAAAACACTACAAAAAACCGTAACAAATTATGCACAAAAGCTAAACATAATAAACTGTTTCTAAAAATCGGCAATGTCATGTTTGAGGGAAATCAGTTATTACTTTTATATTTAATAAAACGCACAAAAAAAAAATAAAAAAAAACATCATATCCGCGCTTCCAAACACGCACTTCCATCTCGCTCACGCTTATGCTCAGTGAGAGGGAGAGAAGACCACGAACCTACGTCCCCTTTTAAGCACCAACAAGTATTACGACTAAGATGAGAGACTTCTTCTTCTTCTTCTCGTGTCGATGGCTTCAGATTGTGCGGGACCAGAAGGTGGCGACGCTTATCGCCCTGTCTGTCGCGTCTCGAAGGTCTTGCTTAGAGCAGGCGTGCGGGCACGCTGGGCAAGACAGCATGTGCTCCATCGTTTGTGGGACCTCACCACACGGACATTGGGCGTCTGATGAGAGACTTGAGACACGGATAGAACTTGGTAAAATTGAAAAAAAAAACTCAATTTCAGAAGCACTTTAAGACTTCTCTGGAAGTGCTTCCGTAATTAAGTTTTTTTCAACAAGTGCCTGTCTTATAGGCACAACTTGATCTAATTTGTAAAAACTACTGGAGTAGGTACACACAACCTAGTGGTCTTGCAAAATACAAATACAGTAAGTACGTAGGTAGTCCTACGTAGGTATTGTATTTTACACCACCAGATGTTTTTTATTAGTGTGCCGGAGAAATATTTTCGTTAATTATATTATAACGCACTACATTAAGGCATGACAAGTTTTCAGCGTTGAATGAACACTAGGCGGTTGTTATACATATATGTTTTTTTCATGGCGGTGTGATTGGGCCGTGCATGTTGATTGTGTTGACTTGGTCATTGTCGATTTAAATAATAAAAATATAATTTATATAAATGTTCGCACCCATGGCCGAGCTTTTTCGTTCTCTGTTGAATACTGTGGAATCTTTCAGCTACCCCATTGACCTATGGATGAAAGCCAGTATCAATTTCCCCATCGCCCTACAAGTGCAAGTTTCTTCCAACAGCCTGCGTTATAGCTACAGCGGTAATATAGATGTGCTATAGATACCCAGGCTCTGGTGAAACAATCTAGTTGTATCATCGGCGGAATAGATGCTATCGCGGCTCGTGCCACTTGTAAACTCGGTAGGGGCGACCGCGTGTCGATATTGCTGCCGTTATCGATGTATCGTGTCGATTTTTTTTTGGGTACTTCGTGTATATGCACATTAAATTCATAGTAAATTTCGAGCGTTACACTGGTTTTGGTGTTGTAAAAGTAGAAGTAGTAGAACACAAAACTGTGCTGAAAATATAAAACTGTAATAAATTTTTTAAATGTAATTTCGATCTAATAAACTGAATATCCTGTCTTAATACACTAACAGTATGTTGAAAGTAAATTTTTAACACTAACTATTCAGATTAAAAAAGAATAAACCTCGATTGCAATAACATCGCAACCATCATATTATTCTATAAATAGTGAGGCGCCGAGGTGATTAGTACGTACAGTCGACGCCAAAAATATGTTTACACTTTTGCACCTTATTCTATTGTAATAAGGCGAAAACTGTAAACATATTTTTGGCGTCGACTGTACACGAAATAGGTATGGTATGATAATCTCGTAAGTCGTTACGTATTTATATAAGTAGGTACAAATTGAAAATTGCACTTAATCAGTGTGAACCTTGCGAGGTTAAAATATCGCAGTCATCGATATTGACATGTATAATTTGCCCATGTCCCATCCCTAGCTGCGCACGAGTAGCGGTCGCGTGCCAGCCCTCGAAGAAAGTGCGCCACGGACGCTTAGATATATTACCGCTTACTACCTTTATTATCTATCATTGCTTTCTCAAGATAGCTCTTTTTACGGCTCTGTTTCCTGCCGCTAGGAAAGGTGTAGATTATAATGTTTTTGGATAACGTTGATGATTTAGCATTAAACTATGTTCCGGTCAAACACATCCCAAAAAACGACGAGTGTAAGTTTTCAGCTATTATCCTGCTGACCTGATTGGACACCATATTATTAGTATTAGGTAGATTTTTCTTCAATTTATAAAGAGGAGTGATAGCTTTGTAAGATAGTATGTAGGAATAATCTCCGAAACCACTTATCTGATTTAAAAAATCTTTCACCTGTATTTAAAATAGACTTTCTGGATTGACAGATGCTATATTTTATCCCGTGGGTTTGCCTGCGTTCTTTACAATACGCGGGTGGAGCCACGCAGGCAGCAAGTGTTTCAATAATTATAAAGAGTAATTCATTGTTAGGCTACTTTCGAGTGATTTCAGCAGATACGCAAAACCAGTTTTAAAATGCTTCATACAGGTAATGACATCCGTGATGAAACGGCGACGTATGAACCTTGGGAGGGAGTTGTATCACGACGTTGATTTAAACTTCTCATGTCAAACGCCGCCCTTACCGCGTCATTGTCGCATTGAGACGTTCAACAATATGAAGCAGTATTTCTAAAGTTCAAGTGCATAATTGACGTGAATAATTATTTATTATGAGCTTACATACTAACCTGCAATTGCATTTAAGTAAAAAAAAGGCGCGTGAAAATTTTCTATGGGGAACCCGGAACAAAAAAAGTTATGAAAGAGTATTATAGAGTACATAACTAATAGGCTTGCCTAAAAAGAAGTTTTAGGCAAGCCGGTGGGAATCGCAAATAGTAAGTAACATTAATATAAGCGGTAGCTTAAATTAAACCACAGGAAAACGGTGATCAAATGATTTATAGCAACAACATCGGTGTAAAATTTGTAAACACGGCGCGGCATACTCGCATAAGTACTTAGTGCAAGTACTTGTAAGTTGAAAATACTTGTAAGTGGCGTAGAAAATACTTGTGAGATGTTAGTGCAGGGCGATCTGGTAAACGCATTAGTGGATAGTAGAAAGTTTCGAAACAGTAGCCGCAGTTTATGTAAATTAATTTATGTTATAGCAAACATTGATAGGTAGGTACCTATTCTGGACTTGGTATAGAATACCTACATTTAAAGTATAAATCTTCTGCAATGCTCAAGGTATCTACTTACTTACTCATGTCGATAATTTTGTATGTTCATGATGCAACTATTTGAGGCGTTTGAAATGTCAAAACATTACAGAATAAAAAAAGTTTATGTGACAGACAGAAAGGAACTTATTATCTCCGATGTCTGGCGTTTTGATATCGAAGGAAAGTAAGGGATATGTACACTCTGTAAAATATTGTGTATGGAATACCGGCCTAGCAAAGGGAAATAAGCAATTCACTCGCAATTTTGCGCATTTCAGTAATCTCCAGTTTCCTCACATAATCGATCGCACCTAGTAGCTGTACTGTACTAGACTTAATAGCGCTATGGCTAATAGCCGTGCTTTCATCCGATAACTGGTTCGGCCGTATAAGGGAGGCGGATGTGGCCAGTGACCACCTTGCATCGAATTGGGTCCGTTCATTAGTATTTTACTGAAACTGGAGTACTGTTCACAATGTTAGGGAATGTATACTATGCGATTTATATTGGCTTAAAACCGAGTGTGGAGCCCGATACGTAGCTTATATTGCGGGTACAGGTAGCTATACATTTTCGATTTGACAAAGTTCGATTTGACAAACAAAGGGCTGTATAAAAAAAGGACGTCAAATGGATTCATATGTTTCATATCCCAATAACATTTAAATATGTTTATCTCTCTTTCTTAAGACATTGGGTTGACGCACGTGGAAATGAACGAGCCGAAACAGATTGAAATGTAATTGTTATGTACCATGTGAAGACGGCCAAGAGACCTCAATATATTACCCGTGGATTCCGATAACCTACATAACAAAGGTAAATAAAAAGAGAGGGTAATTTTTCAGGAGGAACAGAAGATATCTCCAGAAAAAAAAGTTCTTACTGTCAGAAGGAATGGTTGTAGTCCTATCTTGGCAAAGGACAAGGTATTAATGCGTGTGTCTGTCTGTTTGTGCTGAATATGTATTGTTTATTTGCAGTTTGTTGCTGCCCTTGTCTTACTACACATTAGCATCAGCGGGAATTTATCGACATCGAGCACGCTACTCGCTAAGGAGCTTACACTGATACGTGGGGCAGTTTGTCTAAGTGTAACGTAACATAAAAGCGTTTGATATATATTTTATGCACGCTCAATCAACAAATACTGTTGATCATAAATTAAAAAAACTTATAAAATGCCCTTATGGTTAACCTATATTCTAATGGGTTTCAAATATTCTAATGGTTTGAGTTCAAATGACGTTAAATTTCGTTATCACTGTCACTTCAACATTTTTACACACACTTATTAACTAACAGATGTAGATTCATTTGAATAAGCGAGTTAGCTGGTTTTAATACCCTCTATTGAAAAATAAATAAAATTATATAATGTTGTGGATAAATCGTCCTGCACAAGCCTTTTAGTTCGAAATTGACGGTTGCCGAAGTCATAAAAATTCTAGGTCTGCTGCGTGCTTAAATTTTTCGTTGTGTATTGGTCTTTGTATCAATGGTATAATAAAGTTGTAGTACCTTTTCCACAATAAAATTGCAAAACATTTCAATGTTCCAATAAACGTCACAAAAGTCGTTTTTGCATAAGTTCAGTCACGAAAATAACATGAATCTTTACCATTCCAAAAGGGTGTAGAAAATATTAGCACCAAATCATGTTAGCGGCTAAAACGGTGTATAAATCTAACCGCTACACCCACTGCGATCCGATTTTATCGTGACACCGCCCGCTTTGTGGTGTCCGGCCAAATGAAGTGTGGCCGAAGCCAGTTCTGATTTTAAAACGATAAATATTCCATTTTCAAAAGGGGATTCTAAATTTAAAGCACGAATTGGTGGTAAGTAGGTGAGATGATTAAAGGCGATTTGCTATTGCAACAGATAGAATTTGGGTGCCTAAAAAGTTGCCCATCTTAACTTTAACTCTGCACTTTTCCTATAAATTTTGTCGCATGAGTTTAATTTCAACTATTTTCTGACATTTTACTACAATAAAATTGATTAAATGGCTATATGTATATAATACTAACAAGACTAAATTTAAATGTGTACAAAGTCCCGAGCAGAAGCTGGTCTATCATATTAAAGTTATCCTCAATATTCATCTCGAATGACATTAGTACTCCTAGCTGTACTCTAGATACGCACGCCGGTGTATAATGACATCGATTATATGTTAGAAGCACAACAATCATGTTCGTTTCCTTTGCCTCCGCGCATCCGGACCAGGGCTGCCAGGATTTTAACTGTCTGTTGTAAATCTTTTGAACCCGTTTATAGAGTTATATTATTCATAAATAATAAAGAAAAACCTTTTCAGACTTCTGACAGTAGCAAAAATATGATCACAAATTTATACTTATTTGGGAGCTTTTAAATTGTGGTTGGTACTTAAGAATGTAAAATGTAATTATTTTAATTAAATAATCGAAGTTTTTATGGAAAAAATATTTTATAACATAGAAACTCTGACTATAACAAGTGAGTCTCAGTAACTCTGAGGCTAAATACATGCAGCCACATTATTCGTTCAATTCAGTGAAGGATGTTGCCATGTGAAGTTTAACTTCCTCTATATTAGTTTAATTTTTCAATAAAAATCAGCAAACCTGAGTGCACGTAGAAACCACGTAAAAAAATTTAGATCTTATTACCTTGGTCTATAGTTAGCGAAACATTCTTTGTTTTATGTCTACAATGATCGGTACGCTTCACAGTTACCCAATAAATCCTAGCACTAACGGTACCTAAAATAAGCGTCCTAGGCATCATACGTTGTCGTATCGGTAACCCTGATCGGATCAGATCTCTCTTTAATTATATTGTTATATCGACCGCCGGGCGGGAGGTCGTGAGGTTATACCAAATAGATTATCTCCAGGCTGCCGCTTTGTGAATAGCCCCTTTCATATCTTATATCGGATTCTTTGCCGCGGGTCATTATCGTTACGGCACAAGAGTCTTTGATTGCTTTTTGTAATTTGGAGCATTCAATGTTATTTGGAGAATTCTTTTTGTAGATTTCAGACCGGCCGTTTTCCTTTGTGTGATTGTGCTCGAGCACAGAGGAATGTAGTTCAGAAGTTCAGCTGGATTTAGCTCAGCACACAGAACTATTGAATACTAACATACTCGTAATGTACATATACTAATCATAAAGTACAATCCTCTTAATGTCATCATCATCAATAATGAATGTTGGCTATAAACTCAGTGACTACTTTACCAATTTTGACGCTATTCAGTAATGTGTACTTTACTTTCATGTATAGTCTAATGTGTAAATGAACTGCAATTCGTGCTAAGCACGAGGCATGTTCCTGTAGCAAGTAACTTATATCAGCCCGCTAATTATCCCCTCGTCTTAAAAATAGGTTATAGGTTGGTGTTATGCACCAAAAACTCATGTTCCATATTCCTAAAGTCGTGTTTGTGTACTTGTGGCCTGTGCGTGCCTAGGTTGTCCTTCTTTGGTGTTATATACCTATTTGCTTTTCTTAGTAGTAGGTATTTTTACGTCTTTATTAGCGTCGCATTCATTAAATATGTTATGGAGTCAAGCGTCTGCTCCGTTATATTTTCTGTGTCAATAGCATTTCGTAGAAACGTTAATAAATTGATTAATTTGTTT
The DNA here is from genome assembly GCA_963854355.1 of Epinotia brunnichana. Lineage (NCBI taxonomy): Eukaryota > Metazoa > Arthropoda > Insecta > Lepidoptera > Tortricidae > Epinotia > Epinotia brunnichana. The sequence goes on along the minus strand of OY977946.1, from coordinate 24,700,152 downwards.
TGTAGATAGCTGCGCATGAGTCCGCCGAATAAAAGAGAGGAAGTTATCTGTCAGTGTGTAAAGGTCGCTTAGTTTTTATTGTTAACTGATACCTACTGTATTTTGTTCAAAGAATAAAATATATAATACGAATTAAAATATATAATGAAAATATAAAGTGTGAAGAATATAGTTCCTAAAATTCCATATTTTAACCCTTGCTTAAGTAAATTAGGAATTAATAAAACGTCAACCTTACCTATATCGTGGAATCGTTTATAAAATAAATGCAAAATTGATATACAAAATGTGTACACACACTAATAAATCATATGTAATGTCATGTCTCGAGCTACAAATAAAACAGGTCGAATTGCGCCTCTGAGTAGCGTATCTGCAATTACAGTACCATTACGCTAAAGAAACATTTCGTTTGCATAATCACATCTGCGGTTGCACCTGTCTCCATTAGCCGCACGCGCGCCTAAACTCTGATCTTACGCTCATTCTTCAAAAAAAGTTCATTCAGAACACGCATGCTCATTACGCACTTAATCGCGTACTTTCCTACGATCGCGTTGTCAAATATGAACTCTAAAAAGCAAAATTTAAGGTTGCTATTAGATGAAACAAATGAAAACGATACGATGTTCGTAAAGTAAGCTGTTGATGTCGCATTAATAGAACAAAAGACGATCATTTGTAAACTGAATTCACTCCAATTTAAGATCCAAATAACAGCAGCAAGGTTGAAATTGGAATTCGCTTGATTTAAATTTAATACTTTTTAGTTCTGAAGATTTATTTGATGACGATGCCTAAGGCTTCATAGTGACCTGCTCTTGTTTTTAACATGATAATTTATTTCTGAATCAAAAAATGATGCTCAGAATAGCATAGTTAGGCTACTATGTTAACAGATGAATTATTTTTTGTCTTATGAAATTACGCCAGCGCGTATTTCAGTTACGTTTGTATGATGGTGCTTAATAGAATACCACTCAGGGGTGTTATTTCACAGCCCTGGACATCGGTAATCTTGTAACATGGCCATAGTCGTTATATTACGAAGTTTTCTAAGTCTACTTCAACTTACACTTCGAGTAGCAAAATTGGACAAGTTGTGGTATTCAAAAAAACGTCTTGTCAATCGCCATGTCAAGAAATATCATTAAAATAATTGGAATTGATTATCAACCAACAATGGCACCGTGAAAAAACATACATGATATAATGAACATACATGATAAAATAACAGAGACAAGAATAACCATAACAAATTACTGTAAATTAAATAAAAAAAAACCTCATGGTATAAAGAACTCGGTAGGTATGTATTTAATTGTATATATTTCACCAAACTGTCGCCTGACTAAATGTCATTTGAGCGAGAGTCATTGTGAAATCATAATATATATTCATAGACGGTATGAAATACTCAGTGCAGGTAATTGGTCTAGGCTGGCCGGACTAACCTGCTCTACTGGACTTGACGCAAATGTCAACTAGTGTTGACAACTTTTAGTTCGAGATCGAGATCCATTCTCACTCAAACTGGCCAAATCAATGGCAATTACACACGCAAAGACTGTAAAGTGTTTAGACTGGCCCGTGATACCAATAAAAACAGAATAGAAGAGCGGACGGAGCGAACCTATCTCTCTTTCAACCCTAAAAGTGTCCTTAACGAGGAAATGTGGTATTGTGACGATAACTGTAGGCCAAATGAAGTTACATACCAAAGCACTCATATTTATAGGGATTGAGTTTATGTTATACTTAGTCCTTAATTCTAAATGCGTGGCAAATTAGCAATAGGTTTTTGATAACGTAGGTTTTTAGCAACGTTGGGGGAACGACAATAATTTCCATAGAATGATTGTGAGACAAAGACGTTAGTTATAAAGCAGGTTGTAAAAAAAAACATACTGTGGAATTTTTTGAAGTCGGTTAAAAATAAGGTGTTCTATATCAAGTTGAAAGATTTCTTGATCACGAAAAGTTATTAAGTTATTCTTAGTTGTAATTAATAGATGCATGACCATAATAGATGTTAACCATAATATTATTGTAAATAGTGTTATCATCACTTTTGCAGTGCCCTTACAGGGTTTATATTGGGATGTAAAATATTGTAAGACCTTTTTGTAACCATATAAAGCAATAAACGATATGATTATGATTATTGTCAAATAGGATACCTGTTGGCATAGGTACTTAAGGTCTAAAGAGAGAAATATTGAAGATACATTTGTTCGGTGGAATTTCTTAAGAGTCTTTAGGCGACGGCTTTTATCCAATTTCTACTCCTTCATAATGGCCAATTACTAAAGTAGGTAAGTAGATTAAGTGATATTGTAGACATACAGACTTATTCTAGGCCATCGCGGTCGCAAATCTATAATTGTTAGTAATTAAGACTTGAGCTTGCTCTATTGTAATTTAGCCTTACGTCCACATTATGCAAAACTAATATTAACAAACAATATCCAATGGCCACTCCAATTAAATAGTCAAAAACTTCGCCACCGGCAAACAAAAGTTGGTAAGTACTACTATTAGCATATTATTAGTGAAGAATACTTATCGATAAACAATCGATAGCTCGCGGCGCTGGTCTAACCTCGCATACCTACTTTGACATTTAGCCCGAGCGACCTTTCGGTTATTTTCGGGTGGACTCGGTAACTCCTACGACTCATTATTCAAAACATTATCTGGATAAATACAAAGTTATCTGGTGCGGTTAGTGAACTCGGAACCCGTGGGCAAAAATGCGAGTGGTGTTTGACGGATCGACGCAAGCAGCAGTATTGGTAAGTTTGTGATAGTATAGTTGGCGGCCCACGACGCGCCCACTCCTTAGACAAACTAGATCTTGTACTATTGATGTATTGTTGTCAAGTTTTTTGTGAGATTCCAGTTTGAGGCGATTGCGTGTGTGGATGCATACTATATTGTTCGTGATGTCTTAAGTAGGTATTTTTGAGAAGTAGTCGTTTAAATTCTTTGTCAAAAAAGTATGACATTTCTGCGCGCTGTTGTTCTAAGCCTTTACAAATATATTTTGACCGATAAAATCAATCGAATTTTAACAGAATTTTAGCTAAATAGGTTTGATGAACGTTTAAGAATGAGGAGATTAGAATCAGGATTGATTGTCATAAAATGTCGGTAGCCAACTCGCTGCCCCAATATGTTGGTTCTATGTTGCACTTTTATCAACTTGAAATTTGAAGTTTGTCAGAGTGACACTAGGTCTAAATTGAAGTACCCCGACAATGTAACATAAAACCCTATAATATTGGGGCAGCGAACTGCTTTCCCAAAAATAATTAAGCATGGTCTACTGCCTAATTAGACACGATAAGATAATAATGCAATAAAACGATTTGTATTGACGACATTAAAGTTTACGAGCCCTCGTTCAGAGTCTGTGCTCTTAACGAAATCATTAATGACGTCATGATCATGACATTTCACGATGTTTAGATAACGGACGACTTTTTCTTTGACCCGCTAATGGATTTAAATTAACTGATATGTTGAGTCACACGGGACGAGCGATCCGGTCGGGTCGACCCTAAAAATGTCAAGCAAACTTTTATCAAAAATGTAAAATTTAAACCAATAATAATAAATGCCCACTGTCATAAAATTATAGCAAACTACTCATTTAGATATGTAATTCCACCGATCTGAATCTTATTAAATGAAATCACTGTGATTTTTTGTTGCAAAGTCCTTTTTTTCGTTTTTAGGGTTCCTTACCTCAAAAGGAAAAACTGGATCCACTTTGTTGTCCGTCTGTTTGTCTGTCCTTTATTTCGGGAAAGCGTAAAGGTATCGAGTTGAAATTAAAACCATATACTCAGGTCTAAAGTCTCTTGAAGCTGTGAAAAAAATTAAACTTCTAAGTTAACGTAAAAAAAGATACGGCCGTTTATGCCGCAGAAACCGTATATTTCGATACTCTCAAGGGAATCAAAATGTATAAGGTACTTTCCATTGACTACTAAACTATGTAATTTCACAACTAAAATCATGTTATATTACAAGTACAGGGAAAAACGTACCTACCTAACCTCAGGGCTGGTCTGATAATCATTATTTTTACTAGGGTTGATTAAAGTCAGCTAGAATAAACACTTCTCTTGACGGCATGATTTATAAAGATGGCAATCATCTTAGAAACTACGATAGCACTCATAAATCTAATCTCTAGGACTGTAATGTAGCCAATTACGTCAAAAGTAACATCTCTACAGGAAAAAGTTGACTTGAAGTGTCACTTTAGAACCGGATTATTAATTAACTTCGGAAGCTAAGGTAACTTATAATCTGCGATGGAAAAGAAAGCTAATTTATTGACAAGTCAGAGTGTCATTCACACGATCGTTTACTGTTTACTTTTTGTTTGAGCAATCTGTTTGAATCAAAGGCGAAGGCAATGAATAGAAGTACTGTTAAGGTTGTATAAACACCTTTACAGATCTCCTTCCGAAACAGAGACTGGCAGTTAATAAGTTTGAATTTAGAACAGTAACCATCTCTGTTTGATGGAAAAATAGTTGACGGTTTTATATGCCACTAGCTGTCCGTGCGGCTTCACCCGCGTATTGCAAAGAACGCAGGCAAACCCGAGGGATTAAATACACCGTGAAATTTTAGTGGTTTATTTCCCGTGGCAGGGCGATTTGCTATTGGTAGTACTTTCGAATTATGATAGACAAACTTATAAATAAACTGTTTTCAAAAAAAAAATTACAAAAAAATAACCTAAACTCGAATAAGCGAAAAACAATAGTAACGCACTAAAACTTCAAGGTAGGTACTACTGCAGTGCTAATACTGGTGTTAGGTCACTTTCGAGTTTCGTTCGACACATTTATAAATCGGGCATTTCTTAACATTATAAAAAAAAAGATTACACATCGACTGTATATCGATAGCAAAATTATTTCGTTGCGAGAAAACAACCACTAAAATTTCACGGTGTATAGCCTATTCCAGGAAGTCCAGTCTACACGCAGGGGAAATCATTTTTCAAATCGGATAAGTGGTTGATGACATGATGACCCAAAATATACTAACTTACAAAACTAAAATCTCACATTATCTCTTTATAATAATAGTATAGATGTGGGTGTAGAACTTAATCGCAATAATTATTCGTAGCACACATGTGATGAAGTATAGAGAAGTATACAATCATTTCTCTACCATCCGGTAACTTTTTTCCGTACCAAAATGTTTAACTTCACTTCACAATTTTCACTATTTGTCTCGTCTTTGTTGAATGTTTAATATTGTAAGCTGCAAATAAAGAAACGCAAGCCAAATTATCTGTACCTACTCATTTCATCAACAATGACAATAGTGTCAATCTGAATGTATACAGGGTGACTGGTAATTCGACCTATTCCTTGAAAGGGGTTATACTAGAGCTAATTTGCAACAATTTATGTCCAGTCAACCAGGGGTCAAAACACGATTTTTTTTAATTTTTCGAGTTTTTAGTTTGTTTGAAAAAAAATCGCCTTGCATTCTTAAAGTGCTGATTGTGACTAAAATGTTTTTTTACCATCCAAATGGAAGTACTTTTGTCACAATCACCAGCTTAAGGCTGCAAGGAGATTTTTTTTCATACAAACTAAAAACTCGAATATCTCGGAAACCAGCGAGTTTCGACCCCTGGTTGACTGGACATAAATTGTTGCAAATTAGCTCTAGTATAACCCCTTTCAAGGAATAGGTCGAATTACCAGTCACCCTGTATGTTATTAACCAGCTTCATTTATTTATTTTGTTTTAACCCTTTAAGTTAATGGGTGTCTTTTGAGTTTGTTAGTATTGGACTAGAGTATCTCCTTACTATACGTACGTATCAACTCATGGCACCCTTGAAACTTCGTATTTTTATTGTAAGTACTCTTAAATATTCGATAAACCAACTCCAATAGTTTTTCTATAAGTGAAATTTCACTACAACGATCCCTTAAATAACTACCTATTTACTTGAAGATCCAGAATATAGAAGGATGCAATTTATAGGGCTAGGTGCAGCTGTTTAACTTAGCATCGATTAAAGCTTAAGGCGCAAACTTACGCACCAGCCAGTTATCCTGCGGGCCTGTGCCGTTATACTTGCTATGGTGTTCGGCTGAGGGCCTATCATATGTAGGTTCAATGGCTTCTTTATCTTAGCCAATTTATGATAGGTCTTAAGGTCTAGGATACTGCGAGATTCAATAACATACATTCAATTATTGAGTGATACTGTCTTCTCATGACGTTTCTGTCATATATGCAGGACACATTCACGTCATGACATGGTTATGTCACTATACTCCAGCTAAGAGTCCAGATCAGCACTTGTCATAAATAGACCTGAGTGAAAAAACAAAAAGCTTCCCTGTGTAAGTGTAGATGTCAGGTGACACAATCAAACATAACTACATTCTATACCTAATGTAATTGAGGGGAGATTATATTCTTGAAAGTCAAAAGTGGACAGTGTTGCATCTCCGTGCAGAAAAATGTATCATGAAAGTAAAAATAGAATTTGAACTCAGTGGCGTAGCTAGCAGTTTCATCAAGAATAGAGTTTTTAACACGTTTATATAAAATCGCCTCTGGAACTATTTCTGATAAATAATTTATTTCCTTTTATACGTATACCACTATCATTAATTTCGCCAAACGTCAAGCGTAAAGTGGCGGCCCTGTTTATTGAGGCCTAATCTGACATTCATTGTTGAAACGACGAAAGCGACGCTAATTTGCTATCAAAATAAGCCTTTTGTAAGTAGAGCATTGTTCTGCGCATCGGCGCGCGCAGATGACGCGTGCGCGCCTACGGCGGTGCAACTCCGTTTTACAGGGCGGGTATTTAGAATGCTTACTATACTTCGTTTTTTTTAGCATTAGAGAGACCTTTGCAGAACGAGATATAAGGTTTTTTATCGGGCACATTCTGCGGATCGAACAGTGAATACGAGTTAATAAATATCACGTATTTATTATCATGTTTTATTAATACATACTCGTACATTACTCAGTGTTGTGAACAGATAAGAAACATAATTCTAAGAAGAAAAGATAAGAATTTTAATAAATTGCGTTTGCAATTTTTCATGGAAAGGTTGTACATTAAAAAACCTAAAGAGGCAGAGTTCTCACACAATGGTCTATTTTTAAACGTCACTGTTACCTATCTGTCAACTATCACTCATGTGGGTTTTTCACAAAGAGTAAGTATTATGAATATATATATATGGTTTTTCATTCGAGTTCATATTGTTGTCGGTAGAGTCGGTTGCGATTTCTATTGCTGTAAGCTTACTTAAAGATTGTTGTTATCGTTTTTGTTGAATTTTGTTATTAGTTATTGATCTATTTAGATATTTTGTTTGTTGGTGCACATTTACAATGGATGAAGCCGAGGCTGGCCCGAATGGGCTACAGAAGTCGCAGCCGGTTCCGGCTAATGTTTTTTCATCTCCAAAGAAGAAAAGGCAAAAGCAGAATCCTCTGACTGCCAGTGAAAAGCGGATGGTGGTGAATATTTACAAATTAGTGTCAGAAATGTGCCATAGAAAGGAGTATCCCACTAAATCGGACCGTGTGAAAAAAGACTGCCGAGACTGCTGGCATATCGTTGGTTCGTTGGCTACGGTATACAACATTTTAAAAGAAAATATATGCGTTCAGCTATCGGTAAATATCAAATGGTACTACTATACGTACAGTCGCCATCACATACATAGGTACACTATAGGTGTTCAAAAATATCGGCACATGCACCCTAATGCCTTGAAAATAGAGGTGTGTTCCGATGTTTGTGACGTACTTGTTTGCTCCGATGTATGTGACGGCGACTGTACATAAGTTCCGAGAAATTCAGTGGTATCGGTCGAAATCGAAGAAGGAAGGTTTACGAGCACTGCTTCTTTGTTTACGCGTTTGACAGAAAATTCTAATCTTAAAAAATACGAAGTATAATATGAGGATAACCAGTGTACATTTGACCTTTGATTACATGTAGTTGTTACGAGTCTAGAGGTCAAGATATAGGGGTAAAAAGTCAACTCGGGTTGTAAGCAGCGTAGCAGGTGTTTGGGAAGAACATAGGTTCTATATGCTTCTATGTTATGATTAAATACACCTTTGTGGTAGTAAGGTAGTTACTAGTTTTATTGAAAGCACTAGCTATTTCAAGGAATTGGTTGCCAGCTTTATCCAAGAAGTCATATGAAACGGATTGCGGGTCTACACACGTATCTAACACGTATAATAATAGGCCGATAACTTGGTCCTTGGGAATGCAAGTAAGAGTGAAACACATATTTTATAATGAGATCAACGTTATCTTGCTGAAATAAATAAATTCAAATTGAATAAAAAAAACATAACATTTTATAAGTTCAGCTTACTTACCTATTTTTTTTTATTAAGTTGTCACTGAAGTTGTATTCCAATTCGCAAACTTATCGTCTAGATCACATACATACGTGTATATTCTAATGTACTCGCCAATATGGACTTGTTCTGGATTAAATTATTTTCATTTCATTTCATTTCATTTCATTTTACAACATAAGTGTATTTTTTTACAGATTGGCAGACTTTATCTAAAAAAGAATAGCGGATATATTTATATATAGCGAATAAGATTTAAGAAATTGCACTACCATTCACTGCATAATATTGATTATGAATTACAAAACTACAAAACCGTGAAATAATATCGGCCGGAACACTGTCATCTGAGGGTTAAAAGTCCGTAATCTCGGACAGTCTACGAGTATATAGGCCATTACAACAGTAACCTTCAAATAACAGTATAGTAATACCGATATAGATGATAATATGGGCGAAGAGATTATGTTAAGATTAATTTATGATATTCATTCTATTACAATACTTATATCGTGATGGAGAGTACTGCTTTTGTTTTAACGATATTTTTCAACATAACGAAATTATATCGTTATGATATCGCTATTTATTATAACGTTTTACAGGCCTGGCAAGCGGACTCCTGGGCCTCCTCCAAAAGCTGCGACTGAGTTCAAATTCAGATAAGTAAATAAATTTCACAATAGTAAACGTAATATGTAATGTAGAATCGCGACATAGTATTCTTCTTCGGTTCAATGTTTTTAAGCATTAGACCACAGGCCATGTTACTGTAGTTATCTGTGTACTGTTCCATAACTGTTATAGTTATGAGATCGTCGTCTTGGGAGGTATCTGCATTGATAGTCATAGAAAATGCTACAGATATCAAGACCGACCTGCAGTTACAGGGTTTATAACTTTAGCGATGCGATAGGAGACAGTATCCAATACGAGTATGCATCTAAATCTGAGACATAGATACCTATTAAGAAATCAGATTATCAGATACAATAAGCATCTAGATTGCAATTACTGATCATGAGAAACATGAAAATTAATTAAGTTTGCAATATTATGAGACTAAAACATGCGCAAAAATTTGACAACTTGGTTTCTGGAGCTGTTATAGTTACTTTTCATAGATATTTTTACACGTTGTGTCTTGTCATATCAGATATTAGGGTTTTTTCTTTCTATTTCTACAGTTTTTTACTTTAATTCAACAGAATATAAGCGAATTTAATTAATAAAAATGATTATTATTTACAAAATATGCGTAACGTAGAAACAAATCACACATATACGTAACTGTAGTCAAACAAAACTAGATCAGTGTAACAACCATAACCGCCATTTATACCATCAAATTACCATCATGTCTATTACGGAATAAACAATTCATATATGCTAATCCGAGTACGAGATTATTATATCAAATTGGCGTCCAGACGGGGCCAGTGACAGCCGGCAATCTTAAATAATTAAGCTAGAAATGCAAGGGACTCGTTTCAGTTTACTCAATAAAACGAAGTATAGACATAAGAACGTCGAGAGCACTTGAATCATATTAGGAATGCACGAGATACGCCCAGCCAAGCCGAACAAGTCGTAAAAGCATAAGACTTTTACTGTGGATACATCATTTTCGATCAGCGAGTGAATTTAAATGAAGCGACAAGTTAAGTAATGCATCGGTACCATAGTACGTCGATCGTGGTTCGATGTCACTGCTATGTCACGTGAGGGCTTAGGAGATGGGAGTTTGAATTATTTATGCTTTGGTTTAATTTCCTAGTGTTGTTACGGAACCCATGCAGCACTGCTGCGTGCAGGCACTTTTTTCCCTGTTCAATTCAATTAATTTATTTGCAACCATGTACAATAAAAACATGCAACTAAGTAGATGCAGTACAAGGGCCCTTTTAGGGCGTAGCAACTCATAATAACATTAATTAATTTGATTTAAATATAATTATTAAACAAACACATGCTAAAATAACAAATATCGTAGAGTGGTACTTAATCAAATATAAAAAATAAAGGTAAAATTATTTTTTAACTAACTATGACAAAACAATTCTCGATTAAAAACAAAATGGATAAAAATAACTTATTAAAATAATCTCGTAATTAACGTGTGTAAATGGCCAAAAATAACTTGGCATAATAATCTTGTAATATATGTATATAAAAAAGATAAACCAATGTTAAAACGTAATAAAATAATTAGGTATTAAATAATCAGGTAAAAATAATTTGATTGGAGATCATTTTAAATTTTTTGACTAGAGATCCTCATAACTCATAATAATTCTATACACAGAATAATGGTGGGTTTAGATATTTACGAACAGTATAACACGTTTTTTCAATCAAATATTTTTTTAGTGTTTTGATGAATATTTAATTGTTTTTCTCATTATTTATTTCGTTCAGCTGTTTGGTCCGCTTAGCGACCAGCGACGGATATGGTGTAGGACAAGGGACAACCACCCTATGCGTCCATATGGGCCGGCACAACAATGCCGCCGTCTTGGTCCTACTTACACGCTGGGATTTATACAATATATATTGTTCAACATAGTTAACTTTTCTTTTTAGCCTAAAATGAATATGAATGCTACTATCTGTCGGTTATAAATAGGTTGTGTTTTATAAGTGATTAAGAAGGCTTTGTCGTGATACTAAAGATCTCATTGGTCCACGCGCCGCAGCAATCAGGCCGCAACCCGGATCGTAGCCAGGGGCACAAACTGACAGGGTCCATCAATAGACTCCTAATCTAGCGCAGGCAGATCACTGGCGCCTTTTATGGAGAATCTTATCCATTTCACAAATGACACTGGCAAGAATAAGATATTATTATAAATTATAGGATTCGTTTTGAAACTGTAAAGAAAAAACGTACCGATATATTTACATTTTCAGTCAACCATAGTATATTACTTACTAGGACGGTGAAATAAAGAATGTCTCAGATCGCAGGTATTTGACGCCCGACCCGAAAGCAAGGGCGATAAATATGCGATCGAAGGCTTTCTTTACTAACGCCCGTGGTGAGTACATCATTTTACGTCTCTCCCTGGCCAGGAAGTGGGATTTCCTGCACGCGTATTAGCGTACGGTAATTGCTAAGTACTTTATGGCCAGGTGTGACGTAAAATTATTTTTTTCATTTTTATTATTATAACTACCATTGACTACATTCATCAGCAAAACTGACTTCAAAGCCGTATTGGTGAATTAATCTAAAAAGCTTTTAAGATGACATCTTATCTTTTGGTACAGACATACCATAATATTTTTACCCACGAGGGTATGGAAAATCTATATTATGAGTCAAGGGGTTTTTAAATCTCTTACTAGATCAGGATTTAGCGAATGTACGACTAACAATGGTAACCCAGTGCTCGTGAGTGGAACGAGTCGCAGTGCCGTCTGCGGTATCACCCGAGACACGGAACCAGCGACAGTTGACGTGGAGCCAGTCCTTAATTATACTGTCACAGACTATGGTGGTCTTAATCTTGCTTTGGCAAAGAGATAAACAATATACCGACTCCACGACTACACAACAGGTCTGGTAAAATCATCGCTAAAATCGTTACCATCCAATGAGTCAATTTTTCTCCTCCGTTTTTGTGTCTATGGGGGAAAAGTAATATCATAATAAAATGGATTGTCATAATTTTCAGTCAGTGGGATTACCGGTGTGGGACCCGACCCTGAGCTAGTTTTATCCAGAGGGGTAATTGCGTAACACAACTGTCACTTTCCCTTGCAATAAATTTCAGATGTACTTGACGTACGTAAAAAAACTTAATACAATCGATCAGCTGGAGGGACCAGCGGCCATTCTAATATCATCGAAACAAAAATGGATATATTTTCTCCTAAATAGAATCCCATAAAAACATTCCATGTAAAAATAGACCGAGTCTCGAAACTCTTTCACAGTAAAAAGTGGTAAGATATTTCGTAGAGCCAAGTCAGGCATTATTATTAATCTTTATTTGCTTGCTAAATAAAATTCAGCAACTTGGGAATCACACTACTGCATTTACTAATTTTTGCATAGTTACCTAAAACTATGTAAGTGTGATTGCCAAGTCACAAAGTTTTATTTATTTAGCAAGCAAATAAAGATTAATAAGAATGCCTGACTTGGCTCTACGAAATATCTAACCACTTTTTACTGTGAAAGAGTTTCGAGACTTGGCCTATTTTTTACATGGAATGTTTTTATGGGATCTCATTTCTTTTTGTAGACTCTAGTTGTATGGGAATGTTATTTTACCAACCGCAAATAACGTTTGTATAGTTTTGCAGGAAGGAACTGCAAAAGTAACTTTGTAATCGCATGTATTTGTATAAGATTACAAACTTACCTATGCCGTTTATATATCTCTGAAACGTGACTGAAGTTGCAATATTTTTAGGTTTTCTATGAATAATTAGGCTAAAAACTAATTACATTTGAAATTTGGAGCTTGAGGGTCTGCTAGAAGTACCTTAGAGTTAGCGTGATCAAATTAAATGTTATTGATATTGTATGTTAGCCATACTATGCCCTACATGTTCCTGAACATTCAGGGTTCTAGCTTTAGCCAGCACAAAATTACAGGCTGTTGAAAATGACCTGAATGGCTTCGAGAAAAGGATGGTACGGCCGTGCCTCATTGTTTTGCTCGACTTGGCGGGGGCACTACCGTGCCCCCAGATATGATAATAAGAGACAGTAATAGTAAAAAGAAGTGATTATATTTTAACGGGATTATTCGATTAGATTGAAGTGAAATCTTACCAGCAGTGTAAGAAGGGAAAGATAAAAGCCAGACATTACTTTAATGTAAGCTTGTATTTAATGGGTGCAGTTTTATAAGGGTTAATGTCTTGGTCTAACTAGGAGCACTTCTATTTTATGTCTGAGAGAGTACGCATTTCTCCTAGAGCTAGTGCTAATTATTATAGGAAACACATTAAAAATGGCGCATATCAAAGCCTTTCAGTAGTTAACTGATAGGCTATTATTGCTTAATCCGCGCCTTATTACCTACTTGGATTTTGCTAATTAGGGGAGCCTGAAAAATTCAAGTACCTAATCCGAAAACAAAGAGATGCTTACCTATAGATATTACCGATATTCTACAATACAAAATATAACTTGCCGAGCCTCGCTCAAAAAACTTGTATGAGTGACAACGCGTTTGTGCCTTGAAAGCCGTCAAAATTTTACAGATGTATGCGTGGCTTGTATCGATAGTGTACCCATTTATTTCTCATCATTAAGGATTGAGTGTGTGGCCAGGAATAAACAGTAAACATCATAAATCGAGACCCTAACAGAGAGTGCGATCATTACTGGATTAAAGGCGCGACCAGCCCATCTACAGCCAAATCAAACGAAAACCTACCTTAGCACGCACACATAAGATTTAAGCGGGGTGTCTAATGACAAGTGCACCGGTACTCGGACCGCGACGTCAAGTTGACATTCCTAGGCGATTGAAAGGTCGCAAACTGGTCCACAGATTACCACCGTCATTACCTAGATGGCGGTCGCAGTGGTCGCGATTACTGGCCATTGGCGAGCCATTGCGGACCATCCCGTGGCCATCTGCCAGATTGCCGGCCATTATGCCAGCACGCGCCTGCGCGTCCGTTTGAGCTGCACCGGCACAATACTCGTTTGTGCAGTAGCGCAATTTGTAAGGGGCCGATTTCGTGCATAGAAAACAGCTGTGTGATCTATGTGAAAATATGTAATCGCGGACCAATCCAAGGACTCAAAATATGTAATTTGTGTCCATTCACGACCGCTCCAATAAGCCGAATTGAGTAGCGCCACGTCAAAAACGGGGGTCGGTGAATGCGCAGATTAAGACAGACCATAAACAGTGGTATATCGTCAGCTTGTTGAATTAACCATGCCGTAAAGAATAGCAAGGCCTGCTAGTCGATCACGTAACGCATTGTACGCGCGTCAGGTAGATTTAAATGTCACTTTTTGTATTGAAAAATGACAGTTAAATTGTACGAACGCGCGTTCGGAACGTTACGTGTTTACCCCCCTGCACAGCTCAAAAATATGTTAGATCTAAATATATAACTAGATTATTTGCCATTTGTGTGTATTGTTACCGACAATGATGGCGGCTCAAACGTTCAAAACCAACACTGACCTCTTGGAGTCTGAGTCTAACGCTAGTTCGTGCTTCTATTTCACATAAAATGTTAATCAGAAAACCAAAACAAGGAAAAAGTTAACATCGTGTCGTATCAGGATATCAAGAAGAAAGCTGAGAGAAGAGGAATGGAAATTGCTCCACCGACAAGAGCTTAGCTCTTAAATATTATGATGGTGATGAGGTAGAGGCTGTAATTCCTAAATTGTCTTTGAGTGACATACAGAGATTTAGGTTCGCGTCCCGTCTGTGGACATTGCTAAAGTTAAAGGCTACAAAGCCCAAGTTTTGGTTGGCCTCTTAATCCGCATAAATGGCGACTCCTCTTATCCGGAAGCCTATTGACCACAGGAAAGACGACTTTAGTTTTAGTCAAGGTGCATGCCCTTTATTAATTTTACAATTTACTATTAAGGCGCTATAGGCTCAGTGAAGTGAAGCGAACATAGTTTTTGAAACAATATAATGCGTCTGTTTATAATAATATGGTTTCAAAAAAATACGAATAGTAATCTTGAGGCTTTTTTGCAGGGAAATCAGTGATTCGAAACACGATTAAGCAATTTTCGCTCGATAGAAAAAAATCACAAACATAGGTCTAAAACATATTCAATTCAATTCAATTCAAATAATTTATTTCGGAACATTGTCCATAGTTGTTAGTAAAAGCAAAAACATATGAAAAACTTAATTCTAGTGTTAGTGGGTACATGAAATATAAACATTAGGTATTAAACTAAACAATGAATATCGTTCCAGTGTTTCTGGATACGGCCTTCAAATCTGTCAACAATGGTACTCAGTAGAGTGTTTGGGCTGCCCCGAATTCTGCGCACCACGGATGCTACCCTAATAATATTAAAATTCACTTAAAACATTCGTAGCAAATTATGCACAATAGCTAAACATATTAACATTGGTTCTAAAAATCGGCAATATTATTTTTGAGGGAACTTAACTTAGTGATTACTTTTTTATTTATTTAATCGCAGAAAAAATTAAAATTAAAAAACATGATATCCGCGCTTCCAAACACGCACTTCCATCTCGCTCACACTTATGCTCAGCGAGAGGGAGAGAAGACCATGAACCTATAGCGCCTTAAACACGTGCAAAAATGTGTACTGCTGTCTAAGTATAAGAGCGCTGCGAGCCGTTTCCTCGGCTGATTGGTAGACTAGTGGCGTCAAATGTCGCAATTTGGCCCGACCGAGCTTTTCCTATTGATTTCTCTTTTAGTTTTCCTACACGTTAATTGGTTCTTTTAATTGGTTGATTCTGTTACTGATTGACTGGACCGGTTCTGGTGACGACTTAAGTGTGATGTGAGTGGAACTTTGAATCAAGTCTTAATCGGTGATAATTAAAGTCATGTTCATGAACTTCAAGGAGGTTTAATATATCAATAAACAAATGCATTTTTAGAATCGCAATTGTCACGGAATATGGGCTTCATAGATTCACAACTCATTTTTGTACCAACCTGTATTTTTGTTTTACGAATTCTAAGATTGGATTTAAAAAATATATAGACTAATATTAGAATGAAGGCTATTCTTAGTTAGTTGGATTTATAAGTACTTAAAGATCGAAATAATAAAAATGTTTCCTTCACCTTTATACCTCTAGGATATCCCATTAATCTCGCAAGATTCGAATTGGAAAGAAAATACAGATTTTCTCATTCATGTATTTATTTTGTTATTAAATCAAAAAGTACCTACACAGTATATCGGGTTATGTAAGAGTAGCACATGGGGCCAATGGTGTTCATGGCGTTTCGTTACTACGACGTTACTTTAATTAATAATTCAATTCTTGTGTGATTTGTGTGACACCTAAATACTGAAATGAGCTTGAATATTGAAATGTAACTAATTCAATACACTACTTATGAACTAAATTGCAAACAATAATTATGTGGGAAATCTATCCAAGATTGATTCTCAATACTATCTAAATCGAAAAATATATTGGAAAAATCTAGTTTAATACAAGATCGACTAGATTCGATACGGATTACTTTAAATCGATTCCGAAGGACCCGGCTACGTGACGGGACATTGAAGCGATTTAGAAAATTAGCCTGCAATCACACAGGCATCCCATTTGTGTCTGTATGACGCGTGTGTGATTGGCTATTTACTGTACATGACATATGTACGAGTTAAAAGAGTCACGCGACGACGTGTAGCGGTTTAGAAAAGAGTACTTATACATTTCTGTTAAAAATATTTTGTTGTACAAGCTTTGAGTGCCGACTGTTCTTTTTTTGGATAAGATTTTAATGAGCCCAGACCCAACAGGTATCTTGTTTAGTTTTGCTATGAACGCCTTTTGTCCTTTTGATCATCAGACGAGTTCGGTGGTGACACAATATTATATAAATAAATAAATATGTGCAGACAATCTTACACATATCGACCTAGTCCCAAACTAAGCAAAGCTTGTAATATAGGTACTAGACGACGATATACATACTTAAATAGATAAATAAATACTTAAATACATAGAAAACATCCAAGGCTCAGGAACAAATATTCGTGCTCATCACACAAATAAATGCCCTTATCGGGATTCGAACTCAGGACCTCTAGCTTCGTAGGCAGGGTCACTACCAACTAGGCTAAAGCGGTCGTCAAAGTATTGCGTTAGTACTCCAAATTCCAACCCAGTTGAATACCGGCTGGAAAATGATTTGTAAATTTTGAAAAACGACTCACATTTTTACATGCGAAACCCGTCTTATGCATAGTTACATGTTACATGATTTAGATATATTTACGAAAATTTAAAAATACCTACATATAAATTTACCATGATCGAAAACATGATTGTTCCATACATTTCAGCCAAGAGTTTTCGAAGCCTATGGAACATCCGATATTTTCATGCACATTTAAATTGCCCCGAATAACACCAGGAAACTGTCCAACACAGTCGTCAAACTCGATTAAAATTATAACTGTCAATGTACAATCGAACCAACTGAGTCATGACATGACCCACCATAGAACCTTCTTACGATTAACGAACATACGCACGATCTTTTGACATAAATACGTCAGTTAATTGTAACACGGTTCCATACTGGGTCAGGATTCAATTTTGTCGATGGTACCATCGGCCAAAACCAGAGTCGACCAGGGGGCCGATTTTTGACTTTCGAGCGCTCGAAAATACGATTTTAGTGTCAAAATTGAAGGCACTAACTTTCTACCGATAGAATTGAATACGAGTGGTCAATACCACTCGCTTTTCAATTTTCTATCGCTATTTCAAAAGAGCGTTTCGTAATTTTTGTCCGTTTTCGAATGAAAGATTCGAGCGGTCGAAAGCCAAAAATCGGTCCCCTGATTCAAAACAAAATCGTTTGCAAAGCTATACGGCTGTAACCAAAATGCGCCTTTAAGGTGGTCGACTAGGCCGATAGTGCCTTCATCATCATATCAGCCGAAGGACGTCCACTGCTGGACATAGGCCTCCCCCAAAGAGTGCCACAATAACCTGAGTACCTTCATAAAAATAGTAAAACCAAACATTTCGATTGGAACTAAAACTGACAAATCCAGCATAAAAGTCGATAAACATAAAAAGAAAGCGATTTCCTCTACGGTGCACAGACTAGGCAACGAGGGTAGATAAGATCAGCTCCCGGGCCGTATCGGTGCATCTGGACGTCTCTATTTAAATACGGCGCAGCCGAACTAAATTAAATGCTGCCAACGTAAAGATAAATTAAATGGCTGCGGGTTCGTTTTAGTTTCATTAACGGTTTAAATTGAGCCTGTTAATGAAGATCCTTCTTAAGCTCTTGGAAGGTCTGTGAAAGCCTCGAAATTTCTTAAGATTGATAAGTGGGTCTTATCTTATCTTATCTTATCTAGGTGAGGGCCCTTTCGGATGCACTTCGACCCAGTGGGATCTTTTGTGCATTTGCCCTCTCCTTTATACCTGCTCCCAGGCTTGCTCCATCATTTCCACAAAGCGGATGATGCAGTTCGCCGGGAGCACCTTGAATTCCTGTGGTTGCGGGTAACCGTTACCAAAGTAGTTCATTCTTTGTCTGGCAAGGGCATGACATTCACACAATAAGTGTTCCATAGTCTCATCCTCCTCGCCACACATTCTACAGTCTAAACTATCCGATAGTCCCATCTTGGCCAAGATATCCTTGACCCCGAAGTGACCTGTGAACACCCCAGATATAATTCTGAGTTGCTTCCTACTGGATTTCCAGAGTTTTCTGGTCCAGCCCGAGTCCACTCCTTCTATGAAGAGCTTAGAGTGCCTTAAGCCAGCCTCATTCCTCCACTCGTGTTGGTGTTTGGTTTTGGCGTAGGCTTTAAAGGCCGATATTATGGTCCCCTGCGAGAGTCCCACAAATGGTTCTGGACCTACAAAGTGATTTGTAGAGCCCCCTCTTGCAAGCTCATCTGCTCTTTCGTTGCCGATGAAGCCCTTGTGTCCTTGTAGATAAGTGGGTAGCTAAGAAGCTGATTAGTTAATTTAACCGCAATATTAATATTATAATAAATGCAATATATAAAATAAATACTACAAAAATCCCTAATTTATTGGTGTGATGAGCACGAATATCTTTTCCTGAGTCATGGATGTTGTCTATGTATCTAAGTATTTATTTATCTATATAAGTTCTAGTACCCATAGTACAAGCTTTGCTTGGTTTGGGATTAGGTTGATTTGTGTTAGGATTGTCGGAAAAATATTTATTAATTTTATTTTATTTAAGGGAAGTTTAAATTTTATTACGATTCGAACTACATAGGATAGTTTGTGTTCTTAACTTTTAACTATTCTGTTTTTTTTATCAGTACGCATTTATGTCACATTTTAGATACGAGTGCAGCATTGACGACAAAAATAATTTAATTTACACTGCCTATGCTATATTATTGATAGCGAAGTTGAACATAACGGCGAAGCAAAAGAGCTCAACGCGTGCTTCGTACGGACGCTTTGCTTGGCGGGGTTGGACCACACTTTACAAGCCGGTAAACATTAAATATGGCGTCGGTAGCTGCAATCCCGTACAAAACTGTCAAACTTACGATTACCGAGGGTTTGAAACAAAGGAGCCTTAGGGCTAATTGCACCAACCTACGATTACAGACCGATCAACGTTAAATATGACGCCGGCAGCTGTCACTCCATATAAACTTTTCAAACTTACCATACAATCAGATTTTAACAAACACCGCTTACTATTAAAGACGGTTTGGTGCCCACACTTACTCTGTCGATGACAAATTTCGTCATGAGAAATAAACGGTGCTTTTAGGTTTTTCAGAATTACAAGTAAGCATCATCAGTCGCAACCAACAAAATAATTACCGTAAAAATTTCAGCAACAGCAGCACTGTCACCTGATATGTGGCTAAGCATCTTAATTTTTTATTTTTTGGTTTAACCAAATGTATTGTTCAGATGTGTTAGCCGTTGGAGGTCCTTAAATAAATAAATTAAATTAAATTAACAGGAATATCAAACAAAACTGGAGCATACTCTTTCAGTTTTTTATCAAGCTTGTTCCATCTATGATTACATTCAGGCTTTTGTCTCTTAGTTTGATATCTATTTTAAACGCTATCGGCACTTTCAATTAACCAACCTGCAACTTAACACAATACAATTGCAAGCAATTATCACTAAACTACGTCCCACCCAGTCCTTTTCCCCCTTAAACTTTGTTGTGTAATGGTTTTATTCTGTCACCAGCTAATAACAACAAAGACTGGCGGGTCGTAAATAGCAGTTTATTTAACCGCGAAGTAATTTATCGGTCTCTGTTTATCAATAATTAATACCGCGGTAACTAGCTTGTGCGTAAACTATTTTCATTCTGCTTGTTAAAGCAACCTACAGTTGCATTGTCTTTTAACTTGAGCTTTCCGGAATATTTCAATTATTAATTTACCTTATTTAGAATATTCACTTAAATTGATTAACAATAAGCAAACTGAGTATAGTTACCTGTTTATAACATAATCGTGTTAGTTACATTAAGGTAAGTGTACCATATTCCGTGAGTGAACATAATCCCGTGAATTCGTTTTTAAAACCATAGAATAAAATAGTTATAAATGATTTTAGGCAATTTTACCCACATGTGTAAACTATATTATTTGAAGATTTTAATAAATATATTGATAAAATATTTATTTTGTTTTTTACGGTTTTACACACAATTTTAACGGAATTATGTTCACTTACCTTACACCATTGATATCTTAAAAACGGCTGGACCGATTTTGTTGTTGGTTGGTTTGTTGGATTTGTTTCCGCTCGGAACAGCAGAATAACTATTCAACACAACACACTACACTTACACTATTAAACATAGAACACTTGCCAAACAAGGCATATTTAATTTTCACATTAATTATTCACGGCGTTTAGGAAGTTCGCGTGGTGTACAGTCGCCATAGTCACAAACATCGAAAGACACCTCTATTTTCAAGGCATTAGGGTGCATGTACATATTTTTGAACACCTATAGTGTACCTATGTATGTGATGGCGAGTGTACCTATTTCATAATCTAAATATGAACATCGAAGTGGAGATATATTTCGATACAATTTCGCATATGGAATACTGGGCATACTGGCCCAGTTAATCGATTTTCATATTAAATAGGAGTTGATCGTGTGTCTTCGTCAAAAATATACTTGGAGTCTTAAATTGTGTTGCTACTATTATCCCTCACAAATCTCACAACAACTTCTTAAAGAAACCCTAAGTTTAGTGCACGCCCTAAGAATAATCTTGCACTGGAATTATCATCCACTAGTTTACTACCATCCACAGTCAATTAAAAGATAGACAACTTATTGCCGCGTAAAGACTAGTATTCGATACTCGGACTGGTCTCCACTGTTAAACCAAAGGGTCTAAGTACGCAAGTCTCTCCTGCGCATACGACGGTTTACCGCGATTCAATATCGATCGTTATCATTCGCAGCCTGACCCTTTAATTAACTTGCTTTCATCATACAAGGCTGGTATCTGCTTGTCTGGATGAGATCGCTTTTCAGCGATACGCGCCCGATGATTACCTAGTTATGAAATTACTACTGTGTTCATTATTTATTACGGCAGTGTTTTACGATGCTGGATGTTTATTTTAACGTTAATAAGGAAATATAAATACGACAAAACATGATGTCAAGAATCACCCTTAAAGTAAGTGTACAATAGCAATTTTTCTTAATTTATTGGAAAATATGAGCAATAAAAATATCTAATTAACAGTAAAAGCTGAAAATTACTTCAAAATAGATGAAAGTTACCGTTTCTCTTACCATCATATAATATACTCGATATTGCATATATATAAATTAAGTTATTATTATGTTTTACATTAAATAACCAATCTCCACAAATGTTCAAAGCATAAACTTACATTGTGAGTAAAGGTGGTACGAAAACTGAAAAGGCACAATTCTCGTTACTCGCTACAGTCGCTACCGAGATAATAAACAAATGCATACTTATTACAAGTTGTAGGTTATGGATATTATAAAATAAGGATTATTACCTGTCTTATAATCGTATTCTACAAGTTTATATGTGTTTAATTTCCTTACAAAGCCGGGAGGTCTCTCATTTATGATACGTCGGATTGGATTGCGGGGAAATTGAATTAAATGTATGAAATTAACGACTTTCGAGAGAAGTTTCTCTTTGTTTTAAATATAGCATAGTAATTACAGTATACTTTTATTATAATTAAGAACGTGCCTGTATAAATAACATGTTTATTTTATATTTATGCTTATTTACTTTAGAAACGCAAACTAGCTCCGATGTGATACTGTTTTGTTGATATTTTACTGCACAGTCTTGAACGAAATGAACTTTATTGAAAACGCTACCATAGAAAAACCTCTAAAGCGCTTCAGAACATAAACTCGTACCAGGTACTAGGCTATCATAAAATGGAAGTACCATTTATAAATCACAGATCTAATACGTTCTGAAACGTTGCAATACCGCGTTCGGTTATTGCAGGCGGTTGGACGGCGGTATTGGTGGTCCGCTTTCCTATTAGCGCGCACGCTTATCCATCCATCTGGACACACACGTTTGAGTTTCGTTTCCTACAGATGGATTCTTCATTTGAAGCTGCGGTGGCGATTTGGTTTCAATTAATTGAGTCTGTGGAAGTGGGCGCTTGTGAGGAGCGATGGTAGTTCAATTAAAGAGAATTCACTCAAATACTCGTAGTAACTGATTTACTCGCTGGATGCGGGTCGAGCAGGACCGGTTATTGTGGCACTCTTTGGGGAAGGCCTATGTCCAGCAGTGGACGTCTTTCGGTTTAAATGATGGTAACGATGAGTAACCGATTTAAAATACAGTTATGAGACTTGAAGATAGTTGCCCTGTGAAACAATGATGGGCTCTTATAAGTATTGAGCAAAGCTGAAAAATAAAAATGCAAAATTTATCCGCAAGCTTTTGTTTCAATCTTAAGCATGGATGTTAAAATAACTGAAGTGCCAGGTGAGTTAGAGTCAAATCAGAACCATAGACGAAACACACGGATTCGTCCCGTTTTCTATTAAATTATTTAAATCTAAACGTGTAATCAGAGAAGTAAGCAGACTGAATCAAATGGACTGATCAGTTAAACAACTGAATAAGTAGCAGTAAAGCGGCTGGCAGCTCAAATTGTGGTCAAAGGTCGCCACGGACGTCTATATCGCTCGTTAAAAGGATACGGATTGTCTGGAATGATGTGGCCCGTAAAACGTTACTGATTTAGGATATCTGCAGTCATTTTCACGGAGCTGTGTTTGGTTGAAGTACATTTACTACATAGATGGATTTATTAGTATATCTGTTTAATTATTATGACCAATAAAAGGTACAGTAAGATAATTTAACGGTGTTTTCCCCGATTGTACTTACCCTAAACGAGCTCTAGGCTTTGTTAATTTATTTATTATACCCATGGCTTGTAAAGTACTGTTACTTTTTTTATAACGTTAGATTTTAGGTAAGCAGCTGACATCTGTCAAAAGAGTCGTGAAATTGTTTCAATCTTTTTCCAATGGCTCTTTTCCAACATTTGTTTTCATCGCCAAATTTATGGATAAAGTTTGATCACACACGCCTATACTAACACACTCATCTATACTAATATTAAAAAGAGGAAGCGTCTGTGAGATTGTAGCTTTGTAAGTTTGTATGAAATGGGTAATCTCCGGAACTACTCATCCGATTTAAAAAATCTTTCACTAAAATATTAAAGGACTTTCTAGATGAACATAGGCTATGTTTTCCTCGCGGGTTTGCCTGCGTTCTGTTTAATACGTGGGTGAAGCCGCGCGGGTAGCGAATATTATTATAATGACATGTACCGTCTGAACTGGACAACCACACAGAGATTCTACAACTAAATCATATTTAATAATGATGAAATTATCATTTGCTCTTGATTTTTGAGCTCATGACGCGAGAGACCTAATTCTCTTCGATGTTTAACGATCTATAAGATATTTATAAATTAATCAGCTCATTGCTCTTATTTCACAACTGATGCTGAGAGCTTAATGTCATCATCATTTCAAGTGTCAAATACCGGTTAAATGATCTCAGAGAAAGCTGCCACCTGATGCGAACCGTCGGGGCATCATTAATGATGAAACGCGTGATAAAAAACTGCACAAAACTCCGCATCCATTTACGCTTAATTCACTAGAACAAACGTAATAAATCTAAAGCATCATTACTATCATTAGAGAAATCCGAGATGAGCCATGGCTAAAACACGTGCTAGTTAAAGCAACGCTCGCGTTTAGAAAACATGGCAGATGTGGAATAAACGCATTGTTACCAAATCACCCGATTATGCAAATCGAGTGTAGTAAATCAATGTCGGTCCCATCCAATTCGTGCCGATCGGATGATACCAAAATTTGAAAGCTACTACATCTATTAGCCTTATTAATGTGAATCGTGTTGCGTCAACTTCAAGTGTACTGGAATCCCAAATTATCGCCGTCTCGTCTGACAAGGAGTAATAAATAGCTGGAATTAAAAATAAATATCAACCGTTTATAGCGTGGTTTGAGATGATAAACCTAATTTGAATTAATTTGTCATATCAGAATGTCGAAACGCGTTAAGACGCGATTAAAATGAAGAGCAATATATTAATTACTTAAAATGAAGTCTTAGGGTTTGGTAACAAAATTTATTGCGATACAAAAATAGAACGGGTCGCGGAACTAGCGGTGCAATTTGCATATCATGTAGTAGTCCTAGTTATCTACGGTGATACAAATCTGAATCCGAAAGCTAGTCGTAAATTTTCGTAGTCGCTCGTAATTTCTAACGACAATCGAGTGAAATCGAAATCGCTTTGCGCAACTGGAGCGTCTCACACGCATGGTGACCCGTGACCGTTTTCGATTCCATGACTAAAATCATAACAATGTGTCTGAGTGGTCACGATAACTTGGTCATTATAGTAATTACATCTCTACGAGAACCATCGTAATTTTGCCGTTTGATGAGTCCTCGATTGATGGTAGTTAAAAGAAATAAGGTAGAAAATAGCGAGGTACTTTATTTCGTTAATTGCGAATGTAAGTTTGCAATGAGTTTAACAATAGTTGAGGCTTTACTAGTCGTGTATGGCTCGGGGTGATGACGTGGGCGTACATTGTTTGTTTTTGAGGTGATATTTAAAGTGAATATGGACGTCTTGATGTTAAAGAGATTTCATATTGCACGGAACGCCCGTTCGGCATTTGGACGCGCCGTGACTGAATGATTTCGTCTGGATTTAATTGTGGAGTGGATTCATATGAAGACATAGAATAGAATTGTGAAACTTAAGTGGGTGTGCTGGATGTGCAGTTTATGTGCTCCTTTCATAATTACTTAACTCGGAGCATTATGAGAGAAAGGGAAAAAATTATGACCATAAGATAACTATTTAAAGTCTTGTTTGAAGAGGACAATATTATTTCGAATCAAATCAATCTAATCTTCAATCTTACAGTTACCGACGAAACACACTTTACATTTTTCAACAGTTCTCCAGTAGGTAAAACGGTCAATTTCTTGACGTTGTTTTTTCAAACTACATCTTGATTTGATCTTGGATCTAAATGGAAATAGATTTGAAAATTCCGAGCCGACATGCCGTGTTTGCATGTATGATCTCAGATCTAGTGTAAACTACCTATAAAACCGACACTGGTTTCCCCGTTCTTAAATATA
Organism: Epinotia brunnichana; assembly: GCA_963854355.1. Taxonomy (NCBI): domain Eukaryota; kingdom Metazoa; phylum Arthropoda; class Insecta; order Lepidoptera; family Tortricidae; genus Epinotia; species Epinotia brunnichana. The sequence goes on along the minus strand of OY977946.1, from coordinate 24,674,327 downwards.
GGGTAACAAAACCTCGTATCGTCCCACGTTTCTGAAAGTATCATTTGAAACATAAAAGCGCATGTCGCAAGGTTGCTTTTAGGACTATGCGTCTCATCTATAGCATCAAAATGCCAATATTAGATAACATCTAACGCATTTGGTATGGAATCTACATTTGCATAGGTTGGTCCGTGATAGGATTCATCAATGATATTTTTGGCAAAACTGCGACCACTAGTTTAAAAAAGCGGCCAAGTGCGAGTCGGACTCGCACATGAAGGGTTCCGTTAAATAAATTGCAGTTTACGATTTATGACGTATTAAAAAAAAACTACCTACTAGATCTCGTTCAAACCAATTTTCGGTGGAAGTTTGCATGGTAATTGTACATCATATATTATTTTGAGTTTTATCATTCTCTTATTTTAGAAGTTACAGGGGGGGGGGGGACACACATTTTACCACTTTGGAAGTCTCTCGCGCAAACTATTCAGTTTAGAAAAAAATGATGTTAGAAAGCTTAATATCATTTTTGAAGACCTATTCATTGATACCCCACACGTATGGGTTTAATGAAAAAAAAAATTTTTGTGTTTCAGTTTTGTGTATGGGGACCCCTAAAACTTAATGTTTTTTTTTCGATTTTTGTGTAAAAATCTTAATGCGGTTCACAAAATACATCTACATACCAAGGTTCAACAGTATAGCTCTTATGGTTTCGGAAAAAAATGGCTGTGACATACGGACGTCCGTCCGTATGTCACAGACAGACGGACATCACGAATCTATAAGGGTTCCGTTTTTTGCCATTTGGCTACGGAACCCTAAAAAGCTATCCTTGGTATTTTGCAATATCTCAGTCAAAGTCGAACATGGTCAAACTGTCAATAACGACGCAGATCACCTTTGGAATACGACCTTGGTCAAGGTTAATGACTATTTTAGTGCGTTGTTTCTAAATTCTCCCAATTTTACCGAATCCCTACACAAGATTATCTTTAACGCAACTGACTTGTACTCAAGTTTGTCATCGTTGCCACCCATCCCCACCTACTTTTTACGAATTACTTCATACGAAGTCCAATAACAATAGACTGAAGACTTGCGTCTTGCGTGGCCTGGGGGCTGGGAGTGCTATCTCACATTTTTTTTTGTGGCGGCAAATGGGTCTCGACTACGTAATATGAATCATCTTGGTTGATATTTTTTCTTACCTAAATACATATCCAAAAATGTGTGGGCTCTACGCACTAGTACGGAGATGGAACTGATACCTTCGAAATTAAAATTGAAAGTGTCTGCAGGTCTGAACCTGCAGATAATCCAGTATATATTAACCGAAAGAAAGGACGGGTCAAGAGTACCATAAACCGACGAGCATGTCTGAAGAATGAAAGTGAATGAAGCAAGAAAGGTTTGTAAAGATCGTAGCAAAGGTAATCCGAATCTTCCTCCCCCTTCGGGAGGTCGTTGTTGTTCTACGTCCGTAGGAATAACCCTAGAAACCCTACACGTAACCTCCGGGTGGTGCTAAAAGAACAACAAACTCGGCAGCTGCACTGTTCCTTCTGAACCTCGCAGCGCACACTGGAACTCTATCAGCGACATCGATACGAATACATAAATGTACCAGTGTGTAACCGCCATAGGATAAATAAATAAATTCGGGAATCAGGCATTATTATGTATGTACTCGTATAAATTGATGGAGGTGCAGGGATAAAGATGATGGACGTAATGCCTACGCTATTGCATTACTCGCATTAACCTTTACACATTAAATTGAAACAGTTTACTCAAGCCACGTAAGCATGTGCGATTTATTTCAAAAGCCGTCCCTTACATCGATCAGCTTGCGACACGGCGCGTCACGGCGTCACGAGCGCCCGCGCACGAATGGCGTGGCGCGGTGACAATGCGCAATTAGGACTAAGTGCCGCATCTGGGACGCCATCTGTGTAGGCACACCACTTGGGTATTTAGAGGGTCTATCAAACTACCTCCAGTGTTTTTCAACCCTTTTCTTGACATATGCATATCCATAATGCATTGCGCGAACCCCCCAACCTCGGCGGTTTTCTATTTTACAAATATCGAATCTTTACGATCTGCGAGCCCCTCCAAGAGGCTACGACCCACAGGTTGTAAAACACTGAATTAGATCATAAAACAATCAAAAAAGGGGATGGTGGTCATGGTCAAGGGTGAACGAAAAAGAGAGAGATCTAAAACCATCGTTTCAAATCAAGCCAAGTTGCGTGCTCGCGATGCACTCTGGTAATATAGTTCAATTACATTCGAACTAACGAACGATGCCCTGGTTACACTACCTACCTGCACTGCTCGACCCTCTTTTGAATGTAAATCTCCCTCATCGAAATCGATATAGTTGTGGATCATAAATATCCATAGCATTTTTGATATACTTTCCCATCTATTAAATCTGGTGAATATACGAACATAAGCCAAAAATAATAGAGCACCAGCAAAAGTTCTAGAGCGTGTCTTTGAATCTACTTCTAGCTATTTTGAGTTACTAAGCATTGACTAGGTTCTATTAATTTGGATATTGGTTGCATATTATATTTTAATTAACATTCGCTTCTAGTTATTTACGTTTTCTTACATACATGTTTAAGGTAGCATTCGAGTGATCCGTGTTACAATGTGCCACAAAACGGCGTGAAACGGTTTCTAAATATCCTTTGTCACACGGACTGCCAATTATCAGCTTTTATATCGCACGTCTACCGGATTTGCACAACAATGGACGACAGCCGTATTCCAAACAGGATAAAATAACTAATTATTTACTTACCTAAATTACCCGTGGTTTGGAATAAACATATGGAATTGGGATCGATTTAATTAAGGTTTGGCGTTCTTAACAGCAAAGAAAAGTAAATAGAAGTTTGAAGGAATGGATTATCTTGCTTACTTGCGACTTTTTGAATCTTCTGATATGATAATCCTATTGACTAATAACATCTTTTAGTCAGTTTTATTTACTTTAATCATCTTATTGATTTGAATGTTTACTATAGGTATGTGTTTGTAAAATTGATTGGCATTAGGAACTTTATTACATAAAAATATCGTTTATTGGATAATTTTAGAAAATCGATTCAAGAAATTCTATTTAATATTTTTAAAAAGCGGCAAAACATTTAGGTAGGTATGTTTCTAAAAATAAAAGTGTAACTGTTTTTATTATATGACGTGTAAAATGTATATTTTATTAATAAACAAATTGAATTAAGTTTATTAATTTGCATTGTTCGTTTTAATATATTTGTCTGAGTAAATAAAAGCATTGAATACGTAGCCTAAAATAGGTGTAAAAATTGCCTCAGTTTCAGAATAAGCGTGCAAAAGGTGTGATTATACGTGGAAGCACGAATAGTTGCGCAAACCGCTAATACGGGCATGGTTTAATGCACAATGCAGACGAGCGATGAGCTCCATTATAAACATACGCTCAGAACGAATAAATCACTTCTGAAGTATGGAGAACGTTTGTAAATCGACACTTTCATTCCCAAACAGCCTCCGTCCTAGAAATTCTAAAGTTCTTAAGACATTTTGGACTCAACGAGACGTGACTCGTGTTCTTATTCTTAAAATAACACATGTGGTAGGCCTTCAATAGTTTTGAAACTAGAATACTTTCTGGTGTTAGGTGATTTCGCGGATTTTAACGCTAGCGTGGATCTGGATTCAGAACTCACATCAGTGCGAAATCATGTGCAAAACTCCAAATAAAGGGTCAAATAGGAAAGCATACAATCCTTATGACTCTATATTACTTTAATGGCTTAATGCTCCTATCAATCTTGGTTTGTAAAAATAATAGCAGTTATAACAAATACCTAGGTTATTATAACAGATCCATATCAATATTTTTAACAAAGAGACGATATAGGTACCCAAATTATAACACAGTGTTCTTTCGTGAAAACTTTGCATCCTTGACCGGGACTGCTTTTGTTAACTACAGAAACCTAAAATCCACCAACCTTTAGGAAGGCGCGTTGCATAAATCATTAAGCTGGTTAACTGAAAATTATTATCTAGGGTACAATTAATTGCCGCAGAATTCAGAATGACACCTTCGTTAGCAATAAATCTTTGGTAATCCGATCTGACTACTGTACTGCCTAGTTTATGTGAAAGGTCTTATGTATTATATACTTTCGACATAGTTACGACTACTTTGACTAGTAGTGCAGGGCGAGTCGCCCACTGGTGTAACCGTTGGTAAATGATGAGGTATCATCCTTTTAGGGACTATTCAAAACTACATTCCTTTTGGATAAGCTGGTTTCAATTTATGTAAAATGTGTAGCTCTCTTATTGCGTTTACTTGTGTGTTTAAGCTATGTTAGGTATGTACACGCAGTTTTTTTATGTGATTTTTTTTATACCACTGGTCATAGTGATCATAAGTTAATGTAATGTATTCTAACACAACACTAATATGCTTTATTCGTAGAGCCTTTACTATGTACATCCAATTGTAACCGTTTCTGTGACACTTTTATCCGTAATCTAAACACCGTATTAGTACCCTAACCTTCATATTACGAACTATGAATCTGAAATTCGCATGCGTCTCGTGCAAGAATTGAGCAACCGATACAAATATTATGGAGATTTCAAACCATTGCCTCTTTTCCCACGTCTGCTTACTTCATGTCTTATAATGTATGCAACGCAAACGTAGATCAACTGCGGTAGAAATAACCTGGCATAAGCATATTTTTGAAAATGATCGTGTTTAAGAATATTGTGCGCCAGTACGAATCAAATAGTTACGAATGATTGATTTTGCACTTTTTATTTGTATTTTGAAGCTCAGTTAATTTTGTGTAAGCTCAGGTAGTTCTTCAGAACTACCTCGTTTTCATTATTTTACCAGTGCATAGAATGAACCTACAGGATGGGACATAGGCTATCGATACTTTATCCCACCGCTTCGCCTGGGTTATCCGTAATAAACGAAGTGGGCGTTCAAATAAATGGCGAAGCAAAATCAATTATTTATTCTGCAAATAGGCCACAAGGGCACTTTTAGCGTATGTAGTATCTATTGTTTCTTGAAAAATTGTTGGTTAAAGATCTTAACGTCGTGGACATCAAATTCCATCGACAATAGATAAGTTTCCACTTCAACTCAGCCTGCTGGGCCTCTCTCCGCTAGTTCCATGGTGTTGTGTAATGTGCACGGGGCACAAATAGTACGTTTCGCGCTCCGTCGTGCTTTGACGCTGTGCTGTTTTGGACACTAACATTTGTCTAGTTGCTTCATCTTTGTTAAATGGCTTGGCTATTGTGGTAGACATAGACACAATAACCATGGGGCATCATTAAGAGCTGTTTATTGTAGTAAAACATTGTATGTTAAGATATATGGGCCGTATTCGGCCTGACCATAACCCCTGTTTCCGAAAGTTAAAAAGCTGGAGCCCAGTTTCTGGCTTTGAGCCACACATATCATAGCGCTCCCTAGTTTGGCTTGTTGTGTAATGAAGATTATGAATTTGTTATCTCAGCTCTCCACTTCACTCTATGGGTTGCCCCGTGGAGAGTGGTGATCGGCATTTTCTAAAACATTTCGTAATTTTCCTAAACTGTGAAACAAATTTTCAGCCGTAGAAACTTGTGTAATTTTCCTGACAGAAACATTACTTCTAAAATTTCACTTAAGTTTCCGTAATGTTTCCGTCATGACTACTTTGATTATACTCTAATGACAAGTAATGAGCTGTCTTAATTCAGAAGTTTTGTGCCAGTAAGCAAACTACAAAAAACTATTAACAAGAACGACTATTGTGACTGATTGCTTAGAAACATATCAGAAATTTAAAGCAACTTAAGTGAAATTTAAATGAAATTTACTTCTGAAAATTACAAGCTGCCCATCACTAGTGGACAGTGGCACTCAGAGGAATCTCCAGCTGGTGAGATATCTGATCGCAACATCGCGTTCGGATTCTTCCCTTTGCTTGGTTGGCAATAATTATACCAAACTATATCTCTATTTATATTTTTTACCTTAAGTCATTAATCTTTATAAACTGTCAATATTGCCATGTTAACAACTTCGTTATGGAATTTAATCAATTATTATTCAAACATGTAAATTAATATTATTGTTCTTGTTAAGCGACACTTCTATTCTTGGAGTAAAGTACAGACTATGAATAATTCTGTTATCTACGAATGTTAATTTGGATATTTGGGCGGAGTTTAATTTGACCAAAACGTGAATTTTAATACTCAAGGAAGGTGTCTTACTAAATGACACAGACGCTGATTTAATATTGATCACACAAAAATATCCGGAAATATCTAAATCACACAGTCACCCGGATATTATTCTAAACTCTACCTAGAATCGAGGTCACTCAAATTTTGTACTATAGTAAAATGTAAACGAGTAAAATACAAAACTAAATTTAAGTAACTTCACGCATCAGACTCTACCAACAACTTCACGATTCTGGACGCCAGGCGATAATTACCTACTTGTTGTTTACGAAGATGGCACATGTTTTGCCAGAAAAGGTAGTACTAGATTTTTCTCCCAACCTGTCATCGTAAAAAGACAAGGAATGCTTTTGTAAAAAGTCGCTTTGATAGTTGGCTCAAGCAGGGCATTTATTAATTGGCTATGAGACGATTAAAATTCCACATCAACCTGGTAAATTGCGTACAGGTACCTACAGTCGCCATCACATACATCGGAGCAAACAAGCACGTCACAAACATCGGAACACACCTCTATTTTCAAGGCATTAGGGTGCATGTGCCGATCTTTTTGAACACCTATAGTGTACCTATGTATGTGACGGCGACTGTATATTATTTTGAGTTAGCTCCATACATATCGACTGAATCTATTTCATTTTCAACCTAAAAACAACCAGATAAAACGACTTTATTAAAAACCTGTTGCTCAAAAGCGCTATACTTTTCATCATCATCAATGGCCTTTATGTCTATTACAGACTACATACTATATACAAGCAGTGTCAAGAAAGGAGACAACGTCTTCCATGGCTGTGTGTTGTAATACTTATAATAAAGACTTTAATAGAAAATTATTTAGATAAAAAATCAGATAAATTAGAACTATCAATCGTTAACTGAGAGTAATTTACCCACGGGGCAATTCGAAATAAAAATAAGACTGAGATTCGCGGCATGTGATACGGATATGCAACTATCTTGCCCCTGTCGTTCAAAACCCGAACGGCAGAGACATAAAACAATAAATTGTATCATCATTCGCTTGTCCTTATCCCATTTACTTGGAGTCGGCGCAGTATGTGTTTTTCTTCCATACTCTCTATCGCCCGTCAACTTATCACACACTACACAATATCGTCGGGTGACAAGCAAAAGTCACTACCAAAACTGTCGCTGCTCTTCAAAACCTCGTATCTCGGTACGTAGTCGACATCGAGATACGACCTTTGATTAAGTAGGTATTACATTTGTTACTTAGTGAGTTTTGCTTGTCACCCGACGATATGTCAATATACTAAATTAATACAAACCCGCCCTGGACAGTCATAAGATACGGTAAGTTGGTAGATGCTCAGTAAATGTTACGTTAGTTCAGAATCACACTGTTGGACGCATAATATCTATGCAAAATACATAACGTAATACGTAATAACGGTGCAAACGCCTCAGACCGCATAAACTCATACAATTTGTGTACAACCTAGACCTAGAAAATAGTAGAGGCTGTATCTCACTCAATACCAAATAAAATAACTATGCTAATGTGAAGTCAATAGCAATCCTAAAATATAGGCAGATAGCAACATGTATTATTGGCACGATTCTATGCTGTGGCGGGTCGTAAAGATACGTTGAAGTTTTGAAAGCTGGTGAATATTATGTTGGATATAATTTCGTTCATATTGTAACGGAATTTGTATGCAATATTGATAACAAATTAAAACAGATTAAAGATGTAAATTGTGATCATTTGATCAAGAATAAGTATGCTGTTTACCTATACCTATCAGGACGGAGAAACGATGTTTTCGTTATAGTAATAAATAAGTACCTACATACAAATAGGGACACATATATTTTGTATTATAGTATCCGAAAAACTATCTGGCCGGTAGGGCAATAAAAGTAACAATGAAACCTTTTTGTGTGTAATAATAGCATGCTTCTAATATTTTACGACGCCCCGTAGCATGGATGGCCTTATCACGCGATAAGTGACAGGATAAGCGCGTCGTCTCGTTCTATCGAACGGTGTCAGCCAGGGACGGATGCTCTATCCTGTCACTTATCTCGTGATAAGCCATCCATGCTACGGGGCCTGACCGGCCAGATAGTTTTGCGGATACTATAGCTATGTATGCACAAATTGCACAGATAAATCAGACAAAAAAAATGTTTTTGCTGTTTTGACAGCAAACACATCACTTTTTTATGAAAAGCAGCGTCCGTTACTCTTAACTGTATGCAAATACAGTTACTATATCAAAATAATTCTTAAAATTAATTATGTTAACAACGTTGCACGATAATAACACTGCATTAATAAACTGAAGCTGACATTTAAAAATATAATTTTCACTTAAAAGTAAAAGCTGTTTTCGTAATTAATTCACAGTTGTGTATTATTTTTTGCACTCATGTATCAGCGATATGCTCGCATTCACGGCGCGATATTAAAATTAATCAAACCGTTGGGATATACGTCAGTGTCATACGTGGCGTGTGTGAATGATCGCTCAATGTTCTAGCTCTAATCTACCGATGTGCGGCGACGATGCGACTACTCCTACGCATTAAGGCGATGTGTACATATACCTCATACCATACAACATTAAAAATTAACAGACAAATTGGTCTATGTTTTTTCGATTCTGACTTAATTCCGTTTTCATTATATTTTAATATGTCTGATTCTGACGGGAGTTTTCTATAAAAAATATCAAAGATATTATTCAGATTATGTTATTTATTACTAGCTAGTTTGAATTTCGCGATCAATTACTTTTCAAGCACAAAACTACAAATTTTCCTATGTTTCGATATGTTTTCCTAGGAATCGCATGACGATTACGAGTAATGCACTTTTTTTTCTAATAAATGGAATAAGGTACAAACGTTCCCGAACGACTGTAACATTAGAATCTACAACTGACGTGTTACATAAGTTTTGTAATTCAGACATAATGCCAATCATGCTTAAGTTTTGTTATGATTTAATGTAATATTCAAATCAAATAACCGGAATTCTTCTGAGGTAATTGTCAAATGATGCGTCTTTGTGAACTTTAAAATGTGTTTTAATTTAGCAGTCGATTAGTGTTTCATCAATGATTATTACATGTACTATCGCCCAAGGGTACGGGTTCAGACTTTCTCAACAAAATCTTCTACACACACATTTATACTTTTCATTCGAAAAATTACCCTAGAGGGGTATACAGTGTTGTGGATAACGCTCATTTTGAGGCTTAAAGACTCAAGTGACGAAAAGTCAATATTTTGCATTCATATGCGTAAAATAAACCAACACGATTCTTAAACAGCATCGAGTCTTTAAGCCTCAGGAGTCTTTAAGGCTCGAGTCTATAAGCCTCGAAATGAGCGTTATCCACAACACTAGGGGTATACCGTACCCTTGGGCGATAGTACCTACATATTATAGTATCTACTACCCTGTGCCTGAACCAAGTCAATGCAATTATTCTAACATTAAACTATGCAACATGACATCAATCAAAATAAAACACGGTGTATTCTCGTTAACAATTAGTAGGCACCAATCGTAAGAAAAAAGCGGCCAAGTGCGAGTCGGACTCGCACATGAAGGGTTCCGTGAAATAAATTGCGGTTTACGATTTATGACGTATTAAAAAAAAACTACTTACTAGAACTCGTTCAAACCAATTTTCGGTGGAAGTTTACATGGTAATGTACATCATATATTTTTTTTAGTTTTATCATTCTCTTATTTTAGAAGTTACAGGGGGGGGGGGGGCACATTTTACTACTTTGGAACTGTCTCTCGCGCAAACTATTCAGTTTAGAAAAAAATGATATTAGAAATCTCAATATAATTTTTGAAGACCTATCCATAGATACCCCACACGTATGGGTTTGATGAAAAAAAATTTTTTGAGTTTCAGGGACCCCTAAAACTTAAAGTTTTTTTTCGATTTTTGTGTTCAACAGATACTTATAGTTTCGGAAAAAAGTGGCTGTGACATACGGACGGACAGACAGACAGACAGACAGACAGAACAGACAGACGGACAGACATGACGAATCTAGAAGGGTTTTGTTTTTTGCCATTTGGTTACGGAACCCTAAAAAGACGTAAGAACTCACGTCGCCTTAACACAGGTGTCTCGCCACACTGGCGTAACCACGAGGTGTAGAAACTGAATGATTACGAGTGGCAATCGTGATTACGAGTGACGAACCTGACGGCTGATGTCTTCATTGTGTGGCGGCAATCACGTCTGCCCCTTATAACGATTTTAGGGCATTGTATTCTTAATCTTGTCAAAAAGAAAACAGAGTCTATTTTCGCGTGATAGTTTGATAGAAATTGAGCTTAGTTGAGTGTAACTATGTGTTGTCGAATGATTGTTTGATTACCCCGTGTCGACTATTGTTTAGGTGTGTCAATAAGATCGACTTTTAACAATTTCCCTTCCGTTTCTTCATTTCGTAAAGTTAAGACAAACAGTAGACATAGTGACGGAGAGTTACTATACTTCCTTACTTTTAACTAATTTTACATAACGTCCACGTTATTAAGGAGAGAACTACGCTGTTTTGACCTCCGACAGTGTGGCCATTTTTATTTATTTATTTATCCAAACAATTATTACACAGTATTACAGTTACAGAACTAATGCACTGTGAATCTTAGAATTAACATTACTAGCATACTTAATATACTGTAGAAGACTGACGGTCATCCATCGTCTCGCTGAACCTCAAGCATTCACGACAGACTTTTACCCAGCTACTAGCGAAATCATCCCAGTCAGAAGCAGATGCGAGAAGTGCATTGATGCAGTGAAGAGCTCGAATAAGCGGCGACTTACTATGAGCCACAGTTCGCGCCTCCGGAGGAGCAAGCAGTGGTCGGTTTCGCGGACGTAGATGCATCCAAGATTGCAACGGAGTGTGCAGCCTCACTATCCGCTCCACCAGTTCAGGGCAGTCTGAATCACCTCGTAAAATTTTACAACCAACCGTTATATAGGCCATAGAAATAGAAGTAAGACACTCCTGGAGTTGCATCATCTGTCAAGATGTTTGAGGCCTATGATGATGGAGTTGCAAGTGTCCATAGCCTACGGTGACAACATACCATCAAGCGCTTGTTTGTAGGAGGTAGCTAAAACTTAATTTTAGATTAGATCTTCAGTATTTTTATTTTTATTTTTTACTTACTATAACCAGTATAACCATAAACAAATCATGGCTGATCTACAATTATCGGTACAGTTAAGTTGAATTTTTAATCAAGTGTAATGTAATGGAGTACGATAGGAAAGGAACCATTATCGGGTGATGCACCAATTTGTTGCTTTAATCGATGTTGTTCATTACGCGTAGGCGCATGATTGGGCAGATCGGCTTCCGAAAGCGCTGACGAGATTTCGATAGATCCACCTGAGATATATTCGGATATTAAGGCATTAGTATACAATGCAGTTTGGTAAACAGGCTCCAATGAAGCGATCATTTTTTTTTTCGTTATAGCTATACTGTGCATGTGTGAGTACTTTGTTCGCTACGAAATTATTTCCCGGCTTTAATTTAATTAGGGTGGAAATGTTTTACAAGTAAGCCGCATGAGTAGGTAACTATGTGATTTCAAACTGTCAGTTGTCAGGCATGTTCGAAATTTAAATTGACAAGTTTTTCTTTTCCGCCTATTTCTCCTAGATATGCGTCCTATTAACATTAACGACTATAATTGGCGTAATTTTCTTAGTTTCAATGTAATATTTACGGCCCTGGACCGCCATAATATTCATAACGAACTCTTTACACTGGCAATTTCCTGGATATCAAATAAATTAAGTATTAGAAATAGAGCGACCGGTATACCGGTTAAGTTGAATTTGTGAAATTTATTGATGCGTATAGATATCGGGGTTGAGGTCAGTTAGGGCGTAAGAACTAGTTTATATCAAGTAGGCACTAAGCTCCGTTACTCGGGAAGGAAAGTTGATGCAGCCGATAGAACAAACATTGCAATTGTAGAATATCTGGTACGGCGGATGTTGTAGATTGTGCGATTTTAAATCCTGTTATAAATTCCATTTTATGGACTGCAATGGTAGTGTTGGTGTCCTGGACGTTTTCTTATTTTGAAAAAAAAAATCAAGATGAAATTCATTCACATTTGAAACGTCGATTTTTCGCTCATGAGTGTTTGACAATAGCAAAAATAAATCATTTTTGAATCACCAACAAATAAAACCGGAAAGTACTCAGAAAATATCAAGCCATAATTTATTTTTGATGTTATAAAGATTTTGAATACATAAACACCAAAAGTTACAAATACGCTAACGTTAATAATAGTAGGAAAACACCTAGGTACAAACATTATACTGACGGAGCGTTTTCGACGATTCATAAAGTGTTGCTGATTATCAGTTGAAGAAGAAGAAGTATAGTTGTCATGTGTCTAATAGTGATGTGCACTCACCGTTGCGTATTCTGCGCAGATGTCGATGGATGTGACGAATTCACAAACGTCGTCGACGGTCCAAGCAGAGAGGCGCGCGCGGGCCTCCGCGCATAAGCAGTCTCGCGCCTCGCTCCGCTCTTAACAAAAAAATGGTTGACATTGAGCCTAGTGGCAACAGTTATTACATGATTAAGCCCAAAGCAGGCGCGGCTCACTCGCGATTTGTATTTATCGCTACAAGTACCGGTCGCCCCTTCGAAGGGCTCTATTCAGTAATTTCAGTAGCTGCCGCGCGTTGGGACGGGACGCTCGCACGGGTCGCAGCGCGTTGCATGCGATAGAAAGGGATGGCCACATTTAGGCACGTTTGGCTTACCTAAACAGGGAATTTGTTAACAGAGAACCTTCTGTACGTAGTACTATTACTTGTTCTGTGCCCAAAGCTGGATATAAGTTTTGCTTTTGCACCACATCATTTTATTTATCGGGTAGTACAAAAATTGGTAGTTAAAGATTGGGAGTAGATTAAAATTGGGAGAAACCAAAACATTATCAACTAAAATTCTTCTAATTGAATGACATTTACTGCAAGATATTCCGTAAATAAAACGTGCCAGTTCGACAAAAGAAAAAGTATAAAAAATCCATTTACCAAATTACACTTCCAAAACTCATCATATGATCGGACCCATATTTCATAGTAATTAATTTCAACGTGAAGACATTTAGTTTTCGGTAGCGGCAATTAACGATATTGAAACATAATTGCTTTTCAAAAACGCCGTCGAGTATTTAGACTAATTGAATGCTGTATAATTAGTGGATTACCTCCTAAATGTGAAAGAAATATTGGTTCGAAATTTGAATGGTGAATCATAAAGGAATGTTAAGTTGTTTTGAGCAGTCGGCACGTGGAAAGAATGTTATACCTACTCAAGAATAACTATTACTTAGGCCCGATTTGCCGGTGATTTGACCAGATTGAAATAAGATCTCATAGTCTGCGATCGAAAGTCATAATTTGTATGGACTTATGGAAATAAATTATATTCTTGTTTGATTTGAATTGTCACTAAAAAAATACACTCTGTACCTCAGCTCCCGTTATTCGCATGTATACATCTTAAAAATAGAGTCATCATATCAGCCGAAAGACGTCCACTGCTGGACATAGGCATCCCCCAAAGAGTGCCACAATGGCCGGTCCTGTGCCACCCGCATCCAGCGGACTCCCGCGACCTTTACCAGGCCACCTTCTTATTATTATTTTTTTTTTTAGTAGAGTAGGGCCAACATTTTGCCCTAAATACGAATCACACTCTTTAAAAAATTAAGGTCGCTACCTTAAATGAAAGTACGTCGGACCTAGACACAAGACTTAGAGGCGGGATAAGACTTTACAAGATTTTTGATAGCTCGTGCCACAAATGTAATACCTAGATATAATCTCGTTTTAAAACAACGTTCAGTGGTAATTCGCTTCTGGTATCTAGTTAACTACAATTAAATTTACGAGTAGGTATATCAGTGAAATCTAAAATGAGTAACAGGCTACGCAACCGTTCGAGGTCTTTGTTTATCTTGCGTTATTTTTTAAAACAATGTAGCAATAATTTTAGAACCCTAATTATGATTGAAATTGTACATAATTCGAGTATGAGTAATATAAGTGTTAGATATCTTATGAAGAAATTTTGCTGTCAATAAAAAGACAAAACATTTAACTAATAATTACTTTGCTAAAGTGAAATCTCATAATCAATACGTGTCAACATGCCAAATGTTATAATAAGTACCTATTTTGATTGTATTAATTGTAATTTCAAGTCCATTCATACTGATATTAAGTATCCGTATTATAACATTAATGGATGTCAAGATTGTCAAGTATTTCACCGTAATTTATTAGAATAGCAAGGATTTTAAGGTGCAAATGAAAATAAATCAGAACACTATTTTAATTTACGATAGTTTTCTGCCTTTCCGATACGGTGCAAACTGCTCTTACACCCTGGTGCCACTGTTCACCCGTATTAAATACCTAGGAATCGTACCTAATAGACAGAACTAGTGATATCTGTCTCATATATTAAACAACGCTTTAAACCTATGCGAGTGGCACCTAACTTAACATCATTACCTAAGTATATAATTATGTACAAACTTTTAATATCGGATTTACAAAATGGTAGCTTAAATCAAAACAGCCTTTACTCTACTATTTAAGCAACTACAGTTGCCACAATCGATGTAAGGATGAGCAAAGTTGGCAGCTCTGGCAGAAGTGAGTGAATATACTATACTCGTATTCACCATCATTAGACACCTGGCCTCTCATCGCTGTCGCTCCTAAAAAACAAAACCGCATAGCAACTACAGTTGCCAAAATCGATTTGGAAGTTTGCAAAGATAGTGGAGTGGGTACACTTTACACTTACCATCGTTTGACACCCGGTCCCTCTCATCGCTGTCGCTCCTAGTGCTGGGGCTGGCTGAGAGCCGCGCGCGTTTCGCGGCGCTCTCCCCCGCCGCCGATAGATCCAGCGGTGAGTGCTCCGGCGCGGCGCCCGTGCGCTTGCGCCGCAAGCGCCCGCCGCGACCCACTCGGGAGATCGCTAGCAGCGTCTGTGGAAAAAAACATGTTAGATAACCTTTTTTTAACCTGGCTGTTGCAATAAAGCTATCAGTAGGTACCTATGCATGGTGGAAGAAAGCCATGGAAACCTCCGGTAAGACTACGCGGGTGGTTTTAACACTGGAATGCTCTAAGAGTTTGTAATCTAGAGAGTTGTGTACTTTTCAATGCGCTCTGAGCGCTCTTCGCTACGTACTCGAGAAATCGCTAGCAGTGTCTGTAAAAAAATCTTGATGATACAGGGAGCTACTCGTATTTAATTAACTTTTCAATGCGCTGTGAATGCCCGCGCGACTCACTTGACATATCGGTCTATGACCTGACGGGCGTATAGAAGATTGTCCATAAAGGGAGTCCATAGATAGAAGACTAATTCCGTAGCCAAATCAAATGAAAAACAAATCTACAAGGCCCACTCGGAAACTCTTTATCAGCGTTTGCTGAAAACTATTATTTCGAGGCATTGTCCTAATTGGCTGTCACTCGCGGGATTATGCGATGTATTTGTCGATCGTGCATTCAAACATACGAATACTATAGTGGAATTATCGATGTAAGGGCAGCACTATTTTATATTCAATGCCCTATACATTAATTTATCGACTACATACCTTATACTCATTATCCTTCGTATATACTTATAAATAGTAATAATTTAAAAGTAAATTGTGTTTACATTAATATTATTACTAACTAGTTTAGATGTCAACGAGTTGAAGTGTTAATCTAGTCCATGCGTTTATTAATAATGTTCATATTTCAAGACCAAATTCAAATCAGTGGACATAAATACTCATAAATCAACAACACTTTCAAAATTATTCAATAATGATAGGTATAATAACATCTAAGACAATAAGAAATTTTAAAATGTATTTGACATGCATGATATTGACCTGTAAAATATGACATTTTATCAATAAAGTTCTGAATCTGAATCTGAATAAATTATCTCTAAGCATAAAAAGTTGCTAAAAAGTATTAATACTTTTCGCCGAGCATACGTAATGACAGGCACTTTGTAATGCGACTGCAACACTATGATTTATTTTAACCTCAACTGTCTTCCAAAGCCTGATAAAGCCGTTTCATAACTGCCTCAAAAATTCAGGTAGCGAAACTCAACTTTCTTTAATTTGATAAATTAAGACAAAGAGCGTGTCATCGACCTCGGCTCGATTTATCGTTGAGTGCTCAGCTGGTCAGATGGCATACAGCACCGAGTACTAAGCCGTTGAGCTCTGAGCAAACATGAAAGGTGAGCCGTTATCTGATCGAGAGCGCGAGCATTCATCATAATAACGTACCCACCCGTCACGCTAGCTACCCGCGGGTCAAATTGCAATCTATCTTTTTTAATTGCTCACTAAAAAAGGCTCATGCGTTCTAATTTCGTATAAAATACAGACGCGCGCGGCGTGAAATGAACGCGTGCGGCGACGGTGAAACAGATGGCGAGATTTATTTACCCTTCGCTCCCGTTGCCTTATCAAAAACAATTTATTAAAACGCGTCATCAATTGAAGAAGACAACGAAACGCTCCACGTTGAATAAGTAACATCTCAAGGATCCGCATGAATAACTAAAGGTAATCGTTTGTTACCGACCAACGCTGTGGGCGATCCCCGTAACCATAATAGAATCCACCTTAATTGATTTTTCAAGCTAATTTAAATCAGCAGCGGAAGATCGTGACGCAACCCCGATTCAACGGCTAATTGCCTCGGAAAACAGCTTTATTGTGGCCCCCATTGCAACATGTGAGCAATATAATCATTACCCAGTAATAAAGTATCTCCAACGAAAGCACGGTAATCCGCTCGTGTCATGAAGACACGCTGACGATTGAGACAAATATAATAACGCCCATTTTGTGTCATTACGCTTTTTTATTAGAAAGTCGGAGTCATAACTGTAACAATTTTAACGCTGCAATATCCGCGTGCTTACTGCACTCGTGTGTAAAAAGGCATCTAATTTAAAAGTCGAGCGGCGGTTTGATTTCACATCCCATCAGTACATCACTAGCGTGTCGCGAGCTCGGCGCGTGCCCGCGCCAATTAGTGCAGCTCCAGTTCCTTTTACAGTCGAGAGTCGAGCGAGCGCGGCGCGCGCACGGGGCGGGGCGCCGCGCGCCGCCGCCGCCGCCATTACCCTACCGGCGCGCGCGCCTCTACCCCTCGCAATTAACACTCTTTCCACGTTATCTGCACTCCAAGGAAGTGTAAAGGTCATGAGCCTTATCAGATTTAATTGCCTTCATTATTACTGGAAAGGAAGCGTGCTACTCGCCGCGCATTATGATTTTAAAGAGCTTCAAATTAACATAAACGAGCGCTCGCTAGATGCTAGCTGCGATAGAGCCTTATGAATTTTACGATGCCCGAGACATTTTAATCACAACCGTGAACTATGATACCGGGTAAAACAGCAATTAAAACAGGAAGGTCAGTGAGTACGGGTATAATAATTAAAATGAATTTAAATCGTGATTTTGAAATTAAAACTCAGCTGAGCGTAAATGATTTCATAGGGGCAGTGGCTTCTTAAGTAACGAGGGTTACCTAATACACGGACATAAATGTTGCGAGTATTTTTGATTTGACGATAAAAAAATTGCCTTGTTTTTGTACAGTCACCGAGGAAAAAGAGTTTATGGAATTATGTGACATGGATCGATTGCTACTGGCGCGCTTATTGCATCAAATATCTTGCCCGAGCTATTATAAATTATTATACACGGTGACTGTACCGATTGTTTGCCTAGATCATCGACATCCTGTCTCTAACCGCCAACTGCGCACGCGATGCGCTTCCTTCAGAAACACAATTTGAAGAACTTTTTGTACTTAATTGGGACTATTATGTGAATAATTTGGTCAAACAAGTAATATTCTGGGTTAAATTGGTTGAAAAAACATAACAAGGCAGATCTACTTTTCGATTTATGGGTATATGTGGACGAAAATACTAATCATAAGAGTTAATTTATGTAAGTATCGACCAGTAAAGGGGTTTTTTTCTGAAATAACGGCTGAGGTTGCTATGAAAAATAATGGCGCAGCTGATATAACTCTGCCGCCAGCACTTTTCCGCATCATCTAAAGCTAGTGGTGATGTGGCTCATTAGCAATATAACAGAAATGATATGACAGTACATAATAGTAAATATTGTTCGCAGGTACACTATATGTCTTCCAGATAACTAACACGAAAATATCCGAGCTTCCTATTTAAGTAATCTATTCAATCAACAAGAAAACCATTGCGGAGATATTAGTTAATTAAACTAGCAGTTCTTATTATTACAAAAAAGTAAGTGGCACATTTCGGTTAGCGTTAGGAATTGTACAAGCCTAAATTGGCAACACTGAGGTGCTTGACTTGACCAATAACGACAGGCAAGCTTTAAGACTTGAAAAATGTAACTGGTACCTTCGTGAAACAGGCCATTGGTACTATAAAACTTACACTGAACTTGGTTGCAGTAAATAGTGATGTACCCGTACCTTAGTGGAGCTCATATCGAGCATGACGGGGAAGGCGGGCAGCCGCGGCGGGCCGCCCTGCTGCTTGGCGAGTTTCGTAAACAGCCCGCCGAGCGGCGCGTCCGTCTCCTGCGTCGGCGCTCGGTCCGCGCCGAAGCCGTTCATGCGGTGGAAGTAGCTGGGAAACATATGTTACGGTAAATTTTTTGCATGATATTTTATCGGGAGCTGATGCGATGACTCAGCCTAATACAAGAGCTAGGCGCTTAAATATGACGAATGATGATAATGACGCTATTATGTTATGCATTAATTAAAATGTACTTCTGACCCCC
The DNA here is from genome assembly GCA_963854355.1 of Epinotia brunnichana. Taxonomy (NCBI): domain Eukaryota; kingdom Metazoa; phylum Arthropoda; class Insecta; order Lepidoptera; family Tortricidae; genus Epinotia; species Epinotia brunnichana. The sequence continues at coordinate 24,655,177 of OY977946.1, read as the reverse complement.
GCAATAAAGGCCTAATCTTAGGATAACAGTGATCTCTCTAATTGTCAATAAATATCCACACTACCTACTGTCAACCCGTGCACTAGACAATTTTTATATTTTAACTTTACAAGTATTTTGTGCAGAATCGATATCATCCGCCTCTAAAATAGGTGTATCTATTAGCCAACTTACTCAGTGTTCTACTCAACTCTATTCTCATAACCAAATGTAGCGTTTGGATAAGTTCAAACTTTTCTTACTTATTTACAACCATAGCGACGGAGGGGTCAGAGTCTAACTTGAACTCTTATAAATATTATAATACAAATATTTGGTAATCATAATACAGGAATCCCATAAATAAAAGTATGAATACATTTAGCCAAATTTAAATATTAACTGTTTCAATTCATACTAATGATATAAAAACAGAATTCTAACGACAAATTAGTTGCATTCCGCATACTTAACTAATCTAGGCACGAGATAAATTATTGATTCATAATAATTAATATTGACACAGGTCACCGACCCTCGAAACATGAGCAATTCATTAATATAACATAAGTTCACGCGGAGACCATCGGTTCTCACGAATCATGTAAATTTGTCGACCAAACGTAAGTTATCGAATCGATTAATATGCTAATTGGCTTGGACATCACTAGCCGGTCGGTGAACCGTCGTAGTGTTGTGACATGCCGTGTGAAATGTCGAGAGTAAATCGGAAATAGGTTGCTTAAAATGATCGAATGTTTCCTTTCTGTAATGTCTAGATAAACTTTATATTCTTTATAATGTATGTGTATAATGTCCGTTAGCCATCTGGCTTCATCAGCGAGTTATGATTGGTTGAGTAAGTTTAAAAACGTCGACTTTTTACCGTTTTAATTAATTTGTTGGGATTATACTTTAGGCGTTTTCACTCAAATGTGCGACTTTAACTTTTTTTCTCAGAATTGAGATTTTTTTGGTTTTTCCGGTTCAGACTTCCGGTCCGGAGCACTCTTGATCCCGATAAAGACAAAAAGTATCCCCAAATTTCCATACATTTTTTAGGATTCAACTATGTAATGGACTGACGGGTCCATACAGCATGTATGAAAAAAACGTTACATAGTGGAATAAAAAAACTGGGGACGATGAGAAAAAAAGTAAAAGCCGCACATCTTAGTGAAAACGCTCATTTACAATATCTGTATTGAAATTATTTGGTTGTATGGACGTGATTATTTGGTTGTATGGTCGTGATTATTTGGTTGTATGGTCGTGATTATTGAATGTGGCCGAATTTTCATAAAGCTGTCATTGGAACCCTTGGACTGTAGAATTACTGTTTGAATGTACCACTTTGATGCAATTCGTCCAACTCATAATCTCAAGTATACAGAACGGAGTTTATTCTTCAATTACTATATTGACAAGCAAATAAATACTTCTTACAGCTGATTTAAATAGCAGTAGCGTATTTATTATCCACTTTTTGTTACCATTAATGAACGACGGTAAAATAAGTTCATCAAAGTGTTATTCTCTCTTAATTGCTGATTTCAGAGGACGTGAGTCAGTAAGTAGTCAGTATGCGGCACGAGCCATTATTATTAACTATGTGCTTATCTGTATTATCTGTAAGTGGACTGTAAAGTTCCCATTACTTTGAGGCTTTTAACTTACTGAAGTTTTATTGACATGAAAAGATATTATACATAATATTCGTTTCTAATTATTTTTATTGGGGGTTTATAGTGCTACCTACAAAATTACTACGTAAATGTTAAAATGACGCATTTACAAAGAAGTGCCGCCAACAGTAATGGATGCAACTATATTAAATATTTTAGCTTTGCTTTGGGCTTTGAGAAAAAACCATTTGTTTCGAATTAATAATTCTGGGCTATACATATTAAGGCAAGGTGTTATTGATTGAGACGCATTCTGCGAAAGTCGTAAAATGTTAACGAGTTACATTACAGTTATTTATGTTTCATCCGTTCTGGAAATATTTCTTAAAGACATTTTAATACCACACTGGCTAACATTAAGTGGGGCTCAACAGAATACGGTTAAAGCTAGTGCATATCCTTTGTACTCGTACAGGTGGTTGTAACCTGTACTGTATCAGAAGTTGCTGCAAGCTGAGTGCTATGCTGTTGATTTGGCACATAAACCAGATCTGACAGCTTTTGCTTCTAGTTACTACTGTGATGTTATTATTTTATTACTTTATCGCGAGGTTATTGAGCAAGCGTTCGATGCAATAAGTTGCTGAATTATGGTGCTAACTAGACCTTAATCTGCTTGAAGTTAATGGTTGGATTCGATTGTTGTGGGGGAAGATATGACGAGTACAATGGCCCACATAAAAGACTAAAGCTTGGGCGGGACCTCACTCGTCAGGCGAACGTTTTGTATGGGGTGGATGTAGGTTTGAAGTTCGAATGTAGATTAATGACAGGAGCTATTTAAGTTATAGCCAGTGTAGTACTTAAGGCACCGTAGGTTCATGGTCTTCTCTCCCTCTCACTGAGCATAAGCGTGAGCGAGATGGAAGTGCGTGTTCGGAAGCTCGGAAATCATGTTTTGTAATTTAATTTTTTTGTGCGTTTAAATAAATAAAAAAGTAATCACTAGTTCCCTCAAACATGATATTGCCGATTTTAAGAACCAATTTTAATATGTTTAGCGTTTGTGCATAATTTGTTATAAATGTTTCAAGTGTATTTTAGACCTACGTTCGTGATTTTTTTCTATCATGCGAAAATTGATTAATCATGTTTCGAATCACTGATCTCCCTGCAGAAAAGCGTTAAGATTACTATTCGTATTTTTTTGGAACCATATTATTATAAACAGACTCATCATATTGTTTCAAAAACTCTGTTTGCTTAACTTCGCTGAACCTACGGCGCCTTAAGAGCTTACTTGGCAAGCTTCTACTGGCGAGAAAATACTCTAATTTTGGAAGTGGATTCTATGGTATATATAAATGTGTTGGCACTAGCATTTAGAAGTAAGTAGCAATCTTGGTAGCAAAAGGACATCTCTCTCCGGTGCGTAACCGGGAAAACTTTACGGGTGGGTTCCACCAAACCGTCTGCTATCGTAAGCGGTGTCATGAGTTTGACAGGTTTTTATGGAATGACAGCTGCGGGGCCAATAGCAAACGATGCGCGAGCGACGCCAGCCACGCGATTGGTTGTTTTTCTTCTCGCTAACCGCCTCGCAACCTCGCAAAGCCGGGTCTGATGATGAGCAGGCACTTACTCGTTAGGCGGACTGTTGTACCGCGCGGCGAGGGAGCGCATGATGTCAGAGTAGTTGCGCGGCGGGTGCGGCGGCGGCGCGTGCGGGCTGCCGCGCTCCGGCGGTGTGCCCGGGTACGAGGACGTCGATGGCGTCACGCTACGGGATCTGTCGACAACGGACATCTTGTCAAACTGCGACTGTTTGTGTTCTAAATAAATAAAAAAAAAGATTTTCTTTTTTTTCTAAGTTGTTTGGCCTGCAGACGCGGTCAGTAACAAATATGCTACGGGACAACCTCCCTGGGCGGCCTTAGGGGCCGAATGGTTGCTTTATTCGACAAGTCAAAGCAGGAGCGTCGCTTCGGTAGCTCTCTGCTGCCTTATTTGGGTAATGGGTACTTAATGTGGCAGAATGTTGGCGGCTTATGACGGTGGCGATTCTTTAATTTTAGATCACAACGTTTGACCCCGTGATTGGCCATAAACCTAATATGATATAGTATCTATGCTTGTCTGTGTCGGACTCGTGTATGTCTGTTTAACAACATAAACAGGAACAACAGCAATCAGTACTTATAATGATATAGGTACGAACTGTCTATTGGGACTCACAACGTATCGGAAGTATTTTTTTTATTTTTTTACATAAGACGTAAATATGTGGGAAGGCTTGATTTGCCTCTATTGGCACGACAAGACAGCTAACAGTACCAAACCGTGCTAAAGCGTCCAATCCTAACTGCCCTTAGGGCCCCATCTAGATAGACTTCGTAGAAGTGGGTAACGTACCTGGAGGCGGTGGAGTCGTGGGGGCTGAGCCGCTCGATCTTGACGTGCGGCGGCGCCGGCGCGGGCGCGTGCGCGGGCGACGCCGCATCGCGCGCGCACCGCCGCGCCCCGCCGCCCCCTCCTTCACCTGCGACAATACAAAACAGACTTTAAAAAATATGCCCATCGACATTATCTGCCACACAGTGCATACGTGTGATACAGTTTCGATACAGCGGCGCTACCATGAACTTCGAACTTCGTATATCTCCGTCTCTGTCACTCGAGTACCATAAACAATAAGTGCGATAGAGACGGAGATATACGAAGTTCGAGATTCGAAGTTCCTGGTTATAGCTCAGGTGATTTTGAAAGGTGTATTCTATGGCTAGGCCGCGCGCCAGTCGTTCATGAAAGGCGCGTTTTTGTCACAGCAAAAAGATCGCCGTGTGTAACCGCTGTTACTGTTTACAACAGATTATGCTCATGATTAATTATGTTATGATATTACGTATAATATGCCTATACAATGATAAGTAGGTAAATATAGTTTTTTTATACTAGGACGGTGGCAAACAAGCTTACGGCCTGTCTGATGTTAAGTTGGTACCGTCGCCTATGGACACTTGTGACTCCAGAAGAATCACAAGCGCGTTGCCGACCCTTTATTCACTTGAGGATACATACATACATACATATATATAGATACATTAAAAAGGCCGCAGAATCGAACCTTCATAGGCATGGGCAGGATTATCTCAGATTGATTTGAGGTTGAGATTCAAAGAACCAGAGACTACCCAAAAACAGTGCGTAGACGCAAGTGACGCAACAGCATTATTACAAGTTACAATTATATCAGAAAGCAATTATTCAACAGCGGAATTATTCATTTCCATCCCTGCGTTTTTGCTGCTGTAATTACGTGCTGTAAAATAGCATTATTTAGTCTAAAGTCAGGTTTCGGATTAATCAAAAGTTATTTTTTAAATCCAATTATTTTTATTCATTGCACAAAATGTACCGACAGCTAAAATAGTTTCATAGGATTCATGAATAAAGCTTTCCAAAACTCGCTCACAATAAAATCCGTAAATAACGTCCATTTCCTTCGTGCCTAGACTCGTTTACTCATAATTATCAGAGAAAGTTACTTTGAGGTTATGTTACTATATAATCAAATAATGCCGCGAAAGATCACGACCTGCGCAGATACGCATCGCGGCTCTTTTGACGCAGGCGCGATTCTTTCGGCAAGCTCACCGCCATCTAGTGGATTAATGTGAGACGCCCGTGACAGTGTCGCGTGATAAAGTCGGCTGGAGAATTGACCTTGGTATGCAAAGTCTGTGGTAAGTACATGGCAAAAGGATTATGAATGAATTAATGAATGTTTCTTTATTTCAGGCAATAAGGCAAAAAATATGAGAGTATACTTATACAGTTTTACACATAGGTACAAAAAGACAGGCGTTTACCGAGTTTAGCATGGCTGTAATTCTGAACGAAGGAAATAAATAATTAATAATCACGACTTTTTTTTAAAACAACTACAATAAGTTCAAGAATTCATTTAGTAGGTAGATGAACTTTGCTCCTTGCTTTGATCCTTGTATCAATTGTACAATTAAGTAAATAACGAAACATAACAATGTTTTAAAAAGCTATATTTTCTTTTGTGACATGATTTAAAAGTGGTAATCAGTGTGTAACTCAAGGGGAGGCATAATCTAAAAGAATTTGTAAATAGCCACGCGCCTTTTTACGCCATAGGTAGGTACTTGATAGGGGAAAAGGGGTTTGATAGATTACAATAGATTCAATGGACTTTAAAATTAAACGAAACATAGTTGAAGGTTCATTCAGTCACACAAAGAAGGTGCCTACGCAACCAATAGGCTGCCAGTGTTTCACCGACGACCAAACAAAACCTCACGTGCACAAATACGTTTTTAGAGGTTCGGACGAAAATTTAATTACATGAAAAAATCAATAAAATGGAGTTAGTAAAATGTTTTAGCTTGATGATGTGTGATTAGAAAAGCTAATTAATGATAAACGCAATAAAAAAATAATATCGTTTGAGTATTTCTTTAGGCGCATTGATACAAACATTGAAAGGGGCACATGGATACTAGCAAATATAAAGTAGAAAAAAATAACAGAAGAAAACCCAAATTTGATGTTAGGTACTAATAACGCGTGTACGTGTAGATTGATGAATTAGTCACTTGTGGAAGTTCTGATAATATTTTTTCACCAGTTTGAATTTCCTAAAGTTCTCAACGAAAGTACATGTTATTCAATGAAGCGTAAAAATAACTATGAAGAAAAGAATAGTTTTGATCATGTTTATTGCGTGTTTAAACACATTCATTAACTTAGACTACGAAAGTGTACGATTCTGAATCAACGTGCCCATGCCTGGATAACCACTTGATGCATCTCAATTGTTTTTATACTTAGTCGTTGTTGTATTGTAGCCTATCTTATGGTCATTATAATAAAAACGGTATCGAGTTGCCCCAACTCCCCCTATTTTTTTGGTGGTGAATCTTCGGATTCACCACCAAAAAAATTCATGAAAAAAAATCAAGGATGATTTCATGCTATTTAAAGCGTTTCAATGAGTTCGCGCCTTTAATGTTATCTGAATGAGGGATTCAGTACATTTCGCATACCACATTTTTAAATTATTCGCGGATCGGTTTGGCAGATACATCGGTACGTGAAATTAGTCAAATGCCGCATATATCTCTGACGATGGTGACAAATGACGACAGCTCCAACATTTCAGACATTCGCGACAACAGAGACATTTATGGCTTTCGTCGGTTACGTCTTACAATTTTCCAAAGTATACCGTCTTGTACAGAATTAATTGAAAAGAGCTTAAATGCCAATGTCCGGTAAGTGTATGTATCATACATATGATAAGAGTTTGCGGCGCGTTTGTGGCCATAATCGGTGATGTAAAACGTGTTAAGAGAAATTGGTAATTGAGTAAACAGTTAATTTGGAATTCAAGCAGAAGACATGTTTAAATTAATCAAGATTAATTTGAAGAACTCGTTGAAGCTGCGATTTTATTGGGACTATCCGTTTTTTCGTTTTAACTGTTAGCAATCTGCATATACGGAGTACGTGACAGCGTAAGTGATAGCCTGGGTTTCAGATGATTATCTTAACTGAAAAACATTGGCAATGTGCTTCGGAAAAATCTAGCTTTCTCTTTTCTCCTCTGAGCAGAAAAAAAAACAGTATTTTCAATCTCACAGCATGTATGTAACATACTCGATTTTAAATCACGAACATGATCCAAAAACACACATTCGTTTAATTGTAGAATGATGTGTGATCATAAAATATTTCATAAAGCCGTACCGTTAAACCGTTCGTTTGTTTGTTATGTACGTACCTACCTACTTCTAAAAATAACTTTATATTTTATACGAACTATTCTACTAGTACCAGTTTTTATCAATACCTACATATGACCCTGACATTACAGTGTACAAACCAGAATTGTAATAAAAGTCCCAATTAATAAATGCCCGCGATACCAGAAAAGGCACTTCCTCTACGATGTCAACTTTATTATTATTGCTCGGCTCACCTTGCCACCTTCAATTGTTTATAAATTATGGCAAACTTAACTAGAGTTCCTGCAAATAAGTTAAAGTAAAATAAAAAAATAATAAATAATAAAAATAAAAATTGTTTATTAAAAGAAAACCTTTTTACAATACAGTTTATCCTGCGGCCCCACACTAGGCTATGCCTGACACGTGGTGGCCAGATTCGGTTTCAACATTAGTCATGTTAGCTACAAAAGTTACTTAAAATTATTATGAACAAATAAACAATAATTTTTATATGCGCGCGTTTGTGTGTGTGTATGTGTGTGTGTGTGTGTGTGTGTGTGTGTGTGTGTGTGTGTGTGTGTGTGTGTGTGTGTGTGTGTGTGTGTGTGTGTGTGTGTGTGTGTGTGTGTGTGTGTGTGTGTGTGTGTGTGTATGTGTGTGTGTGTGTGTCTTTAACTGAGTGTAATTGAGTGATATGTATGCAAGGCTACAGGGTTGAGTATTATCAAAACAACCACTTATCTTACGACCTCTAACAGTTTTTCCGTCTCAAAATAGCTAAGACCCTTTAGCCATCTTACAATTTTGGATTTTGCTTCGCGTGGAGTACTATCCGATATCATGCAGGCCTTTAAAGTAAAGACACGAATCATTTTACTCCTTAAACACTTATAGTTAGTAACTGATTCATGAATAGTGGAAGAATGACTGCTGATAAATGTCGGTGTTATAGATAAACTATTTAAAAAAATTGTTTACCTGTTTTTTAATGCTTTTTCTGCTGTTTTAAATATTTTACAGCTGGAACCTTGAACCCTCGGTTTCAGATTTTCAGATCTGAAATCTGATGATGGGATATATCAAATCAAAGAAACTGCTCTTATATAGACGAGAGCCAACTTTATAGTAATTTGAGGTTGCTATTTTCTGATTCCAATATTTGCCCTCGTGATGCGTCATGTTTGGAATGGATTGTTTCGCCGATGGCATGTGTCTACTTACTTGCAAGTCTTGCAATATAAAAATATTCAAATGTATAGCAATAGGTACATTTTAATATATTTTTGACTGCCGTAAAACTACACAACAATAGTCCACTACCCCAACTATGGTCCAAAAGTAAACTCATTCATTTCTATCAATACTGATTTCGTATTAGTTATTTTATACGTTTTTATTTAAATTTGTGTTATTATATTGCTTGTTTTTAAGTTCACCCATGAAAATAGCCCCACCTGAGCAAGTACTATAAGAATTGATTTTGACCATAGTTGGGTGACCTGGACTATAGTTGTGTAGTTTTACGGTGTTAAAAAAAAAACTTAAGTAGGTACAGTTATTGAACGGTACAAAAATATAACCATAACATTTGAGCGTTTATTAGATAGTCCGTGTCTCACGCAGTGTCAAACTAGACTCATAAATGTTGAATGATTGGTAGTAGTTGTCGGATTGATACATGAACTGGATTCTTATACACCACATTTAGATGCAATTAGCGTTAGTTGCATTTATGACTTCAATTTAAATGAATAAAATAAAACTTCACATTAAAGCGAATTTATTCGCGTATAATTTGCGGAAGTGAAGGTGTGAACTGTTAAAGCGACTTAAGTAAGAGGTATTTCAAATGTCACTAGGTAATATAAAAACATATTGCACTCGTAAACGATATTATAATATGGTTTGTCAGGAATGCCCGCAATCGATATATTGCGGCCATGCCTAGTATCACATTTTGTCGTTAATTTATAATATACTTACAATTATATAAAATAATGACAAAATTATTTTCTTTATTATTTACTTACCTCTAAACGTAGTCCTATAGGTCGATCACGTAACGCATTGTACGCGCGTCGGGTAGGTCTAAATGTCACTTTTTATATGGAGAATTGACAGTTAAAACGTACCGACGCGCGTTCGGAACGTTACGTGTTTACCCCCCTAGTCAACATTAATTATGCTCATTTCGCGCAATGACTTGTGTTTATAACACCATGTCTATATTCCATCTGAATGATATACAAGTATGCGTTACTATGCCTACCTATTGGCAATATAAAATGTCAAAGTTACTTTAAATCAGCTATAAATTATGTGCAAAAAGCGATCAGCTCTTGTGATGTATATCGTGCGTTTGCCAGACTAAACAGGTATTTAATGCAGGCTTTTAAGGCCGCGGCTGCCTTTGTAGTGATGCTTACGGTGAAACATAGCTACTTGTTTTTGTTGAAACGAATTATATGCTATCTATATTATTATTACGCGAGCCCGATTTTTGTACATGCCATCAGATCTACAGTTATGGTCCGATTTTGATAAATGATATGTCACTGGATTCGTCTCATGCTGCAGATTTGCAATAAGGTCTTCGTTTTTTCATTTTTTATCGGTAAGTTACTAAAATATATATTTAAAGAAACTACTGTGCGCTGACCACGTGACTTTGGCTGCGTGACGTCACGTGGCGTAACTTTTGTTTTGACTCGAGATGACAATGTAAAATAATAAACAAGAATTAAACTCAAACCTGTACTATGTTCTTCAGCATGAGAAATTATAAATGTTGAGTCGGCCACATATGGATACAACACTAAGAAAAGTAAGAAAAATAGAAAGTAAACGGCCTTTTGTAAATATTGTTTATTTACATAAACTGACAGACGTATTGTATCAAATGTGGTCTTTTTTTATTGACAGAGCCGTCAGTATTACTTGCCATGTTCTTTTTTACGTCAGAAAAGTTTTTATACAAACTTATTTTCCCATATTCGAGATGTTGGGAGAAGAATGAGGTTTAATTAAATCCATTAATTGTCGTGGACCCCATAGACGGCTTTTTTAACCTTACTTAGTAAAATGCCATAGGCGCCGATAGGCTCCGCCTAATTTCCAGTATAAAGAAAGATGTAGAAAACGAAACTTAATTACAAAATTTTCTTTTCGGATGGCCGGGGACTCCCATTGGTGACTTTGTTGACCTGACTTGAATACCATCCAAATTATTTCAGGTTCAGATAATTATATTTTGATTGCAGGTAGGAGGTACTTATGGTTACATAAATTTTGTAATTAAACGAGCAATATTTGTACATATATATATTTGCAATCACATTCTCGGAAACGGCTCTAACGATTTCGATTAAATTTGGAATACAGGGGTTTACGGGGGCGAGAAATCGATCTAGATAGGTCCCATGTCCGGGAAAATTCATTTTCTCCGTGTTTTCTCCATTTTCACCCGAGCAGAGCTCGGTCGCCCAGGGACTAAATTGTAATTTGTCAAAACGATATGACTTAATACTGGAAAACATAAATTAGTAGATATTAAACTATTTAGCGGTACCTACCTATAAATAGCCTGTGCCGATACTAATAATAAACAGGTGTAATGTCTGTGAAATGTAAGTTTGTATGTTGGGGGTAATCTCAGAAACTATACCCATCCTATTCTAAAAGCCCTTTGTTCAGTAAGTAGGTTATATGTATGTATGTATGTATGTATGTAAGCACTTTATTGTACACAAAACCGGTTTAAACATAAACATGATATGTAAGATTAAAGTAGGTACAAAGGCGAACTTATCCCTATAAGGGATCTCGGGGGGAATATAAGGGATATGTAAAATGTCCCTACAGGATTAAGTATGTGCTATATTTTATACCGTCGCTCCGCCTAGATTCTTTGTATACGCGGCGGAGCCGCGCGGGTAGCTAGTTACATTTATATTCTCTCTAATAGAAAAAATAAACTCTAGGTACCTACCTACATAGTTGGGCATCATAATGTAGGTCACTTAAAAGACTTCATATCTTTCTTGCAAGTAGAATGCTGCAGAGATTGAATGCTTTATATCGATGATAACCAGTGTGTATGTTTATGTTAAATTATTTAACTTTACGTACCCATATTTATTACCTACAGATCATGGTTACACCTGCTATTATGCTATAAAATAAAAAGAAAAGTTTAATCTTCCCGTGTCATCTTCAACACATTTATTTAAAAAAAAAACATTAAGTAACACAGAGATAAATGACATAATACATGCCATACAAAGGCGTCTACAAGCTACCGGTCAACCGAAAACTTTTCATAGAACTGTTATGAGACGGGACCATTAAAATCAAAGTGACTTTGACAACAATGTATTGAATGACCATTGACCAAGTATAGAAAAACGTTATAGCCACGTATATTTTATGTTATGGAGAAATTATGTCAAAATGACGTTTTCGGATACATTAACTGGTATAATGATATCTCGTTGTGGGGTATCGCCTACGTGGAAATGGGCCGTTTTTTATAAGTTCTATAGGGCGAGTATTTGATATGGTCATTTGGATGTAGTTAACTATATCAGATTAAATTGTTTGACTAATAGTTATGTTCGATATGATAAACTGTGTTTTAAATATATGATAATGGGTATCAAATTGTAGGCGTAGATTAAAACGCTATTAATCATGATTTAGCCGTAAAGGATGCATATAACAAACGTAAACTTTAAATGTACCCATGGCAAGAATAGCCATAAAAACCCAGTTACATGTACAAGACAAATATTTCTTGTCACTAAACAATTCAATAATATATTAATGGCCGAATACGCCAGTGGCGCCACTTTTAACGGCCAATGAAACTTTGCGTTCCAAATTTGAAATCAAATATTTGTTGACGGAAGTGATCACTGCCGATGATAACCGACGGCGGCCGAAAGCGTTCGGGTCACCTGACTTTTTAATGAGAGGAAATGCGTACCGTTATCACTTTTACCGTATAGGCTAGGAGCTGATTGGTAAATAGGTGGTACCTGACTTTTTAGGGAGCCTACAATTTGTTTTAATAAATGTGTGCGTTCATTATCTGTTTTGTAAGAAGCCTCGCGGCGAGTTAATTGCAATTGCTCTAGCTGTGACTGATATAGTGCAAGACTTAAGAAGGCTTTAGCTCAAAATTACCAGCTTTTCATATAGTTTTACAATTGAGTCGCTTAATTTCAAACCCGGGTAAATCCATCTGTCAAATCATGAGATTTTGCTATTAAGAAAAGGTGATAAGGTAGATATTTGCTGATAGGGTCGAATGGATTTATCCGATTTTGAATTTAAGCGACACAATTGTAGTCAACAGTTAAATTTAACCGACGGTTTCTAAGTAAGCGCTCAATTAACCCTAGGTTCAACAGTGTATTACAACGCGGGTTTACATCCACATTGTTTTCTAATGCTCCGACTGAACCTTAGTGTGACATTGTATTGTGTAAGTCACAAGATCTAGAGTTTTTTTTTTTAAGTGGCAACTCTGATTATGATAGGTATTTAGTATTTAGGTCGCCATTCCACTCTTCTAGTTGACAGAATGGGGCATTCCTTGGATATCACTTTTGTTCGGTGTGTATTTCATTCGGACTTCGCCGATACTACGATTTATTTTTATTTTGTATAATCGAATATGTACCGGCCCTTATAATTAATGAAGTCCGAAGACCGCTCGTAGAGATACAATCTAGTCATAAAAATGTTTTAATTAATAAGAAATACACACGACACACCGCCAGGAAATTTCATAGATATCATAGCTGTTTTTTCACTGCTTTAATATATTTAGTGTTTGAAATCACAATAATATGTTATCTAAAAGTACATACGTCAGTAAATATGGTCACCTTCTAATAACAGTTTTTGCATTGTGTTGTTTATTTCAAATTATCTCAATCATACCTGACATGATTGTAGATATAAATCATTAACAAATACCTAAGGTATTGGCAATATATTTCTTGTAGACACTGTCATCTTAGACTTTCAGCTTCCTGGACTTGTTAGGGTAAGTATCCATTAGAGCTGTGCGAAAAAAACGCTAACAGGAAGCGATGCGTGAGCGAGGCTAGTATAGCTAATTGGTAGTTTTGTTCTTCGCACACCGCTCTCCTACCACACTCAGCTCTGGCTGGTGGGTCACCCTTAGAGCATGTTCATATATATCAATATCATCGGTCCGATTTCCTAAATTTTGTTTATTCTTTCGGTTTCCTAAATTATATTGGCTCCTGTTTCCCGCTTACGCTTATAACTTGATTCCATACAGGTCACGGACATCGTCAAATAAGGTACCGTTCACAGGCGCCTGACTTGAATGGTCACCTATTGACTGGTACCGTTCGCAAATAGGTACTGCGTGTGGCTTGTTGTTGGACTTGCGTATGTGATTGATGTTTAGCGTAGGATACAAAGGTACGGAAAGTTGTTATTTCAGACGTTTTGGAAGTTATAAACTATTATTTTCTTTAACAAAAAATTGTGCATGGCTTATAGAGTTAAGAATAATAATTGAATGGGGTTCTATTCCGGATATTTAAGTGCCAGCGCGTGAAATTGCAACTAACCGACTACCTTTGCTGAAATAAATGCCGATCGATGTCTCAAAATTTGAATTGAATTGAATGATTTATCGACATGTCACTGAATCGGCGATGAAATAAGATAGGTCTCAAATAACAATGCAGAATACCGGCTCAAAACTTGTGCTTTTGTATATTCGCGGATATATTAATCAAAATCAAAAAATCAAAATCAATTATTTATTCTGCAAATAGGCCACAAGGGCACTTTTACATGTCAAATGGTGTTCTACAATATAATATTAATAATCTTACACAATAGTCTATGGAACTGGATTATCGTTTGTAAATATTTCTAAAACCATTTGAAAATCATAGTATATCACAGAACAAGCCGAAAAAAAGAATATCACCGCTGCAGTAACAACAAACAGAGCAAGATACTTCAGAATAGCCGCAAACAAGGCGTATGTTTGAAATTGATTTAAAAACAAATCGATTACCGAGACCTCAAGTTGACCTCTTCGGAGAGAAGATCGGTCAACAAATAATAAAGTTGACTTCGGCTGCTTGTGGATGTATTTTAGTTCTCTTTCACTGTTTGAAATTGAGTGAGGCATCCCATGTGTCGATGGACTTAAAATATTATATGCATATTGCAACTATCGGTGACGAAAGGTCATACAGATGTTTTAGAAATTAAAGGAGCATGTTTTATAATAAATCAAAAACATAAGAGTCGTATAATGTAGTGTGATATGGAAACTACAATTTGTCTTTCAAGAAAAATCTTTGAGCTTTCAGGTAATGAATCTAGGCGTGATTTAAAATGAAAACTTGCTCTCTAGAATAGTTTGCTTTTCTTTTACATCTCTCGTCTTATGTATGGGTTTTGTAGGCCGTTTTGTTTCGTTATGTGAAAATCTTTGTTAACGCTGATGATGCAAATATTTGATCACGTCATTGACATCCTTGCCTTCATCATTTACCAGAATGACTCCGTATGTTATTAAAAATGTTTACAAACCACGAAAACCTGAAACTTAACTGTTCAGTCAACAAGGCATTTCTAACGATCTCTGTCAACTGCCAGTCATGTTGGGTGGATTAGAACATGTTTATTCACAAAAAGGCGTATGTGCAAAGGATGTGCTGCGAAGATACGATGTTGCCGTAAGTAGCGCGGGGATTGCGTACAGTACAGTACAGAATGTCGTAAGTGGCGTGGATGTTTTTGGAAGATACGACGTTTCTGTAAGTAGCGCAGAGGCTGCGTACGCGCCGGTCAACACACGACGCTGTTTGCGCCGCGTGGGCGGCTGACCCCCCAGGAGATTGCGGAGTAAAATACTCTAGAAAGCTAGTCTCTAAGAAAACAATATGACGGTTTTTTCTGTTGTTCGTGAAGTAGGTATTTTTCAAGTTTTTAAGCGTACTCATAGCAGAAAGAGCATAAATTATACTTCAGTGCGAGTACTTATAGCATTCTGTTATAGTTATGGGTGTAGGGACGCGCTTAATTAATTAAATTACTTGTTTTATTGTTAGTGTATAATTTAAGCTCAGGTCAGGCGAAGAGGTTCACATTCTTAATTTTATCTAGGATTTGATTAGAATTTATAAAAATGTAGTCTACTAAATATAGTTGATCATTGAGTTTTACAATTCAAATTTATAGCAGTTCAGTGTATTTTCAGTGCAAATTTCACGTTCTTCGGATTTACCCTACCTACTCATAAATCATAAAATGTATGGACCTACGAACATTTCCGCAAAATTTGCTAAAACGGTAACTAACGTAAATACGGGTTGGCATTTTCCAACAACATTGCCTCTAGACGTTGCACTATAAACATAGCAGAGTCATGAACTTTCTACAATATTTATTCTATATCTGTTATCCAGGGTTGACAGTCCGGCACGGGTATTACTTCAGTCGGAGCAATAAATCTTGCATTTGCCCAAGCCCTGCTTGCAAATTGTACCCGTAATCGCTTCCTTATGACAAAATCATTTAATTTCTGACCAGAAGGGACATGTTATGTAACCCCAATGTGAATGTGAGCAAGGCGGCGGCGTCCGTTTATCTGAATTGACAGAAAGGGACATCTAGGATATCGCTTTTGTATTATTTATTTAGGTGGCTGTGGTATGGTGTGGTGTGATTTGACTTTTAGCCAATATTTTCATTTTGGTACTTTTATATGTACAGTAATCAACAGCCCAAACACGACGGGATTATCTTGTGTAGTTTAGGAGTTGCTATACCAACCTTCTTCCTCCATCATCAGGTCAGCTCGGCCGCAGCTCGCTCAACTTAGGTACATTTGTATGCCAAAATTCAGCACATACGGATATCGGCAAATGGAAAAAATTGGTAACCACACTTTTAGGCACAACTAGACTTACTAACATATGAACAGTGCAAGTTGATATAAAGCTTGTAAATCTGGGGATATCCCTGTGATATACCGTGGCTGTCACCTTTTGTCTCAAAGATCGGGCGCTTCAGCAATGTTGCTTTGGCGATATAATACTCGTTTATAACGTCTTGCAAGTGGTTCATCAGTTTTAAAGGTTGTATTTATCTTGGTAAGGAAACCGCTCTCCTCGCCTTATTTTTCTCAGGACCGTTGTAAATTATACAGTATGTCCGCTTTTCCTTGTCATTTACACCACGAATTCTAGACTCGATGCAAATCTCATCGAAGCACAACGACTACAGCTATCCAGTAGCAATTCCTTAGTTTAACATGCAAAACAAACGACAATTTTATTAACATCGAATTGCTATCTTTGTATAGCACGCCTCTTTACCTTCCTGGTCGTCGTTAGAACATATAAAAATTCTTAATCTTAAAATAATGATCAGACTAAATTTAGGTTTTTCATTCGCATTTATAAGAGGAGAACTGTGTCCAATAGTGGGACATATACATATAGGCTAATAATGAGGAATGATTGCTTGATCATGCTTTTTTACAAATAAAAAGCCAGTCAGTAAAGCAATGTCAAACATATTTGTCTTTATGAATATGTTCGCCAGAGTTTTCATCTATACCCTACTATAATCTGTGCTATGTTGGACATTAAAAGTAGCAAAAGTTAAACATATCTTCGTTGAGCATCCTATCGAGGCCCCTAAATAAAACTGACCATAACCGAGGCCCCTGGGCTTCAAATCAGAGACCCTTCAGCTTAAAAAAACACCTTAACAAGCGCGTCGTTACCGCAGGTGAGCGCAAACAACAACTGTTTGTGCAGCGCCGGCGCTCGGTAAACAACAGGTGCCCAGTGCCCGCGCCATGTGGCGAGCGGTGCGCGCTTTAAGTGCTGACTGTAGGTACCACACGCGGATTTATAGGGTATGTGCAGCCGCGTAGCATTTTAGCGCCAATGAATTGATGTTGGTAGAATGGGGAATGGATGAAAATGTTAGAAAGTGCCTGATTGTTTTTTATGGTGATACGAATAACCTTCCTTAGCACCAGAAAAAAGTTGCAGAATTTTCAGCCGCGTCAATAGTTTTGGGTTTAGGACGGCGAATGAAACACTTTCCTTGATCCGTCTCATATTACAATAAATATTTTAAATATCTGACTCTGGCAATGACAAATATAGCTGCTATAAATACCATTGCCAGTTTCAGTGTACCACGAATTAAGATTTTTTTTTTGTAATATTAGACGGATCAAGCAAAGTGTCTCATTCGCCGTCTTAAGTCCAAAACGTAAATGAGGAAACTGTTTATATTTTCAAAAATAATTGACGCAGCTGAAAAGTCTGCAACTTTTTCTGGTGCTAAGGGAGGTTATTCCTATCACCAAAAAATAATCAGGCACTTCTAAAATTTTCATCCATCGATGTCGTCGATTCCTGAATCGCGCTATAGAGTGCTGACTGTACCGTAAACACGCGGATTTATAGGATTTGTGCAGCCGCGTAGCGTCTCCCTAGCGTCAATGAATATATGAATTACCTGCTAGATGGCGCTGTACTGTCGGAGTCGGTTACTGAAGCGCATTTTTTAATAAATTTTATTTCGATAGAAACGAGGGTACAAATGCTAAAATGTCAAAGAGAGGTTTACTACGGATTATTCGTTGTCTTCAGATATATCAGATCATCATCATCATCATCATCATTATCATCATATCAGCCGAAAGACGTCCACTGCTGGACATAGGCCTCCCCCAAAGAGTGCCGTCCCCCAAAAAATGACCGATCCTGCGCCACCCGCATCCAGCGGACATATCAGATATTCCTACATATTTCGCGAAAGCTTGCTGTGTAGGAGGAGTAAGCGTGTCGAAAAGGGGCGATATAAATCTCAAGCAAAAAAATACAATAAACCTATTTGCACGATAGCAGCACGTATGGCATGCGCACTGAAAAATTTTAGCGATAGAATTAAAAAAAAACGATAATAATGATAAATTATAAATCACTGATAATCAGTCAAGCACTATCATTCTCAGACATATCTACTCGTATATCTGCAGATAGCATTGTATAATATAAATTCTTCGGTTGCTTTTTCTTAGTTTCACGTTAGTAGGTATCTACAGTATCGCTTTTCACATTGTTCTAAACTAAACGCTTTTCCAAAACCGGTGGAGTGAGTACATAAACCATAATTTAGTAATGTTTGTTCAAAACGTTAAACAGTTAACACTTCGGAGAAGCACACAGGTCACTCCGGCCCTCCAAACATTTGTTCGGTAGGAAAACATTGTGAGAGGTCACCTCTCCACGACCTCTCGACGACTCTTCAGTGGAAGATGACAACAGGTTTGGGACGTGATTTGACGAATCGGATGTGCAATTGTGCACAGTATGAAAAGGACATAAGTTAAAGAATGTGCTCTGTGCTACCAACAATGGAGACAGTCAAATATTTTTTAAGTATGACTTTAAATAACGGTATTTTATAACTATACATTAACCTTAACTTACTTACTCGTCTCTCGTACAGCAGCAAGACGAGCCATTATCATCAATATTTATTGTTTTAAAACTATGTATTGTCCTATGACTTACAATCGTCACGTCAGGATATTTCTGTTGATTACACACTTAGGTCTCTTTTGTTCTGGGTAAAAAAAAAAACAATTGAAGGTGACTCGTTTTATCAATTTTGAGTTCTGTTACGCAAGTTCTAAAGTTAGATCTGGCTTGAACCGTCACGATTCTTTATTTGTGTTTGTTAGTTTAATTGCGCTAAGCAGTTATGCAAACGCTCCGTGATATATAAGTGAGAATTAAGTTCAAGGCTCTCTGTGACGTTATGACGTGAGTGAGCCTCATGTTAGAAAATATTAGATATTTAAGTAGGTAGGTACTCCATCCTACACAGAGGGCACAATTAATTTGTCCCGCTCACACTTACATGCATGCTAGAAAGAGAAGACTGCTTTATGTCCGACAGAAACGCGATCATGCTAGGATGGTCTTTCATTTTTTTTCATTTTCCCAAACTTTTTTGAAGACATGCTCCACTATGTTCGTATGGACTAGGCTGGTGGTATAAATAAGATGTCAACGACCATTGAAATATTGCAATTTGAAGAAGAATTAATCAGTGCAAAGCTGCAAACATATTCATGTATTCTAAATTTATATCTCACAATCGCATTAAACTAAATCAGCACAACATCTTAATAAAATAATACACACAAATAATTTCACTGATATAAATATTCGCATTTTTAAATAACGCTATAAATTAGTCCAGTTGAGAAGGCATTTTTAATAAGTGTAATGGTTCTCACGTTTGTTTATAAGAAACAAAAACTCTAAATGATGCCAAATTACCATAACATGAATTCTATATCATTTATTACGTCCGATAAATCGGAACTGTGGTCAATTTTGACAGGTAAAACCTCAACAGGTGCAAACTAATTATCTTAACTCGAATAATTCTCGCTAGATGGCGGAATCATGAGTCAACTGAAGATTTTTCTGGACGCTCATAGGGGTTTGCGAGTTTCCTCAATCTAGCTTATCTAGCCAATAAAGTCAGAAAGGATCTATAACATAAGAGATAATGACTGACCCCTGACCGCGACATGAGACAAGAAAATCTACCCTCTCTCTGATTTGATTAGGTTGTTAATCTCAACATATGATGATAACATACCTCGAAGCACATGAGGTTTGTATGACCATTGTAGGGAAAATATCGAGGTCGCAGCAGCCATCAAAATTCACCTCCTAGCTTCAAATTACCCCCGTGACTTGGAAATAGATCTTGCAGTACGGTTGCAGCCTTTCTATAGCCTTAAATGTTCGAATTTAAATTTTAAATGCCTCGCCTTTTAAAATGCTCGAACCTATCGATACTTAAACAAACCATAAAGCAGTCGTGAAAAAAGTAGAGGCTGCGAAAAGTTGAATGGCGTGTTAAGATTCCAGTGGGGTCGTCATTGTGTCGGGGTCGGCGGTGAATTCGCAATTAACCTGCATTAGCATCTGCTGCGACTGGCCGGGCCAAGTCACAGGCTGCAGGCTGAATAATTGAATACTATTTAACCACAGACAAAATAAAAAGATAGCCTTGGAAGCCCACTTACAGAATAAATATTCGAGTTTTAATTTGACTTCCGGCAACAAATATTTTAATAAATTAATAATAAGCAAGAGCCTTATAAGAGTGTATTGTAATATTTATAACAGTAATGTAGGTATTTAGTCAAGTAAATGAATGTACCATAGCGAACATGTGCATCAGCATATCTATCTATACATATAATAAAGCTGAAGAGGGTCGAAAGTCTGTACATGGAAGATATTCGAAAAAAAATTGGCTAGGGATACTTAGAATCGATAACAGAACACGTTCCAACAGTTTTTAGAATTTTTGTCTGTTTATCTGTTTGTCTGTTTATCTGTTTGTCTGTTTATGTGACCGCGCATCACGTGAAAACGGCTCAACCGATTAAAATGAAATTTGGCACAGAGATATTTTGTGTCCTGGGGAAGGACTTAGGGTAGTTTTTATTCTGGAAATCAACCCCTAAGGGGATGAAATGGGGGGTGGAAATTTGTATGGAGCTACTTAAAACCGCTGCACCGATTTAGATGAAATTTGGTATATGATTAGTTTGAGTCCCGGAAAAGGTTAAAGAATAGGTTTTATCCCGAAAATCTTCTCTTTAGGGGGTAAAATGGGGGGGGTGAAAAATTGGATGTAATCCATTTTGATGAAATTTGGTTAAGAGGTAGTTTAAGTTCTGGGGAAGGACATTGGATAGTTTTTATTCCGGAAATCTTTCCCTGAGGGGGTGAAATGGGGGGTGAAATTTGTATGGAGCTACTTAAACAGCTGCACCGATTTATATGAAATTTGGTATATGATTAGTTTGAGTCCCGGAAAAGGTTAAAAATAGGTTTCATCCCGAAAATCTACCCTTTTGGGGGTAAAATGGGGGGTGAAAAATTGGATGTAACCCATTTTGATGAAATTTGGTTAAGAGGTAGTTTAAGTTCTGGGGAAGGACATTGGATAGTTTTTAATCCGGAAATCTTTCCCTGAGGGGGTGAAATGGGGGGTGAAATTTTGGATGGACTCCGTTTAGATCAAATTTGGTATAAATATAGTTTGAGTCCCGGAGGATGACAATGGATAGTTTGAATCTCGAAAATCATCCCCCAAGGGGATGAAAATGTGGATAAATCCCATTTAGTTCAAATTTGGTATAGAGATAGAAGGAGTCCCAGGGAAGGACAATGCATAGTTTTTATCCTAAATCATCTCCTGAGGGGGTGAAATGAGGGGTGAAAATTTGGATAGAACCGATTTAGATGAAATTTGGTATGGAGATAGAAGGAGTCCCAGGGAAGGACAATGCATAGTTTTTACCTAAATCATCTCCTGAGGGGGTGAAATGAGGGGTGAAAATTTGGATAGAACCGATTTAGATGAAATTTGGTATGGAGATGGTTCAGAGTCCTGGGGAAGGACTTAACATAATTTAAGTCCAGAAATCATCTCCTAAGGGGGTGAAATGGGGTATGAAAATTTGGATGGAACCCATTTACGGTATAGCGAGTTGGAGTCTTGGGGAAGGACATAGGATAGTTTACTCCTGAAAATTATCCCATAAGGGGGTGTAATTGGGGGTGAAAATTTGTTTGTGACCCATTTTGATGAAATTTGGTTGAAAGATAGTTTGAGTCCCAGAATGTGACAACGGATAGTTTTAATCCCAAAAATCATCCTCTCAGGGATAAAATAGGGGGTGAAAATTTGGATAAACCCCATTTAGATGAAATTTGGTAAATAGATAGGAGTCCTAGGGAAGGACAATGCATAGTTTTTATCCCGAAAAATCATTTCTTGAGGTGGTGAAATGAGGGTTGAAGATTTGGATAGAACCCATTGAGATGAAATTTGGTATAGAGAGAGGTAGAGTCCTAGGAAAGAACATAGATTTTTTTTTTATTCCGGAACACATAAAAGGAGGAAATCATCCCCTAAGGGGGTGAGAAATGGTGGATGAACATTTGGATTGAACCCATTTACGGTATAGCGATAGATAAAGAAGGACATAGGATAGTTTTATCCCGAAAATGATCCCCTAAGGGGGTGTAATTGGAGGTGGTAATTTGTTTGTGACACATTTTAATAAAATTTGGTTGAACGATAGTTTGAGTCCTGGAAAAGGACATATTATAGTTTCTATTCCAGAAATCATCCCCTAAGGGGGTCAATTGGGGGTGAAAATTTGGATGGAACCCATTTACGGTATAGCGGTAGTTGGGAGTCCTGGGGAATAGGAACATTAACATTATATAAGTAAATTGACGTTCCAAGGGTAAAGGTACCTTATGGCGGCCTTAGTTTTGAAGATGTTTTCTAAAACGGGGTAAAAAAGACGTTTGGTTATGGCCTATTTTGAAAACTATTAGATGTAATATATAAAATGTTTAAATTACAAGTCAGTTAATTTAATCCTACGGTTCAGTAGAAAAGGTCCTTACGGCCGTGTGATATGAAAATATGCAAAATAATACTGAAAAAAGTCTACATGCATCTATACCCTTTCCTTCATCCAATCCATACTAATATTACAAATGCGAAAGTAACTCTGTCTGTCTGTTACCTTTTCATGCTTAAACCGCTGAACCGATTGAGATGAAATTTGGTATAGAGATACTTTGAATTCCGGGGCCTTCCCAAAGAGTCCTTACTAAAGATAGTTTTTATCTGGAAATTCATCACCTAAGGGGGTGAAAAAGGGGGAAGAAAGTTACGATATAAACGAGTTCCACGCGGACGAAGTCGCGGGCAAAAGCTAGTAATATATAAACCCCTGAGGTTTTCGCTGGTGAAAAAAAATGTATACCTACCAAATTGTTGTATTAAAAATATTGGTCAATAAAAAATAAAAAACCGGCCAAGAGCGTGTCGGGCCACGCTCAGTGTAGGGTTCCGTAGTTTTTCGCCCGTCACACTTACTGTGTGAAATTATTTTGTAATTTTTTTCAAAAACTATTCTAACTGATGAAATGAACTTGATATTCAAAATAATTTTCCTAGAAAGTTTTTACAAAGTTCTACTTTTGAGATATTTTTCATATTTTTAAAACTTATGGTTCAAAAGTTAGAGGGGGGGGGGGATTCATTTTTTTTTATTTATTATCTCCGAAAATATTAACATTATCAAAAAATTAATTTAGCAAACCCGTATTCATTTTTAAATACCTATCCAACAATATATCACACGTTAGGGTTGAAATGAAGAAAAAAAATACCTCCCACGTTACGCATAGGGGAAGTACCCTAATAATAAAAAAAACACTTTTTATTTTACTACTTTGTCGGCGTGATTGATATACATATTAGTACCAAATTTCAGCTTTCTAGTGCTAACGGTTACTGAGATTATCCGCGGACGGACGGACAGACAAAGCGAAACTATAAGGGTTCCCAGTCGACTACGGAACCCTAAAAAAGATAGATATAAATGGCGTCTCATTTTACATTCATGTGATCATAACATAACAATTCGAAAAAGGTATAGAACTAAACTAGATGAAGAAGATTGAGAGAACTAGGAAGAACTAGTCCAAGTTAAACCAAATCTTTCTTCCTTGGCAGCAATAACCTTGGCTCTTAGCAAGAACAAATAAAAAGGAAAGGTCGTGTTTTTGCTAAATTCTCGAATAGACAATTCGAGTTACTTTCTTAACGTCACATCAGGTATAGAGAAGTATTTAAATCTGAATTGTAACGTGTATCATACTAGGTTGGTTTTACAAATGAGATGGTTCAAACGTGTCAGAAGACATTGGAAAACTCGTCCGCCCTTGGCATGACACTAATATCACTAGGAATGTATATAAAATGTAAAACAGCTATAAACGTGACATATTGTTGAAGTAGCTGTCAAATTTTACGACTTCATTTGCATTTGACTTCTGTTTGTCGATCCTGCTCGTGTGTTTACATCCATAATAGTAATATTATAAATCATCATCCTCCTAGCGTTATTCCCGGTTGTGCCCTAAAGGAGCCCAGCGTCCGCTTTGACACCTAATCCCAAGATTTGGCATAGGCACTAGTTTTACGAAAGCGACTGCCATCTGACCTTCCAACCCAGAGGGAAAACTAGACCTTATTGGGATTAGACCGGTTTCCTCACGATGTTTTCCTTCACCGAAAAGCTAACGGTAAATATTCCGTACATAAGTTCCGAAAAACTCATTGGTATGAGCCGGGATTCGAACCCACGACCGCCGCTTGACAACCGTATGCCTGAACCACTAGGCTAACGTAGCTCTAGTAATATTATAAATACGAAAGGAATGTATGTCTGTTACTCTTAAAGATCTGGGCTGTTATTCGCTACGCGTTAATGCGGCTCACCCCGCCGGTCACCCGTTACGGAACTAGACCTCTACCTACGCTTAATTACAACGCATCGCGGTGTCAAGGTATAATTGTGGGTGAGCGTTGAGGTGAGCTTAAAACAAGTTACAGAATAGGGGGGCTGAAGCAACATGTTGTATCGAAAAGGGGAAAAAGAACAGGAGAAGCAGCTAGCAGAGGCTGACAAGACCAAATTTGTTGAAATTGATATTATTTGAGCAGTTGTATAAGAAAAACTATTTGTTCTAGCACATCAAAAAATATATAAGTTAATATTCATCATATTTCCAAGACCGTGGACGGACTCGAAACATAATTGGATGAAATCGGCTCGATAGAAAATAATTGCAAAGATTGGTCTTGAAATCATCTTAAACGGTTCTATGTCCTTATGTTTTTAACGTATGGGTCTGCAAATAAAAACACGAAGTCCACATATTCATACCTAAACCGTAGACGAGCCATATTTCACAAATAATCCACACTTTTTTTTATTTCAATATTTATTAATTATTTTCGTCTAAAACTTGGCCGCTCAAGTAACACTCGCTCTCGCTTACTCCGATACAAATAGACAGTGTGCGCGTTTTTGGTGTTGACAGCGCCTTAACTAACATATAATTTATTTTGACACTAAAAATTCAATTTTACCAACTCTATCTGATTCGCGTTCTCAATCACTTAGCTTATTATTTACTAACTATTAGTGTTTTAACTACGTTCGTATTGCGCTTTTAATTTTTTCTTTGCACCTACTTTGATTTTTGTATTGATAGTACCTACAATAAAATTCCATAAAATTACGAAACATAACAATATTTCCATAAAGCACTTAATTTCAATGCGTCGAAAACGTGTTCCAGAATATGGCCCGGGCTTCATCTGTGTTGTCCTTTTTTAAGATAATTTTCTTTGCTAAATGTCAACTAAATAAATCTAGTCAGCATTTACATAATAAAAACCTAATCGTATTCAGCAAAAGCAGAATGTATATTTTTTTTAGTCAGATCTGTCGGTATTTCGATATTTATGTATCAACAATTTTGCCAAGAATAAAATTATTAGTAGGTTGCACAGATTCAACAAATATTGCAAATAAATACAAGAAAAACATAGCGAATTTGTGGGGTTTTATAATAATTTAGCCGTTTCTTGAAATTGTATAATTCTAAGTCTCACAAAACAATCAACCGTTTCTAAAAGTCAGGGGTGGCAACCTTTGGCCGGTGAGTCAGCATTAGCATGAGCGTCGCACGACCCGCGCCACCCCTGACCTCAACCTTGAGCTTGAACTCCGCGATTTTTTCACATTCATTCGATTCGGTTGGAACGGAATGTCAAGTTTTGGCTGCTTTTTGTAGGACAGCTTCTAGAACGATCATTCTTTCGTTTATATTTTGTAAAGATCGAGACAATTACTTTTGTCAATTTTGCTATGATGTTTTGACCTGGATTTTCACGATGGTTGTTACTAGTGAATATGCTATCTTTACTGTGTGTATTATTGTTTTTTGTCCTAAGAAAGTGTAGATTTAATACCGTTTAGTCGTCATTTCTTCGGACTTTGGTTGTTACTAGTGAATATGCTATCTTTACTGTGTGTATTATTGTTTTTTGTCCTAAGAAAGTGTAGATTTAATACCGTTTAGTCGTCATTTCTTCGGACTTTTTAAACCTCGCGTATAGTCAGGGGTATTAATATACGTACATAAATAAGGACATAACTATATGTGCAGGACTCTATTGTCAATGTCATAAAGGCGTGTACAGATATTTATGTACGTATATTAATACCCCTGACTGTTACAAAATATACTACAAATTTCTAAATTAATTTTAACTTTTTACTAAACGTACAAAAGCGTAGTCCAGGTCTCAGGAACAGTATTCTCTTCATATTTACAAATGAAGAAGTATTCTAAACACAATATGATTTGCGTATTGTATGATAACGAGTGCTAGACTTTAAACATTCTGGACAAAGAATTTGATCAGTAGTTGGATACTTAAGTAGTTGAACTGTCGTCAAGGTCTTATTTAACTCATAGACCGAATATTTATCACTCTAGCCAATACATTACGTGCCCAAACTACATATTACGTTCATGGCCGTTTGTATCACCTTTATAACCTTTGTTCTTTGGCTTGAGGCTTAACGATACATAATATATAAATTTGTCATGTAGGTAGTGCTGTTTTACTAGTTTAACAGAAGTGTTTGTCTGCCGTACATGTTACCTGTATATGTAAAACTCGACTGATTTGTAGAGTTTCTTTATTTGTATTTGACCGGAAAAGTTTTGTATTAGGTACATATCAGTGAAATGCAGTGACTGGTAGTATTGAATAAATTTGAAACATTTCTAAAACCCTAGCATACCTTCCGAAATAAAATAAATAAATCATCCCCCTAAGCTTTTATCCCCATTGTATCTTAAAGGAACCCGGGTCCCCTTTAGCACCAATTCCAAAATTTCGCTAATATGAATAACTAACCTAGGTAGGTTAGTAAATCTTTTTAGGTACGTACCTAACAAAATACTAAAAATATAGCTTCTAAAGTATGTTACACTAATGTCACATTTCTGAAAAATATCTACTTAGATATTTTAAATTTTTTAAATAAGTACATAGGGAAAATCTTTATTCTTATTTCTAACATGCATAAAGTGGCCCTAAAAGGAGATTCGTCATTCATCAGGCTATTTCTCAGAAGCACAACCAAAGAATACTTTCGAGTTGCCCACTTTTTATAGAATTCATTCAAACCCAATGTACCAAGTGGTAAGAGGTTGTTCGACAATAATAGGACAAATTACTATTTAAACGTAGAACCCAGCACACCTCAGTTCATTTACACAATCCCGCTACCACACACGTTCTCGTCGGGAATCTGATTTAACATAACTGTGATATTACCAAAGTTTTAGTTAAAGTGGGGACTTATACATTGTGCTAATATCAAATAGCAGTCATAGGTAGGCGGCCATCTGGATTTTTAGCGGAGTCTAGGCATCCGTCGTCTGCATCATTATTCATTACTAAACAGCGTCCAAAACATATGTAATAAGTAGTGGTATGGCGTCCATAGAAATAGATTTCCACAAGGTTGCCTAAGTATAATACGGAGACTATCGAGAAACTTATACTACAGATAAGTACTCTTGAAGAAAAAGTACCTAAGCCAAATCAAATGTTGCTTGTCTGTTCTCAAACCATTCAACTTGTTTTTTGTCCCCTAAGTTCAAGAGTCTTTAATAAATAGTCTCGTGTGAGGAGGTATTAAATTACATCAAAACGAGTAATGTTGTTGCACTAGGGACAATTCTAGATAGCATGGATGCATCTACATTGCTTCACACAACACAGAGATGGCAATAAGAAAATCCAGAATCAAAGAAGGTCCTTGCCCACTTTTAACAACCCAATGTACCCAAGTAAGTACGGTAAAGGCCCCATACAGCCCAATGCACTCGCAACATTTCAATCCCATACAATTGCTGACTGTCGAAGTGCATTCAAGCCTCAGCCACATTACTCCGGCCCATTGTCGCGATTTCCTGACTATTCTCAACAGGTCAGGTACCTGTATTTTTTTTAACGGTCAGGTATGTCCTTTCCCAGAAATTTGGATGCATTGCAGAAATTTCCAAAACAACACGGGAAGCAAGCACGGATCTTAAATTTGAGAAGGTAAGGCAGTTAATCCTTTGACAATATTTGTCTTTTGGGGCAAGTACTCGGTCACGTTTAAACAGGGTAAAAGGTCCACATAGGTAAAATTACAGACTTTTTTCATTCCCGTACCGTTTCGAATGTCAATATTTTGTTGCATCTATTTTAAATTGAATTTCTCGGCAAGTGCGTGTCCCATGTAGGAAGTAGCTGTACCTATATTATACCAATGACAACTTGAACAAATAAATATTTTAGGTTATCTAACTCATCTACGCATAGCACTGGCGCACAATAAAATTATAATAATCAATAACATAATTACTTCTGGTTTCATAAAAACCAGGTAGGTATATAATTCTGAAACCATTGAGCTTCATAAATAAATAAAATATCAATAAAGATATCATCGTCCTCCTAGCGTTATTCCCGGTTGTGCCCCAAAGGGCCCCGGGGTTTTTGAAGATTTGGCATAGGCACTAGTTTTACGAACGCGACTGCCATCTGACCTTCCAACCCAGAGGGGAAAACTAGAAATTATTGGGATTAGACCGGTTTCCTCACGATGTTCCTTCACCTAAAATATAAATAAAGATATATCACACCGATAATGATTTTGAATACAAGAGGCCACGTTATATGAGTTTATCTTAATTAATGTTATTATTTCCAGACAGATTTCTTGGCTTGGCTGTTGTAGTAACTACTCTTTCATATTTGGCCATTCAGTTCTCAAAAAAATGCAAAAATAAAACATTTGCTTCCACCGACGCTTACACATAATCTAAGAGATCAAAAATCAGTATAACTAAAATAAATAGCTTTATGTTTTATAACTACCGGCGTTACTTAACGGTTGAAACCCCTAATCCAACAACTTATGTAATATACTAATATCGACCCCACAAAAAAAACCCACTGGTTTTTCACTATCAAGGCGAAATTGGTGCCAGTTAAACAGGCTGCGGACCGGCTGGGGTAGGAGCCGAGAGTTCATGCACAAATGTGGATGGAGGGAGTCTCCAGCATGCGAGTGTGGAGCTGCGGTGCAGGACATGGACCATATTTTCCGCGAGTGCCCACTCACCAAGTACCAGGGCAACCCAGCCAACTTGTTCACCCTAGATAACAACGTAACCCAATGGATCCAGCAATTGGGTGTACTGCTCTAATTTGCATGCATTTTTAACTAAGAACGATTTTAATTTTTAATTTATCCATACGAATAAATAAATAAATTTGTATGTAGGGGGTATCTCCGAAATTCCTCATCCGATCTTAGACATTCTTTCACCAGTATATAGAATGAATCTTCGTGATGGGCATAGGCACTGTTTTGTCACGTGGCTCTGCCTTTCTTTTAGCGATGTAACGATATCGATACCGATATAATTATCAGCCGATGTAATCGGCATCGCCGATTTAAATACAGCCGATATATTAGTTTGAAAAGCGCGCGAAACGAACGATGAATGTTTTCTTTGATTTTGATTTAGCATGTTTCGTTATTTTAAATTTTAATTTTTGTCACACTTTACAAAATCGAGTGTCTATTTAACATAAGTATCACCTTTTTTATTTGTATAATAAAATTAATAAATAGCAATTAAAAAACAAGAAACGGAAAGAGAATCGACTAACTAACTAAACCTAACTAATGTGAACCTAAACTAGGTACTATTTACACAATGTGTAAATATTTATTACACAATCTGTATTTCCTCCAAATCGCTGCCACTAGGCAGAGTACCTATAAGTCTGGCTACGTTGCCTCGCTGAATGTTTTGTGCATATGAAGTATGAAGTACATCATTCTTTCTTTATTGTGTTTATTAACTAGGTACGTAGGTACTAAGCCACCGATATCGGTACCGGTATCGCCGATTATTTACTTCGAAAATCGGTATCGTATCGGCAAAATCATGTATCGTTACATCCCTACTTTCTTAGCAAAACGCGCGCGCAGATACCTAGTACACCTACTAACTAAAATTAATTGGTTTGTATTTTATAAATAGCAGTTTTAATTAACAGTTAAAACCCCTAATCCAACAACTACTCCAAAGTAAAGATCCCAGATTATTTGTTATTACAAAAGATTTGTCAAACAACCTACCAGCCACCCAGTAAGTACCTGTATAATCCCTTTCCTGAAATGACCGCGTCCGGAGAGGAGGGTTCTTTGTTTGTCCAGTCGACCTTGCCGTTAAAGTGAAGGGACCCGGATTATTGCTGTTTACATGAAAAGCCCAAGTAGGACTAAACAAATATAATTAACTAGCCGCCCGCCCGGCTTCGGCTCCGCACGCGTAGTACAGAAAACTTAAGCGAGGTCGGGGAAAAAGTAAAGGCTATGTCTATCTTGATGGACCATTACTACCTAAATACAGGTGAAATCATTTTTGAAATCGAATGGGTCGTTCCGGAAATTACCTCCTACAAACCAACTGTTACAAACACTACAAACTCACAGACTTTTCCTATTAATATTATACATAGAGTGCAGATTACATAATATGATGATGACTACTCTGTTAATAGTGACAAAAACTACTTTCATTTGTAGGTACTACAGTAATTTCGTAGACTTGTATAAATAGTCCCTACAATATGTAATATTAGTATAAATTTATACCTACCTATATAATTTGCTACAAACTTCGTCAGTGCGAATTGTCGTAACAACTTCCATCGCTAATTTCATCCTTCTGGGAAATTATTTTTGGGATAAAATGTATCCTATATTTTAATCTAGGTTATGAACTGCTCAATAGGTTGATATACTGAAGCATAAAGCGTTCAAAAATTTTAATTTTTAATGTAATATGACACAAGTAAGTATATATTTTATTTCTTTCATAGATCATAGAAAACTAAAGATTTAATTAAACAAATTCCTGCCCTAAATATGCATAAATGAAGTAAAACATCAGTGGTGGAAAACAATAAGACTTCGAAGTTGTAACCCTTAAGAGTTAAGACCTATAGGCCCTATAGCTGTTTGCAGCGCGTAGCCCTTTGAAAAAAAAACAATCCATTGTGATGTCCATCGCCATTTCTTACTTTCAATTACCATCGGCGTCGCTTTGAACCTTTCGAAGGGATATTACCTTCGCCCTTACCTGGTAAATATTAGGTCATAAAAAGGGGTTGCAAAAAAGGATACGTTTTTTGTTAATTTTAATTTCAGTCGGTTATGATTGTTGACAAGAAGTAGAGAAACAGTAATAAAGTTATCTGTTTCGGTTCTGTGGTAACACTAATGTTAAACACTGTATTAATTTCTACATTCATAAGCAAAGTAGACAATTCGCTAGGTTAATTAAATACCTTATCAATATAAATATTAAATAGAAAGCGCACCTCCAACCGCCCATTAAAAAAACGCAAGCAAAGCCTGGAGATAGCCTTTGCTCATTCAGAAAGTTCTTTCTTCACACACTTTTTCAACAGAATTAAAAAAAAAAACGGATGAGTGATTTCGGAAATTAGGAACCTCCTACATAAAAACGTACAAATACTAAAAATATACAATCTCGTACACTTTTACTGTTTATAATATTAGTATTAGAAGTATTGATTTCCATCCAATGGTTTTGTATTATAAATTTAATTGTCATATTACATTATTCACACCTAATTCCGCAATAAGAAAAACATTTTGGTAAATGTCTCATTTAAAAACAATATTTAAAGTACCATCGTCAAAAACACTTGTAATTCCACTTAAAACGGAGCCATTAATTAACATTATTTAACAAACAAATGCTTATAGCACTGTAAACAAGTTATAATAGACGAATAATGTGATTTTGATTCATTTCTCCGCTTATCCGACGGTACAATAGACATCAACGCGCACAATGGCCCGCGTTATATTATACCCCAGTTATACCGCCATTGATGCATTTAATGTCAATAGTAAGTAAACCACTTCAAATGGAGGTAGTTTTGGATTGTTGTGTGATATGTTATGTCATCGATTATCTAGGTAATAATACAATTATGCTATGTAAACTTCGGCGGGTAAACTCAACGGGAACAGTTATTTGCAGGAAACTTTAAAGTACATGACGTATTAAAAAATAACTATTAAAAGGAAGATAGGAGGATTATTATTAGGAGGAGGATATGCTACAATAACAATTATAAAAAATCCATGTTGATATTGTGTCACTGAAAGGTCAAAGACAAAATACTTAATTTCATTTGTAATCTAATCTAGTTTTAAGGACGCAATCAAATGTTTTGAAACAGTTTGATTGTAATTGATGATTTTATTTTAACATTATATTTTTATTGATTTGTATAGTTATGTTTATATCCCATGTACAAAAAACTTCAGAAAAAACCGCACAAACGATTATTTTTTAAAGACATTTCTCACAATATATAATCAACACAACGCTTAATATTATTATTAACACAGATGAAATTTTCAAACATTAAAAGCTTACTCACGATCATCAAGCTCCTCGTCGTAATCAGAAAAGCACCGCTCCTCCTTCAAAGCCTCCGTCTGATAGAACCTTTCCGACTTTATATACATTTTCATATACATGTCATTAACACTCACAAAACACAACACACAAAAGTCACGGAGGGGAAGGCAGTAACGTAGGGGACGTGCAGTAACGCAGGTTACACAGGCGACTGCGCAGATGCGGACAGACGCGCTGCCGGCTCGACTGACGCGCGCGCACTGAAGTTATCAGACCTTTGACAAAAAAAAACACAGGTAGTGCCGTTAACGGGACGATTGTACTTTGTTTTTTGGAAGGTCTGTGTGCAGGTCTGTTTTTAGTAATTGGTGTAATCATATTTAATAATTGTAGTTGCAATTATTGTGATGCATGAGATTAATTGGGGTTTATTTGTATGGTTGTTGGTTGTGCGAAGGTATTTAACGCACCATAATTATATTTATATTAGGTCTATAAAGGTCAAAATTATAATTTAAATACCAGAATTAATATTAGGTCCTTACCTATGAAATTGGCGGTTTTTTCACAGATATTATTTTGTACGTAATTTATTCATTTCTATTGCAACTTCCAAATTATTTTTTAATTTCATTATAAGACTATATAACAAAGGTTTTAAATACAAAACATAGGTTTGAATTTTTTATTTAGTGTTTCAAATTAAAGCTTGAAAACCGCCATTTTCATGTGCTGCCGGTTAAAGTGTTTCAATTACGTATAGTTTTATGATGCGAACTATTTTTAAAGAATGAAGATATGTGTAAAATAGCTTAAAAGTTTTCTATATTCCTACCAAAATTTAGTTTGCTTTGAATTTGACATTGCTGAATAATCCGCAAAATTCAATGTATGAAAATCACAGTTTTCATAAAATTCTCCATACACACCGCCAATGTCATAGGTCATATACTGAGTTCTCTATAAAGGAATATGTTAATATTGCTACTTAACTTCACCTTCACATAAGAAAAACACTATGCCTAATAAAATAAAGCATATAGGTACTTCTATTAATAAAAGGCAAAGTTCTGATTGATTTATTCAACGCAGGGCCAAAACTAATGAACTTAGAAACTTGACTTTTTATAGTAGGCTTGTTATACTTAGTAACTAAACTATAAAGTATCGTCGGCAACATATTTTCAAATCACTTCTTATTTAGCTCGTAAGGTAAGCTCATGACTTCATGAACTATTATTTTTTGCCTGGATCCCAAGTGCATAATATGCTTGAATTTGTAGGTGTACCAGAAAAACATGAGGACATAACAATGAGCGAAGCTCAAGTCATACGCTTGATGTAGGTAACCTATGATTTTTGGCATACCATAACGGTACGTGAGAAAAAAAATTATGTGGTTATATTATAAACATACAATTGTTTTAATATTAATTAATAAACTGGTGCTAAAATTTTTGGACGTCATAAAATCGTGTTTTTTTCGCCTAACTCCTCGATTTTGCAACTAACAATTTCATTCCATTCCAATCAACGTTAGTTCTTCACGCTTACACACACTATATTTGTATTTATAAGGGAGTACATGCACAAAGATGATTCCCACATCATTTCAATACGTTAATAACGTTTTCCTGAATTAAGCCTCCAACTAGTACAAAAGATCCAAAAGAAAGCAAAATTTACATACTCGTTACGGTTATGCGTAAATGCTTGTTAATCCGTCTTGACATTTTTTGCACCAAAAGGTGGTAATTAAAATTGACAATCGAACTTTTGACACCACTTTATTAACCGCGCTAGTTGAGTACAGTCAGCGGCGATTCGACCGTATTGCATAAGAAAGAAGGGTTTTGTGAAATGTGTTTGGCAGTATATTTGTCGCTTAGTGTACCACATATTAGCATTAATTAGAATTCCGTCGTGACAAGTTTCCGATTTTATTACAAATAACGTTGATATAATTGCGGTATTTTTTACAATTCATTTAGTATGATTAATTGTTAAACGAGGCAAAGGTCGTGGTTCTGGTTTCTGTTATATATTTTTTTGTATGTCAGTAATGATAATCTTATTATTCTTAAACCAGTTATTCCCTTAATATTTTGACGTAATTTAACGTCTTATAAATCGATGAACACCGGAGCACGCACAAAATAGTATGAATTATAGATTTTTGAGATTGTATGATTAATTGATTACCCATAGGTATATACATATAAGGTAAAGTAGCTAAATTTCAAAAACTGTAGCTACGTCATAAATGACGTTTTCAAAAATTATCGTCCATAAGCCGACTTTATAGACAACCAATGTTTTTATTCGAATTGGATAAACCTCCTTAGCTGTATGTGTAATGATAACGATGTTGAACGATAACCGTGTTTTGAAGAATATGTAAAACAAATATTTTTTTTATATTTTTCAAAACGAATATGCATATAGTTGCGATGGATGACCTACCAAATCTATAACTAATTTATGTCATCGAACTTTAATATTTATGTAATTAATTGAATCAGGCATGATTAGTTAAGTATCTTTATCGGAATAGCAAAAGAATATTGTTCTTTAAATTTTAAGATAAATTATAGTCCAACAAGTTTCTTTTTGACCCTAGCTACGTTGCGGATTTATAATGGAACTAATTTCTTTTACTGGCAAGGAGTACTCTTTGACAGCAGACGTTCGAAGTCATCGAATGTCACCGATATAAACAAACAGTAAGGAAGATGAAAACATATCGTGATTGTAAAATAAATTACAATATACATATATGCCGAAAGCAATCCGTAACGACGTCATTACATATCTACAGCAAAAAAGAATGCCGGAATGTCTAGTATTTCTATAAACAATGTCTTGAAAATGGTTGTTGACATGATCAGGACTGACATTTTATAGTGCAGTCGTAGGTATTGTTTGGACTGGTTAATTCGATTTTTTTTCTTATTAATATTACAAAAATTAAAGGCGAATATAGAAAAAAGTTCCTTTAGTCTAATCCCAGACCAAACGTTTTATAATTGAGATCGGCGGTCTTGAAAGCGACACCTCAGATTTAGAGTCTTCGGATAATCTGAAGAATATTTAAATAACGAATACCAACTTGGAATCTGATATGGATGAATATTTATTTTATTTTACATTCATCAAACAACGTAAAGCCAATACACACTGTCCTGACTATACATGACGTATGTACATTATTGCCATATATAAAGGTGCGACCACACCGCTGCTTAAAATAAGGCGACGGTACGGAATCGCAGTGACGCATCGTATCCGCACCGTTTTTGACGCACACTCCCCAGCTCAGCATGCGTCAAAAACGGTACGCATACAATACGTCACTGCCATTCCGTAACGTCACTGCGATTCCGTACCGTCACCGTTTTTTAAGCATTGGTGTGGGCGTACCTTAATGCTGTTTACAGGGACATTATCTCAGGGTCAATTAGCGGCTTGTGGGGCTACACGAATAAAGTGAATTGAAACGGATACCCCCTGATAGTGTTTAGAAAATATGGGGAACGTGTAAAATCTATACGTTCTGTTCAGTAAGATCATTACTAGTAGAGATCTTTCCAGTAATGGCTGAAAGGCATGTTGTCAGGTAAGTACTTAATTAAGAAATGCAGGATGTTTTTACGTATTTCCTGCCATTAACGTCAACGTTCGCGCCTTCAGCTGTTTCTCAATTAGCTGGTTTCCCGTTGAGAAAATATTATTTTTAAAAACATGACAAATCTGTTCTGAAAGCATAGTTAATTCGCAAATGCGCACTCCACTTTATCTTTTGGAGCTTATTTATCAGTTTTCAATGAACATAATCATTCTTTTTGTAAAAAAATACAGGCGATTTTCATATCCATGAACTCGATGGCCAAGATTTGTTTTGTTTTAATATTTTGTAATTTGGTGATATGTCAGTGACGCACTAACGGTCTGTCAAATTTTGCTTATCTAAGAATGATAGTGCAAAATTCATTAAAATGATATACTATCGTTTTTTGATCTACTTATATTCAATAATTAAATTAAAACTGTATGCAATAATACTAGCAGTGTTAAATAATACAATTACCAATAAGGTTTAGCCAGTTATAACGATAGTTCAAACTTATTATATTTTACAAGCTTTTTAATTTGTTCGGGTGGAATCTTGCAACTCAATTTTGAAGCAGATATCTTCAACCGATTGAGCTGTAATTTTAGGTAAAGGTATATAGTTTGGGTGACAATTTAATATTATGGTACCACCGAGCTGATCTGATGATGGAGACAGAAGGTGGCCATGGGAATTCAGTACTTAACCGACGTAGCCCCGTTGAGTTTGGGCTCGTTAGAATCGTCTCGATGAGTAGTTGATGACGGTATACAGAAAAGTACAGTCGGCAATAAAAGCTTGTAACATTAATGCAATTTTTGACAGAAACTTATTCTTCATCAAATACTTTACACTCTATGTATTATCTAACAGTTCCGAGATAATCGCCAGAATGTGACATTTACACCACCATAAAAACGAACACAAATATTTTCACAGCAACATGTTTATTACAAATGTAACCAACCGAATTTATACTGCATTTAACTTATATAAATTATTATCAGTGTATAAAGCAGCTGTCAAAATATGTAAAAATGTTTGGACCTCTTCAAATATTGTCAAATTCAGGGTCCATTAAAGTATAACTGAGATTAATATCGAGGTATCAAGTCGTATGCCACTCACGTTGGCATGTGATCTTTTTTAATTTTTTCTTAATCCATGTCACATTTTGAGGGTACGAGTTTTTGAGTTAGATTAAAACTGGCAGGTTACAGAAATTAATCACGAAATGAACTTAAATTGTACGTGTTTTATTATAAATGTCCTTTGAGTAACTTGACCACCTGTGTACTCGAAAATTTCCTTTGTTATCGTTTGCCGATATTTTTCTATATTCTTCACTGACATGGACTTTTTTGCGATTGTATGATTACCCATATATGTATATAAGGTAAAGTAGCTACATTTCAAAAACTGCAAATGTCAACCGTTACGTAACTGTTATGTAACTGTTGACATTTGCAGATTAGGTATAACTGTTATGAGTTAGTTAGTATGGGGTTCTTCAAGGAGTGTAGGTAAACATTTTGAAGGTTCGGAAACGAGTGTTTAACTCCCGCTTAAAGTGACGCACTACGAGCAACCATGTTCGAAACTTTATTCAGATTTCGAAACATGCATTTCCGATTTCCGAAGGGTTTGTGACATGCCGCCCGTAGTGACATTCAGTTGAGTTTAACCGTCATCATCATCCTCTCCCAATGGCCCCAAAGGGCCCCGGGGTCCGCTTTGACACCTAATCCCTAGTTTTACGAAAGCGACTGCCATCTGACCTTCCAATCCAGAGGGGAAAACTAGACCTTATTGAGATTAGACCGGTTTCCTCATGATGTTTTTCCTTCACCGAAAAGCTAACGGTAAATATTCCGTACATAAGTTCCGAAAAACTCATTGGTACGAGCCGGGATTCGAACCCACGACCGCCGCTTGACAGCCGCATGCTTGAACCACTAGGCTACCGTAGCTTCCACTAGGCTACCGTAAATAATAAGTGTAATTATATATTATATGACTAACGAAAGTTTAAATTTCAAAGTAGGCTTCCTGATTTGCGTGCTTTTGTAGATTGAACGTACCGTATAATGTGTACATTGTCCAGAAATTCGTTTGAACATGCAACTTGACAACAACAGCATTGTTACGAGAGACCTAAGCCAGCACATATTATTCAAAGCAACACAATTGTTAGTTCATTTGAGAAATCCCGCGTACGCCCAATACGGTGCGTGGCGGCTATATTATAAAGTTGTATTGTCAGTGCTGGCGCAGTCAACTTGCTAGGAACAGTAGTTTAAGTTGTTAAGTTGTATTACATGAACAATGGCAAACCGTGAATGAATGTTTTTATTTATGAACTATGAACATTGAAGGTCGATTTATATCTACAGACATTGAGCGTGCCAGACACGTGTCGTGACAGACAAATGAATATTCTTCTATACAGAATGTCTAAACGTATTTATAGTTGAACCTTTTTAAAATCACGATTTCCACTTGAGAGCTTATCTACCCGTTGAATGGTATTGTTATCCTTTGTAAACCCAACCACT
This sequence comes from Epinotia brunnichana, assembly GCA_963854355.1. Taxonomy (NCBI): domain Eukaryota; kingdom Metazoa; phylum Arthropoda; class Insecta; order Lepidoptera; family Tortricidae; genus Epinotia; species Epinotia brunnichana. Next base: position 24,616,093 of record OY977946.1, on the reverse strand, counting down.
AATTACCTGTGCGAAATAAATACCATAAATAACAAAAGATGTTATATGAATAGCAACAGTATAGCTTCAAAAATAAGGTTCAAATTGTCATAGCATGCACTCAACGTATAACCTTTTGAAATTAAGAGCCGTGGTCACCCAGGTGTCTGTTCTTGCAACCGATAAGGATAGGGATATATTTCTTATCCATTTGACAACTGGCCTATGTTTTGGATTTTGATTGCTTACCGATTGGGACTTTGTGAGAAAGTGAAAGAACTCGATAACGACCCCGGCTCCGCATTTAGACTTTGATTAAGCGTAGCGTGAGCTCAGTCAGTGTATAATATAAACTTTATACAGGCAAATAAATCATTTACAAAATATTTCATTTAGTATTTCATTTCCAAAAGGTTATATGTGAAGTGCTTCCTATTTCAATTTGAACCTTATTCTTAAGAAGGTAAAGTTGTTATTCATATTACATCTTTTGCTATTAGTGCATTTCATTTTGTACAGGTAATTAGTGGTCGGGTTTAACAAAAGATAATAATGCCATTCATCGCAGATAAGCTCTCAAGTGGAAATCCTGATTTTAAAAAGTTTCAACTATACATCAATCGTAACGTGGCCGCGCAGTAACCGACAGACACAGATGTACCTTAATACGTTAATACACTCTGTATAGAATAATATTATTTTGTCTGCCACGACACGTGTCTGGCACGCTCAATGTCTGTAGATATAAATCGACCTTTAAGGGTTTTGCGACAGTCCGTAAAATGCGAACCTTGAGGCTTGGCTTTAATATTATGAGTTTTATTATAAGTCCACTCCATATGTATTATTAATGCACTTAAAAACAAAACGTTAATTACAGTTCGCTGATGATATCGACAATTTTCCAGACTCCAGACACACACCCATAATTTTATGTTCAATAAACCAATACATACATACATACATTTTAATTTTAGTCCAAGCTTGCGCGGAGAATTTCGTTCGTTTCGCTCTCTCGTTCAAATAGGTAACTGTCGGAGTCTCTTCGCCGCGTCCAAGAGAAGGTATGTAAGCCGGAGTCGCTCTCGCCGGACACAGCGAAGAGAACTAAATATGTAGGTATCTTGACAATCTTGACATACTGCTGTATTGCCGGCACCGTGCGCGTACGCAGCGATTAGCATTGAGAAGGTCGGCGCGTGGGGTGCGTGCGCTAGGCGCGGTGGAATGCGCGTGACATTTCGGCCTACCGACTAGGAAATGGTTCGGAGTTGGAGCGATTTTGGCGTCACAGTGCATCGCAGAGGTATACTGTGTGGGAAAAGTCGAACAACTATTACCTCATAGAGTCCTACCGTAAAGTAAAAATAGATGCACGTTTCATAAGTACTTAATAGGGAAGTTGTAAACGTACTGTCTAATTGTTTTATAGTTGAACATCGAGATCATAAAAACAACCTTTCTAAAACCTCCTTAACTCGCAAAAAGTGTTCTCTGTACATCGAACTATTTACTAAAATTATTCCTACACACTTTTGAAAAACGTCGATGGAGCCAGTTCACGGCTTTGTTTTTAACTCGAATCATATCAAGCCTTCCAGGTGAGACCTCCTGAACATGTTTTTTTTTTGTTTCGCGATTTGACTCCTTTGAACCAATTATCGCTAAACTGTTCAAATGATTTTTTGTTTATCTTGCAAGGTGGCCTGACGAAACACGTGGCTACAACTTTGGGTCACAAGTAACTGACAATCGACGGGGGTTTGCCCCGAGACATTTCTGAGATGCTAGTACAAGAATCGGCGTAAGAGCCTTAGCAAAGCAAAGAGACAACCTCTTTTTCTCTCTAACCCCAGCTTTTTACACTTATACTTAAATAGAGGTACAATACAACCTCCACAATCCTATTTCTAATATATACACATTTGTGCGTAGCGCAGATGTGCGAGTTTTTACAAAGCATTTGACGTTTATGAGTGGTTGAGTCATTCAAACCTTGCTGTAACTGGACGGATGCGGGTGTTTACTCTTGAATTTACCTGGAATCAAAAAGAAATTATTAGTATTCTGATTACATTTTAGATTTTGAAACGAATTTTTACAACAGAGAACAAAAGTGCACCAAGGCACAAGGAGTGTTCTAAATAAAATAGAACAATTTGAAACACAACTATACATATTTATTGTAAAAAAAAATATTTATTTTTTTATTTATTAAAAACATGTTAACACGACATTACAGTCCTAAAACCAATAATCATCATCATCATATCAGCCGAAAGACGTACACTGCTTGTCATAGGTCTCCCCCAAAGAGTGCCAAAATGACCGGTCGCCACCCGCATCCAGCGGACTCCCGCGACCTTTACCAGGTCATCAGTCCACCTTGTGGGGGGGTGCTGCCCACGCCGCGCCTTCCGGTAAGTGGTCGCCACTTGAGAACCTTTCCACCCCAACGGCCATCGGTTCTACGTACAATGTGCCCCTTACGTTTAGCGATTCGGAGGACTAAAACCAATGCATCATGAAAACTATACTAAACAATACATTTTTTTTACATATAATTACAGTTAGGTACATTTGATTGCCTGTCATATATATATAGCCCTATATTTAGCCATATATTTAGCCCTACCCTACCCTATCCTATACTATTAAACGAGCAATGTTTGTATATTTATACCTTTTTTTTTTTTTGTTTACGCAGAGGGAATGCCTTTACGCATCTCCCCGGACCCGGGGAAGGCCCAGGGGGTATGTGGGACTCGCCCTTATGAGGTAATACCCACTAAACCACTCTGCGGCGTCGACCCTCACTGCCGTTAAGGGGGGCATCATGGGATCGCTAGCATTCTACCACGATGCCCCCCGTTGTATATTTATACCTAGATTTATTTGTATTCACGTTCTCGAAAACGGTTCTAACGATTTCGATGAGATTTGCAAAATGGGCAGAGCTCAGACACTAAACTATGATATGAAATCACTGCCTACTATTCATTTACTTTACCATGACACTGCATAGCAGCTTGGTTTTTACATACACGTTACAAACAAGGAGATATTTAATTCATTATTAAACTTGAGATGAGATAAAACAGAAAAGAAAAAAAATACAATAAATTCGAACAGGGGCTGAAACTGTAAGCTCAGTTTATATTATAAATAATATAAATCTCAGAATTTCGATGGTTTATGTCAACATTATACCGAATAACCGTTAAACGTGTTCCTGTTACACTATTTGCATTACATTTAAGGATATACTCGTAATTGAATTTTGCGAAAATATTGTTGTGAACCGATCAAATATTGTTGTGAACCGATCAAATATTGTTGTGAACCGATCAAATATTGTTGTGAACCGATCAAATATTTGCCAGCTGAGTGAGACATAAAATCAAATTTATGACACGACCACCGTCTCTAATGCAATTAGGTTTATGGCCCCATGATTCCAACGGTCAGCTCCGGATACTAATGATCGGAAGTGAGTTTTATATGTTAATTATGTAATTATTGTAGTCGTAGTGTTCCAAAAACGGTTATAAAAATGTATGGCGATAAAGGTTGTTTTATAAATATTGTAGCTTGTGTAGCATGTGATGTTGACATTTATTTTGAAAATACAACATAATATAGGGGATAATGTTAGGCTTCGGTTCACTCCATCAGTATTATGAGAGAATTATAGTGTAACTGAGCGTTTTTCAAAAAAAGTGTACAAAACAACATTTTTTTCAAAATTCATTTTTTTTTGTTTATCTTACTCAGAATCTTTGATACTATCGATCCTCATACAAGAAAAAAAGTGTCCTAAATATTCCATTCCAGATCGTCACATTTTTGTATTCAGTTTTTTTTTATTTATATGATAGTGACGCACTGGAAGAAAAAAAATTCGAATTCTGAAAAAAAAAACTTTGTACACTTTTTTTGAAAAACGCTCAACTGCAGTTAGGAATGGCAGAGACAGACAGATCATACTGATGGACTAAACTGACGCCAGAATTAGCGTGTAACCGAAACCTTACACAAATCGAACTAGCACCATAGTAAGCTCAATAAGGCTTGTGTTATGGGTACTAGACGACGACATATTTAATTTCATATTAATACTTAAATAGACTTACTAGTAGAACATCACACAAATTATCGTCTTTCATGCTCATCACACAAATTATTGCCCTTACGATTCGAACCCTGGTTCTTTAGCTTATAAGCAGCATGTTTAATAGATCATTAGCGCTATAGATCGTATGTTTCATGTATAGTTCATGTGTGTGAAATATAAAGATAAACCAATAAAAAATGCTCTTAATGTATGTACCTCGGGCTCGGTTGTCTTAACTAACGGTAATCTTATGCTTCATCATCATATCTGCCGAAAGACGTCCACTGCTGGACATAGGCCTCCCCCATAGAGTGCCACAATGGCCGGTCCTGCGCCACCCGCATCCAGCGGACTCTTGCGACCTTTACCAGGTCATCAGTCCACCTTGTGGGGGGCCTGCCCACGCCGCGCCTTCCGGTACGTCTTCTCTTCTCATATCTCTATCTTATGCTTACGTCTGTTCAAATCAGATTGTATGGAAAGTTTGACAGTTCTCTATGGCATCACAGGTGCCGGGGTCCTAAGTAACTAATTGCACATGAGTCACAAGACGTTAGAACTCCATATTAATTGTACGAGCGAGCGAAGCGAACGAAGTTCTTCGTTTAAGCTTGGGCAGAAATTATTTCGTATGTCCGGCTGGCCAGCTGTTCTCTACAGGTCACATTCCTCAACCAATTCTCGTGAAATTTTGTGACCAGTTTTAATCATTATTATTTATTATATAGTTTTTTTTATTGTCAAGTCAGCATTGGGATTTTTTTATTTTTTTATCACACTCGTATTCTACAGCTCACAGCCACTTTTTATTACAATAGTAAAAGTATTATTGTATATATTGAGTAATTGAATTTATCCCACCAAGAAACGTAAAATGTATGGATTAGCGTTGCTGTCTTATTGTTTCATTAATGTACAAATAAGTTGTTATAATTATTCATTCAATGTATTAATTTTAACCCTCTCATGTTTGCAGTGTCCTTGCAGGGCGTCACATGTACCCTTTATAAGTCACCATCTATAAGTCAACCTGTAATGTGACACGCAATAAACATTTTCATCACACTTGCTCATAAATGGTGTTATTCCTTGCCTGTATACAGAAGGACAATGGCCTAAATTGTTCCCGCGGGAAATAATGGTCCCATGGGAAGTAATGAGCTTGTGTGTGATCTAATTGGTTAAGCAAATCTGGACAGCAAAAATTCAGCTCTGTGATTGGTTGGAAAATAAAATCGAGCAGGCCATGCCCTGCAAGAACCACATGCTCCATGCTCTGTGATTGGTTGAAATATTGAAGCACCGCCCTCCACTCGCACTGATCTAGAAGTGAAGTTGTCAATTTCGTCAACATTTGATTGATGCGCTTGTATAAAACATAGGTTTTTCTGTCTTTTGTGATTATTTATTTCCTCGCAAATGTGATGAAAAACATTGTGTATAACACGGGCGTAAGAATATTGCAAACTGGAGTCATCAAAAGCCCTCCGCCTTACGGCGTCGGGCTCCTGATAGACTCTCGTTTGCAATATTTCTCATACGCCCCTTGTTAAACAATGTACTATTCTTTTTCTATTTCTATGTTATTAATGAATTCTGATTACATCTAGTGTTTATCTTAGGTACACAATTTGACCCCGGGGCCCCGGTGTCACCTTTTGCATATGACTTAGCGCAAAGACGTTTTTTATTTAAATTCACAGACAGCATTTGACCTTATCACTGTGAAAACTATACACCTACATATACCATTTGTTTTTTCTGTGAGATGAAAAGTTGTTTAGATAAGTAGGTACCGACGATGTTATTCTCTTTTACTGTAAGTACCTATATACGGTATTCTTGTTTGTCAATTTGGATGTGATGTACAGTCGCCATCACATACATCGCAGCAAACAAGCACGTCACAAACATCGGAACACGCCTCTATTTTCAATGCATTAGGGTGCATGTGCCGATATTTTTGAACACCTATAGTGTACCTATGTATGTGATGGCGACTGTACCTAGATTTTTGATGACGTTTATTTGGGTAATCGCAATCACTAAATTTCGTTTCCCAACTGTATCGTTTGGCTGAAATTTAGTGATTCAGATAGGTAACCCGTTTATTGTTATGAAAACTATGATAAATAACGATTCGGTCACTTACCTGGGCATTTTTTTTTCAAAGTGTACCATTTAATTTGAATAGGCGTCATTCCATTATTAAAGAAAGAAAGAAAGAAAGAAAGATACATTTATTCACTAACACACAGGACACATATATTAAGCAAAAATAAATAAAAATAACAGTAAAAAACATGTAACAAGTGTGTCTCTGCGGCCGTGAACCGGACACTGGCTCAGCATTATGCTGAGGTGTCAGTCAGACACCTACAGCGCTGATTTTCAGCCAGCACCGTTGGTGACTCACGGAAACGTCATACAATTATAATTACACAACTATACATATAATTAATTGTGCAAGGCGAGAGAGAAATAAACATAAATACATAGTGAGATAATACATACAGCACTACCTACATGCAGCTAGAGGGCTACTTTACCATACAAATAGTAACGGAATGGACGTAACGGAACGAATACTTCGCAGATACGTGTTTAATATACTGTTTTTAACAATTGTAATAGTAATTTACTGAAATCATGGTTAATGATAATGACAGATTAAGATAATTGAGTCGCATTAGCAGAAAAATTATAGGATACTTCGTAATCTCGTAACGGAACCAGGACACTAGTTTTTGGGTCCACCACTCGACGCACCGTTCGCGCGCGATTTCTAGCCACTACTGACAGTTTGTAAACAAAACGAATGATGTTACGCAACGGTATGTGATGCTAGATGAAAATAAACACCTAATTTGGTAATAAAAATACCTCGTTCCCACAAAATCATCGTAACGGAATGTGGACATGTCCACTTTTCCAAAATCACTGGACAAGATTAATCTTAGTTTATTGTGTAAAACATTCTTTAGCGAGATAAATATAAGGTTCATTTAAGAAAATTCATGTTTTCCACTATCAGAAACAAGTATTTCCAGGCACAATATACAAGTCCTTATATTTCGAATCGATACTTGAAGTTGGCTTTCCGCAGGTGGACAGGCAAAAATCGAGGGTCGGCAGCCAGAAAAACCAAGAAAATGTGGTAAATGTAATGCTAAATGATAGGTTTTTTTGGTTTTTATACGATTTATATATATTATTGACGTTTTAAAATCGCTACAGGTACAATTTTTCAACGTGTTTCGTATTTGTAGGGTGTCAAAGGCACTGGACACGCCAAAAACATCAAGGTACAAGAAAAATAAAAAATGCCCACCTACGGTATCATGATATTTACCATTATATCTATAAAAAAAATGCACAGCAAAGTTTGACGAATCCCCTCTATTTACCCATTGCCACTAGTTATTTAGTAGGTACCTATTATGTACTACTAATGTGATTCTGTTAATGTAGAATTGCATTTGATTGTACCACAAAAAAACTACATATAATTATAAGTATCAGTCTAATAATACACATCTGGAACTAAAAGTCTTAAATCAAAAAGATAATATATTTTAATGCGTCAATTACTTGCATTACAAAGCTCGCTTTGTTTACTAGCCATAACTTAGCCAAAACGCGTTACAAATTAGCATATATTATTATGCATAATAGCATTATAGTGAGTGGATTTGCGCCGCCATTGGCGCCATTACTGGACAGATAAGCTAAAGGTCACAATTGAAGTGGACCCGACCTTTTGTTCGACAAAGTGCTTCCGTTACGACATCGTGATATTTATGAGATGCCGTTGAGGGTGAATGGATTATGTTTCATGTTACACATTGATGTTTACAAACATTTTAATATTGACACAGTTTTATCTTTCTTTGTAACCTCCTACGCAGTGAACCGATGACAGTACTATCATATTTAATGACACAAAACCTGAAACACTGGATTCAGAAATAAACGGAACTCTCGAATCTACTATACAATGGCTTGAAAACAATAATCTTAAAGTGAATCTATCTAAGACGCATATCATGAATTTCAAACAGAGACGCAATAGTGAACGAAACCCTAATGTTAATTATAAAGATGTGATTATCTCAGAAGTAGACAACACAAAATTCTTAGGCTTAGTATTGGATCATAGTCTGTCATGGAAAAATCAAATTGAAACGGTATGCAAGAAACTAAGTAGCTTTTCGTATGCCTTGTATATGCTACGAAATATAATTAGCGAATCAGCGGTATTGACTGCATACCATGCGTACGTCTCTTCAACACTAAGATATGGGGTAATATTCTGGGGCAACTCTACTGATCGGGATTTAGTCTTTACGGCGCAGAAAAAGTGCATAAGAGCAGTACGTGGCCTGCGGCCCAGGATTTCATGTAAAACTCATTTCGTAGACCTAAACATTCTCACCTTACCTAGTTTATATATATTTGAAGTAGCTTTGTTTGTAAAATTAAATCCTAATGAGTTTCAGTATCATTCAGGCAGAAGATTACAAAATAATTTGTTTTCGGCCCCGTCTAAAACAGGACTTATGTCTAAAAATATTATAGGAATGGCCCCGAAATTTTTTAATTATCTACCTGTTGATATCAAGCAAAAAGAAACTGTTTTAGATTTTAAGCGGGCTTTAAGTGTATTTCTAGTTAAAGAAGCTTATTACTCAATCAACGAATAATTAAATGATAGGTTTAATCTGCTATAATGAACATGTTTTAGTTATAAGATCTTTGTAAGCCTTGGGGCAGAACATAGCTGGACTAATTTATATGTACCTACCATCTAGCATAATTACATTATGTGCATACCTATTGTTCACAAATAAATGATTTGAAGTTTGAAGTTTAAAATGTACGTGTTTCTGTGTGACTGCCCCTAGCATTGTAGCGGATTTTTGTTCGAAAGTCTTGTCCCTTCAGATGTTCGCAACCATGTTTGTTGTGATTGTTTCAATTTTTTTATTTATTCCTTGTATACACAAACAAAATTAAACATAAAATTTCAACATGTCAATGATCCAAGAACTTTTTTATTTATTTAAACGCACAAAAAATTAAAATTAAAAAACATGATATCCGCGCTTCCAAACACGCACTTCCATCTCGCTCACGCTTATGCTCAGCGAGAGGGAGAGAACACCATGATACTATAGCGCCTTAATGACTAACAATCGTGGATACCGAAGACAATAAACAACATGCCTGATACTAAATTTTACAGTTAATAAAATATCTTACGTACGTGTAAGGTAATATAAATTAAGGGCTTGTGAATGTTTCTATAATCAATTACCGGTTTTGTGCTATCTATTAGATATTTCATTAACCGTAAAATTACGTCCGCTAAAGCTATAATTAACGCCACGTCATAGTTCAGACGATGTTGCATAAGTAGCAAACATTTTGCGCAATGTAACTATAATAAGTTATTAATATATAATACAAGATTTTACGTCTTACAAAGATTACGATCTACCGAACCGTGAGGATGCGCCCCACTCTTTAGCATTGTGTACTAGCACAAAATAATAATGTTTACGTAGAAAAAGTCCTCTGTCTAATGTAACAGATGTTTGTCAGCTAAAAAACTCAAATCACTGCATCCTATTCTACCGCATAAGTAGTTACGTCGTTGTCATGTGCATGTGCAATCGTGGCTGATACAATCTGACAGGACGTGGCGTGATATATATATATCTAATAATGGTTACATTTAATGATTCAAATGGAACGTCCATTAAAACTATACCAAGCGACTTACTACTAAACATTTTTAATTTTACTACACGCTAAATATTTAAATGGCGGGAAAAGCGGGTAGTCAGCGGCTGTTATATTGTGCTATTAAATTACACAATTAACGAGGATGCTTCCCTGTTCGATAAGTATTCATAGCATCTTAACACCTGCCTGCCATTTTACTGGATTTACTCTGAACATTGTTACTTATACTCCACCTTAGAGAGGATCTTTGCTTTTATGTCTTGCTTGTTATAGTATAGTTAGACCAATGATTTACAGGCTATCACAAAAGACTTCTCTCTCTTTTATTTGTCATATGGTCATAAACACATTTAGTAGCACATGTGGTAATTAGCCTCCACGGCTTTTCTGAGACATTATTTATGCACTCTTCTGTCGAAATTTTTCGTCACCATTTTGCATACAATTTTCTGAATTTCGTTGAAGCAGCGTTGAATGCTCCTTCAATACGCAGCTGTGTCTAAGAGAGCATGAGATTTTTGTAAGGGGCTGTTTGAAATCAGAGATATATGGCAAAAAGCCTACAACCACTCGCGTATTATCAGAAAAATGTTGACTATGTATTGTTCTGGAAATGTCAGTCTTACATGAAATGACATGTAAAGTAACTATTAATGTACAAAATCGAATGAAAAAAAAAATAGTTTTATTATGTGGCCTTTATTAAATTGATAAACTATGTATAATTTATAACACATAAGGTTATTACTATTAAAACGTATTCAAAAGAGGAAATACATTGTGTATGTTTACATGTTCCTGGACGTAATCTTAAAATATAAAGATTCATTTAGTTAAGTAAAATGTTTGTAAACAATTGTTCTTTATGAAAAATAAACAGTTACATTTTTTTTTAATAATTTGTCCGTTCAATTGTGTACGACATCTATCTCCCTGTCATCTGTAAACCATACCGCGTCCACCGTCCAAGCATTGTAAGCCAAATCATATTGTCCGTTTAATTTCATTAAAGCCAACACAACACGTAGATTAGCGTGGGCGGAGGGCTTGTTCCCAACGATTGCCGACCGCTCTTCTAAGGCCAACCAGTTTAACGGCGGGTTTCATCGATCACACTTTACTGGCTATCACAGGAAGGTCCGAGAGCTGTGTCGCGGCGACATAGACTGTACTTCTCTTTCTAAGCGTTCTAATTAGAAAGAGACAGTTCGCTGGTTGTCCTGTGATAGCCGATAGAGAGACGTTAAATATAGAGAACTGACAAAATTTAAATACAAACAGAATGTAAATTACGATTATCGACAGCTTGAAACGATCGAGCCTTAGTTTCCGAGAGGAGTTACAAGTGCATTGGCAACCCTTTGTTAATTTGAGGATTCGTTTGGACTGTTAGAGATCAATGCAGATATCACACTCAACCAGGCGCGGCTCACTCGCGATTTGTTTTTATCGCTACAAGTACATGCCGGTCGCCCCTTCGAAGGGCTCTATTCAGTAGCTGCCGCGCGTTGGGACGGGACGCTCGCACGGGTCGCAGCGCGTTGCATGCGATAGAAAGGGATGGCCACATTTAGGCGCGTTTGGCGTACCTTAACAGGGAATTTGTTAACAGAGAACCTTCTGTACGTAGTACTATTACTTATTCTGTGACTCAACACAGCGCATAATAGGCAGCTCTGGCGACCTCACTCCGCACGGAACACAACACGACCCCATATTGCTACAGAGCAAATAGTGGTGACCTGTGGCGACCTCAATCCCCACCAGGAACACAACACGACCCCATATTGCTACAGAGCAAATAGTGGTGACCTGTGGCGACCTCAATCCCCACCAGGAACACAACACGACCCCATATTGCTACAGAACAAATAGTGGTGACCTGTGGCGACCTCAATCCGCACCAGGAACACAACACGACCCCATATTGCTACAGAGCAAATAGTGGTGACCTGTGGCGATCTCAATCCCCACCAGGAACACAGCACGACCCCATATTGCTACAGAGCAAATAGAGGTGACCTGGTAAAGGTCGCGGGAAGTCGCTGGAAGCGGGTGGAGGACCGGTTACTTTGGCACTTTTTGGAAGGGCTATGTTCAGCAGTGGATGTCTTTCAGCTGGTATGATGATGATGATGAGGTAGTGTTGTTATAATGACTGCGGTCTTCTTTGGTGTATTTGGAAGTATTTTCCCAGTTGAGCTGCTCCAAATATGAACGAGATAACATCCCTCTTTGCCGAACCTCTCTAGTATGGCGTACGTATAGTTGTTCTAAATCTTGGGACCACGGTACACTAGAGGTGAGTTCTGAGACAAGTCCACATAGATTGTGAATAACACGGGTCAGCTAGGCTTATTAGTCGCGGGGTGCTAGGTCGGGTAACCTCCTCGAGTGTCTGGACTCTACCGATTCCTCTTGATTCGGTTGATCCGCAGGAATAGGTAGTGTCTTGGCCGGTGCGCCCTGGAAACAACGGCAAGTGATAATTTAGTGAACCCTAAGTTATCGCTTGCTGGTGTTACCAATAACCCGACACGGGGGGGTCGGGGGGTTCCGCCCAGGGAATCGCAAGATTCCCCAGGTGCGGCTTGAGGGAGAGGCCATTGCCGTTTGCCTCTATAATAAATAACGGACCCGGAACCCTGACAAATCCTCTGCTATCAGAGGATTCATGTTAGGCGCGGGGGCTGCAACCGTCAGGCCGGGGCCGAGTTGTGGCTGCGAGGGAGAAAACCTCTATAAAAAGTTACAAGGGGACCTGAGAGGGTGAATCCGAGGTCTATCACCCTCTCCCGGCGTAGAGGTCCTTTGGTCGGGTCGGGAAGCGTGTGGTGTCGCCCTGCACGCTTACGACGGGAGGGGGGGCTTTTGCCTCAGTAGTGAGGGCAGCTGCGGCTGTTGCCGAGGGGCGTCGTGGTGAAATGTTCGCGATCCCATGACGCCCCTACTACACGGCAGAGAGGGCATACCTTGGTGGTTTTAGACGGTAGTCCGGGGGGTTCCCGGGAGCCCGTCATACCCATCCTAGTTCCTCGGCTAGGTGGGATGCGTAAAGGCATTTCCCCAAGTAAAAAAAAAAAAAAAAAAAAAAAAGGCTTATTAGTCGCGACGTGAACAAGGCGCAGACACTGTGATGCATATCATTGTGGAAAGTGTTTGTTGACACTCGTGTAATCAGCAAACTGCGATGACACTCGGTGACCTTACATGACTGAGTGGCTTATTAATTTAGGGTAAAACTATGGGAAGAAATGATTAAAGAAAACGTTTTTGAACGTTGGGTTTCGATTGCATAATCTACACTCAAGAGCAAAAGTTTCGGGTCACCCTAAATTAAATATAGGTTTTTTTTAATATTTTACAATAGTCTTATTTACATAATATACTATTCTTCGTAATACCCAAATGTATCAGCAATTTCCGGGATCCTATCATAAAAATATCGACATTCAAATATGACGATTTTTGCGATATCTCGCTCCGTTAACGTTGTTTTTTTCATGGGTTTTTACGAGTCCGATTTAAACCTGGTAACGTGTTTTTTTTACTTTTATTTCTGCAGTTTAGATGTAAAATTAATTAAAGATCATGACAGAATTAAAATACTGTACAACCTTGCACTATTTTAGGAAATATGACGGTATCACTGACCCGAAACTTTTGCTCTTGAGTGTACTTATATTGGTTGTTTTTGTATTGTCTGTTTCTCAAAATTAAGAGAAGATGTCATAATACCGCCTGTTGTTGCCATTACTTATTTAATCTACTCCTGTATCATGTTTTTCTTATATTGTGGTGCAATAAAGAATATTACTTCTACCACTACTACACAAAGTGATATACGATCACCTTTTTCTGATTAATTAGCAAAATTTATAGATACACGCTGTTAACTAGATATAAAGATCACACTAACTTAAGTCGGGGTGAAGTTGTTATTTTTTTTCTAGCAACAATTATAATTTCATTGGCACATAATTTAAATTCTACATAAGTATTACGAATGCGAAACTTTTATTGCAAAATGTATAGATAACACATATATTTGCCAATATAAAATGATTCACGCCATTATTTTCCAGTTAACTTTAGAATCAATCGGATATTGCCTAATGTGGTAACAGTAGGCGTTTTACGAGTATTTTACCCCTCTTTTAGTGCAGCAAATGTACCTACGTCATTTGTTTCGGTAGTCATTACAGTTACTGAGGAGGTCGGTTTGACTGGAAGTATTCGTTTGTATTCAATTCACACTGGTCTCGTGGGCTCACTATCATATATATCAATCGGCTATAAGAAAAATTGTACACAGTTTTTTTTTGAAAGGGGAACTACTCACCCTTAAAAAGATAGAAAGGTAAATAAAGAAACTTAATTTGTTTCTTTTATTACCCATTAGGTACCGAGTCTTGTGATTGAATTGAACAAATGATGTCAAACGTTAAATTTAAAAAAAAATGGTCTCTATACTTATATGAAAAATACTCATTCATTCAATCATAAAACTATCTATACTTACTAATACTTTTATTAGACACTGACTAAAATGGCACTTAAATGAAAAGGTTTACGATCCCTTCACAGCGAGACACCCGCTACCACGATATAACAAAAAAAGTAAAAATTTTCGTAACGGAGAACAAAAAAAAAAGTGTCGTTATCAGAAATTAAGTTTCGTGGTAGGAGGCGTCACTGTTCGCTATTGACTCCTTATTTGGCATCTAGTATATCATACGACGCAAGGCCCGCAAGCCTAATCTGTAACTTAAACGCTCATTTACACTATGTGAGTGCTATCCTTGTTTTCCTTAAAGGCGAAAACAGGATAACACGAGCTCTTCGCATAAGGGATGCTGGCCGTAACGACCTTTTATGACATAGGTCGTTACAGCCATCATTCATAGACACATAGGTCCTATGTACGAGGTACGAGTATAAATGAGTCATAATTGTCTGACAATAGCACTTTTCCGCAATTCATTGGAATAAATTTGATATTCTAAGAGACTGTGCGTTCTGCTTGATCTTTAGACGTTTCAACGATTAAACAAGTTGTTTCGGTGAGGTATAAGAGAAAAAAATGTGAATGTAAATGCAAAGTTAGGGGTGAAGTAAATAGTAAGGTGAGTGGTAAAATGCGATAAAAAGCGTGAATAACACTGTAAGGGCGTATTTATAGACAGGCGGGGCGTTTCACGGCGCGATACGCATGTCCCGCGACCTCGATACCTCCGCTAGCTCAGAAGCACGACCTCGAGTCTCAACGAATTCATGCAATTCATTTAATTTTAATTTCATACCAATACGTCGAGCCAAATATACCTCAAGTTGCAATGAACACGTTTCCTTTAATGTACTCGCCAACACCAACGGTGTCACCTTACGACCCACGGGCGCGTGTCATATGACCTCACCTTTCCTCAAAACTGTGCTTACAATTACATACAACCAACCTACAGCATAACAACTGGAGTCTTATTTTATAAATACGATTTTAATCGATTGAAAATGTTTTTTTTTTAATAAGCATTTCTATAATAGTTTGTGCCAATTAACATATTTACTGCCAAGAATCGCTATCGCTACGCGCTACGCTCGTAGCTGATGACGTGGTTTCTCCGCAAAGTAGCGGAAAACGCCTACAGCAAAGGCGGTGTCCTGACAGTGAAAGTGTTGTGTGCTTTTTATTTTCCCAATATGTTATGAAAAAAACATTTCTAATAAAATGTTTTGAGATTCTTCAGAACTATGGTGGTATCTGGGGGCACGGTAGTGCCGCCGCCAAGACGAGCCAAGCGAAGCGCAAGGGGCAGGCCTTACCTACGAGGGCGACACTGAAAGTCTTTAGAACTGGCCACTTGTAATAAATATAATAAAAAAATAAGTTCAAAATTTGAAAATGGAACTCTTTCTTAATATTTTTGTGTACGAATTCCACTCGATTGTCATTTGTTTTACGATTTGGCGGCAAATTGAAAATTGTGTGTACTACGTGAGCATGAATTTAACGCGAGAAAATTTTCGAGCAATGATTTTTTACGACTTTCGATGTAATTTAAGTCAACAAGAAAGTTATGATAGACTTCGATTGGCCTTTCACGATGAAGCCCCATCTCGTGCTACTATTTACAACTGGTTTAATGAATTTAAACGTGGCCGCACTGATCTCACTGATGATCTGCGTGAGGGCCGGCCTTCTACGGCGACTACTGAAGATAACATCAGTGTTGTGCGGCGTATGATAGAGACTGACAAAAGAGTAACCTATCAGCAGATTCGTACAAGCTTAGCCATTGGTATGAGTCAAGTCCACAAAATCCTCCATGAACATTTAGCGGTGAGGAAGCTTTGTGCCCGGTGGATACCTCATAATTTGACAGAAGCCCAAAAAGTCCGTCGTGTTGATTGGTGCCGTGAAATGGGTCAAAGATTCAACGGAGGTGACTCAAATGCTGTGTTCGACGTAGTTACGGGTGACGAAAGCTGGATTTACTGTTATGATCCTGAAACTAAAAGACAGTCTGCTGAGTGGGTGTTTCCTTCCGAGGAGTTGCCTACTAAAGTGAAGAGAGGTCGAAGTGTGGGAAAAAAGATGGTGGCCTCGTTCTTCGGAAGGACTGGTCATTACGCAACAATTATTTTAGAGGATCAAAAAACAGTTACTGCGAAGTGGTACACTAACAATTGTTTACCACTTGTCTTGGAAAAAGTTCGAGAAAAACGGCCTCGCAGTAGGATCCTGCTTCACCACGACAACGCCTCATCGCACACCGCCAAGCAAACGATCGACTATTTGGCGACGGCAAACGTGGAATTACTGGGTCACCCACCTTATAGCCCCGACCTTGCACCTTGTGATTTTTATTTATTCCCAAAAATTAAAGAAAAACTTCGAGGAAAACGTTTTATGGACGCCGACGAAGCAGTGGCTGCGTTTCAAAAGGCCGTCGAAGAGACCCCTAAGGACGAGTGGGCAAAGTGCTTTTCTCAGTGGTTCTATCGAATGCAGCGATGTATTGATGTGAAGGGAGGCTATTTTGAAAAGATATAATAAAAGTAATAAGTTGCTTGATTGCTCAGTTTTTGATTTTCTAAGAACTTTCAGTTTGACCCTCGTACCTTTTCTCGTAGCGCTTCGTCGTTTCTTTCAACCCTCATAACTTGTGTTTGGATTATACCAGATAAACAAAATTCTCTGGATATGATGTATGTAAACTTATTAAACATATAAGGTTTCAATTGCATTGCTCTTATACTTTAGATTTTATTGATATCTAAAAAACGGCGATTTCGCCACTCGAGTGAGTGAGTGAGTGAGTTGATCATCAAAACCTTTAGGGGTACTTCCTGCAGTTCTAGAAAGCTGAAATTTGGTAGTATTAGTACACAAACAACAACCAAAAATCCTAAAAAGTAACCCAACCTCTTAAACTAGCTAGGGGATTGAATTTTGTATGAGACTTCCGCAAATTTTGATGCTAGAGGTCTGAGAATTGATATAGGGACTCCTTATTATAAATGATAAAATACATACTTCAGGATTTTCAGGAAATCCATTAAATTAGGGGATGGAAGTTTGTATGGGTTTTCCTATACAATTATATAGAAAATACCTTACAAAAAGGAATGATATCCCACTAAAAACATTACATAAGTGATTGCCAAGACTCCCTAGCTCACAGCTTTCAGCGTTAAAAAGATATCAGATCGCAATTAGTGCTAAGCGTCCTACTCCACAAGGATTAGCCACGCTCTGCAAATCCTATATGTTGGCTAAAAAGTATAGACCCGTGGCTTTTATGATGATATTAATATATTTCATACAGTATGCACGCGCGAGAGTCTATGCGGGATGTGCCCAACAAAGCTATATACTTTTAGCAAAGATGTAGAATTTGTAGAGTGTGTGTGGTTGGTAGAGTTAATCCGTAAGTCTCATTGGCGAACATTAATTGACATAAACAGCATTAGACATGCCCTAATTATTACCTCATATTGTGATGCGATAGTTTCAAGGGATAAAACCAATATCGAACAAACGTAGGGCGACGAAGAAATGATTCAGTGAGAGGAAATCAATTTTACATAATTGACAAGGAAAACTTTGGGTTTTATTGCCTACATGTATGTCACTAAAGAGAAGGGGAAAGAATTCGTGGAATGAGTGAATATTGTACAACATTTACACTTTTCACCTATTCTAAATCTAAACCAATGTCACTTTAACGACCTCTATTTTACAAGATAACTGATTGAGTAGCAAATTTAATCATACTAAAACGATTAACACAAAAAATCAAACAGGTTTATCTCATTGATTCTCATGACCTTTTCAAAGTCAAGCGCAAGAGGTCAGCCGAAAAGCTTATGTTGATTGCTATGATTCACCAGTGACGTCATTGTTGCACCGGAGCAAATGTCATGCGCCCACGTGCAACACACGTTCAAAATACAATGCATTAACTAAACAAAACAAGCCTTTGTAATTTAAACTTTACGACGCCCAAATTAGGTACAAAACTGCAAATGCTCACTCGGCGATTTGATGCGTTTTTGTTTTTAATGAGTGTATAACGTGTAGGATTTGAAAATGGAATTTTAACGGCTTCATACCAAAAATTTGATTCCCAAACGACTGTATTACAAAAAAACTGCCAGTTTTTATGGTTTTATAAGCGAACCTGATTTGGTAAATGCGATATTTTAAAGTTTTAATTGGTATCGTAAATAACAGGTCAGAGTGTAACGGTCGTGGAATTGTAAATATTGTTTTAGGGCCCATTACAGATTGGGTACAGCTCTACATGAAAGTTGAGATACCGTGCGTAACGAATATCTCATCCAAATAAACAGCAAATGATTCTAGCCTGATTATTATGTTTAATATTATATATAAACATGAAAAACTGTGCTCTTAATCACAAAAACTACTGAACGGATTTTGGCGAAACTTTCCAGTAATGTAGCTTGGACATCAGAATAGGCTATAATTTATACGCATGTGAAGTCTCGGGCAGCAGCTAGATAGCGATATATTTCCCTTGGCCCTTGAAAAAAATGTTTGTATGTTGATCTTATCTTATCTTATCTTATCTAGATTTCGGATGCACTTCGACCCAGTGGGATCTTTTGTGCATTTGCCCTCTGCTTTATACCTGTTCCCAGGCTTGCGCCATCATTTGCACAAAGCGGATGATGCAGTTCGCCGGGAGCACCTTGCATTCCATTGGTTGCGGGTAACCATTACCAAAGTAGTTCATTCTTTGTCTGGCAAGGGCATGCCATTCACACAATAAGTGTTCCATAGTCTCGTCCTCCTCGCCACACATTCTACAGTCTTGTATGTTGATATTGATACTTGGATCTATATTTTCCACAGACGCCCGGTGTATGTGCGGGACGACCCCTCAAACCATGGCACATATGCTGTCTTGTCCGGCGTGCCCGTACACATGCTCCACACAAGACCTCCGGGACGCGTCAGATAGGGTTTTAGCAGTCGCTAGTTTCTGGTCCCGCACAATCTAAACCCAGGAAATAGGGAACCATCGACACGAAAAGAAGAAGAAGACAGGTATATTATTCATTAAACGTTTTCACCTTTTTAAAATCATCTGCACAACAAATGTTAAAATTACAGCCAAGTCTCAATGCTACCATTAAAATTAAATATTTGTAACACTTGTCAAGTTTTATTTCCTGATACAGCAATCGAAATTAATTCGAAATGTCGACACCGTTACCGTCTCACATTCCAGTTTACTACAGGGCAAGTAGCATTATGAAAAGCCTCAAGTCACGTATAAATAAATAAGGATAAAAATGCCAGGACGCGCCCTTTGGTATCGCGATCGCTTGCGGACAAATCTTGCGCATAAAAAGCGGGCAGGACCAACTGTGTTTGGTGTTCCGTACCAAACTACATTTAAAGATCAAGAAAAGGGGTATACTAACATTACTTACCACGCCTAGAGTCAAAAAATATTCTGAGTAAAAATCAATATTTCTTGAGAATTTGTGTCTGCTTTTACTAACATTTTATATGGAGTCACGTCAATGAGACGCAGTCACAAATCTGAAGAATGACATAAATTGTGTGGAAACTGGCATATCTTTCCCTGAAGTGAATAAGTTTCTGTCATTTTGGTACAAGCTTTTATTGCCAACTGTGTTTTTCTGTATACCGCCACCAACTACTCGTTGAGAAGATTCTAACGAGCCCAAACTCAACAGGGTTCATATTGAATTCGCATCGCCACCTTCTGTCTCCATCATCAGATCAGCTCAATATTACCATAATATTGAAGTGTCATCCAAACTATACCTACAAAATTTTAGCTCAATCGGTTGAGGTTAACTGGTTCAAAATTCATTTCCAAGATGTGTCCCACCAGGTCAAGTTAAATAAAGGCTCGTAGAAAGATAATTCTTGGAAAAACTAGTTACGAGAAAGGGCGTGTTTTGTCTTTCTGATCTCTGAAATTCGTTTCTTGTAAAAAATCAAAAGTTATATTTTAGGAAGTGTACCTATGCTCAAATAAAAGGGAGGCCATTTCGAAACAATTTTACAGATAAACCGAGAAAAGTCAATGTCTTTATTAACCCCCGACGCAAAGAGAGGGGTGGTGTTATAAGTTTGACGTGTCTGTGTCTACAACACACACAACACTACAACTACAACTTTTGTAAGTTGTTAATTATGAATGACAATGATAATATAAGTATGATGACATTGAATTCCACGTTGCCTATAGAAAAGGATATTTCGCCATACCAGATGGGCTAACACAACTTGTTGCCTCAATGTTGCCTGTTTACTTTGTAAAAAATTTAGCTTCGTGAAACGGACCACATTCCACAAGGCGTGTTGCGCGTGACTCAGCGACTCCTGCCTCTCCGTGCAAATTAGAAAGAGGTAGATAGCATTTCTCGTCTCACGTCAACTCCTGCCTCTCCGTGCAAATTAGAAAGAGATAGATAGCATTTCTCGTCTCACGTCAACTCCTGCCTCTCCGTGCAAATTAGAAAGACGTAGATAGCATTTCTCGTCTCACGTCAACTCCTGCCTCTCCGTGCAAATTAGAAAGAGGTAGATAGCATTGTTCGTCTCACGTCAACTCCTGTATATCCGTGCAAATTAGAAGGAGGTAGAAAGCATTTCTCGTCTCACGTCAACTCCTGTCTATCCGTGCAAATTAGAAAGCGGTATAAGAGTAAAAGGGAGGAGATGTTCTCGTTTGCGTCGCGGCGTCACTCGTGCTTACTGTATCGTTTTATCAGCATCAGCGCGGTACACTAAAAAGCGGTCTCGGAAACGTTTACGCACCTTGACATTCCCATGTCAAATGTCAAGCGTTCGTTGAACCGCGGTAGTTCATTACAGATTGCGAGTCGCTGATCCTCGTTAAGGTGGCCTTCGGTAGCCCAGGGCGTTCACGTTTACCTGAATGCAACGTATATTTATGGACCTGAATGCTTTGTTTTTACTTTTAGGGTTCAGTACTTAAAGTAATCAAGTTTGTAAGAGGGGTAGGGCACAGCGGAATGTCATCTCGATCTATTTGGAGCAGCTTAAGGCGCTGTATGCAGCTGCGCATCGAAAAAGTGCCTTTTCCAAACAGATTATTAGTATACTTGTACTATTGCTAGAGATCCAAATTTTTGATATGTATATCTTCAGTTTATTGGCTATGTTCTTACTTCGTAAAATCACGATTGCTTACAAAAACCTCGATAGATTTTGCCTTTCAAAACAGTGCTTTTTTACCACCAAACTCGAAATATCTCAAAAGTTATTTGGAATATTACAATGAAATTTGTTATGATAGGTAGCTTTTTGGTAGATCTATCTACCGGCTTCTTAGAATTTCAATATGTTTGATAATTCAATACATTTGGTCATTTGTCTGAAAAACCGGGTGTCCGCGTCATGCATGCGCGGTGGCGAGTACAATTTAGTACGCCCGTGGCCACTGCCGACGACGGACCTGTGAATGTTTACCTGGCACGCAAATACGCCTTTTTGCAGCAATTATTTCGAGTTATCAAGGTAAATAATAATATATAAAGGAATAGGAAACGCTAATACATGCTGGAGAACACATTCGAAATGATAGAATAACAAATATAAGGTATGCGATATTTACTACATTAAAGCGTTTCTACATCCGCACCTAAAACGTATTAATAGGTAGCTGGAGCATATTGACAAGATGTCAATAAAAATCTTCAGTTATCCTGAATACGTATTTAGAACTGTTAGGTAGTAAGTAGTCGGGTGTAAATCGGATTCGAACACAAGCACATGGTTGGGGGGGTAATGGCACCAATTATGGACTGTACGAATAATAGATTTATTTATTCATACAGAAATATATCAAAAGCATTTAGGGCTATTGCGCCAGATAGCGACTACCTAGACTAAAGTCCTAAACGAGTTGGTGAACTGAAGTATATTTACTTGCTGTTTAGTAGATTATATTAAAAACGAGTGCGGAAAAAGACCCTGCCACTCCACCAGCAGCAGGCCACGGCCCTTCCTCATCTTCGTCATAGACATACATGCATACATACGCTACGGCACATCTGTTCGTCCAATATTCCGCAGTGTCTCAAGACGAGAGTCTTTGACCAGTGTGTGTTGCCAGTGATGACATATGGAACGGAAACGTGGTCGCTTACTATAGGCCTCATAAGAAGGCTCAAAGTCACTCAAAGGGCGATGGAGATGGCTATGCTGGGAGTTTCTCTGCGCGATCGCATCAGAAATGAGGCTATCCGCAGCAGAATCACGGTAACCGATATAGCCCTCCGAATCGCTAAAGTTAAGTATCAGTGGGCAGGGTAAATTGCACGTAGAACCGATGGCCGTTGGGGCGGAAAGGTTCTCGAGTGGCAACCACGTACCGGAAGGCGCGGCGTGGTTAGGCCCCCCACAAGGTGGACTAATGACCTGGTAAAGGTCGCGGGAGTCCGCTGGATGCGGGTGGCGCAGGACCGGCTATTGTGGCACTCTTTGGGGGAGGCCTTTGTCCAGCAGTGGACGTCTTTCGGCTGATATGATGATACATACGCTCGAAAAATATAAACTTCCTTCTGAGGCAGTCGGGTACAAAGTACTACAGGGTGTTCCCCTATACAGCTGCAAAACTTTGCCAGCTGTTTGTGCACATGATACCCATCACAAAACACTAAAGTATGCCGTTTCACATCTCGATCTCACTCTGCCACCGCTGTTTCTCCAAATAACTACAAAGAAAGCCTCCCCCGCCACGCCCCTTTAAAAATAAGCCCACTAAAGCAAATAAATGTGACGTTATCTAAGTGAACATACATTTTGTCGGTATGGAGTAATTGATATGACTCACTCACTCACTCACTCATCAACGCACAGCCGAAACTACTAAGACTAGAGAGTTGAAATTTACACCAGAACTACCTTTTACAACGTAGGCAACGCTAAGAAGGATTTTTGGAAATTCCACCCCTAAAGGGGGTAAATAGGGGTGCAAAGTTTGTATGGGGGAAACTTTATTTTTAGAGCTAGAGACTTAATTGTTTGCATAAAGATTACTTATTAGAATACAAATTAAGTACTTTCAATTCAATTACATTTATTTTGTTAAACATAGGTTACAACTTTTACAAGTATTGTTGGTATACAAAATATAAGACTTCTGTGCATTACCCACAATGTAGGTTTTTAAAATATTTCAGCCAGCTAATATATTTATAAAAATTAAAAAAAAATGTCAATACAGTGATTAGTGTTAAATACTTCAAATACATGTCAAAAACTCTCAAAAAATACTATAACTAAAGAATATTATAACTAAGGAATGTCTGGAATGGAATCATGTTATGTCGTAGGGTCGTTTAAGTAATCTTTAATGGTATAATAACACTTTTCAATCAAATATTGATCTATTGATTGAAATGATTGATCCAATAATGTCATGGAAAGATCACATAGATACATTATACAGTAAGTTAGCAAGAGGGATCTATGCTCTAAGACAGTTAAGACCACTTGTGTCAGAAAGTTGCTTAAAAGAGCTGTATTATGCGTACATATACTCTCAATTTTCATACGGGATAATGCTTTGGGGCAACAGTACGGATTATGAGCGCATCCTAAAGATCCAGAAACGTGCAATTAGAGTACTTCCCTATGCAAAGGACAGATACACGTGTCGCGAACATTTAAGAAAACTTAGTATCTTAACATCAGTTTCAACTTATATATTGGAAGTTTTGATGTATGTTAAACGTTATCCAAATGAATTTCAAAGGAGAGGTGAAAATAGTTCGAGATCAATGAGAAATGCGAATAACTTAAAAAGAAGCGGGTTGTGTCCGAGATACAACCGTTAATTAAGTTTAAGTGGATACTTATTTGTTAGTTGTCCCCGTAAAATATATATCTGCATTAATTCACTAAAATCTGTATAAGCACAGATAAATCGGTATATATAGCAACATTGACTGACGTAGCTCGTTTGACTCGCGAGGCATTGAAAATGGCGGCATAGTTTTCATGCCCGTCACATAAACTAAATAACATTTTGTGATTAACAACTAATAGCAAATAAAGAAGGATTAAAACATGTAACAAACAATTATTTGAAATCAGATTAGGCTTCTCTACAAAAAGTTAATCTGGAAAATATGTGATACATTTTGAACTGTACCCCTATACAAGAACGCGAGCAAAGAAGTATCCACTTCAAAACAACCTCGCCCAGACTTAGAATAGGCACAAAACTTCCGAAGTTAATAGGACAAATACTTTTTAACCGGCTACCTTCAAACCTTAAAACCATAACGAACGACAACTCTTTTCGCTTCCATGTAAAACAACTATTGCTTGAAAAAACACTGTATAGTTTACAAGAATTTCTTTCAAATTACTAAATAACAAGATCTTAAAAGCTTGACGTTAATATTTGTATTATGTTTTCTTTCTCTATTTTATGTAATAGCATTATGCTATGAGTATGAGTATTATTAAACTATTTACAAATAATAACAATTCTGTACACAACTGTACACATCTATTGTATTTTATTGTAACTGACAAGTTATAATTTTAACACATTTTTAGCTGTATATTCATTGTACTATGATTTCAATTGTAAAATTATGATAATAAACAAATCTGAATCTGAAGTCAATTGTCTTTTAAATTTATTAATATCCAGTGTTTAATTCGGTCTGGAATTTTATTGAAAATGTTTGGTGCCATTCCCAAGATTCCGCATCTGATTAGCGCTGTGTTGTTGCTACTCTGCAAAGTTTTCAATTTTTGTTTGTATTGTTTACGTGTCGGAAATCTGCGGCCTTCTGAAACGTTACTGAACATGCTTGGATTGGTCTTGACAAAAATACCTACTTCTAGGATATACAGTTCTTCTAGTTTGTATGGAGAGCAAGACATTTTTAAAGTAAGGGATTTGTAACTTCGGTTTTAGACTGTTTACTTAAAGACTAGGTACAGTCAGCGTCATATAGTTAGTAGCAGCCAAAGTAGCCAAATATATCGTAACACATCCTTACACATATAGTAACAAAGACGTGTTGCGATATATTTGGTTACCTAGGCTGCTACTTACTATCTGATGCTGACTGTACAATACTTATTTTAATGTTTTTTTTTATTAAACAAACATTTAAATTTCTTAAACAAACATTTAGACGATAACATGTTATACGTGGACGAAGTCGCGGGCAACAGCTAGTTTATATATATATATTTATTTAAGCTTTATTTATTCCATATTGTTTGTGTTAGTACATATTTACTAAATCTAAAAGATTTATGCCATTTTTTCTTTCTTATATGGACCCCATTCGGGTAAAAGCCATATATCGCCAGATATTAGGAGAAAAGAAGGGCACTGGAAGCAACAAACTGGTCAGGGCCGAAAGGCAAAAGAAGGAAAGGTAGACGACGAAGACGTTGGACCAATGACATAACTGAGGTCGCCGGACCTAGCTGGATGCAGTTGGCTAAAGACCGAAAAAAATGGCATGAGATCGAGGAGGCTTTTACCTAAATTTACATTTGCTTTAAAAAATTCAATATAAATCAAACAAAAAAAGACAATTAAAGCTTAATTTATATTTATATAATTACTTCCGGTTGGAAAATTTGTTGGATTCTTGTGTAAAGCATCTTAGAATAACGATTAAAAATGAAATATACAAAAAAACGCTATTATAAATTAATGATTTTCGAAACCGTATTTTGCCTGGAGTATAGAGCCAAGTATAAGCCTAATCTTGTTGGCTTGTTGAGAGTATCAAGGTCCATCGCGGTGTGGCCGCTGGTCGAGGTAGCATGGTAGGCAGCACGCGCCGCGCGAGCGCAGTGACATAACACTTTTAGGTATTTAAGAGACAAATTGAATTTGTTATTTTTATATGATGTTTGGTCAAATTACATTTTTTAATACACATAGTCATGTACTGAAGAACTTGCTGGTCTTAAAATAACCACCCTGTATAATAAAATGCTCTTCTGACTAACAGTGGTCTAATTATCCAGATTTTGATCAGTCAGTCATACTTATGTAACAAAGGTAATAATTATGGTAATAATACTCCTTGCATTTCATTAAATTGTCAAAAGGGCCTCTACGTGTTGGCTCCGTTGGTACTTTGTAGGTACCTAGCCCCACGCATGCCTCCCAAAGGTCCGGGTCATCATTGTCCCGTGAGCGGGAAAGACATACATGGTAATAATATAATTTGCCAGGAGATAAATAGATGAACATAGCTATTTGTTTATTATTTTTGATGGTTTCTTAAGCGGGTGTTAACCGGCGCTATAACTTTACCTATAGAAGTAATCGATTTTATTTCGGTTTAAAAAACCTGTAATATATTAGTACAATCCATAATTGGTGACGTTCACCCTTAGGAAGTGAAGATGTAGGTACTATTATTTTATCAGTTCTACGTATTTGGAAAACGGAAGCACCCACATAGGAACTGGGAAAACGATAGGTGGATTGATGATGAAGAAATCTGTACTAACATATCTTTGGAAAGTAAGTGTCCATAATTGATGTCATCGTACTACGATGTACTTAAGAACTGTAACTACCTATTATTCCTTATTTTCTTAAAAAATATAGATTTAAATAATTAAATAAACAATAAATATTTGGGGGCAATCTTACACAAATCAACCAAGATTTGAAAAATAAAACAATTATTCAAGAAGACAAACATTTGATCGTATAATCCGCAAAAACGAGCCGAATACGGATGCCAACAGAATAAGTCCGTTAGCGGGGTGCGCGGGACGCGCGTCTCCCGCTCCGTCTGCCTCACCTCCGCAAATACCTAAATATCGTCTAATAAGAGCGCCTTAACTGGGCATGTAGGTACCGACTCCTTACAGAAGACCGTAGCCATAATAAAACCACTGCTTGCCCTCTAGGTACGTGGCGTTGTGTTGTTTTTACTTTTAGGCTCTACACTCGCGAGCAAAAAAATCGACTCAACATTTTTTTGGATTTCAATGTGCTATATCTCTAAAACTAATATAGGTATTCGTAGCATAGTAGCATTTTCTGAAAGCTGGAAATGTAAGCTTTCAGAAAATATCAAATTCAAGTCATATCTTTTTCAGGTTCTGAAAAAAAACGTGATTTTTCACAAAGTGGTGGAAAACTGGTTAATTTCATAACCACAACATTGAAAGAAAACAAATTTTATGGAGGAAAAACCGTTTATTTTTCATGTTAATACCGCGTATTGCCACCATAGGCGTTTCTTACACACTCGATACGGTTCCTCATGGACCTTATCAGCTTTCTGATGGTGTCCTGCGGGCAAACGTCCCATTCCTCGACCAAAGCAGCATGAAGGGCCAAAATCGTCTCCGGGGCTGGATCCCGCGCTCGAACCTCCCTCTTCAGGTAATCCCACATGTGCTCGATGGGATTCAATTCCGGACTCAGCGGTGGCCAGGTAAGGGTGGGGATGCCGACCGCCGCCAGGTACGCTTTGGTCACTCCAGCGGTGTGACAAGGGGCGTTATCTTGCATCAAATGAAACCCCTCGTCAAAAAAACCTGCGTATGGGACAACATGGTCCTGCAGGATGTCAGTGATGTACCTATCCGCGGTCAATCCACCTCCTCGGCCGCCACCAGGGCTGAAAACCAGCTCAGTCCTCGCCTCCATTGAAATGCCCGCCCACATCATGACGGAGCCGCCGCCGTAGGCGACTGTTTCTGAGAAGCAGCATTGTGCAAACCGCTCTTCAGGTCTTCGGTACACCCGTCCTCTTCTGTCGCTGCCATGGAGACAAACTCTGCACTCATCAGTGAAGAGTACCCGGCTCCATTGCTCGTAGCTCCAATTTTCGTAGCGTGCTACGAAATCCTTGCGTAGGTCCCGATGTCTCTGCGTCAATTTGGGCCCCGTAGCTGGCCTTCTTAGGGTGAGGTTTGCTTGCTTAAGTCTTCGGCGAACTGTCTAAGAGCTCACGGGCTCCTCACGGGTCCGCATCAGCTGCTGCTGGACGTCAACGCCGGTCAGGTGGCGATTCCGAAGACTGGTCGTCACGATGAAATGGTCCTCTCTCTCGGACGTGCACCTTCGACGGCCGGATCCCGATCTCCGAGTAAGGGTTCCGGTCTCAGCAAATCGACGATAAACCCTGGAGACAGCAGACTGACTTAAATTCAGCTGTTCGGCAACTGAACGCTGAGAAAGTCCTTGATTCAGCAAGGCGACGACTTGGGCGGCTTCATTTTCGGTGGTGTCCATTTTTTCCAGGTGGTTTCAGTGGTCCAATTGCGAGAGATGTGCACAGGTAACTTGTGATAAGCGACTGATAAGAAAAACAGGTTTACACCTGTTTTTATGCATCCTGAAGGCGCTCAACTCGTGGGTAGTTTAAGGCGGTTAAATTTCAATTCCCGTTCAAACGAGCATATCCTGAAAGTTATGCGTCTGATTTTCATGATTGTTGCGTTTTTTAAAGCTGAATAAATTTATAACAACGTGGTATACTCATTTTTCCTGTAACATTTCTCAGTTGCGAAAAATTTGCCCTAAACCAAAAAATGTGGCGTGAGTCGATTTTTTTGCTCGCGAGTGTAGTGGTTAAAGAACTAGAAGTTGCTGTTACTCAAGGCAACATGTTCACAAAAATGACGTAGGATGATATAAATTAGCAACTTTCCTAAAAAATAAAAATTGTTTCAGTTAGATTATCAAAAAAATATTGGCCACGTATTTTTTATTTAGTTAATCAAAGAAAAAATGGTGAGGATATATGTAGCCTGTTAAAGTTCCACGTGACGTGACATTATGATACACTTTTTAGCATAACGTGACGTCACGCGAAAATTTAACGGGCTATATCTTCACCATTTTTTCGCCTATTGCCTGCTATACGGCCACAACTCAAAATTAAAACACATTTGAGATGTGGCTCTATGGCAGTGCAATAGAGCCACATCTCAAATGTGTTTTAATTTTGAGTTGGGGCCGTATAGCAGGCAATAGGCTTTTTGTTTGATATACAAAATAAAAAAATACGTGTGCAATATTTTTTGATAGTTAATCTAACTGACGATGACGGACTAAATAGAATCATATTTTTTTTTACTAAGGAAGGTACCGAATTCTCCGACTCCAAAAAACAAGATTTGCCAATTCTTAATGTCTGATCAATATAAAAAAATGTTTAATTTTTACTTGGTATTCTAGTTTCTCAGAAACATGGTTTGCAAATTTTGTAGGATATTCGTACCTACTCGTATCTTTATATGGGCTTATTCTACATACCTACCTTCATTCGAACACCGTAGGTAAGTAAAATACATATATTTAATAAAAACGGTTCATTCACCATTATAAAGTCGAAAATCGCTCGACATCACTAAGAACCGCGAATCGGTTCGAAACATCTCGAGTGATTTTTTGATTTAAAAACGTGAGTGATCCGTTTTCATTATATTTTAGTATGTCGGATTCTCACGGAGTTTTCTATATTAAATTGCAAGTAGATATACCTTAAGCTTGTAAATAGAAATTCGCTTTACAACTACACGCATTGATAAGTATAATAATTCTTGCTTTTAGTTACTCATCTGAACATTATCGCATACGAAACTATGAACAGACATATATTATAAGTTAAGTTTATAATGATATGTATGTTAGTCTTTAAGGTATTTGTAATATGGGCGTTGTTGCCAGATTTAAATAAATAAATAAATATATTTTAGCTTTTTTTTACCTAGCGTTACACTTTTTTTGTAAACCCGTTTTCGTTCATGTCGGCCTTCACGACATCCAGCCATCATACACTGTAACATTATTACACAATATTAAATCCTTCCTAATGCAGGCTTCCGTAATCAATTTATCCGTGAGGTGAACAAGTTTTTGCAGCTCCGTGCAATTTCAATGCAAAACGGCGTCTCTAAAGACCATTTTATTGTAACGGGAAGCCGTTAGTTGCGCAATTTGTGTGAACTTGCGTGGATTGCGACGGATACCTATTATTAGTTGAATTGGAATTAGTTTACGACCGTCCTTTAAATAGTTTGTAGTTAGGTATATCATGTTTAATGTGGCAGCAAAATTTATGAGGGGAAATAATATATGGCATACTTTTTCTACGGTGGCCCAGTGGTTCAAGCATGCGGCTGTTAAACGGCGATCGTGGATTCCAATCCCAGCTCATACCATATGTACGGAACTAGCTTCTGCCCGCGACTCACGTAGTTCCATACAAACTTTCAGCCCGCATTTCATTCCCTTAGGGGTTGATTTTGGGGATAAAACCAGCCTATGTCCTTCCCTGGGACTCAAACTATCTCTATACCAGTAACAGAGAGACAGACAGACAGACACACTTTCGCATTTATAATATTAAATATAATAAATAATATTAGTATAGTATGGATAGTATTTGATGTTTACCGTTAACTTTTCAGTGAAGGAAAAAATCGTGAGAAAACCTCCATACGTTTGAGAAGAAATTCAAAATCAAGATTAATTATTTATTATGCAATTAGGCCACAAGGGCACTTTTACATGTCAAATGGTGTTTTACAATATAATAGTACTAGTCGTACACAAGTATATAAGTAAACGGATAACAAACTAAATGTCACTAAATGAAAAAAAATCGAAAATTATGCATTACATTCGATTTTGAAGGTCTGTATCAGAATTAATAATGGGGGTTGACGAAGGGATAAGTGTAGACCATATGCCTTTCTTTACAGACCTACTCAGAGAAGTTAAGGGAAACTGCTTTAAAATTTGGAAAGAGTATTTTAATGAGAGGTCGAAAGTGAAAGGCATATGGTACAAAACAATTGTCAACGAACCGCCAAAGATACCTTGGTTTTGTGACGCTCAGCTAAATAGACCACTTGTAGTTACAAGCATGCGACTGCGCTCCGGGCACATGCCACTCAATGATGAGGGTGGTGGACTCTCCAGACTGTTGCATTTGTCATGTGAGGGAAGATACCTACCACGCATTGGTGGAGTGTGCTCGGATCGGAGCCGAACGCAGAACATTTGAAGAGCAGTCAAATCTTAGGCTCACAGACGTAGGCTCATGCAATATCTTGTTATCTAACCCCACATCTAAGTTAGCAATCAAACTGTACAACTTAATTATTAAATTACTGTGTGTACTTACCTATAAGGCCGGCATCATCGCTCAGCGACGAAGGCCTTCTTTTTATTAAATAAAGATTAAAAAAAAAAAAAAAGAATTAATAATAAGTTGATGATATTAATTTAGTACCCCAGAGATGTATAAGGTCTCGGAGCGTCCAAATACAATTAATAATTACTCTAATGTTCTAAGATATGAATACTGTCTCTAAGCGTTAAAACAGAAAATAATTATGTGAAGTCCCCAACTCGCACTGGGCCAGCGTAGGGACTACTGCCCATTCCCTCTCATCCATGAGAGGAGGCCTGTGCCCAGCAGTGGGACGTATGATGATAATGATGATGATGACAATGATACATTTTCTGCTTGCTGCATGCCTTAACTCTTTTTTAACCCCCGACGGAAAAAGAGGGGTGTTATAAGTTTGACGTGTCTGTGTCTGTGTGTCTGTCTGTCTGTGTGCCTATGTGTGTGTATGTCTATGGCATCGTAGCCCCTAAACGAATGGACCGATTTGAATGCGGTTGTTTTATCAAAAAGCTGACGTGATCGAGATGGTTCTTAGCTACGTTTCAACAAAATCGGTTCAGCCGTTTTTCAGATATTGAACTTTGAAATGAAAATTTGGGGGTTTTTTCAACTTTTCTAAGTTGTAGTTTGTAGCCATAGACGCTATGTCAACCACATAATGCTGGTCAAATGTGTCTTTTAATACGGCAGTTGACCGCAGTAAAAAATAATTATTCCTACATTCCCAATAAATAGAACTAACGAAAATACTAGAAAAACATCATGTTTCAAGTTTTTTTTCTATTTTATAGATTTTTAAATACACATACATAGAAAAATCTTGACGTCACTTGTTCCTATTTCCCTATAAACTTTAGACTAACAGAGCGTTTTTAGGGTTCTTTACCCCATAAGACTCCGCTGTCCGTCTGTCTGTCTGTCCTTCCGTCGTAAAAACGGCAAAAAAATCACGTTTGTTGTATGGGAGCCCCCTTAAATACTAATTTCATTCTATTTTTTTTTGTATTTACGGCAACAGAAATACATCATTTGTGAAAGTTTTAATTGTCTAACTATATCGGTTCATGAGATACAGCCTGGTGACAGACGGACAGCGGAGTCTGAGTTATAATATAAGGTTCCGGTTTAACCTTTTGGGTACAGAATCCTAAATAAGGTTTAATTGCATGAAATTATATAAGAGAAGATGGAGTTGTTTATGCGGATTAAGAGTCCAACCAAAACTTTGGCTTCATTAGGCCTTAACTTAATAGTCCAGGCAATGAACTGACAACTTGTATGGAAAAAATGTCAAATTTGGAAATAATTTATAATAGCTGATTTTTTCTTTGTAATGGACACATTATTAATTAAATAGTCACCTAGCGACAAAATCCAACAAAATTTCAGACATCAAAAAAATGATAACTTAACTAGCTTCTGAAAATCCAGAAAAAATATTAATAAATGGTTTTATCTTTATTATGGTTCATTTACATTTGCACTATAATATTCAAGATAAATAATAAAATAAACTGATGCTTTATTTCAATCCATTTAAATACTTCCGGATAGAAAGTTTGTTGGATTCTTGTATAAAGCATCTTACAATAATGTTTTAAAATGATATAAAGAAAAAAAACGCTATTACAAATTAATGTTTTTCAAAACCGTATTTTGCCTGGAGTACAATATCCACAGAAGAGACGTAATCCTTAATTTCTGTATGACCCAACAGTACCTCGATTTTTTTTTTACTCCTTAGGCTAACACTTACAGTCTAGCTACACGTGTTAATAGGACATGCATTTAATACATATTTAGGTATAACAATGGTAAATAAATATACAAGAAACAATACAAATGAATAAAGATAAAACTATGGTAAATAAATGGTGTGAATCCATGCTACATCCATCGCATTACAACTTGCTCAGAGTACACAAATAATTAAGTGCCTACAGACAAATTAGATCTGCCTTCTTCAAAATCGGATAAAGTGAAGAGTCAGGCTATTAGAAACTTAGTTAACAACACCTAGCTACTATAGGCATGCACAAATATAGCCCAGCCTAGCTTATCCCATTGTGCCAGGCAGATACAGAATAGGAAGCTCATTTCCATACCTGCTCGCAACGGGCGCAAAGCTAAGTATCGGCTAAATCACATATTGTACGTAACGAAACAATTGAACAAATGTTCTTACACACAATAGTCAGCGAACGGGTGTCCCGGTTAGGGTTGTCACTTGGAATATTAATGTACTTATGTACCTATGTATGTTTTTGATGTAGGTATCTATGTGAAAATGTTATGGTACCTTAAATATAAACCCTTGAATTCATTTTGTTTCAAAAATCTACCGGTAAAAACAAATGCAACTGCGTTCCAAATGAAAAAGATTTAAGTTCCTTTCAGGAGAAAAAATAATTTCAGTATGCTCATGGATATTACGGGGTCCATTATCAATCAAAAAAGTACGTATCTTTTGTTATCTTAGAGTAACATTGCAAGTGCCAAGAACATCGTGCAATTGCATTGCATTCTTACTTATTAATATCATATTTATAAGACCGAGCTTCTCCAAGAAAAAAATACATATGACTTGAAAAACCTTTTATTTCTACATGCAATTCGAACTTACTTGTATTAATAATGAAGCACATCAAAATGTGACTTATAGCGAAAAAAAAATTTCATAACATAGTGTTGATGAAACTGACAAACCAATACTCACGGCCATTAAGAGTGGTACAGTTTGTACAGGTTTTATAAGCAAAGTGCACCTGTTTTCATTGGTTTTGAGTGTAGTTTCTATGTGAAACATAAAATACGGTTTTGGGACAGCCCTAGTGTATTCGTACTAGGAAGAGTTACGTCCTGCAGGCTTCAACGGCCAGGGCGTAACCCCTACATGAAGACAAATTTACTACATTTGATGCGGTTTCTATACTGGGTTGAACCATCTAAACGAGCTATAAAAACGCGATATTCTCGTTAAATTTTCTAGTTTAGGAATCGAATGACATACACGTATCTATTATAATTGACATATCTAATAAATAATATTTGCAAATGGTATATATGTTATTGAAGTATTTATTGGTCATACAGACACGGAAAAGGTTGTCTCTTATGTAAACATATAAAACGTGTTCTGGAAGGAGAAAATTACAGTGATGGCTATTACTTAAGGCTTGACCAACATCATCATCATCATCATTTTCAGCCTGTAATCGCCCACTGCTGAGCATAAGCCTCTCTTCGCGTACGCCACTTATCCCGGTCCCGTGCTAGTCTCATCCAGAAATGACCCGCGGTCTTTTTTATGTCATCAACCCATCGAGCTGGTGGACGACCAACGCTTCTTTTTCCTGCAATTGGCCACCAATCCGTTAACGTTTTGGTCCACCTACCGTCACGCTGCCTGGCAATATGTCCTGCCCAACTCCATTTGAGTTTGGTTATGACTTCGCCGACGTCACGCACCTTAGTGCGACGACTTGACCAACACACTGATAATAATCTTATTTCAATAATATGACGAAATCTACTGGCCAGAGGAGATTGTCCTAGGAAAAATCTCGATAGCGCGATTCAGGAGTTGAAGCAGACGGTACAACGCCATCTACGGGGTAATTTGACAAAGCTATAAAGCGCTAAGGTAAAGAGAATTGCTACGTGGCTGAACACTACCACTAATTTGGCATTTCATCCAAGATCTATTGACATAACAGCGTTGTTTGCAAACTATGCCGCATTGTTGTGGTCGTCCAGTTACCTCACGTTACACTGTTTGTTTATTATGAGCAATTCGGTAATGTTTTGGCATCTCGAGACGTCCACGCTAGTTAGGCTGTTTACAAATCTGCGGACTCATTCTGTGTTTACTTTTGGCGTACCATAGTCCTAATTAACGTTTTGATTACATGATTGTTCAGGTAGTTCTAAGTTTAAGGAAGTGTTTAAGTTAAACTCTTAGCTATTTTCAATTAAAGTGTACCCTAATTAAGGTAGAAATTAAGAAACCAATTAGAATTTTTACCTTAACTAGGGTACACTGTATTAATTGAAAATAGCCAATAATGTTACGGATCAATAACCGGTGTTTAGAAGAAAAATGTAAGGCTTAAATAATATCATGTACACCATCATACAAATACGTAATTTTTCAAGTATAATAGATATACAGGGTGTCCGGTGATTAATGGTCAACCTTCTTCTAACCACGAATATAGGGCACCTTAGACTGGTCCAGAAAATCAACTTTAAGGTTTAGTTAAGGTGGTTCGATTGCCATACAAAACGTTATTTGACATTCGCAGGCTAACGGCGTGATATTTAAGGAAACTTATGTAACAAACTTTCATAAATTGGCTTTCCATTTGCGCCAAATTCCCCCTTTCCTAGAATAAACTTTGAAGAAACTGGTTTGGGACGTGATATTTTGGGAAAACTATTTTTCTCAAATTAATCTAGTTCATAGAAGTTTATTCTAGGAAAGGGGGAATTTGGCGCAAATGGTAAGCCAATTGATGAAAGTTTGTTACATAAGTTTCTTAAAATATCACGCCGTTAGCCTGCGAATGTCAAACAACGCTTTGTATGGCAATCGAACCACCTTAAAGTCCCCTGGTTTTCGAGATATTCGCACTTTTCGAAGAGAAAATTGTACCAAAACTAGGTGTTCAAAAGTGAACATTAATAGCAACATCTTTATTTGTAAAGATGTAAATGGCATGTGTTATACCATTTTAGAATCATTATTAGATAAACTATTTTTCAGGAATTTGGCCACTCTGGTCTTCATACCCATGTCAACGTAGTTAATAAAAGTTGCCTAGTTACTCACATGCGATAATATATATCAAAGTAACGTCATGCTCTAACTAGCTCTTATGGTCACAGTTTGCTATACGATTTAGAACCTTAAGTGGGTTGGAATTAAATTCCTTGACTGTACTGTATACCCCAGTTGGGCTGCTCCAAATACCTATGAGCGAGATGACATTCCGCTATCCCTCTCCGATCCCTATTGAAAAACAGGCTAAACTCCCTAGTAGCAGAGAACTTTAATATTATCATAGAGAAACCAAAAGAAACCCACCCACAGTGATATTACTTTTAAGTGGATTTTTATAACTTAAGTAAGCATTTCTCTTTTTACAAGGCAATTTGATCGTCATCACGCGTCGTCATTACGTCGAATGATTTTATTGTCAATCGCGTAAGAAGCAAATTGTCAGCGTTGCGTAAAGGCGATACTTAGCTATAGGTAAAAGTTAACCGATCCAGAAAAGCTTTAGAAAACATCAGGCTATAATAAGCTGCTTAACAGTATGTGACAATCTTTTTTAAGATGATAAGAATCTATATTTACGTGTTATAAATATTTTGTGATAAGTCAAAGTCGAAGTTATGTGTATACAGTTTTCGCCGTATTACAGTAAGGTGAAAAGTAAACATATATATGACGTGGACTGTACATTACACTAACAGTTTTGTTTTTAATGTATAACTGTACAACATAAACGTGGATAAGTAGTTTTTTGTGAGTAAAACAATAAAAAATGTATTCAAATAGCCACTAAATCGGATTAAATTTTGATATCATAGTTTCAAAAAACGAAACCATATTCTTTTGTCGAAACAAATTTCGAGATAAGAAACATTATTATTTTACCGAAACCGATTTCGAAAGAAGAAATATTATTCTTACTTGAGAACTGGTGGAAACAAAATAGTGTTACAAATGAAGGTACCTACCAAGTAGATAAAGAAATACCAAATTGATGCAAAAACCTATTTTTAGGGTTCCGTACTCAAAGATTAAACGCGCGGGACACTATTACTAAGACTCCGCTGTCCGACTGTCCGTCCGCTTGTTTGTCACCAGGCTGTATCTCACTGATACCGTGATAGTTCCAGCTGAAAATTTCACAGATGATGTATTTCTGTTGCCGCTATAACAACAAATTCTAAAAACACAGAATAAAATAGTTTTTTTATAGATCATGGTACGGAACACTTCGTGCGCGAGTCTGACTCGCACTTGGCCGGTTTTTCCAACTTATTCCTTTACTGCATTTAGAAGTTGAGTAGTGCTCAGTATTAGAAATAGGTTTTTTTTATTTAAATGATTAAAAGGATAGTATCACAACTCATAAAACTTTGAAATAAAAAGTAAAAACGTATATACGCGTATGGAAACATTTGAATCGATATAAAATCATGCATATTAAGATATTCTAAAAACATCTTAGAATTTACAATAACAAGGAGGCACAAAGCAAGCAAAGTAAGCGACAAATATCTTCATTATTCTACCCACGCGCACATAAACGCATAACTTCATACGACTGGCACTTGTTAAGCTTATGCATAATGTAACTTGACATATTTAAGGTACGCTCTTCTACTTGTCAATAATATGCTCATAGATGCAAAAAATACATTTATCTACCCATATATCATAAACCCTCCATGATGCGTTCAAGAACCTCACACTATGACCACCATAAAAATAAACTGTTTTGTTAGAACAAATTTCTTATCTGTGAAAATGTTATTATTGCTAAATAATAAAATCGATTTCGATAATATTATTTCATTTAAATTTCGAACATCTCTGAAAAACGAAGAAATTTGATTTGACCTCTATTTTAATATCAGTCGAGATGACGTTTAGTTCGAAATGAATTGTCAAGTTGCATACAAATGTGTCAAATGTCGCACGTAAGTAAAATATCGAACGATATGATGGTTAGAGCAGACTCTAGTTTGTCTCTGAATTAAAAACAATACTATGACAGCTGCCAGAAAACAACGCCGCGATGCCGGTCTTAATATGCGGCTCCTGAATGCATCATGGAGGCTTATGATATGTGGATAGATAAAGCAGTGTATGTAACTGTACATAGTTAGGCATTAAAACACTCGTGTGATGTTATTATGAAACTCGCCTTCGGCTCGTTTCATAAACCCACACTCGTGTTTAATGCCCTTCATTATGTACAGTCATATAAACTACTATTCTCTACTAATTAATAAACGCACTGACCACAAACACAAAGTAAAGTGAAGATCGGAAATGTAGTTTTTTTGTTTTTTATTGAAGTCAATAAATATTCTTTACGGCCACTAACTCTAGGTACACCCTAGTCATGGTCAGTACCTACATATGGTATTTAAAGTTACCTAATTTGTATAACAAAAGAATACCACAGGTTTATTATTTAAAAAAAAAACCGGTCAAGTGCGAGTCAGACTCGCGCACCGAGGGTTCCGGACCACCCCGTACAATAGAAACAATTCCACTATAAACTGACACTCTCTAAGTATGTGTTCACATACTTAGTGCGTGTCAGTTTATACTGGACATTAAATTTTCAGTGATATAACTAAAACATTACGGTTTTCGCAATTTTTCCTTTATCTGTGCTATAAGACGTTGCTTCATACCAAATTTCAAGATTCTGTGTTCACGGGAAGTAGGTATCCTGTAGGTTTTGATTCCCTTGCGAGTTTCGAAATTGCGTTGGCTTAGAAGTTTGATGTTTTCACAGCTTCAAGGGACAGGTAGACCTGAGTATTTGATATAAATTTCAGCTTGATACCTCCACGCGTTCCCGAGAAAAAGGGTCTTGACAGACGAACGGACGGACAACAAAGTGATCCTATAAGGGATCCGCTTTTTCCTTTTGAGGTGCGGAACCCTAAAAATGGGTTATTGGATAATACTTATTAAAAAAAACTAAAAGTAAAAGGTGTCTGCTAGACGGTCGGCAACACGCCCCTCCGACTGAGTGACCTTGGCCGGCCCCGACCGCTGTAGTATGAAATTTTGCTGCAAACAACTGTCTACACGGTCGGTCTGGACCAAGGTGGCTCGGTCAGAGGGGTGTGTTGGCGACCGTCTATCTATTAAGCAATTTTTGGAATACGTTATTTACTTACCTACTGAATTTAAATTGAACAGAATCAATATTATGTTATGACACATGATTCTAAATAAGCTGGTAAAAACAAACATTTACAATATCTATATTATCTACTTTATCTATATTAATAAAAGAAAGTTGTGTTAGTTCCTTTGCTTATAACTCGAGAACGGCTAGAACGATTTTGATGACTGTTGATTTGTTGGATTTTTCTTCGCCCCGAATAGCAGAATAACTATAAAAAAATGGAAAAATTTAGTTTTTTTTTTCATGAATTTTGTACGGCGGAACGAAGTTCGCGGGGTCAGCTAGTTTGAGATAAAAGTAAAAGGTACAGTCCACTGAGTGTTAATGCTCATATTAAGCGGCTGAATACTCTACGTTATAAACTTACTACGTTATTACTACTGTAGTAACGCTGGATGCAAATGAAGATTACCTGTAAAAAATAAAAAAAACATATTTAGTGATGGTCATATCATAACAAATAAGAAAACACATACAACATTGAAAATAATACTAATAATTACACGGTTAAACTCACGTATCAAATGTCACTGCGGTCGACACGTTTTGAACTCTTCGGGATTTCTTTGTTTACGCGGCAGTGTCGCTGGAGCGCTTCAAGCGACACTGCCGCGAAAACACGAAACGAAACATGTCGCCCTCAGTGACATTATACGTGAGTTGACTTGAGACCGTGTAATCATAGTATAAAGACGGCAATTTTGTTTGAGTGTGCGTGCGGCGATGTAAAGATAGTATAGCGCACACATAAAGCCGCGCGCGGTGCGTTTCTAGGAAGATAACATACTTTGCCGTCTTTATACTATGGTGTAATCGAACGAGGGAGCAAAGCAAACGAAGTTCTATGCTTGACCTTGGGCCGAAAATCGTTTGTATGTGCCGCTTTCCCGCTGTTCTCCTCTACAGGTCCCATTTCTCAACCGATTTCCGTGAATTTTTGTGAGCAGGTTGGAAATGTATATATGCATAATATTGTTTACCTACGTCATACCTGGCCATAAAGTTGGAATTACCGCACGCTATGCGTGCGGAAAACCCCACTTCCTGGCCAGATAGAGACGTAAAATGTTGTACTCACCACGGGCGGTAATAAAGAAAGCCTCAGAGCGCATATTTATCGCCCTTGCTTTCGGCTCGGGCGTCAAATACCTACGATCTGAGACATTATTTGTTTAACCGCCCTAGGTAAGTAATGTACTATTATAATCTACAGTAAGCATCGACTAATCAGTGTAATATTATTCAACCTGGCTTATTGGATGAAGGTAAGGTAAGTAAAGTGGTGCAACGGTAGTAATGTCAACTTTCCGAATGAAAGTAATTCAATATTATAAAAGCATTTGAAACGAATTCAAAATACGCGTTTAATATCAGGATAGTGCCCATAAAGCTACCGCGTTCGTAATATGTCCATCATTGTGGAAACCAAACCACCTCTGCTGTCATTGAATGCTTTCAATGCTGTTATGACCCGTATATAAATCTTCAGAGTAACAGTTTGATGTCATTTCTAAGGTAAGGCATTGTCCAGCTTTCTGAGGTAACAAAGAGAAATTTCTCCTTAATAATTGAGTCTTTATTGGTAAACTTTAAGGACATTATGCTGGATATTTACAACTCAATTATACTTAATCTTACAACAATAGGAACTCAGTTAATTTAGATGCATTACAATTAACTTTGCTAGTTAACTGCCTACTCAAAAAAATTGAACAAAGAGTTTTCAGATGAAATTAAAAATGATGCGAAAATGGGAAAAGTGAAATGAAATATTTATGGTAAGTGAAGTTAGGTACAGTTGCAGCCCTAATATCATTTTCGGAACGATAAACACTAGCTTGGGTAAGCACACACTCTAAATCTATTTCTATAAATAGTTTCATACAATGTTAAGTTATAAAAACACTATAATCCGAAGGACTTTCCTCGAAGCTACTAAACAAAAGGTCACAATTGGCTTCTGTGAGAACGAATGTGAGGCTGTGTCGCTAACTGGCCGAGATCTCATACAAAATATCTGGCTAAAGGTCTAAACGTCAACCGATCACTTTCCCGTTCCGGATTATGCGCCCAAATGTCAGTGGCTTTGACATTTTTATGCCGGGACGACATTTGGACGTGACGCAAGAGATAGGATCTAACCAATTAAAGATTAATTTATATTGGTTCTGACCGTGAGAAGATAGAGAGGTTGAAGAGGTTTGCAACGGTCTCCAAAAGTATTAACGCGTAGATCGGCAATTGTTGATACTGTATAAGACTTACTTACTCTCAACGTCTTTGTATTTAGTACACAGAACAGGACACATGAGTCTCTTTTCGCGTCGAGGGTTATAATAAATATTTTTTAGATGCCTGCTGTACTATGCCTACAATTGACTTGTTAGTAACAAAACATAATAAACACGCGTCTGAGAAACTGACTAGGTTAATTCATTAATATTTTCTAAGCAGATTACTGAAAAATTACAATATTTACAAAAAAAAAAGACAAAAAACTGCAATCGTACTTTATACGTGACGATAACTAAAACTGTTATACCTTCTTTTGCAGGCCAGTATATAATCATAATCACACAGACAAGCCAGGTCACTTAGACCAAGAATAAGTTCGAAACACCCATTCATCCCACTTCACACTGTCAGCTTTTTAAGGCCTATTTACACGATCTTAGGCCAATAAATTCCCACGATCGGGTTCGCCTACGACCCATTGTTGGGCAATCGTGTGTTGTCGCCTTTACATTCCCTACTACAGATAGGAAACTTGTTCTCTCGATCTGTTAAGGACTATTTACGCACGTTTGGGATTTTATTCAACGGGGCTCGAGTTATGTTGCTGGTTGAATACTGTCTGCTGTTACGTAGTCCATATGTCACCGTTAGATTGTGAAAACCGTCAGTTTATAATCTTTCCCGTTATATTGTAAACTGACGGAATATTGTAAAATAGCAAAAAAAAACATAATTTTATGCATTCATTTTCGTTCGGTTATAAACTAACAATGTCATATCGTCAAATTGTGAACTGAATCAAATTTGGCTGATTCGGAACGCAACTTGTGCGCTGTTTGGTTGAACGAATTATTCCACTTGCATCAGTTTCCACTTACGTCAAAACATGATTGTTTTATTTTTTTTTTTGTTATTCAGACATTTTATTCCATTTGTTTCGGCTAGCAGTGTCGACGGAGGCTCCTATTTCAGGGCGGTTTGCCCTTCGGGCAACTGAAGAAACCTAACTAATCTAATCTACCTAGTCTTTATGTAAAGTAGACGGCAAACTTCGTGCGCAAATGAGGGGAAGCGGGGGGGCAGCTTGCACGTACAATTCGCCTTTGCGCAGGCAAGGTCATTTGCGCACGAAGTTTGCCTTCTACCATACGTTCCGTAGCAAGCCGCTTTGATCTCAGTTCACAATTTGACGATTCGACATTGAAAGTTTATTTATAAACTAACGAAAAATATTGCGTCAAATTGTGAACGGTTTTGACAGTTCACAATTTTTCGACAGTTTATAATATCGCGAGTTAGATTATAAACTGACGGTGTTCACAATCTAACGGTGACACATACCTAACTATGATTCTCAGGCATTTTTAACTGCCTATAGTGCCTATAAATGTACAAGGTGGGCCCTGTAACAGGAGCAAAAAATTAAACTGTAGATTTTTAGGCTTGAGAACTATCCAAGTGCTTTTACGTGAAAAACATTTTTTTTTAATCTCTAAAATAAGTTTACTTGTATTTTTTTACTCTTCTGGAGTGCTATGAGTAACTTTTTACAAGCTTTATATTAACTTGCACTGTTCGTATGTATGTAAATATGTAAGTATGTAAATATGTAAGTATGTAAGTTGTACGTCAAAATTTGCAATCCATTTTTCAGTCACTTCCCGTTATCCCTTTGAGCTGAAATTTTGCAAGCATATGTATACCGCATGACAATGCAATATTATGATGACTTGGAGCAGATCTGATGCTGGAGCTGGAAGGTGGCCATATGAACACCTCAATAAAACGACACAACCCCGTTGAGTTTGGGCT
The DNA here is from genome assembly GCA_963854355.1 of Epinotia brunnichana. Lineage (NCBI taxonomy): Eukaryota > Metazoa > Arthropoda > Insecta > Lepidoptera > Tortricidae > Epinotia > Epinotia brunnichana. The sequence goes on along the minus strand of OY977946.1, from coordinate 24,572,563 downwards.
CGTTAAAGTCGTCTCAATGAGTAGTTGATGATGGTATGCAGAAAAGTACAGTCGGCAGTAAAAGCTTGTACCAAAAATTACATTTTTGACAGAAACTTATTATTTTAAAAACAAAAAAAATTAAATAAATATTAAAAAATCACAAAAATATCCTTTGAACACAAAATTGCAAAAACTATTATGACTCATTACATGATGTTACCTCAAAATCTGCATTGACTTTTTTTTTTTAGTGCTACAGTTTTATTTATTTTTTTATTCATTACATTTATAAAAGAAAATACATTTCGTTAAATCTAACAGTGTCGTTAAACCCTATCGGGTTTGTATCGACACAGCAATTCGTGAACAGTGATAATATTCAATTTTAGTATTATTGCCGTGCTATGACCTCGTGGTGCCAAGATACATTAGTTGGAGGTCATAACTTTAGATCAAATTTTCTCCGAAACCAAAAATTTTGAAAATGAATGAGCTCACAAGGGGTTACTGCAAATGCTCTAAGGAAGCGTCCTTTTGAATATTGGCTCCTGTTACAGGGCCCACCCTAAGAAGGAGGTTCTTATTTCGTCGGTCTCTTTTATTTTCATGTATGTTCCCCGATTACTCGAAGACGCCTGGACCGATTTGTATTTTTTTTGAAAGGGTACCTATCCTTCCCAGGTACTCTATGGTCATCAAGTCAGGATCTGATGATGGGATCCTAGATACACAGAGGGAACTCTTCAAATAAGGCGAAAGTACTGAATTGAAGTCGATTAACACTTTGTTTTTAAAGTAAATTATTAATATATATTCAATAAAGTACACATATTTAGACAAATCGCGCGCTTAGGTCCTTTTCCCAACTTTCAACGTGTATGGTAATGTTAATGATAAAGAGTGACAAACTCAAAGGCCAAATAATGTATGCCATACGATTAAATTAAAATGATAAGACAAATTATTTTTGAGGGCATTTGAACTAAAACAGGTTTCATGGTCGTTTATGAAAAAGGGCATTAACATACATATATAAGTAATTAATAAGTTAAATCTAATGTTTATTTTTGCTTTTGTTAAGCTCGCCTTGCCGCATTTAGAATTTTGCAAAAACAATGTTGTCCCTCAAAAATTAACCGTCCAGTCGTTGCTACCAGTTTATTGACCTTATATATACGAATTCTAGTTTACTAATTGTTTATTGTCTTCTTAAAGAGAAACGTCAGCTCAGAATGTTTATTTTTGTAATCAACCTGTGTGGATATGTATATTTAAATAAATAGGCTGTCATAGTCTAATGAAGCTAAATAAGTACAATGGCGGTATAAACATAAGACAAGCGGTAAGATAGGGCCAGGATACATTTCTTAGCTGAGGCGAGGGCGACTCCAAAATAAGTACTGTAGTATAAATCACCTGCATCTGTAAGTATGTGTCCCCGTTGCTACTCATCATGCATTAAGAAAAAAATAATAATTTCAAAGTTAACTTCTTTAAAAAAATCACGCACTTTATTATCTTACTAAGTACATATATTCTAGATTAAAAATCTGTCCTCAAAGCAATTGTTAAATATAAAATGTTAACTCGTTTCATTCGGTTCATATTTTTAGATTTTAGGAAACATTTGCCATACTTTGAAACAGCCAGCGTTGCCATCATAGTGACATGCTCAGACATATCCCAGTCAGATAAGCACGGATAGAATTTAAGTACCTGCTAAATTAGTTTGACGAAGATAATATCAAAAGGTATATAATCCCCGCCTGATATTTATGTTTACGTTTTCCACCGTATTCCCTGTGCTGACAATGTATAGATTTATTTGACGTCCTCGGTACAGTGTTACAAATTGGAAGAGAAAAGAAACTTGCTGAAGACAATTGAAAATAGAAGAGGCAAAATGATAGGTCACTTGATACGACACGACATTTTCTTTAGAATTGTTCTAGAAGGTAAGATGGAAGAATGTGGGGTGTAGATGTCGACTCTGGACATGCTTAGCAAGCAACTAATCGACGTAAAGAAATTAGCCGAGGACCGATAAAACTGCCGCCTACTCCACCGACAAGAGCCAAGCTCTTAAATGTTGATGATGATGAGCATGAATATTTGTTTCTGAGTTTTGGGTGTTTCCTATGAATTTAAGTATTTACATCCATTGAATATTATCGTCGTCTAGTACCCAAAACACCAGCGTTATTGAGCTTACTAAGAAGAGGCTAGTTCGAATAGTGACAGTTTCCCCTAATATTTTATTTATTAATAACCGCGCTCGCTTCCGCTTCTGGCACTAAGACCTGCCCCCAAGTGATACTATCGAACACCTTTCACCGGGCACCGGGCAGTTTGCTCCAGATAAGTGAAACTCCGCTTTTGTCTCTTTTTTCAACGCTACTTGGAAATGCAGCGGCCATTTTAATAATGAGTTGATAATTTCACTTAATGCAATTAACGTATCTCGACATTATACGAATAGCGTAATTTGTTCTGTGTCAGCGCTTGAGAGAGTTGGAGCTTGTTATAATTTAATCCAATTTCAAACAGCAGTATTTTGTACAAAAAAATATATAAGTATAACAAAAGTTAGTTAGAATAGAAGCCCAATTCTGGAACGTGTTTTTGAGGAATGAAAAATAGGGATCGTGCAGGGTATTGATACATCTCTATGCGAAGAATGTTACCTACGCGAACACTCCGTTGGTGTGAAAAGTATAATCAGCTACTGCATACAAAAGAAAATTGCTAAATATTCGAACAACTAAGTGAACGATATATTAAACAAACTTATATAAAGTAGACGTATAAGTAGCTTAATGTTATATGTAATATAAATAGCTGGGATGTTACTGAAGTCAGACCGTACGAGTATATCGTACCGTACGTATCAATTTCAAATAATAGAAAATATATTAGCTAAACTAATTACAAAAAAAATAATTCCATTTTAAAATATCAAATTAGTGTATGTCCCTATCAAGAAGCACATCAGTTAACTTACATTTGTTTTGGTGCACATTTTAGCAATGAACCAAAAAATAACCGGGCACATTTTTACTGACAACCGATTGGCTGCGAGTGTAAATCACGCACAGATAGCAGATATGAGCGTGTGCTCCAGTGTGCAATAAATCGGTCCGTCACCGCCCACTCCTCGCATCCACGGTAGCTGATTTTTATCTCGACTGTGTACAAATAGAGTAATGGTTCGAGTGATATAATATGCTAGCAACATGGAAGATGAAAGATGGTATAAGTAATAATGTGTTGCGAAAAGGCCCGGCAGCTAGAAGAGCGGTGCGGCAGAACTGGCCCCCATTTTACTAATTTCACAAACTTACCTAATAATTGTCACCTGATGTCGATTGGAAATATACCATTGCTGGAGCGATAAGTAGCGATAGTTTTCTGTGCGCGGGCTACAAAAACTTGAATTGCGAGCCGCTGCAATCCCCTATTTCCTCCGCCAAATCAAAATCTATGCATATCATTGTTTTCTATGTTATGATTTATATGATAACTGATTTTGTTAATGAACCAGAGCCGCTTGTAAAACGCTCAAAATACACTGACTTTACAATTAAATTACAGGCGTAAAATGTACAAAACTTTAAAAAACGAAACAAAGAGACATAATAGTACTCTTCGCTAATCTATGTTAAAAAAAATCATCATCATCATCATCAGTCGTTCTCTCAAAGCTGAGGATCGTGACATCATTCTTCATCATTCAATTCTTGTTGACCAGGTTTCTCCAAAACAATATTTACTTAGGTCTAAATTTGACGGAGAAAATACAAGTGGCAAATATCACGATACAAGTGGCAAATATAGTTCACTAAAAAGCGGCCAAGTGCGAGTCGAACTCGCACATGAAGGGTTCCGTAAAATAAATTGCGGTTTACGATTTATGACGTATTAAAAAAAAACTACTTACTAGATCTTGTTCAAACCAATTTTCGGTGGAAGTTTGCATGGTAATGTACATCATATATTTTTTTTAGTTTTATTATTCTCTTATTTTAGAAGTTACAGGGGGGGGGGACACACATTTTACCACTTTGGAAGTGTCTCTCGCGCAAACTGTTCAGTTTAGAAAAAAATGATATTAGAAACCTCAATATCATTTTTGAAGACCTATCCATACCCCACACGTATGGGTTTGATGTATTTTTTTTTTTTAAGTTTCAGTTTCGAGTATGGGGAACCCCCAAAACTTTTTTTTTTCCGATTTTTGTGTGAAAATCTTAATGCGGTTCACAGAATACACCTACTTACCAAGTTTCAACAGTATAGCTCTTATAGTTTCGGAAAAAAGTGGCTGTGACATACGGACGGACAGACAGACAGACAGACATGACGAATCTATAAGGGTTCCGTTTTTTGCCATTTGGCTACGGAACCCTAAAAAAGGATGTTGACTGATAGTCAAATCGGCATATTTTTATGAAACGTCAAAATCTTTCTGTTATTAGGAAAATGGCAGGAAATTAAGAATGGGTTCCGTTTTTTGCCATTTGGCTACGGAACCCTAAAAATGGGAAGAATGACAACTTCAAAACGGGGATTAAACGTGAAAAGTGTAACAAGTCAAGATTTACATTGGGTTGCTTTTGGAAGAACGGTGACGTGAAAAATATTGAGTGAGTTTAATCAAAAAATGCCTTTATTTTTAATTAATCTTCAGTGGGTTAGGTGAAAGGTCTTGCTAACCTCCACAAGGTGAATTACTGGTGAACTTCTATTTCCTGTTTTTTATAAGATATTGATAGGTAGTTTCTCGAAACGATCGTAAATTGTTTTAAGTACTTATTTATAGTGGGAAAAATAATAGACGGAACTGACGCGAAAGCGAAATCTTTTTTGATTATAACAAATAAAAATACCCAAGTACAAGAAATCGCGGTATTACACCTGAAACCGTATTTGTTTTTTAGTGACACTTAATTCGTAAATTTGACACTTTGACTCGGGCTCGAATGTCAAATGAAAACGATAGCTTGACAGCAGGGCAGCAAGTGAGACTACGAGTGTCTTACGAAATATTACATCGCTTCGATTTGACTAACTTTAGATAAGTGACTAAGAGCTTTTGCGGGAATGGCACTGCAAACCTATAGTTACGAGTAGTTCAAGAAATCAGTTTGCTTTATAATGTCCAGTAAAACACTAATTCTTTGGGATCCAAAATACTTCATTGGCACACAGTATTTGAAGGATTTTACGGGCACATTGAATAGAATAGAGTAGAAAACGCTTTATTTCGCAAATAACAGTAATTGCAAGAATAACTTTTGGCCTTCGGGGCGGAAAGATTCTCGAGAGGCGACCACATACCGAAAGACGCAGCGTGGCAGTGGTAGAACCCCCCCCCCCATAAAGTGGACTGATAAAGGTCGCGGGAGTCCGCTGGATGCGGGCGGTGCAGGACCGATCACTTTGGCACTCGTTGGGGGAGGTTTATGTCCAGAAGTGGACGTTTTTCGGCTGATATGATGATGATTAAGTTTAAACGTCAATCATTGGGAGTGACAATAAGTTAACAGTATTTTTTTCCGATTCAAATTAAGTAAAGTGAATATACAATTATACATACATACTGATTCTGAATCATTACCTACTCTAAGGAGCAAAGAAAACGGGTACACTTTTCATATAAATCGTACACAAACCAAACCTATTTTCACAACTCTTGAGTGGAATCGAAAGTTTTCCTAATACAAAAAGCAGCCAAGTGCGAGTCGGACTCGCTCATGAAGGGTTCCGTAAAATAAATTGCGGTTTACGATTTATGACGTAAGTATTAAAAAAAACTACTTACTAGATCTCGTTCAAACCAACTTTCGGTGAAAGTTTGCATAGTAATGTACATCATATATATTTTTTAGTTTTATCATTCTCTTATTTTAGAAGTTACAGGGGGGGGGGGGCACACATTTTACCACTTTGGAAGTGTCTCTTGCGCAAACTATTCAGTTTAGAAAAAAATTATATTAGAAACCTCAATATCATTTTTGAAGACCTATCTATAGATACCTCACACGTATGGATTTGATGAAAATTTTTTTTTTGAGTTTCATTTCTGTGTACCCCTAAAACTTAATGTTTTTTTTATTTTTTGTGTGAAAATCTTAATGCAGTTCACAGAATACATCTACTTACCAAGTTTCAACAGTATAGCTCTTAGGAAAAAAAGTGGCTGTGACATATGGACGGACAGACAGACAGACAGACATGACGGATCTATAAGGGTTCCATTTTTTGCCATTTGGCTACGGAACCCTAAAAATTCCATATCTCATTCGCCGAACGGCTCGAAATTCGCAACATTAACCAAAGCTAATTTTCCCATAACTTACAGCATCCTACTATGCCAGTAAACGTTGACACGGTGTATTTACAACAGCGTCGGTTGCTGGCAACATAATAACTTTGCGGTCCGATATCTATGTTGTCACTTTGCATTCGAAATCGCTGCATTTACTCGCCTTTCGATTGTTATCTAGGCTCTAGCCTCGCGAGTTAAACTTAGCGTTTGTGTACAGAGCCATCCATAGTGGCGCATTTACATAAGGCAATAGGTAGCTACCCGCTTATATCATCCATTTTTGCAGAGTAACAATATACGAGTAACAGTATCTCGACTCCAGCCTCGACAAGTCCATATCATAAAAATCAAAATCAATTATTTATTCTACAAATAGGCCACAAGGGCACTTTTACATGTCAAACGGTATTCTACAATATAATAATAATAATCTTACAAAATAATCATTTTAAAATTGCAGATTTTAACCAATTAGTATACCTAAACGGTTAACAAACTAAATGTCACTAAATGAAAACTAAAAAAATCCAAAATTTTAAAATATTATCAATTACATTCGATATAAGGTCTGTATCAAAATTAACAATAAGTTTATGATATTAATTTAGTACCCCAGAAATGTATAAGGTCTCTGAGCGTCCAAATACAATTAATAATTATTCTAATGTTCTTATAGAGATGTATACTGTCTCTAAGCGTTGAAACAGAAAAAAAGGATCATTAATGTAATATTGTCAGAGATGTACAGGGTCAATAACAATAAAACGTGTCAAGAACAGAATGATGTCTCTCGTCAAAATAGTGATAATAACACTAGTATTTAGGTAGTTACTATGCCCTTGCAAGCATAAATATGTCAAGGAAAATTAATGGACTTACCTTTAAAACGCTTTTATCGCAATGCCTTTGGAGTATTTTGAATTAGACGCTTACTGCACAAATTGTAATATTATACATATACGCCCAAATACGGGATACCTACCCCCGTAAGTATGTATGAGATGTGAGTGTTTACGAGTAGAATTTTTGAGTTAATGTGCCAAGTAGTTAGCTAAAACTATTAAAAATATGTACACAGACACTTAATTGCATTGTAATTGGTTTAAAAATATTTAGTTTCCTTTCCAGAATATTATATTGGAGCACGGTTTAAAAATATTTAGTTTCCTTTCCAGAACATTATATTGGAGCACTTTCTAGGTCTGCCTTATCGTCCGCCGTACCGTCGCAGGAAAGCAAGGCTGGTACGGTACGGTTGTAAAACGCGCGTGTCATACAGTGTTGTATACGCATACAGCGAAAGTAGAATTACACCACAAAATGATCTCTCCCATGAAATCTAACATGATTCCATAATAATTTAGCACTTGATCCTACAATAGCTGGTCCTGTCCATTAGATAAAGGTCTCTGAGGCGCAGAGTAGTGGATAATACAGAGAGGTCCTATAATTTATGAAGGCAATTGCACGCTTGTCAGCGCGTCGCTTTTCTAAACTATAACTTATCCATGGATTTCAGCTCACAATGAGCGTCAGATGTAACAAGTGGTACAGGTTAGGAATTATATTGAGAGGTGACCAATCATTTTGTTTCCACATAAGTGTATTTCTACCTAATGATTTTAAATAGAGGTATGGTTCAGGCCAGAGTGGAAGGCACTAGACTGCGTGGCATGTCACCCATGCGAAGTACTGACCAGATAAAGTCTGCTGTGGGCGGGTTAATGGCATGAACACTAAAAGTGCTACAAATCGCATGAGATATATATATAATACAAATCAAATACAGCAAACCATAAAACAAACCTCCCTACTGATGACCACGACTGCTCTATCAAGAGCAAAACAAGAACGAGAATCAATATCGTGAATATCAAAAAAAGTCGTACAACACATTCTAATGCCCGGACCCAATTGGCTATTCGACAGACGTCAGTAAAGAAGGTGGTTTTCAGTTTGTCAGTAGGTTTTTTTGTTGGCGTTTTTATACCATTAAAGTTAAAAAGAAATGGACCTTTTTCAAGACTTGATAGCTTAATTACGTCAGTTTTATAAAATTTACCTATGCAATTGACAAGCAGTTGTCCGTCCTAAAGTTGCCAGCACCCTTTACGCCGGCATCTCTTACAATTTCCAAACAGAACTATTGGGTAATTTGGGTATTGCAGTGTCACCTCACTAGCCCTATGTCTATCGTTCCGGGAATGTGGAGCTTAACTTGGCTACTCTGCGTCACCGCCCACGCGCTGTCGCGACCCGCGCGTAAATATGGCGCTCGGAATTAGAACTACCCGCGGTTATTTATCGGCGTGGAGAAATCGCGCCACTTCCTGCTCGGACGCGGCGCACGCGCCTCGCCACATTACTATAAAAAAGACGTATCTATATATAAGTTACTACGACACATACAACCTTTTTAACCAGCATGGGGGAACGTCATTTGACCCTATAACGCTTTATCAATGTGGACACTTGTCCTGGAATGGGTCTGTAATAGCGTTTTGATTCAATCGAAGGTATGTGGGCGTTGCAAGGGAGATGCGCAAATTAAATAAGGCAGATTGCGATCTAAACTACATTTAGGCACTTGTCCCACCGCCGGCGAGTAGCGAGTACTCTCATAGTAATTCTTACTCGCTTTTACTCGCGCGAGTAAATTACTATGAGAGTACTCGCTACTCGCCGGCGGTGGGACAAGTGCCTTATATACCTTAATGAAATACAGTCAGGTACAGTTAGCAGTGAATATAACCTCAATGAGAGTTCAAAAGTAGTTAAGATATTATTCTATTTATTATCGACTTGGGCCTACCACATGGTTTTTAACAACAATCGGTACTGTTTTTGTAATCCAGAAAAATAATAATGTAGAATCCATTTATAAGCATACGTAGACTCTATTGGGAATCAGAATAGTTTTGTTTTTCAAATTTTATAAATGGTTAACAATGACTTACACACACAGGTCCAATGGTATAGATAAATTAACGAGAGCATGGAATTGCATATGTAGGTAGTAGTATTGTATGTTTACAGGCATTCTATATTTTAATTTCATATTTTATCCATACTACCACTACAAATGCAATTTTATGTTCTCGATAATTCATCTATAATCAATCAACTCAACTTGTAAATTAAATATTGTTCATACGACTTCTTCATATTCTATATCTGACCTTTTAATGATCTTAACAATAGTTATTAACCACATTGTATGTATAATGAGGCGGTTATAGCTCTAAAATATAATTGCGTCAAGATTGTTTACGATTCGTTTTAATATGTTTTCGATCTATTTATATCCTCTTTTAATGGCCCACAGATCACTATCTGATCCAATTGCGTTACGCTTTAGATATCGAGCATAAAGGTTTTATGGTGTTTTATTACATTGACTTGAGTAAATGAGGGTAACGAGCGTGGTGACATAAGTCCGATTTTCCAATTTTAAGGTGGCTTTTAATTGGCTGCATGTTGTAAGACGGATGAGGAAGAAAAGTATAATCATGTTCAGCTTGCAACCGCCTACTGAGCATAGGCCTCTATTCAATTATTATTGGCAAAAAAATACTGACTGTTGAATTTGTTTCGGTGTTTCTTCTTGACAGTGGTCTTCTTTTTCAGAACCGCTGGTAGAATTTGACTTCCTGTAAAAGTGCCATTGCGGCCTACTTACAAATTAAAATTAATTTTCTCAAACATGCAATAAAATGTGGGTTATATCAGGATTTAAAGTATCACGTTTCGGGCGGATCAACTCGAGAGAACTGTAGAGGATTTCATACGAAATTGAAGACCTAGGCCGGGAAGTAATTTTTTTTTAATGTTCATTCCACTATTTGTGGCACGGCATCACGGCATTCAGCCATGAAAATTAGTTTGATTTGAGGAGTTTTTATTTATTTATTTCATTGCATGTTTGAGAAAAGCACTATACATGCCTGGCCGTGAAAAGGGCTTGCCGGCTTCGTATTCAATATCCGGCGTCCCTACGGTCGGCCGTCTATCTATACCTACTCACCCGGCAAGCCCTTCTTTCCCGGCGTCTGCAGTAATGTACTATTATTTCATTGAGTATCCCATTCATCCCAGTCCTGTGCTATCCAGGGGTGCTCGTGATCTTCCTAATGCCATCCCAGCATATTGTATTGTATATTTTACTCTTGCTATAACAAAATGATATTCTCCTACATTTTAAATGGATGTCCAACTCAATATAAAGTCCGAGGGACTTACTGACAACTTACAAGTACAAGTTATATATATTTTTAGGAAACGACGCGATATCAGAACGGCACCACTTTTAGAATTCGAGTTTAACCACCAACGCCATCGTAGCCCAAGGCAGATCATGGCGCATTTTTATCCATCCGCAATGGCATTTACTTGACATTTGACATTATGCGCCACGATCCATCTAATTACAGTGGGTGTGACACATACCTAAACTAGGTCCATTGATCGATACGCTGTCTCAGAACCAGTTTTGATTAATGCATTAAGTTAATGTCGTGCGCACATATTCTAATTAAGGCAGTGTTAAGTGTTATTGTCTCTAAAGGTCAGAATGTACGGAAATATTATGATTTGAAGTGTTAATTGGAGTGTGTGCCACATAATTGATGAATGAATGTGTCAAAATCATAAATAGGTCTGTAGCATCGTAGCTCCCTTAGTACCTACGTTTGAACCGATATGAGTGCGTTTTTTTTAAATGATGATGCGCTCTCTTACTATATACTTTTCTAACTCGAGAAGAGACATAAGCGCGTTGCCAACCCTTAATTGATTTGATGAATCGTTGTATTGATAGCTAGAGACTTATGCTGGCCCCTCACATACACACACACACATCCTCCTCGATACAGTGCATTTTCGGGGGCTCTGGCAATCTGACTTGCCACCAGAAACACAACACCGTGCGAAGGTCGCAGATCTCCCTAGGGTGCGCTGTGTTGGGAGTGAGGGACTTGCATGTCTCTATCTGCCAACACAGCGAATCCTCAAGTGAATAAAGGGTCAGCAACGCGCTTCTGATTCTTTTGGACTCACAAGTGTCTAGGCTACGGTAACTGCTTAGCATCAGGGGGGCCGTAAGATTGTTTGCCACCGTTAATGTATAAAAAAAAAACACATATTTGGTACCAGAGCAAGCTGTGCTGTTATTATGCCGGCGGTCTTTTGCAATAAGATTACAACATTACTATAGCGAATTATAACTTCCAAAATAAACCCACACAACTCACCCGGAATAAATAAACAAGATCAATACAAAACAGGAAGGCATTCTTTATTATTTTTATTTGATACAGTGAACTTAACGCGACATATGACAAACCGGTTGTATAGTACCATCGACAGTTAACTGATCATTAATGAACCTTAACCCAACGACATAAGGTCGACTAGTGGTCATTGTGTTTGTACCTATAAAGGTCGGATGTGTAAGAAATGCGTCGCAAGTAACGCCCTTACTGCATCCGGGTAGCCTTGACATTTTGACCACAGAAGCATTGATGTAATTTAAGGGGCTCCCGTCAAAAATCAACTAAATTTAGTAGTTTTCATTTCGACACTCGTCCTCGGTTTATTGAAGCTAGCTTTCCAGGTGCAGATATAAGAAAATTCGATTCTTGTTTAACATTATTGATTTAGAATAACTTGAAAAATGTTAATACAGTATTAATTATCCATTTTTAAAGAAAGGTCTGTAAAAATACAAAACGCGACACTTCATCCACATTAAAACTTTTATACTACCGAAACTCGTATCTACTCATACATAGTGAACTTACCTATAATTTTGATTAGCGTTTTTTATTTTTAACTCATTTTCACAAAAGTTACGTCCCAAAAACTGGTTTTTTGGCCTAAAATTGCCAAAGTTCGGTGCCATATATCTCGAAAACGGTAAGTTTTGTAGTAAACATGGGATATAATTTCGGTAAACCTCGTTGTTCTTAATACGATAAGCCATAAAAAACACGAATAAACGGGCAGTTACAGATCGAAGGTCATTGGGAGCAGGGAGCCCCTTAAGTGGTAATTCTTTGGTTCTGTTTGTGTTTTATAGGGTCTTCTTTAAATCAGATCAGATTGTAGATTGGTTTCGATTCATGAATTATACGATTTTATTTCCTATTCCAACAAACCTGTGAATAGGCATCATCATCATCTAGCCTATTTTACACCCTAACAGGCCTCACCTCATGAATGAGGAAACGGGAGTAGTCCCTAGTAGGGATCTTTGAATTCTCGGCATCCACTAAGATCAACTGACCCGATTACCCAGGGGATCGTATTGGACGAGTGAGATCACCCAGGTGATCCTATTGTACGCCACATCCAGCACGATCCCCTAGGTGATTTTAGTGGACAGAATTATATCCAGTAGGATACCCTAGAAAGTAATATTACTTTGAAAGTGATTCTAGTGGCTTATAGATTGTGCTAGAAATCAAAAAAAACGTAATTAGTAGTTAATTGCTTTACTTGCTGGTTTGCGAAATAAACGTATAAATGAAAATAGTAAAACGTAGTAGGTAGTAGTACTTTAGTTGCTTTACTTCTTGTTTTGTGAAAGAAACGTATAAACGAAAATAGTCAAACGTAGCTGTAGGTATATGTATTTAGTTGCTTTGGTTGAGGCTTTGGAGAAATCATCAAAAGTCCGAATACATAACAACACAAACGATAATGTACGAATTAGATACGCTTGTTACATACATATTTACATTGATGACTCAATTATATCGATCGATACAAATATAAAGTATAACAAACATCTGCAAGTCTGGGCGGTGACTGTTTTTGTTGTCACCTGCTCGGCCTCGACACGTCGCCTAGAGGTGAAATAGAGCGACGTAAAAAATCGCAGATTACTTACGAGTTATGGCTAGAGACACCACAATTTAAAGTGTTTTTAAAATGTAAATAAACAAGATTCGTTAAATGCGCCTTTAACCTCATAACGCACATAAAAATAAGAATGGAATTCGAGCCAAGCAGTACGGGAATAAGTTGGCACAGATTAATGCTTTCTTTAGATAAATAGAAATCAAATAAAAACAAAAAGAAATAACATTAGCTTTTACTTTGAGTAAATCAAAACGTACAGCTCTAATCGTCTACTGTACAAATTTAAAACTGTCTCAATTCTTCAATAAATTGTAGGTAACAGATTAAGTAAAAAATGCGTCGCAGTTTGAAAAAAGGGTACGTTTTCTTCAATAAAGTGCTATTGACATAGCTATGCAATTAAAAATCGTCCTTATCGAAAGCCACAAAACGGTAGCTTTTGTTCGAGAAAGACACGAGTCTCTAATAGTTCTCAAAATATATCCACCCGTCTATTAAGTCGCAACTGTCAGTCACGGAATCGACACATACATCGACACCAGTTTTTTGCCAACGCTCCGCATACTTCTGCGCCTACGCACTGGCTTTTTCTGACCGTACCAGAAGTTTTGATCTATGACATTCCACTGACGGTTGGCTTTGTTAGACAGTGATTAAAAGTGGACTGAATTAGGTTTGTTTTATACTGTTTAGTATAAATGATGGTTTTAGATACTGATAAAATGATGTTGTTCCAATAGGTATAGTTGTGTTTTATAAGTCTACAATCAGTATCACTAATGCATATACAGAATCGACATTTTATTTATGAAAAATTATAGACGTTCACATGAAATAAATATTAGGGGATAGTCTGCCACAAATCGAAAGAAAAAAAATCCTAAATAAGAGCTCAATAACATTACTACCAAGTCGTACATATTATTTTCAATATAAATATACAATTGCGTACCTAACTGTTATTGAAACAAACAAGAAACTTGTTACATCTGCAACAAACAAGGCATACTTACCTACGTGAAAAAAAAACAAAATCCTTTCGAAAAATAAAAGTCCCATGATATCTTCCAAATAGCTGTCGATATCTGATTATAATAACATCACAATCACGTACGATTCCAAAAACTAAATATGAAATTGACGTCAACCTCATCAAAGATATGTATACATGTTTCGCCTTATGACAACGGAATAAGGTCCAAATGTGGACACATGTATTTGACGATGACTACGTTCCCATGTCATATTTTGTGTCGTCTTATTTCATATGCCATTAACGCAAAAATCAAAGAGGGCGTTTTCAAGTCATCATTGGTATTATGACGGTGTTTATTGACGAAGCGATGGCGTCATGTGGATTTCGAATATAGTCATTTCGAACTTCGATAAAAAAACTCAATAAACGCACGGGAGTTTCACGTATTAAGTTACAAAGTTTAGTTTTGCGAGGTAAAATGTGGTACTTTATCAAATGTTACTTTAGTAAAACTGTCATGTAGAAAATCAGCGTCTTCATTTCGATTTGCACTCTTCGTTTTAAGTGAACGTAAAGTCTTCTTTACGAACTTTTACATACAATTTTCAATGTAGAGTTTTTTTTTATTTCATTTTCAACTGACTTTCAAAACGAGGAAGTTGCTCAATATCTCATTTACGAGTCCAGGGAAGGACAACAGATAGTTTTTTATCCCAAAAATCTGTCCTGAAAAAAGAGAAAAGGGGACTGGAAGTTTCTATGGGAGTGTGATCATTGATCCTGCCCCTGTGGAAAGTGTAAATTAACTTAAAATTAGATTTTCCATAAGTAACGAGTATTCCGAAGCTAGTAAAGCATAAAATCTAGTCAGGTAACCTTTTAGTACCCCAGGATGCTTTTAAAAAGGTTGCGTATGCGTGCGCTGGCTGGAGGATGTTTGCAATTGCTAATGCCCGTGAAAGTACCAGGCTTTGCCCTTAGGCTCTTAGCCTGCGTCCGCGCACCATAAGAAGCCGTTTCCTTACTGAACCTCTTAACATTCCAGTCTAGTTTTTAGAGCTAATGTTTATTTGTGTGCAGGAAAATTTTTCAAAGATCGTAAATGGTTAGTATTTTTTTTTCGCACTATTTGATATTTTAATTATTATATGTCTGTATTTTATCTATACAAATATTATAGGGAGGAAGTATCGGTGCTCTTTTCCATGAAATGTGGTTTTGACATTTCCGTAATTTAAACTTGCAGTTTAACAACCTGACGAATGACGACTTTTTGAGATTTCAGCACATTAACCTTTTTGATTCATGAGTTTACGTACCTAGATTAAAACTATCATTCGATTGGCACCCGACATCCCAGTTATGGGCACAAACCTTTTTGCGGTTCCATCCGCAAAATTCGAGAGAAAAGCCGACATCTCCACTTTGATATCGGAGTCATTTTTATAGCTGCGGACTTCTGTAAGGTACCTTCTCAGTTAGGCTGCTCCAAGTATCAGCCGGATGACATTAATCAATCATCATCATCATCATCATATCAGGCGAAAAAGTCCACTGCTGGACCTATGCCTCCCCCAAAGAGTGCCAAAGCGACCGGTCCTGCGCCACCCGCATGGAATCAATAGTTTAAGAAATGGTAAAAACGTGGAGCCACGAGCTATGCAATAAAGCTTTCCCTAGTAAAAGTAATTATCCGTCGCACTGCAAGTATCAAATTCATTGACGGCATTTCGACCTGTGCAGTGAAGTGTAATTACACTGATTACGCCACCGCTCCAGTTTCGTGCGTGTGCGCGCGCGCCTGTGTGCGTGAGGGGACAGTGACCCGCGCTATCGGAGATCGCAGCCTCCGCGGCCAGATGCCGAAAGATGGAACAGGCATGGACTTGGGAAAGTGCAATTTGCTGGATTCAACTTTGATAACCTTTGATTTTACTGAAGACCGCGTCCATAATAATGCCACTGCTAGCTCTGTAGCAGTCCTGAGTATGTGTTGTGTTTAGAGTGAGGGACCCGCGTTTGTGTCTAGCTATCAATACAATAATAGGGAACTTGCATCTTTTTATTTTATTACGAAAATCAAAAGTATAATCCAGCATTAAAACAACTGTAGCATTAAAACTTTCTTATGATTTATTTTTCTGATGTTATATGCATTTGAAATCTGCACGCGCCGGCACCCCCCGAAAACGCTCTACTTATATTAAACGGGCTTATGCTATTGACGTCACAGCAGCATATATTCTCGGCGCGTTTACTATGGAGTAAGTCATTAATTTGCAATTATCTCCACAAAATTTGCGTTTAAGTCTATACTTGATGTATAAAATATCATTTCTAATTTAATATTCTGTGTAACTGTTATGTTATTTTATCGAAACAATAAAACAATCTTTAGTCATTTTAACGTGTGATAAAACTAATACAATCGGGTTTTTTTAGTTTTTTTTCTTTTGCATGATATATCTACGTATATCCGCATCGATTGAGCGCAATTTATTCGAAATTGAAGTCCCATGCAAGTTCCCCATTGCTTAAATCAATAAAGGGTCAGCAACGCCATAGTGATTCTTGAATCGCAAGCGTCCATACGCTACGGTGTCTGATAATCAGATTGTAAGACTGTTTACTACCGTTGTAGTATAAAAAAAGGTTATTCTTCATCATCATCATCGTCATACCAGCCGAAAGCCGTTCACTGCTGGACATAGGCTAGTAACCAGTTACCTAATGTATATATTGTAACAATCTAAAATGCTACGCGTGGACGATAGCAGCCTAACAATTATAATGTCAAAAGAAAATACTGTTGTAGATAAGCATACCTACTTAAGTCAACGTTGTTTATCAATTAATATTCCTTAGTAACTATATGTATTTTGTACAATTTCAGTTTTATCTGTGCGCTATCATATGATTACCTAGTACAAATATGATCTTACCGACAAAATTACCTGGTTAAATTTATCTACACTTATTTTCATGAATCTTAGTAAAGCAATAAAAGAAACCACTCACGTCAATTCCATACAACAAATGCTCAACAACTTTGTCAGAAACCAAGATTTTCCCAAAACAGGTTTAACAGCTTCACGCCCAGGTCCGTCTCTGTCATAACCTTTAGCTTCGGGCTATCGCATTTAAAAATAAAAGTAGCCGTGTTAATAACGTATTTTTAGTTTGTTCGTTTGGTAGGCCGCTACCGCAGGTGCGTTGCCCTGCGACTCTAAACACAAAGTCCTATAAGCGTATGGAATCTCAACGTGTATACAACCTTGTGGTTCTAAGTAGCTTCACGCCCCTGCGGCGTGCGTCCCAGGATCAAGCGCATAAAATATTGGTTTATCATGGGCAGTACTATCTATAATGATTACTCCAATGCATTTGAAATCTTAGATCATGCATTTAAAGCTCATATTTGAACTGAAGTGACAAATATATCCATTACGTTAATAACTGCGATTAGTTAATTAATGTTTTTAATTTAACGCCTTATGAGCTACTTTAGAGGTGATAAAGTAGAGCTTTAGAGTTTGGTGACGGTAGAAAATGTTTGTAGTTTTAAGTAGCTATGGATAATAATTATATATTAGCACCTCATACTGAATAGCTGTAATTTGAAGATTTGCCCCCTTTTACATCTCTGTCTTACAAAATCAGAATGAGAGTGACACCAAAATTGGGGACATGTACCTTTCTGTCATATATCGTGGATGGAATACCGGCCAAGGTGCAAAATTGTCACTCAACCCCAATTTATCTACATGAATGACGACTTCACGCAAATACTACCTTACTAGTATATGGGCCATTCCACGAGCTGTCCAGTACAAACGCGCGTATATCTCTGTCATTAGAGTTATCTTTGCAATTTTAATTGGAATATTATAATTCTGACCATAATTTGACTCTATTGTCGCAGAAAAAGAAACTCCAAAAATTACCAATTTTCTGAAAATTCGTGTTCGTACGGGACAACGGTGGACTTTTTCGTGGAATGCTCCATATACAGGTTTAAAACCACAGGATACATGACTGAAGGGGGGGTGTCCCTTGTTTTGTCGACACACTTTTCAACGAATTTCATTTCATCGAAAACGTTTCAAGTAACATTTAGTTCATGAATTATTATTTGGTGTTATTTTATTTCATGACCAGATCATTCCAATTTTTATTATTTTATAGAATAACTGTTCAGGGAATATTATTTGGCAAATTATTCCTTATGTATAAATTTTGAATGGCAGAATAACAAACCAATGAATTTCATTTGTTCGAAATTGTATTACAGCATTACAAAATGATCAAAATAAACTGATTACAGGGGTTTAACTATCCGCCCCCCGCAGTTAAAAAACAAGCAACCGTAACAATTGTTTTATAAGTAGGTTAGGTTAGGGTTCACTTGTGTCCCTCAGAGCGGAAATAGGCACCCCGCGAAGCGGGGTGACGTCGACACGCTGGCGGTTAGGTTAGGTTTAGGTAAGGTTAAAATGCCGTGCTTTGGAAGGCACGCTAAGCAGTTCATCCCGGCTGCTGCCTATGACAGTAGTCGTCAAGCCGAGTTAGAGGCCCTTAGGCGGCTTAAGAACCTCTGGCAGTCGAGTTGCCAATGTCCACTTGACACAGGGGGGACAACTGTCACTTGCGTCCGCAGGAGCTACCTACCACAACCTTGCACGTGTCCCCTGGATGGTACTTAAGCCATTGCATTGCGTTCCGTTATCAACGTAATGCCATAGATAACTGTGTAATGCCAACTATTTATCTTAAATTAAAATAAGTTATAATCCTTGTAATACTTTGTATGTTAATTAAAAATATTTGAAACAATAAATCACGAAACGTTTTCCATGACATAATACTACTATTTAATGAATCATCCGACAAGTAAAAATATACGATTTAAAATTACTTGTAATGACCGTTCCACGAAATGAATTGTCGACGAAATGAAAATACATGAAACGTTGACTTAGAAGTGAAATTCGACGAAATGAGTGTCGACAATTTGATGATAAACCCTGAAGGGGACATGTCGCCCACTTTTACGTCTCCATCTTCCAAAATCAAAATGACAGAGGCATCAAAGTGGGGACATGTTCCCCTCTGTCATATATCGCGGGCGAAGTGGTGGATGGTAGGTGCAAGGTTGTCACTCAACCGTTGGCCATTAACAATAACAAACCAGCAGTGCGTAGTTAGATGAATGAAGTGAAGACAATTCCTTTTTCAACTACATTCAGTATCGCCTCTAACGCAAATACTAGTACCTAAACAGGTTTTCTAGACAATCCCGCCAACTAATAAGACCGTCAGGTGTGTCCGTCCGCGTGTCTGATGGATATCGTCGTGAGACGTGCCTCCGGCCGCGTCGGCCGGCTAATTATTTTACTTTGTGACAACCCTAGTCCTGCTATAGAGCTTTCAAACATACATGTTAATATATATTACAATATTAAATTGATTAAGTGTAATTTCTAAAGCCCTGGCTAGACGGTTGCCAACACGCCACTCCGACCGAGCAACCTTGGTCGGCACCGACCACTTGATGTATGAAATTTTGCTACCAAGGTCGCTCGGTCGGAGGGGCGTGTTGGCGACCGTCTAGCGAGGGCTTTAGGATGGTAAAGGTCGTGGGAGTCCGCTGGATGCGGGTGGCGCAGGACCAGTCACTTTGGCACTCTTTGGGGGAGGTCTATGTCCAGAAGCGAACGTCTTTCGGCTGATTTTGACGACCGCTTTAGCCTAGTTGGTAGTGACCCTGCCTACGAAGCAAGAGGTCCTGGGTTCGAATCCCGGTAAGGGCATTTATTTGTGTGATGAGCACGAATATTTGTTCCTGAGTCATGGATGTTTTCTATGTATTTAAGTATGTATTTATCTATATAAGTATCTATATCGTCGTCTAGTACCCATAGTACAAGCTTTGCTTAGTTTGGGACTAGGTTGATTTGTGTAAGATTGTCCGCAAATATTTATTTATTATTTATTTATATGATGATGATTATGGTGGTGAAGCTTAGACATGTATTTCAGAATAATCCTGCCACGTACAACTCTCTACTTAACTCATTCATATATTTTGTTCTCACAACCATACCTTTTCGAAAAAGTTATAATTGGTTCTTTTTTATTTTTTTTATTTCTTACTCAACAAAAATTACGATAAAGTTAGTCTAAGTCTGCAAACAAACACAACAGCACAACTGCATAACAGTTTGTTGGCGAATGTCTTGATGTCTATCTTAATAAAAGATGAAATAAACATTGTTTGGCTAACAATAATAATGATATTCAATTAGATATTTGAAAGATATTGCTTTTAAAACTGGAGTTAAAAATGTATTGAAAAACTTTATTAGTTTCAGGCATTTTGTACGTAGGGATTTAGATTTTCGAATACAAAGAGCGCTTGACAAAACAACATTTTAGAATTGTTCTTTTAATAATTTCGTGAATAATTATTTTGATATTCGGAATTATGCTGCGGACACCTGTACAAGGTGTGTATACATTTTATTGAAGTTGACATCTGACGTTAGGAACAACCCAATATAGAAAATTGTTCATAAATTACTGCTGGACCCGACGGACGTTAGCTTTCGCTACCTGGCTCTATATGCGTAGGCGTAGGTAATATATAATTCAAAACGAATCTCGCAAACCTATTAAAAAAGCAAAATAATCAAATTGCACGCAATGTAAGTGGCGGCCCTAATTAGAAGAGCAGGAACAAAATGAATATGTAATAATAATATTATTGGCCAAGTGCAGCAAGATTTAATGAAACTGCTCGCCGCCCGGCACTAAGACGGAAACGTCATGCGGTAATGCAATATCATTATAATTTAACGCATAGAAAGCCTATAATGATGATTTTGATTGACTATCTTGTAAACCACTATACTTCGATTTTTTTAGCATTAGAAAGACCTTTACAGAAGTAAGTGTAAGGTTTTTTATAGAACACGTTTTACGATACCTGCCGTAAATGCGGCGGAATAAGTGGAAAACTATGAAAACATTTTTTGAAGCATTTGGCATTATTATTATACAATAGCAAAATGTGTAATTTGCATTTACTTAAAAGGATTATTAAATAATACAGCATTAATATTTTATTTGTGTTATTTTTAATACATCGCAAAAAAATTGCATGATAAAAAACCCAGAGAAGCAGAGGTTTCAAACAAACGGAACGTTCCTATAAATTGCGACTAAATTGAAGAGATCGTGTCCCACATCAATGAGTTTAGCGTTTTGACATTTGCAATCGGTCGGATAAAATGTCCGCCATTAAGTACATTGTTCGTGTTTGTTTTTAAACGTCACTCTCATCTCGTATGTCATGCGAATGCAAGTGCGATACTTTGTCATTATCCCAGAATCTTGTTGTTTTGAGTTTTTAAGTTTCATTGTTTTCCGTTAAAGTTATTATCTTTCGTTGATAGTGCGGTTCACCGCCGATGGATCTATCCCAATTCAGTGTAGTGAAAGGGTAGGTTAGGTTAGGAATAGTTAGTAATAATATATAAATAATATTTACAAACCTAAGTGATAGGAAATGTGAAATCATTGATAAGTACCTATGATGTAACAAAGAAAAATACACAATAATTTAATATTTTATTATTAACTTCTGAAGAAACAGGTTTACGACACCTGCTTCTTTGTTTATCGAATTTCTAATGCTAAAAAAATCGAAGTATAAGAAGGAAATATTGTAAGTACTTATAATTAGATTGAGATACGAGTGGGACTGAGTCGTGTATGAATTGTTTCAAGTTTTCAAAGTGTGTCAGTAAGTTTCTTGTGGATGGAAAACTTGAAAAAAGGACCTGTTTGAAAGATAAAAGTATCGATGCTTTTGTTACTAATCGTGTTTTCACGTTCAACAGTTTGAAGAAATTAAGTCTTCAGAGTCAGAATACGATGAAGTTTTATATACAAGAGTAACAGGTACGCAGCTACGAGTATTATATATATTGAGAACTAGACGACTGAACAATAGCAACTTTTGCATTAGTGCCCTCTTAAGCAGTTTACTGACAAAATCCAAACATAGTGACGCCGTAGCCTATTTCATAGCCAGTAAATTACAAACAAACAAGATACTGTTATATTTGTGCACTGAATGTGTAATTTTACATATTGGTTGTCACTATCATATTATTATATATCGCAGAGTAAGGGTGCATGTTGAGATAATTTTAAGCACCCTGTAGGTATAGTACATATACATATTTATATTTAATGGTGACTGTACACTTACCAAAAAACATCCCGTGCATTGCAATGATTCATTTCCATGTCTCTTAAATTGCTTAGTAGGAAAATAGCACATCTCATGACTCCAAAGCTCCTATTGCATCAATTTATGCCATTTTACAATATTTAACATATCTGTAACATTGCACAATACGCGCTAAACGAAAACAATTTTCCCGGCAGTAAAAGCAGTCTGTTATTGTTGGCTCAGAATTATACATTTGCCATCTTGTCCCTTATTTACCCGTTTAATTGTGCACATTTATTGCGTGCAAATTGTTATTGCTGTCGCCGGCTATAACGGACTTTCCAATGGCTAAGGAGCAGAGTTGCTTTGATTTTATGGAGATTTTCAATAAATTGGTCGTTAGGTACCTACTCAAAATACCAGAATACGATGATGTTATAGGAATTTAATTAGGAGGTAGTTAACTTAAAAGTGAGTTAAGTATTGCATGATTATTTAAATAACGCTCCGATTATTACAAGAATGATTACTACCTAAGCCGAAAGTTTATAAGCATGCGGAAAATGTTTTTTTTTTTTTTAATTTTAGAGTTATCCTCTTGTCGGTGGAGTATTTTCCATTTCTCTCTGTCGTACGCCATCTCCTTGACTCGCTGATACGACACGACACCAGCTTTTTCCTTTATTTGGTCCATATTACTGCGCTGTGGTCTTCCCCTGCCTCTCCTTCCTTATATCTTTCCTTCCATTATGGTTTTAAAGAAGTTGTCGTGCCGTATCAAATGTCCAATCATTTTCTCCCTTCTAGCGCTGATGGTGTTCAGGATCGCTCTCTTCTCTTTTACCCTTCTTAACGGAAAATAATACTAAGGGTTTTTTTGTTTAATCGTATTTTTGTACAATTCCAAACAGTGTATTATTTCATGGTTGTGTTGTTGTCTATAATCAGGGAATTCTATAGTTTCTGAGTGTATATTTGGATGTTTAGATGTTTTTATATTTGTTAATCAACCGCGCCCGCGCCAAAACCGCTCAACAGATTTGGACACAATTTGACACACCGGTTATTGATAACTTGGATTAATAAATAAAATATACTTTCTATTCCTTTTTAATCCTGAAACTACTAGTGTTTTCTCGCGTAATCGCCCAATACTGGTGCATATTTAAAAAAAGCTATATACCTTAAGCAACCGGCAACATTCTAATACATCGTAAGCGCATGTAAATGCATGTATACAGACAGGTGTTGCCGTCTCGTTGATGTGACGTTGTCGGACGCTTCCGGCCCTCGCCGCAAGGTTACATCGTGCAGATTTGATATTCACAACACTAACGGATCATTCGGGAGAGCCAGTTTATTTCAGGACTCCGACTTATAGCCTGTCTGCCGTACTGCCTTTGTTTCTGTCAACACAACGATAAAGGTTCAACATAGCGCATTGGACTTTTCTGGAGTCGCAAGTATACATAGGCGGCGGATAAGCAAAGATGGCAGCGGTCAGTCTTTGGATGGGTAACCGCCCGTTTGAGTGATCACTATTAATGAGCGCTTCCGTGCTTTGGAAGGCACGCAAAGCAATTGATCCCGGCTGCTGTCTATGACAGTAGTCGTTAAGCCGAGTTAGAGGCCTTCGGGCGGCTTAAGAACTTCTTACAGTCGAGTTGCCCACTCACTTGACAAAGGGGGGACAGCTGTCACTTGCGTCCGCAGGAGCTACCTACCACAACCCTGCACGTGCCCCCTGGGTGATACTAAAGAGTGACAAACTCAAAGGTAAAAATAGGCGACGGTGTCCGCTGGCAAGCAGTACGCTTGTTTGCAACCTTTGTGATATTTACAAGAATCTCCAGATCAAGTTATAGTAGACTAGCGACCCGCCCCGGCTTTGCACGGGTTTATATGTAAAATGCATGCATGTATTGTATTGTATTATACATATAAACCTTGCTCTTAAACCACTTTATCTATTAAAAAAAATCGTATCAATATCCGTTGCGTAGTTTTAAAGATCTAAGGATACATAGGGACAGACAGACAGACAGACAGGCAGCGGGAAGCGACGTTGTTTTATACTATGTATTGTGTATTGATGAAGTGTGTAGAGAGAGAGGTCGTGAACGCACAGCCTACCCCGCTATTCTGTACCTTGTTTTAAGCTCACCTCAACGCTCACCCACAAATATATCTTGACGCCGTGATTCGTAGTAACTAAGCGTAGGTTATAACCATAACGTTTCGTTAGACGTGACGGGTGGGGTGAGCCGCATGGGAGCGTAAAGAATAACAGCGCTGATCGTAGATTGCTCCCGTGCAACTAAGTTCCCGTGATTTATACGGGGTATGGAAATTGCGAGGTTAGTTTGCTTGCTGGACGCGGTTAAACATCTGTCAAGTAACTCGTTCTGCAAAATCCGTACCTAGCAGCTGGAGCGATTTTCGGTCTTGTTATTAGAGTGCACAATGCATTGCATATTGACACGGAATGCCGTGATATGCCCGTGATGTCGCGAAGTTTGCTATGTATACATTTCAATAGTGTATTTTGCAGGCAGTTGTCAATAGTAAACACAAAGTATTGTTACGATTTACCAATAAACATTGTGAAACCAGTTTTTAAAAGACTTCAAAAAGTAGGAGATTCTCAATTAGTCTGTTTTTTTTTGTGCATTTGTTACGATATAACTCGGTAATTTATGATCCGATTTGAATTTTTTTTTCTTTCTTTGGAGGCATATACATCCAGATTGGTCCCGTTGTGACCAAAATCCATTTCTGGAGAAATCGAGGGAACTCTTCAAATTTTATAGGAAAACTTGAAGCAATTTGGCTAGGTACTAGGATTTTAAAGTACATTATCTTAAATAAAAAAAAAAAATAAAAAAAATATTGTGGCGATCTTTCGGGAATGCCTATGTCCAGCAGCGGACGCCTTCCGGCTGATATGATGATTATGTGATGATGACCAATAAAAAAACTCACAAAAATAACTTCAACTCATTTTGCTAGATTTTTAAATCTAAAAATGGACATTGTTTGACCATAGAATATGGTGACGTCACTTATTTCTATTTATGTGCAAATACACGAACAGAGCGATTTTAACGTTTCATAAAAGGTAGCTTTGCCTGATGGCAACATCTTTATTAAACCCGTTCGAACAAAATGTCAACTGAAACTAATAACGATAGCAATATAATCAGCACAATAGCCCCGATATAAATTCGTACAGTCGAGGCCAATTAACACGGTTATTGTAAAACTAATTGGTAGCCAGATAATATGCAAATGTCGGTGCATTGTGGCCTCTGTGGGTGACTTGTCTTGTGGAAATGCGTTTGCAGTGCAGCTATTAAGCAAGTGCAACCTAAAAGGAATTATTACGTAACTAAACGCAGAACAGTTGGTTACCAAAGCAGACGGTATCAAAATATATTCCTCTTTTCCCCAACAGTTAATTTATTATTGTTACTAAGGACTTAATCGCGTAGTTAACTTATTTATTTACCTCACTAAGGTTTCCAGACGATTTTGAGTTTAGGCAACATAAGAATATTCCCTTTCAATCACCTGGCGTTTACAAGATTGACTGCAGTTGTGGGAGTTCCTACATTGGCGAGACCTCAGAGCATAGAATACTAGAGAGAGGACAAGCCGCCGGCGGCCGTGTCGCAGCTGTATGCTCAATGGGCATACACTGCCATACTAGGTATACAAGTGTGTGTGTTTTAGATGTGTGCGTGCTTTGTCTTGTCAATTACTTGGGCGTTGTGTGGGTTAATGTACTTGCGACAGGCTCACTCTATACAAATCGGCCGCCATGTCCGATCTCCTTATATTCATACATCTGTGGGCTAGACCAAGCGAACCATCGCGGAAAGGAGCAAGGAACATCGGCTGTCAAAAATCGGCAGGTGAATAAGTCTGCTAAACTATGTTTTTTTTGACAGTTTGAAAATGCCTTACGCATACCTTCAGGCAAGGCTATTTGGGGGTTATGTGGGACTCTCTCCTCCCGCCGCCATCCGACTGATGGTGACTGGAGCATACCCACTAAAAACACACCGGCGTCACCCACATTTCCGTTAAAGGGGCGCCTTGAGATTTCACCTAACCTTCTAACCTAATCTAGGGCATTTCTTTTTCAGTCCTGAAATTTTACTGAATAAATGCTTGGGAAATAAAAACATGCGAAAATTTGTTCGCCCATATGCACGGCCGCTGTTTTGCATATTCTCTGTTCAAACGAAACTTCGTATGTTACACCACTTTCATACTCTTTGTTTTATAACAACGGCATTGTAATAAAATGTCATAACACTAACAAAATGGGCGAAATGAAGTGTCTCGTGTTACGACTCGCGCCAGAGCAAATCTCCTCTGACGCCATTATTAGTGTAAAGCTTGGCGCACACTGTGGACTAATTTTCTTTCGTTCTTTTGTTTAGAATTTATTCTTTTGAGTTTGAATTTATTTCACTCTTCATAAATTACTACATATTTATACTAAGAGACCGCAGAAACAGCCAATTGTAATAGTTATACAACTTTAAAACGTACATCAAATATTCAATAAATAATATTCAGGCCGCTCGCTGTAAAAGCGATCGCTGTAGCATTTGATACTTAGAGAAACCATTCACCTAGCCAACCACCCTCAAACTAGGTTGCAGAGGAGAACAGCCGGCCATCTCGATAGCCGGACATACCAAAACATTCTTACCCAAGCTGAAACTTACTTTGCTCGATTCACTTGCTCGTTCAGCCCGGTAAAGTTATATAAAAACTATAAGAAGTCGGGAATTCAGCCACATGTACTCAGCCTAACTCCTCAACACGCGACTATAACGAGTCGGAGCACCGAGACAAAGCTCCCAAATAACTGTCTAATGATAGTCATTTGCGGAGAGTTGCCGAAACATGCCCATTGCTACCAGAAGTAGCCAACGCCCAAGGCATTTTATGACTACAAGTTTTATCCGCAGTTTCGCTTGCTTTATTGAACGAGAGCGAGCGAACAAAGCTCTATCAGTTTGGGCGAAAATGTGTTTGTATGTCTGGCTGTCCAGTGTCCAGCTGTTCTCCTCTACAGTGTGTCATAATGCGAAAATTGTTCAAAATGTATTGTATTGCAACTTGATTCTTATAAAATAAGCTTTTTAATCATGTATAATACGAATATGAAAAAGTTTATAGCTGAGTTTTATCTATCAAAAACCTGGTGACAGAACTTAAGGACCGTCTAGGTATATAGTTTTTTTTCGATTCAGTTTTTGTATGGTACAATGTCATATAGTCAAATTGTGAACTGAATCAAATTTGGCTGATTCGGAACGCAACTTGTGCGATGTTTGGTTGAACGAATTATTCCACTTGCATCAGTTTCCACTTACGTCAAAACATGTTATATTTTTTTTGTTATTTAGACATATTATTCCATTTATTTC
Organism: Epinotia brunnichana; assembly: GCA_963854355.1. Lineage (NCBI taxonomy): Eukaryota > Metazoa > Arthropoda > Insecta > Lepidoptera > Tortricidae > Epinotia > Epinotia brunnichana. Next base: position 24,544,730 of record OY977946.1, on the reverse strand, counting down.
GGCATCTAGCAGTGTCGACGGAGCCCCGCTCGGCGGGGCTCCTATTTCAGGGCGGTTTGCCCTTCGGGCAACTGAAGAAACCTAACTAATCTAACCTACCTAGTCTTTGTGTACGTTCCGTAGCAAGTCGATTTGATTTCAGTTCACAATTTGACGATTCGACATTGAAAGTTTATAAACTAACGAAAAATATTGCATTAAATTGTGAACGGTTTTGACAGTTCACAATTTTTCGACAGTTTATAATATCGCGAGTAAGATTATAAACTGACGGTGTTCACAATCTAACGGTGACATCTCAGAGCATAGAATACTAGAGAGAGGACAAGCCGCCGGCGGCCGTGTCGCAGCTGTATGCTCAATGGGCATACACTGCCATACTGTGCACGCGTGCTGATCGCAGAGAATATTACGTTTTTTCCCAAAATGCCTGATATGATGCGCGTTTATTGTCAAATAAGCGTGTAGGTATACAAGAGTGTGTGTTTTAGATGTGTGCGTGCTTTGTCTTGTCAATTACTTGGGCGTTGTGTGGGTTAATGTACTTGCGACAGGCTCACTCTATACAAATCGGCCGCCATGTCCGATCTCCTTATATTCATACATCTGTGGGTGACACATACATACTTGAAGAAAAAAAGACTCGCTAGGTCTCCAGCTCATAGCCATAGTAATTAATGTATGAATAGTATGGCAATGCAATATGCAATCATTTATTGTAAGTAGGTATTAGAACTATAGCCGCTTAGTCACCGTCGAAGGATGTCCACTGTACAGATGTAATATATTTTTGAATATAATACAAATGAATCCAGTAACCTTATCGCCTGAAAGTACGGGGTAATTTGCGTCAAATCCGGTAGTTCTGATTTATTGCAGACTTGTTAATGATGTTGGCCAAATGCTCCAATAATCCAAGTTTGTGACATCGAGCGCCGAAAGGAACTTTGTTAAAAATATAAAATACATGCTAAAGTTATTTGTGCTAGGTTATTTTAATTAGTCGAACTACATACTAAGAAATAAAGCAAAAAAGTGAGCAGGTGTATTTTTAGTATCCAATATTCAATTATTGAAATCGCAATTATGTTAATATCTTAATCAAGGACTAGCTTCGATAAAACCTTCCAATACTTCCTTAGTACCTACCAAGTAGCCATAATTATAATAACAAACTTGTGTACTATTAACAAGTAAATATGTAAAGCACAATAATATCCTGATTAAAGCTTTATATGGAACGAATGGCAAAGGTCAGTGAATCGCCAAACATTATAAATCCAGGAGAAAAGCCGTCAACCACTCGGCCTCGCTCGACTGACTTCAGATTCTAAAGAATTGCATCACTATCGCGGAAGTGAAAAACAGCAGATTTTTTGGTTTTTATACCGTCGGTGGCACAAACCGCTTGGTTAAGCTAGTATATTAACTGTTTAATTAACCCATACCTATATGTGATAATGATACCATGGCAGATTAAGTTAATCACTGTTTAATCTCAGAATGTGTCCTAAATCCATGAGTGATCATACTTTGTGTAAGTTATAGGAGGATCAACTGACTACCTAGTGTTTGTGCTTTTTAATGCTAGTCCATTTCTTACTAGCATTAAAAAGCACAAGCAGCCACTTTAACAAGAATAGCTAAGAACAGAAGAGCAATGGCAATGGGGGTTGCCGTCGTCCGTTAGGATATGCCAAATGAAGACGACAGGCTTGATGCGCGCGTGACTAATGCAATAGGTACCGATTCTAATGAAATATATATATAGTTAAATAGTGTTAAAGTGATTGCCGTTGGTCAACTATCAACCATAACAAAGCCAATTCCTGAGTGCAATGTGTTGAGACAACTGTTTTGATTTACGAGGATTTCTACGATAAAGGCGCGTACACACGTGTCTGCCTGTTTACCCGATTTGTCGCGCGTCGCGTCGCGTCAAGATGCGGAGCAAATGCTTTGAGATGCCGCAATAAGGTAGTGATTGAGAATCATATTACTATAACGTGCATATATGCAATAGCATATCTAGTGCATAAATATAATATCGCATACAATCATTTTGTCGAATGAAATGCTTTGGCGAATGATGTTTTGTCATAGTTTATATCACAATTTATATAAATTAATTTACTCAAAACGAATCGATGTACTGTTAACGATTTGAACAGAAGCAATGTACCTATTTAATCGTTGTCACAGTATTTCCATTTAGAGTAGCATGTTAATTACACAAACTTTGACAAATTGACGCCGTCAAACTGACCTCAAATCACATTATCAATGTAAATGGTAAATCTTAAAATCTATTACATTCAATCGGTATCTTTTAGCGCTAAATGTTGATTTTATTGACACAAATACATGAAAATCAATTTGAATAATACATGGCGCGTGATCTAGCCCAATCAGTCAAAATTACTGCCACTTAACTAACAAACATGACATGCGATGTTACAGCTACTGGACTGCAATGAGCGGAGTTAATGATGTATTAATTTATCCAAATACAACAATTTCGTAGACATTGTATAAGTTAAATTATCGGTTACTTAGTAGTAGTAGTACTATGTAGTTTAGACCCGTACCTGAGTAGGTATACTAATCCTGAGAGTAGTATAGAAGATAATATGCATACTTATATAGATAAATTATTACAAAGGTACATAGAAAACACCCAACAATCAGGAACATATATTCGTGCTCATCCGACAAATAATTTACCCTCACCATAATCTTTGCAGACAGGGTCACTATAAACTAAGTATTTCCAAGTTTGAAGGGCATACCTACCATAATACCTGTTACCTCTACTCTGTAACTGAAATTAAAAACAACACTGAAAGTGTCAACCAAGAATCCAACGTGTTACTTTTAACTGACATTGACGCGTAATTTGACGTAACTACTTGTCAGCGCCATGACTCATAAGGAGTTCAGTCTCCATTCCCTAATCTGCATTCACATACCGAGCTATCAAAACATCGTATGTATAATCTTACCACACCAAGTTATGTCGTGTTTCCAGTAAAATACGTCATCAATTGAAATGGCAATATGCTTCATATTTTTAACCGACTTCAAAAAAGGAGGAGGTTCTATGTTCCACTGTATGTATGTTTTTTTTTAATGTATGTTCGCCGATTTCTCCGTCAATTGTGGACCGATTTCCAAAATTCTTTTTTTATTCGAAAGAGTATACTTCCGAGGTGGTCCCATTGTCACTTAATCAGGATCTGATGATGGGATCCCAGGAAAATTGAGGGCAACCCTCAAATTTTATAGGCAAGCATGTAGTGATTTCGGTATTTTCTATTATAATTCGTGTATTTACCTTCGGAAATCGCAATTTTGGTGAAGTGGAACTGATACTGAAGACCACAGATGACTTATGGAACTCCTCAAAGATGTAAAGTTCGTCAAAGATTTTGACATGATTCCGTTGAAGTAGCAACTCATGAAGTGGTAATTCTCAGATCCTTTAGGAATCGACGGAACTCCTCAAATATTATCAGCCCACAGATAGCGACTTGGGTTTTTTCTGTAATAATCAACGCAATTGCTCTCTGAAAGCAGTGCATGTGGTAAGTTGGAAAAGAAATGTGGAAATGTTCATGTACCTGTGTGGCTTGGCGAAGTACTGAATTGAAGTCGGTTGAAACTTTTTTTTAAAGTAATTATTGTCTTCACCATCGATACAATGACACTCGCCGCGCGTGTATACAGCGACCCTAATAATGCGTGGCTAACCCGGCGCGAATGTGGCCACAGCTTAACGTGATTCGTACATTTCCTCGGACATCAATCTCACACGATTGCATTTCATGAGTCGCCATTTGTAAGCTAAATAGCCTTCAGTAAATTGGTACTTAAAATATAATATCAATAAAATGCGACTTTGTTGCCCAAATGGGGTTTCTGCAACTATCTGTGTTGTCTTTACGATTTAGAAAGGCTCGTTAAGTTGTGTTAATAACGTTGTGTGTGAATATAGAAATGTATTAGAGCAGTACAACGCTATATCCATGCTTAGAGGCGACACATAACTAAGTTGAATTCGCGCAGTACTGACTGCTAAAGTTGGCAACACACACTGGCAGGTTTTTTGCACAGAACAGAGAGTATAATTGGATCAGTAAGGGCACTGGCTTCTGAATCTCTTTGTCGACACATAATTTTATACTCGTAATATAATGGTAAATTTCTTAACTTTTTTGAGTACCTATATAAGTTTCACTCTTTAACTTCCGTACCTATTTACTAATTATATTACATGCAATTTGTAAGATTTTTTTGTATTTATTGAATTATTATAATTTCGTATTTACCTGCTGTCCTTAGATGATTATTACAATTCTTACGAAATTAAATCTACTTATATGAGTCTGAAACGGGAATGTCGCTGCATGCCATCTAACGTGCTACTTAGGCATCATCAAACTGCATGTAATTTGACAGTGTGACAAATACCCTCACGACATCCGAGCATTTTCGCCGCTTCTCGTGCCGAACACGTGCTCAGTTGTGATTACACTAAATTATACCTTTCTTAGCTGTTTGTTTCGCAAACTTATTACGGTTTGGCAACGCTGTGCAATCTGTTTTGATCCAGTTTTAAAATATTCTATTTTAAAAATAATACGCCAAATTATCTAACCACCACACTACACTCAACGAACGAGGTGAGTAGTATAGTATTTTTCACAATCGTGTTATAATAGAGAGCTTTTTAGTCGAGTACCGTGTTTAGGCCACGAAGCTTGCTGAGTGGCCTAAGTAAGGTACGAGATTAAAAAGCTTGATTATAACACTATTGTGAACAATACTTTTTGTACGAGTTCATTAAAATTAATTTTCTACGAGTCAACTGAACTAGTTAAACAAACTCGTTACTGTTGAAACGAAGTGCAGCTCATCGCTCGTACGCTTGTTGATATCTTAAAAGACATCAACGAGCGTACGACATCAAAGCGATTCTATTGGTCCAATTCATTACAGTTCAGTAAAGCAGCCACGTGATTGGTCGAATTTATTTTAGTTGTCTGGAGCGTATCGAAAAGTAGTTATTTCGATTGTTTCGACAGTAACTTGGACTACAACTATGACAAGAGTGACGTTGCAGTATTCTCTATGAAATCTTAATACACATATTTTAATCGTCGAGTACAAAAAATAAGTTTTTGATGCAACGTTGCATAATAGGACATATAGGAAATATCTTCTGTTAAGTTGCATCCTGTATAGATTTTCTAATAAATTCTAAAAATTGTGACAAGATGCCAAGCTCCCAGCCGTCAACATTACTATAATATATAAAAAAAAATACATCCGAATTGAGAACCTCGTCCTTTATTTTGAAGTAGGTTAAAAATAACATTATTCGCTCGTATTGCATAAGGAACATTGAAGTTCTCAGGGCTGTATTTCGTGTGACGTTCACGATATAGACCATTACTAAATAAACTGTCATTTAGAAACAAGCGAAAAATATCCTGTACAGTGTTAACCCATAAAAGAAAAGTTTTTTTAAAGTCATATAAACGTATTTACTTTACGGTGTCATGAAAGTTCAAAGAACTTTAGCAAAAAAAAGGTTTTTGAATAAACTTTAATGAAAATACTGCGAAAGATCACACTAGGGATGGCCGCTTTAGCCAGTATCGATAATTCGTGTGTTAAATTATGACATCACCATTTTTACTACTGGTTACCGAAGTAGCGCATTCAAAAATTAAGTGGGAAATTAGACAATATGTTTAAGGCGATGTAGGCTCCCGGTCTTCTCTCCCTCTCACTGAGCATAAGCGTGAGCGAGATGGAAGTGCGTGTTCGGAAGCGCGGATATCATATTTAATTTTTTTTTTGTGCGTTCAAACAAATAAAAAAGTAATAGCTAAGTTCCCTCAAACATGATATTGCCGATTTTTGAAGCAATTTTAATATGTTTAGCGTTTGTGCATAATTTGTTACGAATTTTTTAAGTGTATATATAGACCTGTGTTCGTGATTTTTTTCTATCGAGCGAAAGTCAAAAACTCAGGATTCGAATAGCTGTTGTCCCTCGAGACAGGCCTTAAGATTGCTAATTAAATTTAGTGCAGCAATATTAAGACCCAAACAAGCGTAGCGCTACGACTTTTTAAAAATACGTTTTCTGATCTTGGTTCTCAGTAAATAGTTAACAATATCCATTGCGGAGTAAATTTTAATTCTATCATTAGTTATTGGGTACCTAACCAAGACACCGAAGTTAAAATAAATACTCCAAACACCTCTAAGAGCGTACCACACAAAAAAAACAAATGATGATCAGATACCCCTAGAATCAATAAATCTATCTTAATAACAATAAACATGATGATGAATATAAAAACATGATTACATTGTTTGAGCATGAACTCAGCGTTGATGTGCCCAATATTTATGACCCAAAGTTAGTTACTATAAAACCTCGATCGGATAATTTACAAGCTGATGACGATGAATCGATATTTTACGAATAGAGCACCTCACTACCGCTAATAAAGCCATACGGTACGGAGCAGGGCCATTACCGCGCAAATTTACGCCGACCATTGGCTCGATACATAAATGTCGATATAAATGCATTTTTATCGATACGTGCAGCCCTCGTTACCGGAGATAATTTCTTCATTTTCATATTACAAACTTCGCGACCCTGTGGATTCGCGAACCAGTTTATACTATAAAGTCTCAGAGTTAAGTGAAGCTTAAAACCAGCCTAAAGCATATTAGGATTGATAAAAAAAAAAGTGTAGACATTCAGTCGTCCAGTGTTTAACTGATTCCACCGTGTAACGAAAATTAGTCATGCAATTAATTGGGATAACATTTATTAAATAAAGGAGCAAAGTATGTTGTAGGTGAATTAGGCCTGATGTATTTTTTTAACCCCCGACGGAAAAAGAGGGGTGTTATAAGTTTGACGTGTCTGTGTGTCTGTCTGTCTGTGTGTCTGTTTGTGTGTGTGTCTGTCTGTGGCATCGTAGCTTCTAAACGAATGGATCGATTTGAATGCGATGTTTTATCCGAAAGCTGACGCGATCGAGATGGTTCTTAGCTACGTTTCGACAAAATCGGTTCTGCTGTTTTTGAGATATTGAACTTTTATTACACATTTATTAAAAAAATTAAATTTTAATCGCAATAAAGCGGCCTCCGTCTTCCTGCGTTATGAACAAAACACAAAAATGTAGTCGTTACGCAATTGGAAGGAGGAGGCTTTTCATCCTGGCTAGAACGATCTATACAAATCTTTGAATAGATTATCATCCATTGCCTATAAATAAAATAAATATATAAAAATAAAAAAAGATTTAAAGTCTCAAAAAAACACAAAATGACATCCCGACTTGTTGCCGGCGCACCTTTAACTCCTTCAGGTGCAAAGTTAATACGTAATTATGGCTGGCTTTCTTATTATCGATGATAAATTACCCATATTGTGGGTTAATGCTCGAAATATCGAAGTATTTGCCCCCGTTGTCGGACTACCGGGTTTGGCGGTCAATGGACGACAGAAAACGGACAAGAGCGAGCGGGAATTACATCACTAGGCTCCGCAGCATTTCGATAGGTACTGATGTACGCATTTGTTTAATGTTGGTCATGGGTTGTGACTTATGTGACTTTAGTTTTTTTAGTATAATAGAAGATTTTGAGGTCATGATCTGGAATGACCAAAAGCGAATAAGATGCTTGTACTGAACAACATCCCCATGTCCCATGAGACCGACTAATAAAACGCAAAAAAAAACAGCTTTTCCATACATTAACTCTCATTTAACTCAAAGTTAAATTTAATTGGTTCGTAATTGTTTGTTATATCGTGGTTGGTCTTATGAGAAAAGTTGTTCAGAGTGACCATCTTATTCGCTTTTGATCATTCCGGATCCTGACCCCGAAATCACCCAGTATATCATGGTAGATTATAGTTTGTTAATTTTGTTATGGTAGCGGATTTGTTATGACTGTTGTTGGTAGACTTAAGATTAACAATGTACCCGCCGCTAATATATATAATAAATCAGTTGGTGTCTCGGTCTTGCGCTGTTTCATTGCTACACACACGACACGTCATTTGACGCAGTATCAGTGGCGGAGCGCCCATACAAGCCGATTCCGAGGCTTGCCTAAAATTTCTTGCAATATATTACCAAACTCGTAAATGATCAAAAAAACCGACCATTTTTAGCTCCGGGTTGTCCAGCGAAAAATATCACGCGCCGCCACTGCGCAGTATAGGAACAAATTTGACGAACCTCATTAAGGTTGAGTACCCACCAGAACTGTGCAAGGTTCCGAGGCCGTGAGCAGGGAAAAAAAACACCAATACAGGTAGGCAGGGCTCGCCCACCGCTTGGCTCCCTAAGGGCGGGTTTCACTATCCAATTGTAATCGTGAGTGGTGTTTATTAAAATCCGAATGTATGGAATGTTTGACAAGTTTCTATGGAATGGCAGCTGCGGCCATGGCCATGTTTAACGATGATGGGTCTGATTAGTTGGTCAACCCGCCCTCGCCAAATGACGCATCGTGGAGTGAAGCTTAAGTGGGTGACAGACGTACGAGTAAGTTCGCGGACTTACAGCTCGTCGACCTTACTCGCCTGTGTGTCATCCTATAGTCGGCGCGGCGAATCTTGATCCCTATGACAGTGTATGACAATTTTATGTTTTAAGGTTGTACGGAGATGACAGCTGTCATAGGGATCAAGATTCGCCGCGCTGACTATAAGTATGCGTACTTTAAAACCGCCTAATAGCAAGTATTTCGACGATCCAACATTTTTGATTTTTGCTCGTAGCCCGCCTTTGCTCGTACGTCTCTCACTGCCGCGAATCGCGAGCCGCCATTTTGTTTGTGCAGTCTGTGGGTGCAGATCGCTTGTGGCAATTGACGTTGCGTTGAGTAATCGAGCCAAGTTCGCCAAGCTCGTACGTCTGTCATCAACGTCGAGCTGAGTAAGTTCAGGAATTTTAAATCCGCGAATTTATAGCTCGTACGTCTGTCACCCACTTTATGCGGTTATCATACTGCCGCTGTATCCCGCTGCAGCGCGGGGCGACGGTTCGCAACGTTGTATGCCAGTACCTCAGTTTGTAAATAAATTCCGCATGGTACTTCACACTCACACTGCACCGCACCTCTCCGTCTAGCGAAATTTATAAGCGGTTCCGCACGCTGCAGTGGAATGCAGCGGCAGTGTGTGATGTGCCTTAGGATGTATACCTATGCGTTACGCGGAACCCCACTGGCTTTCATGGTAACGCAATTAAGATGTTTCGATGGAACGGAATAATCAGTGTAATTACATGTTTTCGGCTGGTAGCACTTATCTAGGTGAAAGCAAATGCTCTAATTGAATGCATCCGACATAATTGGGGCATCTATTGACGCGAACACAAAACATTCGTATTTATGGCTACTTTCATCAGTGATGATCATGTCTGTCCTGACGCTAACCCCCTGGCCACGACTTTGGTTTTAAGCGACCTGCGAGCAGCGTTTTATCTGTTCATTGCGCGTGATCCCAGCTAACCACAGTGCGTTGCGCGTCTCGACCGCTTAAGACAGCAGCAGCAAAGTCGTGGCCAAGGCGTAAGTGACCGGTGTCGGTGACATCAATGACAGTCAGTGTCAATTTGTTCCATTTTAAAAGTTACCATTGTAGACTTGACATCAAATTCATACTCCTAATTATACATGCAAAATTAACTATTGGTTACCTTCTCAAGGTTAACCACAAACTGAAACAGTTAATTTCTGTCAAAAAAATAATTTTTGGTACAAGCTTTTATTGCCAACTATAGTTTTCTGTATACCGCCATCAACTACTCATTGAGACGATTCTAACGAGCGCAAACTCAACGGGGTTAGGGTACATCGGTTAAGTACTGAATTCCCATGGCCAGCTTCTGTCTCCATAATCAGATCAGCTCGGTGGTAGGTACCATAATATTGAATTGTCATCCAAACGGTACCTTTACCCAAAATTTCAGCTCGATCGGTCACCGGGAATTGTGGGTCATATTTAACTTGCAAGATTTTTCCCTCGTTATCAAATCAAACTAACAAACAAACAAACGAACAGGTCAAGTTAAATAAAAGCTTGTAAACATAAATTAAATCTAAGCATTAGGTTAGGTACCTACTTATCCTAATATCTGGTAGTTTTACATAATTACAGATTGGGTATATACCGTTATTATCTACATTAAACATTTAGGTGCTGCTGAGCCCCTCCATTAAGGGCCTAAGAAAGCTGGTATCAGTTTGTGAGAGTTATGTAAACTCGCACGGGCTGATATACAACGTGGCCAAGACCGAACTCATGGTTTTTAAGTCAGGAAGGGGTCCGGATAATGTACCGGAGGTAAGGCTGAATGGCGAAACAGTTCGTGTTGTGCGGCAGTTCAAATATCTGGGCCATATATTGAACGAGGACTTAACGGATGACATGGACATGGAGCGCGAAAGAAGGGCGCTGGCAGTACGAGGGAACATGATTGCCCGAAGGTTTGCCGGGTGTAGCAGGCAGGTCAAGTGTACGTTATTCAACGCATACTGTCTTTCCTTCAACACCTGTCAACTGTGGGTAAGGCACAGCAGGAAAGCGTACAGCTCCATCAGGGTTCAGTATAATAATATATTTCGGATTCTGATGGGGCTGCCGCGTTCGTGCAGTGCCTCCTACATGTTCGCAGAAGCCGGAATACCCGACTTCTTCGCCGTGGTCCGCGCCCGCATCGTCTCCTTCTGGGAGGGAATACGACGCTCACGGAACACTATCGTGGAAAACGCATATCGCGATATGAATACCTCTATCTTTAGGTACTGGCTTTCTGTTCACCAGAACAAGAATAAAAAATAGTAGGTATTATTGCAATTTTAATTTTATTATTTTATCTTATGCTTTTATTTTTACAATCTTTGTTTGTAATGTATATGTGAATGTGATCTTGATATGGGTGGTCAATGCCTGAAAATAAAACTTTATTTATTTTATTTTTATTTTATTTTAGTTGATATATTTAAGTATAATGGTCTACCATTAAACACTAATTTGGTAGCGTATATTAAACACCACCTCAATCTTGTTCTCTACTTCCACAAAATATAAATCGGAATCGATACCGTTATCGATTAATCTAGTTATTCTACTCGATGATCGGTATGCGACTAAAAACAAAACGCCTGCAGCGCGCCCTAATAATCCCAACAGTTATCTGGCCGGTGCAATTGCATTGGCTAATATCGATAAAATCGCTTCTCACTCGGAAAATGGATGAATGATTGGGTATTTATCAATAAAAACTCGATAAAAATGCCTCTGTAATGAGTAATGTGTCGTATCGTTTAAAATGATTGAACTACAATTAACGCGGAATTAGGTTAGTAATTAGTCTCTATATTATCTCTACATCTTGGGGAGAAATTGAAAATATTGAGATTACATTAGACTTATCTATATAACTTATATTGGTCACGAAGCTCTCTCTTTCACTACATTCAAAAATAAAGCAGGCTGACTAGGATGATATCGTTTATGTCGGGCGTAAAACAGATATGCCTACCTATCGCGCTATATTGTTTTTATCCCGTATGATTACATATCACCCACAGGGGTTACTAAATAAATCCATAATTTTATTTACCATACTTAAATGTAACGTTTGCAATAATAATAATTTGCCATAGGTTATTCTTTCTCTGAAACTGTAAACTTTTCAGGATTGTTATAAAACAAGACTAACCTAACTAACCTGAAGGGCTCTATATAAAGTTAATTTAAGAAATTGTTACGGTCTCAGAGCAAATAACCTTTATGGAATATTAAACATAATGACAAACACTAGTGTGGTGTGTTATGGTAAATAAAATTATGGATATTGAAGGTGTCCGGTCGCTGCTGATGTACCTACGTATTTTTTTTTTCGTGACATAACTTTTTTGAGTGATGCGCGCTTCTTGTAGTTACTAATAACATAATATGACAGATCAAATTACTGGTCACTAACAGTTATTAATCGTGATTTGTCGGCAATTAAGTATGAGAAAAAGTATGATAGTGATTTTGTTCATGAAAGCGTGTCGTTACACTAAGTAAAAGAAATCTGATATGTAGTTGTAAAATGTTGTACGGTCGTTGCAATTACACCGGGGATACGCCATTTTGTTTAGATTAAGCAGAAATCGCTTGTCGTATATGATCGGGTTCAGTCGAGGTTGTGGAGGCTAATTTATTAATATATATGATATAATTCTTCGTCTGGAGATATAAATATGTTTCAAGTTTGTTTTTAGATCATTAATTATAATTATGTTCTTACTGTTAATTCAATGAAAGTAAGTGAAAATCAGCCCGAAACGCTTAAACAAAAAACATTATTATACCTATTTATTTCAGAAGTGGTAAAACATGAAATATAAATAAAAACATGTAAAGCATAAATGCAGGTAGGTAGGTACCTACTTAGGCAAGTCGTTATTAGAAGCAAAGTGTTAATTACCTGTCAATTGCCTACAATCAGGTATGTTATGTATAATAAGTAGAAGACATCTATATTGTTCTTTAATAATAAGCAAACATCTTGATCTGGAGTATTTATTCATGGTAGGTACTCATGCCTATCTACACTTACATACCTCTAGGGGTAAACGTATGGATGGGCTTGCCTGCCTTGGGTGTTTTTCCTCTAAGTAGAAGGCAGTAAATGCAATTGTTTTTCCTTGATAGAAAAAACTTCTTAAAAAATACCGGCGCAAAAATACCCGTATAATTTTCAAGCGTCAGGCTCGTCCTTCCCATATAAAAAGTATACTTAAAAAGAATTTAATCTATATGGAACAGATTTTCCTACAAATCACTGTTTTTATCCATCAATAGGTCCTTTTGACCGTATATAGAGACGGGCTTTTTGTACTCTAAGTCGGTGCATCAAACATTTTCCATCCGCGGAGCTGGTGACGTTTTTCTACATATAGGCGTCTTACCTATTTTATCACACATTATCGACACGAAAGGTAAATAATGTTATTAACATTTTGTATAATGTTTATAGGCTTCCTATTAAGTAGTAGTCTATTAAGTAGTATTAAGTAAGTCTTACAAGCCTCAGTAATTTATACACGCCTTATATCAAATTAATTTGTAACTAAATGTATATTTATGTAAGACAGTGTCATCAAATCTTGCAAATCGATTTTCACCCTTCCATTAGTCTTTTCGATTGGAAACTTTATTAGTATGTTCCTATTATATAAATAACAAAACAATATTTTGGTACAATCAAGTTGATCTGAGGATGGAGCCATGGAATGGCGCTCTTCAATAGCTAGTAGTAAATAGATTGACGTTATCGTCATGTCATCTAAAAGCTTTTTTATAAGGCTTGGCTAAAAATTAAATTTTAATGGAAACTACTCCATATAATGTTAGAAAAATCGTGCGTTATTCGCCATGCGGTTTCAAGGAAAACCATACTGAAACGCAATAACTTTAGTCTTATTAGGTTTGAAAAGCAAAATTAACAAAAATTAGTACAATCTTTCCCTTTGAAATCTTAATTAAACGAAGAGATGTAAGTAGACGAATTTGTCAGTTTCGTTAAATGCTAGTGTTATATACAATGAGGTATAATAGGTTACTTGGAGGTTTTTTTTCTTTTACTATGCGAAACAATAAAATAAATATGCCCACAGCATGTCTACAACATTAAGATTTATTATTCATTAATTAACTATATTACTGTGTTACAACATAAATCCGACTAGGTTCGTACCTAATGTTGATAATGTCATTCGATAAATAATAAATAACTGAAGGCGTGGTGGCGCCACCCACGCAAACAAATGCTAATCGGACGAAGATTTACGCTAAGTATTATAATACAAATTCGTTTATTTGTAAAAAAATAACGCTTTCTGGAATCCAATTCTAGATTATAAATTGTGTATTCCTGGCACATGGATATTTCCAGTTTTTTGCCTCTGCCTTTCAAAATTATAATAACAAAGACATGAGACATAAGCAATATAGTAGAAATAAATTTTATTAACCAATAATAAATAAAGCAGACGAGATCATTAAAATTAAGTTGTTTCATTCCATTCAAACGTATTTTACTATTTATGTAATAAGTATAATAATCTTGTAGCAAATAAGAAAAGCTGATACACTTAACAATTCTTATTAAAATATAAGTCATAAGTCTTTTAATAATAATATTATTAATACATCAATCATCTTCATCATTTATGTCAATTAAATTAAATTTATATACTAGGTCTATAGTGGTAACACTGGTAACTCATAAAAAAAAATGTCATAAAAAGCGGGGCCAGCCACTATTATAATTTTCTTAAACAAGTTGAGTTACATTCACAGATAGTTTGTTAATACAGACGCCGGGAAAGAAGGGCTTGCCGGGTGAGTAGTTATAGATATATACGGATAGTGATACGAAGCCGGGAAGCCCTTTTCACGGCCAGGCATGTATAGCGCTTTTCTCAAACATGCAATGAAATAAATAAATAAAAACTCCTCAATTCAAACTAATTTTCATGGCTGAATTCCGTGATGCTGTGCCACATATAGTGGAATAAAAAATAAAAAATAAATTACTTCCTGGCCTAGGCCTTCAATTTTGTATGAAATTCCTTTACAGTTCTGTCGAGTAGATCCGCCCGAAACGTGATACTTTGAAGCCTGTTATGACAACAATTCATTGCATGTTTGAGAAAATACTTTTGGCCCCACATGAGAGATGATTTTAGTTGACTTGGTCAGTCGAGCGAGGAGGAGTCGTTGGTTTCCACTTTAGGATTTATATCCTAAAGTAGAAATATTTTACGTTTCCAACAGTGCAAATTTATACCTAGGTAACATACACGAGTTGAAATCGTAATAAGAGTTTTTTTTATCAGATAAAAACAAATACTTATGTAGTAGAATCTAGGTATTAATAACGAAGCTTAAGGTCACATTCAAATGAGCCCATCCGTGTCTACCTTCGTTAGCTGAAATACACTGCAATTATTATGCGAGTGTGGCTTCGTCGCAATACGGTAGTCGCCAAAAGTAAAAATAAACAAAACTTAAGAAAATGCCCGTTAAACATCACACTTCAACTTTTTTTTTTCAAGTAAAAATGGACGCTGTTTAACCACAGAAAACTGTGACGTCACTAGTAAGGTGTGTAGTTTATTAATTTTTCAATCTTTATACAAACATAGCGTTTTGACGTATCATAAAATGATGATGATTTGACTGTCAATCATTCTGTAAGCAACTAGACCTATTTTGTCAAGAAAATATTGGCAACTTAAAATTTACGATTTTAATACATGAGCAATTGAAGAATTCCACTTTCTGGCTTCATCACCAGATCTATTTGATGACGTCAAACAATTGTACCTATTGTCAATAGTATTATACACACTTTTAACCCATTCACGGCCAAGCTAATCTCGTAGCGCTACGCCGTACTCCGTAGCAGGTTAAACCTCGTATGTAGAGAAAAGCGCTCATAGCGCTCTGACGCATATGTGTCGTCATGGGCCCTGAATGGGGTAAAGTTTCAAATCGATACGTGTGTGAAAATTTAATAGCAATAAGGCTTGTAAAAACGAATAGGAACATTTTGTTGCTTTTATATTTTATTTTATGAGAGCTAGCTTAAGTAAGTAGTAACTATCGCTTACATAAAAACAAGATCTATAATAATGATCTTAATATATAACAGCCATTTTGATACAATACAATGGATAACTGCAGTGCAGATCCGAACTTAAAGTAGTAAATAAACTTTAGAAAGTCTATAGTATTTAATCATAGAAAGAAATTACTATATGAACCAGCAGTAGGACTACAAGTTTTATAGTCCTATCCCATTGAAAGCCGTAAACATACTGATGTGTTTTTTCCTCCTATTCAACGGTGGAAAAGTGTCAATGTATGTATGAGATGAAAATGCAGGGAATTATCAATTATACATGAACTGTAACAAGAGGCTAAATGTCTGTAAGACGGCTTCCGAGTTGCACCTTGAAGTTTCTATTGCTGCAGTTATAAAATTGCGCACAGAAAGCGATTAATAAAATTTTGCTACCTATTTTTACAAGGTTTTAATTAAGTTTATGTGTAAATATTATGTAAGTGGCTTTTCAAAATTGGCAAACAAATTTTACAGCCACTTGCCTATCCTCAATGTTTCATATCCGTTTTAGATTTAATTATTTGAATTTTCACGCTTGGAGACCTTACACATCTCTAAGAAATTTTACATGTAAAACGTTGATAATGTAGTTAATTTTCTTTGGACAATGTATAATTTAGAATCAATAGATAATTATAAATTTTGACTTAATTTTGATTTAGATATCACATTTTATCGTCTACGAAATTTTTGGCAGTGTATGTGTTAATAAAGATATGTTAGGCATCAGCTCACTAATGTCAAACACGTCATATCCGTCACGTAAAATCTGCCGCCTCCGCACCTCACTAAATTAACAGTAATTTTGAAGCTACTTATCGATGAATAATTTGGGTATATCCCTTACAAAATCAATAATCAGGGCCCGATCAACTTACCACAACAGTATCCTAAAGCAAACGCACACAGCACACACACTCCTACAGCACGCCGGTTCATAAATATAGAACAGACCCATTCAAAAAACAAGCGAACGTTAACTCACCAACCAGCTACTACGACTTCAGACTCTATTGATAGTAGTTAGGGTGTTATTTGCAACTGTTTTATGTTTGTGGCTACGGCACTTTCGTTCTAAAGGAGCCAGCTGTCAAAGGGCCGTCCGTAAATCAGGATTGCGCCGTGCCAACCCTGACAATGTGATTCTATGGGAGTTTAAAGCCGCTGGTACACAGGATTTTAAAGTTAAATTAATTAAAACGTCCTTTACAACCTGCGATTGCCTGAGACTGGCCTTGGTGGCGATGCGGACAACTTCCGGTCAGCAAACGTAACTGTATTTTACACAAGAACAAACAATTACCGCTGTCTACTTCATATTAAATAAAAATTAGGTTAACACTAAATTTTGTACAGGTTTTATTACCGATTTTTTTTGTTTCATTATCTCTCCAAAATCCCGTGCATAACTTTTAGTTTAAACAATTATTCCAACACTTTGTCTTACTTATACATTGCAACATTTAATTAATTGTATTATAGTGCAATTTGTAATAAAGAAACACAAGTTGGTGCGCCGACCGAACGTCAAATGTCAGCCAAACTTCCCATAAAATTAGATTTTAACGGACGCAAGCTACGATTACCAACAAATTGCAACAACCGGTGCAAGATTGAAGGAAATTGTATGGAAGCCGCTCCTACATCAGGTCCAGGCTTGTCGATGTATCACCCACGCGACAGCGGAGTGAAGCCTGACAGGATATTCATATTCGCATGACGGATTAACGCTTGCTTGTATCGATTAAATTCCACATTGTGCCTACTGTTAGTTTCAGTCACTATAGTTAAATTCACGAAATCTGGGAAAATGGATTGAAGGAGTAAATAGAAAATCAATGTGCAGACTCAAAGAAAACAAACGTTGACTTTTCTGAGGCCAATATTAAAGCACTTACGAGCATATAAATGATATAGTGAAACAAGAGGTTTGGAAGCATGACAGTTTTTGAGATGTTCAATAAAGTGTGGGTATTCGTATTGTAGAATCGCATTAATTAATATAGGAGGAGGTTTATACGGAATAAGACTCCAACCAATATTTAGGTTTTATAGTCCTTAACTTTGGCAGGAAAAACGAAATCTCTGTACGGCCCTCACATCTAATATGTAAGTACACAAGTTGAAAGCAAGTTCATCGATATTCGACCAATTTAAAACGGGTCAATTAGATTTTATAAAATTTGATCTCCAGTTAGAACGAAGTGAAGCTTAATTACAGCTTTAAAACTTGAAATTGAGTCTCTTCTGGCTAAGTGGAAGTGTTAAGCGCCTCGTCTTCTATGATGTCAAAAAGGAATACTCATTGAAACAGCCAATGTTTATAAGTTTGTTCAATTCTGGATTCAATCTAATCACCACACACGCTTTTACAGTAATTGGCGAATTATTAACGGCTTCACGCTACTAAAAGTTACTTTTAGACAATATTGTTCAAACCAATGTTTTTGGCGTTCAAAGTTCAATAATAACGAGTAAGCCTTGATAAAAATAATGATAGATGGGTATTTCTCAAATAATGTGATTAACTTGTCACAACCATGTGTAAAAGTTAACGCTACTAATACTTAATTGTTCTTTTTTAGGGTTCCGTACACAAAAAGTAAAACGGGACCCTATTACTGAGACTACGCTGTCCGTCCGTCCGTCCGTCTGTCACCAGGCTGTATCTCACTGATACCGTGATAGTTCAGCTGAAATTTTCACAGATGATGTATTTCTGTTGCCGCACACAAACACAGAATAAAATAGTTTTTATAGATAATGGTACGGAATCCTTCGTGCGCGAGTCTGACTCGCACTTGGCCGGTTTTTTATATACGGACCAAAAGATTGATAGGTCAGCTATTATATAAATAAGTATTACAATATTGAACAGCTGTTTGTTCACTAAGATATTTTTGAAATGAACGCCTAATGGCACATTTCATATAAGATTCACTATCTTACTAATTTTATGGTAAACACTGACGGATATCTACTACAAACGTTACGTAATTAACCTATTGGCCACACGGTGGATGTGGATATACTTCTACAATCTCAATATTAGTAAAGATTCTAGGGACTACGATGGTGATCCCTACACTAAACATTCGTTGCGATTTAAAAACATATTGGTAAAAGTTAAGTTATTCGAATAAATAAGCTATATATACTTAAATAGGTAATTCATGGAAGTCTATATAATAAGAACAAGAGGTTTGTGATAGTATTTACATGTTATAGTATTACATTGCACTAGTCTTTAAGGCTCATTTTTACTGTAGAGCCCTAATTCCGCATGCACAAGCACGCATTATCACTGTTTTTCTAGTAGAAAAACAAGCTCGACCTATGTATAAGCCTTTAATATGTTTATAAAATACGGAACATCCCTTTGACAATAAACATAATAAGTGATAACTCCGAATCCCGAAGACTTCCGAAGCGCCCCGGGTCGTGCGGCGCGCGCGCAGGGAAAATATATGGAAATACGCGCACCTGCCACTCAAGCCACCCACTGCGCGCAGATAAACGCGCTTAGTTAGACTCCTCGCTAACTACCAGTTTCAGTTGATTGCCTACCACTTTTTCACTTGTTTCCTATCTACTTTCTTAAACTCGTACGCGTATGACGCTTTCATTCCAATTTAAACCTTCCCCTAAAGATCTTTTAGCCGTTTTTCCAGTGACGCGATAGGGCAGAATGGGAGATTGAGAAATTAACTATTCGGTATGCTACCGTCTAATGGAGGGTCTAATGTCGACCTGGCTGTCACGATGTGTGAAGTACGGCGTTCCGTGGTGATGTAAACTTGAATTACCAGTTTGTACGATTCGCTGAAGATGTTATCTGGTAATGGTGACAGCGGAATGGTAAGTTGTCGGTTTGGTTAATTAACTTTCATAATTATTACACATAGTATGTACCTATAATAATCATCTAGTCACTTTGTGCAACCAAAACGTATTTAGTGGTATATTAGACTAGTAGACGTTTAAGTGTAGAAATAAATTTAGTTGTTATTGTTATGTTTTTTGCACACCAAAGACTCTAGATTATTTTAAAACTTTCAATGATACACAATAGAACTCAGTTATTTAGCGTGGCGACGGATGTATATGTGCGGTGAATGACTGATTTTCTGTGAGGAGATGGATGACAGGCAATCAACTGTACCAATGTATAATTATGTGTTTTAGTCTTGTTTAGTCTCGTTCCATGACGCATTGGTTTTAGTATAATGTCATGTTAACAAGTTTTTTAATTTATAAAAAATGAGAAGTGCAAAACAATTATTATTAACAACATGAGAACTTTGTATGGTACCTTACTAACTCTCTAGGATGAAGCAGGGATTAAGCGAAGGAGATGTACTTACAGTCATAAGGTCTAACGGATCTTTAAACTTAATCAAAATAAATACCATTTCAAAGCGTTGTTGTTTCAAGAGAAATTAGTAGTATCACTACAACTATATAAGGGTCATTCTGAAATATAACTTTTTTAAGGGCCCGTGTATTGAACCATCTTGAAAATTACCTGAGTAACACCATGCAGGCCAGACAACCGGGGTTTCGGCGTCCAGTTCTCGGCGAGGGGCGAGTGGTGCCAGCATCACGCGGGCGCGGGCCGCGACATCGCTACCCTATGGATACATGAGCGGGTCAAAATGGATCCCCAGGTTCTAAGCGGGGCAAACTGAATCAAGTACGAAAGCCAATATCGGGTCGAATTGAATCGGAACATGATCAAGCGGGGTAATAGCGATACCACATGGATAAATAAGCGAGTTTTAGAGGATCCCTAAGGTTCTAAGGGGGGTAAATTGAGTCATTGACATCCCTACCTAACCCATCGATAAAAGGAATGATGAATGGATACTAGTTTCTAAGTGGGTCTAATTGAATCAGAGCACGATCACGCGGGCTAAGACAGAACTAACCTATGGATACATGAGCGGGCCAAAATGCATGCCCAGGTTCTGAGCGGGGCAAACTGAATCAAGTACGTACGAAAGTCGTGATATCGCTAAACCCATAGATAAAAGGGATGGACCATGTCCTAGGTCCTAAGCGGGGGGCAAAATTAATCACAGTCCAAACAAAAGAACCGTGATATCGCTAGTTCATGCGCACTTCGGGTGTATGCATAGCGGCCCAAATTGAATCCCTGGTTCTAGGTGAGGCAAACTGAATCAAAGCTGTGTGCGACGTCGTTTACCTTACCTAATAGATAAAACAGTTAGTGCAGGGATCTCAGGTATTAAGCGAGTGTGTTCTAAAAACAGCTCTTAACAAATGGAACCCTAAGCGGTTTCCATATTAATGGTCAGGGTGTGAAAGTGCCAGCCACCACACCGAATTCAAGTTTACACCTTTAAAATTCGTCAATGTCCCTGAACTGCTTACAGCAATAGCGTAAACCAACATTACATACACTTATGGCGTCTTAAGGAATTTAAAACACTGCGACGTTTTTCAAACTATTGATATCACTTATTAGAATTTTAAATCAGTTTAAAAACCAAAGAAAAACGCTCTGCATTGACAAAGTAACACACGTAAACGTAATGTTTTGAAAAAGCCCATACATAATTCGCATTTAATACCAATCAACAAAAACGCACACGCCAGATACACATTAAAAACTACTTACATTGAATTCGGTCCAAGTTCAATCGAATGGCAAAAAGTTGAGGCAAAAACTTTGAATAAAAGTTTAGTAACAGTCACCTATTTTATACTTTAAAATGTACCTACCACGTTAAGGTAGTCCCGCTGTAGGTACAGTCAAAATCATGATGACAGAACATCATACAGATAGTGCAGCCAAAGTAGCCAAATATATTGCAACACATCTTAGTTACTGTAGCAGTAAACATGTGAAACGATACATGTGGCCGTTTTGACTGTTGATACAGTCAGCAATCAAAACAGTGTAGGTACAGTCAGCATCATATCAGATATATACACTGAGTAAGAATACGCAGTACGGCTATTTAAATGTGTCTTTGTCGTCTTTTCTTGCGTTGCGCGCGTGTTGTGCTAGCCGTGCAGTGCCGTTATATTTTTGTGTAAATAGACAGGTGCGCGCGAAAAAAGGCACGATATATAATGTTATACATATAACGAGTATGTGAGACGACTATTCTAGTTACTACTTAGTTGAGAGTAGTACTAGTAGACTAGTTCACTCCCTACATATACCCTGAGAAAATTACGGTTTCTTTGAAAATAATTCAATATCAGGCAAATTATTTGTATACGGCTTTTAAGTATATGTTATTTTAAAAAACTTTTATTATAGAAATCAATAATTCTATGGACCGGAAGTTAGGAAAAAAATTTAACCCGCAAGCAAAAATGCTATCAGTATTTTATAATGAAAACATGTTTGAGTACACAAATTTGGAGACTAACTACCTTAAGAGGAAGCACGGTGAGCGAGCTTTTTGAAAAATAGATTTTTGTAAAACTTATTTCCGTCGCGTTTCGCGCTAATTAGAGGTGTCTCTGTGAATGTGTGCGTAAATCATCAATGTGTGCGTGCAATGCCCCCAGTTTTCTAATTTTGAAACCGATCCGATCCGATTTGGACCGATCTGACCCACCAAAAACAGGGTTTCGTAGTACCCTATTTTCTCTTCTGATTTTACACCAATTTTAGTTTTTATTTCAATTATATTATTAAACGGGCTTTGGCTATGTCTCCAGGTTTTCTGTTTCTCATTTGTGTTCGTTAAATTAGTTTACTGAGCGTGTGTTTATGGCGCCGAAAAGCGGCGAATTTCGTGGTTTAAAAAGGTCTCTAATTATTAAAATAAACAAATAATCAGGTAAAACGAAACATAGGGACATGTCAGAGGTCAGTATTTATTATATGAATGCAAAATATTTGCTCTTTCGTTATTATCCAGGGAGGAAACGGGGGATTACGTTTGTTTGGAAAAATGGCCAACCGCGCATCGTCTTAATCCTAAAATATATGCATCAGGAAATAACAGCATTTTAATTAAATTTTTACGACCTTGAGATATTATTGAATTTCATCTGGTCTATAGAAAGGTTTATTCGTTAACAAAAATAAATGGATTATGCGCGTATCCCAAAGAACGTATATAGACGTAGTTAATTATAAAGTAAAGAAAGTTTATACCATTTTCGCCTGATTTTTACAAAGATTACTTTTCATTGTTTTTTACCGTTGCGGTATTAAATTTAGGTGGATTATTATTTAATATTTAGTCAAATTACCCAACCTATTTTTTGGTGTAAAAATATGGCTGATATCGATATATTGTTGTGTTTTCATAGAGCGAAACCGTAAAGTTCTCAGGGTACTAACTAACACAACTGTGTTGCTATGTGCCATTTATCCATTTATATCGAATTTAATAATACAATAAGTTAATTTTCCTGACCTCTCAAATTCCTCTGCAAAGTAAGACTACCAATAAAATTTTAAGTTTCATCTATTATACCGCAGTTAAAAGTAATACGTGTGTCTTGACATTTGACATCGACTACCCCTATAAAACGTGAATTTAATTACCTACCTGCATGATGGAATATTTTTATCAATCTTGGAAAACTCGTAAACTGCGTGTAAACATTTTTCGAATTAGCATTACAAATTCAGCTTTTATTTCTTATGAATAATTATATGAGGGTTATAAATTAGCGAGTGACTAAGAAATAATATAGCGGAGCGTACGATAAACTTGCAATCTTAGTTTTTGCGTCGGGTCGTCTAAAAGTAAGTATATTAGGTAAATAGGTATAACTCGTCGGAAATATCTGCGAACCTCGCTTCGCCAAATCCCAAGCTGTCAGATTTTTCTGATGGTCACCTTGCCGGCCTCTATAAGACCCCATCAAGATCTCACCCCCACCATGTCTCCTTCCCGGAGATCAATTCTATCAGGAAAAATCAGTCGTACGTATTGCAGCATTATAGTATGGTCAAGCCAGGTTCGCACATATTTCCGACGAGTTGTAGGTATATGCTTATCATGGTGTTAGAGGGCCTCTAAATAAACATAAATAACAATACCTTTATGATTTAAGGCGTCTAATAATATCGGACACGAGATATAACAGGATAACATTGACAATTTTACTATTGAAATACAATACATTGTTAATATTTCTGGTCCGATTGACTTCAGGGTGAGTATTATTTCGTACCACTATATTGTGAATGGGCATACAACTTACAAAAAAAAATCTATAACATTTTTTTAACCCAAACACCCTTTATTTTGCCTACCTACTATAAACACTCATCTTGCCTAACCTAATCCAGTCAGAGGACATTAGAAATTCATTCAATTTATTTACCAAAAAGAACACCATAAAAAATGTTCAACTAAATAAGTAGCTTTTTTGTGTTCTGTTTTACCTATTTAAAATACAAGTGGGTGCAGAAAATTCTGAGTCGCCGGCGTACAAATCGATGACACGGAACAGAAGATTTCGACGGGTCAACTTAACACTCGATTATATTTGGATTAATATCTTAGCAAAAAGTCAAAAACTCTTAATTTGAGTTTGCATAACAATGTATCACTTATATATAACTACTGTTTGTTGTGTTCTAAAAATGGCATGTACCTATAATTGTTGTAAAATATATTGATTCAACGACAAAACATTAGACGTAAAACATGTAACATTTTCCGTCAAGGAATGGCAATTTTTTTTTGTCGTTGTCCTTCGATACAAGTGACCATGATAAGCCTGCAGAAGAATCAGTATAACCCGAACATTCCAAATAGGCGATTGGCAATAAGAAAGTCTATATAGGTAACTACGTGTCGTTTGCCTGCTTAGCTTAGACGGCTAAATCTCTACACATAAACAAAAGACAAACGCAATGGAACCGCCATTACACTAATTCCCGGTCATTTACGCCACCTGCCGACCTGCTAGTGGTAGCTACCGTTCGCACCTAGCGAACCTGGCCGGACTCGTGACAATGGTCGAATTTAAATGCCAAGCAGGCGGTCCAATTTCGAGTGGCCGCTAGGCGTGTTCGTTGCACGCGCAGCTCTTACTCCGCAGTCACTTTAAAATAACAGTAAACTAAAAAAAAACTTCATTTTATTGAGAAATAGGTACAGACCTTTTCTACTGACCCACGACCCATGTAAGCATTGACTCTACATCATAATATTTATTTATTTTTTATTTATTTGATCAAGGTTTACCAACAAATGTTTACACCTACAAATGTTTACCTGTGCTTAAGCCTTAATTTGGCTGCGTCCAGCTAGCTAGACAAAGTCTTTGGTCGTCTTTTTGTATTTTTTTCCTGACCAGGATCGTTGGGACTGGCCTGCCAGGATCGTTGTGAGTAGTCTACATGATGTGTTCACGAGTAGCGTATGTGGTTCATCAATTATAGTACTCATTTTATCAAATCAATGGTTGGCAAAATAAAATATTGTATATTATGTATGTCAAGTCAAGACAGCGTAGCAAAAAGTGACTTCAGAAAAAAAACAAATACATGTACCTACAACTTTACTGTTTCATTAATCTAACACAATTGGGTGGCCTTTAACTTGGAGGTCGAGCATTTTTTGCTACAGACAGTCGTCGTCTTATTATGACTTACACCTGTTCAATAAATGAACTCTATCTTAATTATGTAATTACATTTAGTAAAAAATAAATAAAAACATAAGTAAGCGTTGTACATCTGAAAAAAGAAACAGGGCTGTCAAATGCACGTAAACTTTATAAAATCAAGCGACTTTTAAGGCACATGCAATATTGCAACAATACCAGTAGAACTCAGAACCTTGCCCACATGAAACAAAAAAAAATCATAATCCATTAACCAAGCCGTACTGTTTTCACTGCGGCACTGTGGCTGGTCGGCGGCGTGTTGCCAGGTGCCGCGGTCGTGCGTCCGAGACCGTTCGGCTGCACTCGTCAATTGCCGCAATTGAGGCTTTTTTCAGCCATTAGAGAACACGCGAGAGGCGACACTGTTACAGGCTGCGGGTTAAAGTTTTAGTCTGAATATACCACTAGAAATGTGCATGTAAACGTGTTGCGTAAAAGTGGTACCTACCTACGCTTTTTACAGCCATTAGAGCACACGCGAGAGGCGACAATGTTACAGGCTGCGGGTTAAAGTTTTAGTCTGAATATACCACTAGAAATATGCAATGTAAACGTGTTGCGTAAAACTGATACCTACTCTTTTTTGAGCCATCAGGGCACATGCGAGAGGCGACACTGTTACAGGCTGCGGGCGATTTAAAGTGTTAGGCTGAATATACCACAAGAAATGTGCAATGTAAACGTGTTGCGTAAAACTGGTACCTACCCTTTTTTGAGTCATTAGGGCACATGCGAGAGGCGACAATGTTACAGGCTGCGGGTTAAAGTTTTAGGCTGAATATACCACTATAGAAATGTGCATGTAAAATTGTTGCGTAAAACTGGTACCTACTCTTTTTTGAGCCATCAGGGCACATGCGAGAGGCAACACTGTTACAGGCTGCGGGTTAAAGTTTCAGGCTAAATATACCACTAGAAATGTGCAATGTAAACGTGTTGCGTAAAACTGGTACCTACTCTTTTTTGAGCCATTTCACACGTGCGAGGCGTTTTAGGCTGAATATACCACTAGAGATTTGAACGTGTTGCGTAAAACTAGTAACTACACATTTTTAGATATTACAGCACACGCTAGAGGCGACACTGTCAGGGTGAATTTCCAGGCTGCTATGTTAAGTTTTAGGCTGAATATACCACTAGAAATGCGCGATGTAAACGTGTTTAATAAAACTTGCCTACGCCAAAACTTGGGATGAGGTGCGAAAGCGGTACCCGGGCTTGTGTATCCTACAGGGAAAACGCTAGAACCAGAAATATGTGAAGCTCTTTTGATATTTTGACACCTGTCAGCTAGGTGTCAAATATATGAAAACATATCATCGCACATATCTTTTGGCTATTCATCATTCCTTAGACTAGTT
The DNA here is from genome assembly GCA_963854355.1 of Epinotia brunnichana. Taxonomy (NCBI): domain Eukaryota; kingdom Metazoa; phylum Arthropoda; class Insecta; order Lepidoptera; family Tortricidae; genus Epinotia; species Epinotia brunnichana. Next base: position 24,518,011 of record OY977946.1, on the reverse strand, counting down.
ATGAATGAATGAATGAATTATTTATTTTAAAAACACAACCACAACATTAAACACTAAATTTGATGAACAATGTAGCATTAAGTTTTATTTCAATACATGTTTCCATGTTGTCTTTTGTTTCATAATGGATGAAGAATGTCATGAAAGTGAACGAAGCCAGATAAGAGAGATTTCCAAAGACCGTAGCAATTGTTTTTATCAATAAATAAATAGAAAAGAATTGAATGAGAGTTTCATTATATCACCAGGCACTGTGGCGGAAGGTCCTGGTGTCAAAATTACAAAGACCTCTCATAGGGAATTCGTGCTGCTGCTTGTCTCCAGCGCGATTACATCTATGTATGTATGTGTGTATAGAAGTACAAATGGAAACAAAATTAGTGTTACCCTGCAGAGCGCTATAAAGATAATCGTTAGTTTTCCGCATCGCGCTGTATATCGGCGGTTAGAAAGCGGTACGTCGCCAATTACGTGCGCTTGCGCCGGACCACCCTCGACATCTGTGTGGCATCCTGTGTCTTTATTGCTCGACTCTGCGTTTTTATCAACTGAATTAAAAAAAAAGAGGCTCTGTTTAGTCTATGCCTATTCAATTGGTCGTTTATGAAGCAGTCTAAGGATGTCTTTATTGTTCGACTATTTCTTCTTTTGTTTGTATGTTTTTATACTACAAAGATAACAAACAAGCACACAGCTCGCCTCGGGTGGAAAGCAAACAGCCTATGGCCACTCGCGACTCCAGAATGATTGCAAGCGCCAACGTCCCGACCGGTCCGAGTAAAAATATCGGACACTTTCTGACACTAAAAATATGGGTGACGACATACAACGCAATGATCAGAGCCAGTTATCGTATTTTTTTTAATTATTTTGTGGTTAGACAACCGTGGCCGTAGCAAAATAGCTGAGAACTTTCGTTCATCTCTTCTATGTCCACTATCAAACAACTCGACAGAAATGTTCAGAGTAGGTGCTAAGCTAGCAACAGCGTCGTTTTAGTTATTCGCCGCCAAATTAGCTATGCTAAAACCAGATAGATCCGATCTGATAGTTCAATTCGCTAAGCCTTGTTATTGTATTATTGACGTTTAAGCAAAAACGGTACTCGGCTCTAGATTTTCTGCTTTCAGTATTTTAAAACCAACAAAATCGAGAACGACATTATTATAAAAAGACAAAAACGATCTTGTAGAAACTAGTATTGGTTTTCGATCAGTGGCCTCATGAAACTACAAGTTACAATTTTACAAGTAAGTAGCAGACACTGGTCAAATGGCCAGCCATTATTAGTCAAGTTACCCTATGTTTAGATAAAAAAAATATTTAACCTTTAGCTTCCTGGAATGGGACACAGGTATAATTTTAGAACAAATTGTAGTCTTGTAGTCTCTACACTTTAAAGCTGAATTTTAATGAACCGATTTTCAATTGAGATAAATAATAACCTGGGGGCTGTCACGTAGGATGTATCACGCCATAGCTCTCAAATGAAATACACTTGTAACTAATTTACCTAACCTTTTACGTATCTCAGTAGAAAAGTCGCATCATTTACGCTATTTCGAATATAATTGGTAGATCTAGTTAAGTCTTTAAAATCGCTCCTCTACCGCTAACGCATTGGTATTTATAGGTCAGAATATATCGTCGGGTGACAAGCAAAACTCACTAAGTAACAAATACCTACTTAAATCATAGGTCGATATCGACTACGTACCGAGATACGAGGTTTTGAAGAGTAGTGACAGTTTTGGTAGTGACTTTTGCTTGTCACCCGACGATATATATATTCGCGGAAGAACGGTAGAGGACTGAATAAATTAAACATTTGTTGAACTTTCTGGTGCAAAAACTGTCCATCGCTGTAGACATACCTAATGGGGACATGTCGCAACTCGCAAGGATTAAATGCACATAAGGGGTGGATTATTTGACTAGTTATATATAACTTAATTGATTTTTACACTCTATGAACTTTATAATTCACTTGTGTAACACATTTGTAAGTAAATTGAGAAAATATGAACTAATGACATCTCAGAAAATTGTCGTGCTCCAGGATATTAAATAAATACATTAGAGGTTCGCTGAAGCACGCGATCGATAATCGATATTGTAAATAACGATCTAATATCGATGGAGATACAGGCTCAATAACGGTCGTGTACCGGATTGACATAAAGTTATGAATGAGAACGCGGCACTACGATAGGGCGGGGAAATAGTTCGACGGATATCGATATCAGAGACTTTGAATCTATTTGGCCATTAGACTGTAAGTTGTCCTTTACTGTTAGAATAATTATCATGAGTGAAGAAAATATAAACATGGTGTTTGTTTTTAATGTCCCAAACTTACATTGACATACATCTATAAAACGCAAAAAAGATTAATAAAATGAATACTAACAGATGTTAACGTTCGTTCGAATTACAAATATAAAAGACTAGAGATTTGATGATTTGATGATTTTCAACCCGGCATCAAAAGAAACCATTACCATTAACAACCAATAGAACGTCTTTACTTCATAACCCTAACCACATTTCCATTAATCCAACATAAGGCATTGATATGAGCTAATGTTAACATCACTAATAGGCCCTCACAAGTGGTTGCCACCTCCATCACACAACGAGGCCCCTGGTTTACCAAATAGTTCCCCCTCAACCTCCTAAAGTACCTCAGAAGTGAGGGGCAGGGTATTCCTAGTCAGAATAGACCGGGCGAGTCCATAGGCTAATCATACATCAAGTTTACGTTACATGTAGCTTTACTGCAATTCATTAATGTTGAAATTTAAACGTTGTAGGTTTCAAATTAATGATTGGGTCGAAGGTAAGCGGTGATATCAAAGGCGTTACGATATGATTTATGTAGATCGCGCGCAGGGACATATTATGTGGATATCGTGCTGCTAACATAGACCACACAACGATGCATACGGTGATATTGATAAAAAAAATACTTATCTCACCAGACTCATTGTATCACAGATAAAATTATAAAACTCACTTGATGTTTTAAGTATTGTTTGCATACTTACTTGAAACTGCTAATAAAAGAAAGATAGGAGTTTATTTCGCAATATTACAGGTATGTGACTTCAACAATGGATTGACGGATTGATCAATGGTTAATTAATTTAACCCCGAATTTTGTTAAGATCCGTTTGATGGGATTAAAATCTTTGCTGTAATTGATGTCAAAATCACGCATCATCATCATCTTTACCATGTTGTTAACGTATTTCTCTTTTTTAGCATAACCAGCATTTTTAGCAAAATCGTAGTCTACTTCTAAATGCCGATAATATCATTGCCTATTTTAAAACAAAAGTTTATATACCTCGTATTTTATAATTGTGTGGAATTGCTCTTAAAATAAACATATCACTTTTACTAATTCGACACATACACCGCTGGAATAATAATTACTTTACTGTGACGTACTAAAATCTGTACAAGAACACTTGTTCATAACAGCTAATTACATCTTAATCCGAAACTCAACTTACGCACAGTCACTCATTTAGCTTGATTGATGCAGATACCAGTTAACAGAGAACGAATGACATGACAGCCCAACCCTAATGATATTTTTAACCCAATTAATAATGATATCAAGCTCTCAATCATTAATTTGACGCGTCTTCATCTCTCAACAATAGAACGAGAAATGTAATGAATTAAGTAATAATTCTAACCATGATCGATAGTTTGAAAATTCGAAGTACGCGATATTCATTTATTTCAGGTTAATCAACAGATAACTAACATTCTGTGGACGTGATAATTTGATATGATTGTGTAGAAAGTTAAAATTATCGTTCGGCTGTCAAAACAGTACCTACGCGGGTATTGTTAAAAATAAAATATAGTTGTAACGTTTTATGTCTGTATGCGTGTGCGCATATTGAGTGTTATATTAAAACAGAATGGGAAACGCTGTAAGGTAAACGTACCGTTACCGGCACTTATTAGAAATTCAAAGATTTTGTCTTCAAAATGCTTGACTTTCAAATATGAGAACATCTCATTTAAACAGGTATCCTTAATTATATGGAAATTATTATATTAAGTGGTTAAAATTGCGATATCGTTCATTTTTTTGCAATCACTAAATCGTACTCATGTAGGATTGACCGAGTCTTCTTTCTTTCTTTCTTTATAGATTACATAGATTAATTTATTTCCTTTAGAAAATAACATATTATTTTAAATCATAAATAAGATTGATTTACTAAAAGATCGTCAATAGTCATAGGTACTTACTTATAGATAATTTGATAATTTAAAAAGAATAGAAAATGTACGTAGGTGTCATTTAACAGTTCGTAAAGTACAATATTTCAATAATATTGAACACAAACTAATAATGTACATTATGGTTCTAATGGGACGTTTTTGTAATTCTCATTAATTTCGATGAAATTCCTAAAGTGAACCTTTGTCATCATTATAATTTCACAAAATCTTTTCTCGGACACAAAAAAATCGAATCTATATACAGGGTGACTGGTAATTTGACCAATTCCTTGAAAGGGGTTATACTAGAGCAAATTTGCAACAATTTATGTCCAGTCAACCAGGGGTCACGATTTTTTTTAATTTTTCGTGTTTTTAGTTTGTTTGAAAAAAAATCGCCTTGCAGCCTTAAAGTGCTGATTGTGACAAAAATGTTTTTTTTACCATCCAAATGGAAGTACTTTTGTCACAATCACCAGCTTAAGGCTGCAAGGAGAATTTTTTTCATACAAACTAAAAACTCGAATATCTCGGAAACCAGCGAGTTTCGACCCCTGGTTGACTGGACATAAATTGTTGCAAATTAGCTCTAGTATAACCCTTTTCAAGGAATAGGTCGAATTACCAGTCACCCTGTATATTCTATCGTGCATCCGATAACCATGTTAAACAAACATTTGGTTTTACCAGTAGCTATTTTATACTTTGTATTTTCTATTATTTCCTGACTGATATTTCCTATGTAATTATTTCGGTAGAAAATGCCTTTCGCAAGATCGTTGCTTTGGAAGAAATTACTTACTGAATTTTTGGATATCTTTCTCATTCGCTTCATGCCGTGCGTGCGTAGTCTGTCAGTTTTTATTTTAATTGAACGAGCGAGCCTTAGAAGTTCTCCGTTTCAGCTTGGGCCAAAATTCTTTCATATATCCGGATGTCCTGATCGGCTGTTCTCCTCTACAGGTCGCATTTCTCAACCGATTTTCGATTTTTTAAATTTTGTGAGCAGGTTGATTATATAGATACATTTATTTTATCGAATTACTTTTTTTTAAGACAGGCTCGTGATTTTTACAGCTCCCAGAGCCACTAGCTTTTTTCTGTTTGGATATCTTTCTTATTTATTCTGTCAGTTTTTTTAAATAAATAGCTCGTCCACATAACGTAACCCACTTTCAAGACATCGTTGAGCACACATTAGCACATTAGCGACAGACATGCGTGAACCGGAACGGACAAAGCATGTGGAGCGAGGATGCGCGGAGGTCGGGCCAAGGTTCCTGCCGGCCTTTTGTTCGAGCCATCAATTACTGTTATGATCAGTGATACAGTGATACTGTTGGTTTTACAGTGCAATCTATGAATGCAGTAAGGTCGAGGAATAGTCATCGTCACCGGAAGAAATATTCCGAAGAGCATTTGTCCGAAACCATCATCATCATCGGATTTTATTTTTGTTTATTTATTTTTATTTTATTTCATAATTTACATCTTACAACATATAACCAAAGCGCCTACAATGTTAGGACTTAAAAAAAATATAGTATATGACACATGACAGTTACATACATTATACAAACAAATAAAGCAAACTAAATATTACCTAAGTACACAAAGCACTTATTTTAGTAAGCAGGCTCTGCCAACTGTCTGCAAACACATCGGCATCCTGTCTTCAGCACCAGCTCATTGAGCAGCGCCTGGATGATGAAGCAGGCCCCGGTCTTCTTTAAGGCACAACCAGAAATAACGCTAGGAGAATTTCTAGCGTTATTCCCGGTTGTGCCTTAAGTTTCAACATTCCGAACGCCATTTACCTACAGCTAGACGAAAATGTTGTTTAATGCCAGAATATTTAAAACCAGAATATTTAATGGAATATAAATATAAGTTAGGTTAGCATATTTTCTAATGTATATACATCATGATAATTAGCATTAAGTAAATTAAATTATAACTAAGTTAAATCTAAAAAAGGCCCTCGAGGCATTGTAGCTACCGAGGATGCCGTAAGTTAGCATTATGTCCTGAAAAAGCAAAAATTCCTACAGCGAATCATGGTTTTCGCAATGTAATTCAGAAAGAATATGCTTTCGGACCAGTGTATCATGCCCCATCGTCATTTCATCATTTTTATATCAGCTTAAAGACGTTCACTGCTGGACATCCCCCCCTCCCCCCCAAAAAGTGCCAAAGTGACCGGTCCTGCGCCACCCGCATCCAGCGGACTCCTGCGATCTTTACCAGGTCATCAGTCCACCTTATGGGGCGAACGCCTACCCACGCCGCGTACGTGGTCGCCACTCAAGAACCTTTCCGCCCCAACAGCCATCGGTTCTACGTGCAACGTGCCCCGCCCACTGCCACTCAAGTTAATAGAATTGCTATATTTTTGGATACCACGTGGTTGTGTTGACAGCTAAACACACACATTGTGTGTACACATGCAGTTCCCTCTCAACACATCTTCGGGGGCTCTAACGATCTTACCACCAGAAATAATACATCCTAGTACACATCGAATTTAACGGAGGTGAATCAAGCAAAGCAAAAGCAACCAAAGCAAGAACTAGTTAGTGAGTACATACATTATCACGGAATTAATTAACTTTGGATCGTTGATTAGTGAATCCCTAACTTTTCCTAGCCAATATAGGATAAAGGCACCAGTGGTCCGCCTTTTTTACCTTATTTGACCACAAGTAACACAATCTTTTATATTCGCCAGTATGAAGCTGTCAATTTAATTAATTGATGATTATTATCAAAAATACAACTACATATAAAAAAAACTCTCACTAGGAAACAAAAAAAAATGCAAAATAGTGACATTAGAGACCTTAGTGGCTAGTGCTGACACGTGCGATTATGCGATGTGCCCTATTTTTGTCAGAGTTTCTCGAGGTGTCCTTTCGAGTCCTAAGCAGCCATACAGTAAACTTTATTAGGGTTTCAGGGGGCTGGCTACTGGAAAAAGCCCCCTTTTCACTTTTCTTTGACTATTTGAGATATTGTGAATTTGGCTACCTACTAAATGAAAGATTAATAAATTTTCCACATGCGACAATTATGTTATCTCTAATTGGCCTATATATGACAGATTTAGAAGACTTTGAACTTAGAAATTATGTTAAGAGGCTGACCACTGGTGCCTTTACCCTACTAAGAGATTCCACATTGACAAAATCGTATCATGACGGCACTAGCCTGGTTGATTTTACAAAACGATGTGACAGCGACGACATGACAAGGTTGTATTACTGTTCTACCTCTCCCAGACTCAGACTGACAGGGAGATCAGGATATATTACAACTAAAGCATGTATACTGCCAAATTTCACTAACGAACGCTTTACCAGTTCCATCTTAGATCACGTTACTCTCAAATTCAGACCACTTACGTAACCATCGACCAAACACCGAACCCTTAAGGTTCAAATCGGCTTGTACAGTATCGCGTGTCTCCATGTAAATTCGCCGGTGCAGGCCGAGAGCGCGCGTCCTACAAGCGACCTTGCGGGCGAGAGGTCGCGTCGGTGACCGCGGCATTAGCATAGAAACAAAGAGCGATATGAATAAAGAGCACTTGACGCACGACAGTCTTGGAGGCAGTAAAATGGCGCTGGTGTTTTCAGTTTTTGCTGAAAAAAAGTTTCTGTAAAAAAAAGTCAGATTTTAAGTACTAAGTATAGAAAGGAAAGAAAAGTTTTGGAGTGACGACCAGGTACCGGAAGGCGCAGGGTATTGGCCTCCCCCAAAAAGTCAACTGATGACCTGGTAAAGATCGCAGGAGACCGCTGAATGCGGGTGGCGTAGGACCGGTCATTATGGCACTCATTGGGGGAGGCCTATGTTCAGCAGTGGACTTCTTTCTGCTGAAATGATGATGATAATGCTGAGGTCTATATTATCTTATCTATATGAGGGCCCTTTCGGATACACTTCAACCCAGTGGGATCTTTTGTGCATTTGCCCTCCTTTATGCCTACTCGCTCAAGCTCGCTCCATCATTTCCACAAACCGGATGATGCAGGTCAGGCGGGAGCTACTTGAATTTCTTTGGTTGCGGATAGCCGTTACCTAAGTAATTCATTATTTGTCTGGCAACTCTGGCAAGGGCATAATGATGAGGTACCAGTTGCGGAGCGCCCATACAAGCTGATTCCTGCCGGCTTGCCTAAAAATAAAAAGCCTATACAGCGTGTATTTTTAATATTACCTCAAATTGTAACCAGAGGTAGGTGTTAGGACTATAAACCGATATCTTGCGATTTTTTTTCGTAACTTTTTTTTTCCTTATAAAATAATTCAGCACGCAATGTATTAATTACTACATCGTCTTACTGATGTGACGTTACAACTGTCACAAGTAACCCGCTTCTTCCATGTGTCAAATGTGTGTAAGCATTACATTGCGGCTCGATAAATTTTCAAGAATTAATTACGCTTTGGTAGTTAAGACTAACTTACAATTTTCTTAAAATATCGGACATATCGGTTCATAGTACTAAAAGCTATGTATGGTTACAATTTGAGGTAATATTAAACATACAGGCTGTATAGTTATATACCTACTCAAAACTCTTTCTTAACTTTTTGTTCCGGGTCATCGAACATTTTCACGCGCCGCACTGTGAGGTACCTAAGCTTTTTTTGGCGACCGTGCGTTTTTGCACAACCAATCGCCTAATACTCGTTGACAGGGTATGAATGAGCCCAAACTTGACGAGTTTATCTTGTGTAGTCTACGAGTTGTTATCGCCACCTTCCAGGTCTAGAAGTAATTACGTCACAGCGAGTAGTAAAATGACTACTACTATACTATCCTCAAACCAAATAGACGACTGGGATCGTATTGGCGTCCGTTTGGTTTGATATATTGAATAGTAGCTGTACCTACCACAGAGGTTGCATGCCACGATTGCGCAATTGGCTTCGAGCGTTATCTTAGAGCCCCCCATTGTGTATCGGTAGCCTTTATAATGCTAACTCGCTTTCGGCCGCGGTTGACACGGTCGAGAAAAAAAACCTTGACTATGGACAACGTATATGCTGAATTTCACGGAGTCTTCGGAGATGTAGAGCCTCAGAAAATACTTATATATTGTTTACATTAACCATAGAGTTCAATATAAGGCTACGCATACGAAAAGTTGTAGTAGTGTGCACTGGGAAATGTAGCAAACTGTGTGTTATCGTTATCACAAGAAAGAGGTTGAAATTTGTAAATGTAAGTTATCATTAGATTTTAAAACTACGTATACAAAATGCTTTGAAAATGTATAATGTTTAATTTAATGTATGGAGGTACGATATAAACACACTACATACGTAGGTGCTTAGTAGTGTATATGTACTAACATAGTTTTAATGAATGAATGAATGAAATATAATTCTTGTGTTTTTATGTTAATAAGAACTATGGAGTCTTTTCTATTCAGAAATAAAGATTTTTATTATTATTTGTAAAGGAGTTCCACGCAGACGAAGTCACGGGCAAAAGCTAATAATAAAATAATTGTTGCAAGCTGACCGCCAGTTGTCTACAACATTGTTTATGTTTAAAATAATTTTGTTTTACTTTGTGTACTATTACTTTGTGTACATACTCTATTATCATAAATTAAATTCTATCTATAAGTACCTATATTTCAAACACTTGTCGTATATCGAAGCCTGTGGATAGGAAAGAGCATTATATTTTAACAGCATAAATCAACACAAATAAACAACCACGCCAAGCTAACCCGTCATCCAAGTTCACCCGCTAACTATAAACCAAACATTATGTTGTCCTCGCTACGACATAGTTAGCACCTCGATACCCTGCCGTGACCATCACATCATAACATATATCACGACCAACATAGTTAAAACCCTACCTTATATGCCCCACCAGTCACCAACAGCGCAAGAGATTCTAGCCAGTCGCATCTTCGACCCTAAATGAAAGGTCAATCGGGTATAACTAGGCGTCAAGGAAAATTTATTTAACCATAAAAAGTGCATTAAGCCGTGTTGCATATATTTAAACAGCTTCAACATATGCGTTAATGACAGGATTACAGTCTATAAATATTTACGTATACATTTAACAGTACAAGTACTGTGTGTTGGACTTCATCTAATAAAAAAAAGTTACCATAAATAATTCATAGAAATGAAAGATTTACCTCCTTAAGTCTAATCGAGTATCCGAGTATTTCGACAAATGCAGACTATTTAATTCAAAATTTCCGTTGATTTTGCCATCTGCCAAACACCACAATTTTCTTCAGTCAACTCAGTCAAGTCACTCTTGTTTTGAAGGCACCTAGATGTTAGTTCTCAGGAAATACAGATGAGGGGAGCGAATTCCATTCCTTAGCAGTTCGCATTAAGAAAGACGAGACAAATCGCTTCGTGCAAATAAATGGTAAGTTGACAACATAAGGATGCATTCGCTCCTCACGCCTGGTCGTTCGGTGGTGGAACGGGGAAGGTGGAATTAAGTTGTGCATGTTCCTGCACACACTCCCCAAAATGTATCCGATAAAACACCGATGGGCATCAAGCTACTCGCCGTCGGTTTTCGAGACTCTGTAGTTTTGACTTATAATGGTGGAATTGTACATTATGTATTATTACGCTGTTTATATATCAAGCGTCGTTACAGCGGGCGTAGGGTTGTCATTCTTAACCCCTGACGCAGAAAGAGGGGTGTTATAAGTTTGACGTGTCTGTTTATCTGTGTGTCTGTCTGTGGCATCGTAGCTCCTAAACGAACGGGGGGTTTTCAACTTTTTAAGTTGTTAATTAACTATATCACGTATCGCTGTGGATAAAACATCCGTCACGTTCGTACGTACATATGTACGTACGTACAAAACGTTACGCAATCGCTCAACAGAGCTGTATCATTTAGGTATTAACCGATTTTGAAAATAGTTCAATCGAAATTTTATTACAACTAGGCTCTGATGATGGGAATAGAGGAAACTCCTCAAATATTATTAGCCACAAGCATAACACATTGTGCTTTAGGCGTCTTATATTTATATTCGCGAAAGCCTCATGTCCGAATAGCATTGGATGTCGGTTGCCAATTGACATACATTTTCATATGTACCCTTATGACTTGTGCATGTGTTGGCATTGGTATACGTGTAAGTTCAATATGCCGAACCAATTATAAGTGTATGCATCATTACGACATTTTCCTATGTCACTTAAATTTTATAGATGTAGTTTTTACTTAATAAACCAAAATTTATCTGCTTTGCCTTAAGGTTGACTAGTAGAGAAGGCTTTAATATATATTAGTTTTTGTGCAATAAAGATTAAATAAATAAATAGACAAGGCATGGTCAAATGCGTTTTTGAGACGAATAATGGATATCATCAACAACAACAAAGTGGACTGATGACCAGTGCATGGGTCGATCACGTAACTTTTCTTACGCGCGTCTGTAAGGTCTAAATGTCAATTTTATATGGAAAAATGACAGTTAGATTGTAATTTTACTGTCAGACGCGCGTACAGTCGCCATCACATACATCGGAGCAAACAAGCACGTCACAAACATCGGAACACACCTCTATTTTCAAGGCATTAGGGTGCATATGCCGATATTTTTGAACACCTATAGTGTACCGATGTATGTGATGGCGACTGTACAATGCGTTACGTGATTGCCCTACTGGTAAAATCAGGTGGATGCGGGTGGCTCAAACACGGTCAATGTGGCACTCTATGTGGCACCTATTAGTATATAGTTTTATAATGGCTACAAAATTGCTACGTCCTGACTGAGTAACCATGTACTGGATATATCTATAGTAGTATTAACACCTTGTTAACCCCATGGTTGCCATACCATTATTATATACCATTATTGCAATCAAGAAATGAAATGAAAAAAAATCGGCCAAGTGCGAGTTGGACTCGCGCACGAAGGGTTCCGTACCATTATCTATAAAAAAATATTTTATTCTGTGTTTTTAGAATTTGTTGTTATAGCCGCAACAGAAATACATCTGTGAGAATTTCAGCTGGAACTATCACGGTATCAGTGAGATACAGCCTGGTGACAGACAGACGGACGGACGGACAGCGGAGTCTTAGTAATAGGGTCCCGTTTTACTCTTTGAGTACGGAACCCTAATAAAATGAGGCTTATGGCAGTGGACGTCTTCCGGCTGATATAATGAATGAATTTCATTTAAATGTAGCACCTTAGACATATTTTGGCTTGCTATTTCATTTTGGCATAAACTTACATAACTTAGCGGCTGTGGGAATAACATGGAGGAAAGGTGGGAAAAACTAAATATTTATGAAACATATTAAGAAAAGGAAAAATAAGAGTCATGTCGTATCAATTTCAAAGACCTACCGTACCCAAAACCAAACTAAAAATACACCGCGAACCGCCAAGACCGCTCTTAAATCGACGAAAGGATAACCTGTCGCTTCGTTCGCTCCTAGTGAGAATCAGGCTTTTCGAATAGACCGTGTGGAGCATTAGACAACATTCACACTCACAAGTTGCTAAGCAATCAATATTCCGAGCTTGCTCATGCGCAGTATTTCACAGCGACGGGCACGGTCATTAATGGCTGACCATTTGCCAAGCGGCTGATTGGTTGATGGAAACGATGACACGGCATTACGCGGGTCATGACATGTGTAGCTTAGTATTGTTCGTTCAGAACTTGATTTTACTTCTCTGTTACTTTACATGTTGAATTATCAATAACCACTGCTAGTAAAGCATATACATAAGAGCGCAAAAGTTTGGAATGTTTCAAAAAGGTCAAAATTTCTGACAACAAGTTTTGAGGGCTCCGCCATGCTTATAAGTCTGCAGAGCAATCAGAAAGCCTATATATGGATGGAGTGTAATAGTAACTATGTAGGCATGAATTATACGAGTAATTTGGACGCTATCCCGTCGTTCATTGTTGTGGATAAAACTGGCGTCCCATTTAAGCCATAGTGACGCTAAATTGCATTTACCTTCATCTCACACTTTACTCTTACACTTTCTATTAAAAAAGAGACAGATATACCACTTCAGTCGACGCTATCGCAGCACTGTAATGAACGCCATTATAAACCCGATAAGCGAATGAGCCTGTACAATGCGTTGTTAGTTGCGCGCGCGCATTATCAGCGGCATCGGCCGGCAATCGCACTGTTTGCGGAGCTAAGTGCCGCGTATTTACTAACAATTATACACGATCACGGATTGATGTGGTATTATCGCAAAGCCATCAGTATTTGTAAGAATTTGGTAGGATTTGCGGTTGGTAATACGTTCGCTTTTCAAGTAGCATTGGATTCAATCCCCAATCAGGTTTACCGAGTAATTTTTCTGAAAATTACACAGTCTAAATAATGTACAACAATACAGTTGGTTGGGTACAAAACATATCGAATGCAATAATAAATACTACTTTATGATTGAGTTAGAAAATGAGGAGGTATTTATACATAAGGATGTCAAGGATATATAACGAGATAAAAATAAGTGCATGCAAACCATTATCATCACCACTGAAGAAAATCTCACAAACCCTGCGTTGCAGTTGCGAAGACGAGAATCCAAACAAAAACAAAGGGGTAATTGTGCAACATTGCAAACGCGCGTTAGAACCACCTCAACTATAATTTTCCTAAACCAAAAATAATATTTAGATCTACCTAACGTACGTACGAATATGAAACTATATACGCCCAGGTGAGAATAATTGTACAAATATGCCGTATATTAGCTAGCTTCAACGTTTTTCCCGGCATCTAGGTAAATAGCACTAACGCCTGGCCGTGAACTGATCGCTGACTGGTTTCGCGCAGCGCACAGAAGGAAAATCGCTGCGCGTGACCCGCGCGACCCGCGGGCGAAGGTCGCGCGCACAGGAGACGAGCGGGAGCGGGAAATCATATGCAAGCATGTGGGTGAGACATGGGAACCCCTTCCCATGTCTCACCCACATGCTTGCGTATGATTTTTGCCGCCTTATTGTCATGTCATATTAGCCATGTAACCAATGTAGGTATATATACAGTCAACCACGTGCGTATTTATAAATATTGGCTTAGATTGTACTACAACAACTAAGCTTACTTTTTTTAAATATTTTTTGTGTAAATTTGTATATCTGTAAAGTAACAAAACCATCCACATTTTTTTAACTCTGTTTAAAATGAAGATCTGCTTTCTTACATCGGAAACTTTCCACGTGATGATTATCATGCCTTTCAAATTATCATTATTATTGTCAGCCCGTAATCGCCCACTGCTGAGCATAGGCCTTTCTTAGATAACGCCACCCGTCCTGTGAGCTAGTTTTATACAGAAGTGACCCGCCATCTTCCTAATATCGTCAACCCATAAAGCCAGTGGACGGCCGACGCTCCTTTTAAATACCTAGAAATGGCCACGAATCTGACGCCATATATTGTCTCTATATATATACCAACGCAAAAATCGCACACATTTCATGTCGTAGAGCCTATGACATAGACGGGTGCATAGGTCCAATGCAGCATGTCAAGATGCTCATCCGTTATGTAACTAACTACCAGTTATATTTATTTATCGTCGTAAATATGCCAAGCTTGATTGGTCAGCGGCCTTAACCTGTAGGGTCAGGTATCTGTTTATTAATATAATCGCAAAAAAGCTGGTTAGCCAATGTTTAGTTAAGTTAGGTCAGGTAAAATTTTAATACAATATAAGTTATAAAAGATTAGTGTCCTTATTAATAAACGTCCATTAAACATATAGGTTGTACGCGGGCTGGGTTTCCGCAATTGGACGTCATAAATGCGCCTATTTTGCGTAAAAATACAGTAAACCTATAATAGTTATGTCGGTATGTGAGAAAACATAATTCATTAAATCGATGGATACTGTTTATGTTTTATAACTGACTTGGTCGTAGTCTGGATGCCTTCTTCTAAAGAAAGATAAAAAAAAACTCTAGATTACAGTGATAAAAGTTTTCTCCATTGTAGGATCATATGACGACCATTGTTCACTTACTTTATTGACATGATGACAGCAGAATACAATTGTGTCACGAGACGAAAGCCGAAAACCATCAATGGCATAATATTTACGACAGAGTTACCACCCGACTGCTTTTTTATCCCACATGTAGTCCGATAACTGTTGATTATGTTTGCTCATATCGTAACGTCTTCATCATAGCAATAACACTTTAGGCTTGTACAAGAAAAGTCACACTACTCGGACATGCCACCTACACTGGCACGACAAAGGCCACACCTGCTATTTGGACCTACAGGGCTCTAGCAAGTCAGCTGACTAGTTTATGTTAGTTGCAGGGTTCCGTAGGTTGCACATTTGTTGAATATTTATGTACACGCGAGTTAGGGTTTGAATTAATTATGATAGTTTGTGTATTTGAGTGAATTTTTAAAGCCTGCTAATTTGTATTTAGTGTCATATTTTAACAGGGGATTATTTTAGATTTGTGCCATCTTATGGCATGCAAAATTAGGTAAATCTCAGTGAAACCAGTGATAAGACTCATTTAATAGCTCTACAATTAAAGCACTTTTTTACGAGTATTTAGTCCCTGGGTGGTGAAGGGGTAAGAATAACACCACCCCCTTTCTTCCCCTTGGTGTCATAAAACTCAACTATGGGAGCGGGTTGAGGTGTGTTGTGGGCGAAAGGCTAATAACCTGTCACTACATTATCAATTTATTTCTGTCTATAAGCCCACAATTGCTAGAAGTGACACTGAAAAATTTGTATGCTCTGCCTACGGCTTCTGGACATACGGGAGTGAAATGTTTGTTAGAAATACACATAGTTTATTTCATAAAAAAAGTATAAAATCAGGTACATTAGTGCTGAAACCCACACTAGGTATTGCTTGCCCGTGGGGGAGATAAATAAATAATAAATAAATAAATATTTGGGGACAATCTTACACAAATCGACCTAGTCCCAAACTAAGCAAAGCTTTTACTATGGGTACTAGACGATACATACTTAAATAGATAAATATATACTTAAATACATAGAAAACATCCATGACTCAGGAACAAATATTCGCGCTCAACACACAAATAAATGCCCTTACCGGGATTCAAACCCGGGACCTCCAGCTTCGTAGGCAGGGTCACTACCAACTAGGCTACAGAGATCGTCAAAAACCATGCAAATTGCAGTAGATGCAAAGTTTAACACAATATATTTACCGTGTACTGGCTAAAGTATGAATAAACTATATAATTTTAAATGTTATTATTATATGAACAAATGGGTTAGTTTTGAAAACAAATAGATGACTTGACTGAAACGTAATTATCATAAAAAGGCAACTACATACATTCACAACTGTAGAAAACAAAAAAAGGAAAAAAAATAAAAAAAAAATTAGAAGTTTTGTCTGCCAACAAACCGCACTGGTGGTTTGACCGGTTAATTGTATGTAAATGCTTGTTGTGTTAGCTATAAGCCTCTAAAGAGAATAAACATTTATTGATTTATTTATTTTTAAACATATAATGTACAATTAATTTAAAGAAAGAAAGAAAACATTTATTCGTGACAAAAGAAATACATAAAACAAACTGCACACATGTACGCACATACACATTTGCCACGAAATGGTCACAACTCAGCGTAAATGCTGGCGGCGCCAGCGCTGGTCTTCCGTTGTGACCATTAGGTGAAAACACTGAACAATGACGCCACAACGCACACAAGGAAAAAAATTACAAAAAATCATAAGAATAAGAAAGAATACAGAGCAACAATGCAGAACAATTAATAACGAACGCAATAAAAAATAAACTAACAAAGAAATTTACGTGAAACTGTGGAATTACGTGTCCCTTAGTGAATCCTCAGTCTAACAAAATCAGAGCAGGATTTAGGCGATTCCCACTGGGCCCTAACCGGTGACAATGAAGACGTTGAACCTTAGCCCACGGTTCCACGAACGATCCGAGATCAATTTACGAGCTTAGTTATATACAGACGGACTTGTTTATTCGGACGCCCACGCACCCCACGCATGGCTCGTGCCCAACTTTGGGCTATGGGACGAGCGGAAGCGTGCGCGTAATCGTGTGACTATTCGGAAAATTCAGGGGTACGAACCTCATGAATGGGTCGTGTCCAACAAAGGGCTAAGGGAAGAGCGGAAGCGTGTAATCATGTGAATTTTGGGAGAAATTCATGTTCAGGGGCAGTGGTTGTTGTAGTTTATAATGACAATGGCCCATTTCACGAATCTACAAGCTTGACCAATACCGACTGGCCACCTGTGTTGCATGTTTAGACTTGTAAGATTGTAACTTGTGGCTTCGTGGTGGTATATTCTACTAGGACTGTATAATACAGTCAAGTGTAAAAATATGGGTGCATACAACTTAAACATCAATAATATAATTTAAAATTAATTAATTTTTAATTTAATAAATGTTAAATAACTGACGATCACAATATAAATTCCTAAAATTGATTGAGTGTTAGTTTTAAGTGACATTGTATATTGTGAGATCAATAAATCATATCATATCATATCAATGTTCCCATCGCTCTTATGTTAGCGGATTAAGGTTTCTTGTATTTTAAGTTTTAAGTAGCTTTACCTGTCTATCAACGCATTTCGAAAAGAAAAAAAAACTCCAGATTGCCGTTAAACCATTGGCACGTAATAATACTCGTACTCATGATATTATTATGAACTCTGTACTGTACTCGAGTGCCTAATAAAAATTGAACTATACGGCCGAGATTACATGGTAAGTGTAGCAAATTCTCCAACAAAATGTACATTCTGCCCACTTTCTACACTAAACACGTCATCAAACTAAAAGAACAGTATCAAACCATAAAACCAATAATGATGCCGCGATAACAAATAGAGTTGTTCTTTGGACCACCCGAAACACTTTACACCTCCAACCTTTACTCATCTAACCATAAACAATGCTAATATTGTAATCTAAATTCACTCAAGATGAACATTGACACTTGCTTTTATTTGTTTTTTGTATGAAAGATATCTAGAAGTTGTCCATGGAATATCTTAATTTGTGTCGAGAGCGCGCCTTAATAGAGCCGTCTCACCAAATAAAGGTAAAAGAGTGTTCGCTTGTTTATGTTACGGTGTTAAATAAAGTATATTTGCTCGAATTAGGAAGTAGTCTGAGGTAGGTAATTATTGTCTAAACTATTGCTTGTATGTAAAGTCAAATACGTAAAGGTAAAAATAAACTTTGATTGACGAAGCGTTAAGGAGATTGTGCTTTCGGGTAAAAACGCGATAAATAATACGAAAAACTCAATAGGTATGGTTAAAATTACAACGCCACCACATACTGCGTTTCTTACAAACGAACGCACCGAAATGCCTAAAACATGAACACAAAGCGATAACAGTGGAAAAAAAATAAACCGGTCACATTCAAAAGGCGACCTACGGCCTTTGCCCTAGAGTTCAAATGAATTAACAGTAGTAACGTTGTGCCCTTATTCTTTGTGGCTTAAAGTCGTTAAAGGGGTCAGGTGATAAGAGCGATTGTTTCAACCGGAGGTCGAGTGGAAATCGGAAAATTCTGTTTTAAAACGATGGTCGGTAATTGCGGTTACGATCAGGCCGTAGGGTCGTTTCGCCGGTTAGCGACCACTTAGCCGAGTTGCTCACTTTAGATTAGTAAATGTATACCTATTCAATGTACACACATAATATATGGTATTCGTATAGGTTCTGAGTATAGTCAAGTTTTGAAACCTACAATAAAATATAGCACTTTCATCCATAGATTAGGAAGAAATATGGGAAAGGTTTCAAAATAGCGAATTCGCTGGATAGCGACCGCTTTAGTCGGTTTGCGACCACCTATTAGCTAGTTGGCGACCACTCTTGCAAATAGTGTTTAAGTAGTTAATAAAACGATTTATCATCATCATCATCATATCAGTCGAAAGACGTCCACTGCTAGACATAGGCCTCCCCCAAAGAGTGCCACAATGACCGGTTTTGCGCCACCCGCATCCAGCCGATTCCTGCGATATTTACTAGGTCATCAGTCCACCTTGTGGGGGTCTATCCACTCAGCGCCTCCCGGTACGTGGTCGCCATTCGAGAACCTTTCCGCCCCAACGGCCATCGGTTCTCCGTGCAATATGCCCCGCCCACTGCCACTTAACTTTAGCGATTCGGATGGCTATATCGGTTACCTACCTTGGTTATGTTGCGGATAGCCTCATTTCTGATGCGATCACGCATATAAACTCCCAGCATAGCCCTCGCCATTGCCCTTTGGGTGACTTTGAGCCTTCTTATGAGGCCCATAGTAAGCGACCACGTTTCAGTGCCATACGTCATCACTGGCAACACACACTGGTCAAAGACTCTCGCCTTGAGACACTGCGGAATATTGAACGAAAAGCCATAGCGTAGCTTCCCGAACGCTACCCAGACGAGTCGGATTCGACGATCGACCTCTTTCTCAAAGTTTGACCTACCTAACTGCCCTTATACCACAACAAATAGGAGTGTAGACTAACCATTTATTACTACTCCAAAAAAAAGAAGGCAAAATAATAAGCCTAAGTGACGAAAATCCCATTCATATATCTCCAAAAATACGAAGCTACAACCGTTTTAATATTGCTTGTTAGAGAGAGAAAACGCTAGTGGATCGTGACGTCACAATCCCCGAGCGGCATAGTAAACGACAATCATTTCATATGCTGAAGGTGCGTTTTGCGGAAAAGGGATAGAATATACCTACCCCCTCTTAAAACTTTGGATACTATAACTTTGTAATTACTTAATCCCCTGCTCTTTTTTTTGTCCATTTGACATTACATTTAATTCTTTTTCGAGAAAATTCATCATTATAGGTCATTTTATTTAGTGTTACTCTTCTAAATCTACTTTACATTGATGTGTCAATGAAGAATAGAATAAAAAAAAGCGCGCCATCTCGCTCACACCATGGTGCTATTATATATATTGCTATTACAGTCACACATGTCATTCATAGTAGGTATCTAAATGCCACCTTTTTACAAGCTTTTATTTAACTTTTAGATTATATTCTACTTACACTAGCGTCTGCCCACGACTCCGTCCGCGTGGAAATCGTTTATATCGTAGCTCCATACAAACTTTCACCCGCTTAGGGGATTATTTCGGGGATAAAAACTATCCTAGGTATGTCTCTTCCCGGGACTCAAACTATCTCCATACCAAATTTCATCAAAATCGGTCCATCGGTTTAAGCGTGAAGAGATAACAGACAGACAGACATACACACTTTCGAATTTATAACATATCCATCTCATATATTTTGTGTATTATTATATAATATAATATATAATTATATATTATTATATACAATGGACATAGCATGGATTGGCGCGGCTTAAATACCGACTCAATTGGCTAGCCAAGCTAAATATCGCGGGTGCCGCATAAGAATCCATAAGGAAAGAAAAAGAAAACGATGTGGTCGCTATCCGACTTCTTTGGTAATTATGTATTTGGGTACGCGACCACCCCATTTTATTTTAATCTATTTTTAAATATGCCGAATTTCAACGAAATTATTACAACAGCTAAATCATTTAAACGATCAATTAACCAATTTCAGCATAATAATAAAATTAAGTGACGTAACTAAAGTTTTCGCGCCAACTGTCGCGTTATTTTTTTCACAGATTCACTGCACGTCAACACTCCACGGAAGCAATGTGTGAATTGAGGTTATTTTTTCTTGCTTTGGATTGAGCTTTCGGTTTTAAATTGTATATATTCTTATTCTGATACTATTCAAGAATAGTTAATAAGTTATTCTTTTTCTGTTGGGTTTGTAGAAATGTTAATATCTTTAATTGAAGCAGCCTAGTCCGTCAAGTGGTCGCTAACCGGTGGTGGTCGCGTTACCGGTGAAACGACCCTATTTAGATTAGGTAGATGCGTTTTGTTTAGGTAATCATTCCTTTTGAATACGTGTCTTGGTACCTTTAAGACCAGTTTTTGTGTTGTCTTAAATAAACACATTTGAACGGCTGTGTTCCTCTTGAGTGGTGAATTCGATTTCGACTGCATTTATTTAGATACTTTTCAAACCACATGCTCGACAATGCCGAATTATAGGTCATGTAAACCCTACCGAAAGCAAGACATTAAATCCCTTGGTATTAGCCGGGTTATAATGTTGTACTGAATTTCATTGTAACCCGCTGGTTAATAATATGATTTCACTTTTCATAATTCTTATTACTATATGCATAAAGTTTAATTTTGCTAAACACAATTTGTCCTAGGCCATGGCCTACTTGATTTGACAAAATAAATGAAGTTTGCCTCCGTGTGAACCCCGGTCCGGAGGAGCGCGGTGCTCGAAATTCGAATTTCGAATCTAGGACCACGGCTTGTGCTTTCGAATTTGGAACGCCGCGCGCCTTCATTTGTTCACGCGTGACGAACAAATCGAGTTCTTGTAGGTGCCTATAGAAGATTTAATTTCAAAAATAATATTGAAAATGTCGAGTGATGAAAGTGTTTTGACTCCTGAGTTTATCAAATTAGATGCCATAGGCATAATAAACTCCAACTCAACCTCAATAAACGTACCAAATAAAAACATTACCTTATCTTTCCATAATTGGACTAACGTGTCTAATGTTACTATGTACTTTTAATTTGCTAAATAAACATTATTTATCTACTGAGCCTGTTTTTTTGTCTCGCATAAGGTGTGAAAAGTAGAGTATACACCTCGGGGATAAGACTGTTTTAGTCTTGGGCGGTTGAACCCGTGACATAAAACAGTGCTTTATCCCCTTGGTGTATAATCTACTATTAACACGCTGATTGTTTGACATTATTGTGCACACAGCGAGTAAGATATAAAATGTACCTACATATATTCTAAAGCTTCATTGGCATATCATCATCATCATCATATCAGCCGAGAGACGTCCACTGCTGGACATAGGCCTCCCCCAAAGAGTGCCAAAGTGACCGCCCTGCGCCACCCGCATCCAGCGGACTCCCGCGACCTTTACCAGGTCATCAGTCTACCTTGTGGGGGGCCTACCCACGCCGCGCCTTCCGGTACGTGGTCGCCACTCGAGAACCTTTCTGCCCCAACGGCCAACTGTTCTACGTGCAATGTGTCCCGCCCACTGCCACTTAAGTTTAGCGATTCGGAGGGCTAATATTGGTTACCTTGGTGCTGCTGCGGATAGCCGCATTTCTGATGCCGTTTGCATATGTCGGACAATAATACAGGCCAATGCCCTTATAAGTATGAATTACACTTGTCAAAGGCAGCTCAGTGGCACAAATATTGACTCTAATACAGCCTTGGCAGCAGCAAGGTCGAAGGCTCAGGTCGTGCAGTTACACAATGGGGGGCTTGAAGTGCAATACTGTACTGCCATGCTAAAACTATTAGGCGTATGTACTATTAAACTCCTATGAATTTCTGCTTTTCTAGTCTGGTTATACTAGCGTGCTAATAAGTAGCACGAATGCAGAGCAGTACACAGAGTAAACAATAGCTGCGGACCAACAATAGATATGGCATATAATTAACAACAAACAAATCAACATAGCTACAACACAAACGCGGTTTATATGTAGTTATTTTCATGAAAATTCAGACTTGGAAACTCGCTGTTGTGGAGTCATCATATATTTGTAGCAGCTTATATTGCCTTTTCAACCGACGAAAAAAACGGAGGAGGTTTTCAAGTCGACGCGTATATAAATATTTTTTTGCTTTTATGTATGACCACGCAGAACTTTTTACAAAGTAGTTCGATTTTGATAATTATTTTTTTATTGGAAAGGGTATACCCCAAAGTTGGTCCCATATAAATTTGAAAAAAAAAACCAACCTTAAGGTAAGGAAAATAGGGGATGATTTATTTTTCGTCGGTTAAAACTTTGTTTTTAAAGTAAATTATAAACTACTGATCCCATGAAACTTAGGGCAGGCTGCATCAATCACAAAAATATGGCGCCGTCAGCTGTCCATAATCCATAGAGAACTGTCACACTTCTCCCACTAAGAGATTTTAACGGACGTAACTTACGAATACTGACAGTTTGTAACAACCGAGCCTAATATGTAGGTACTGAATATTAAAATTATTTAAATAACAAAACCTTACCGAGTGGTTGAAAAAAAATACAGGCAGCTATTCCAAAATTAAAAGAACTAATCATGGTATACTTATGAACCGATATAAGTTATATTTTACTGTTTGCCATCGTTTCGGTTAGGTCACCGTACCTGGATATTGTACTTACAAATTCATTATTCAGTCAAATGACAGCGTAAGGTCGCCAGTGTCACTCAGGTCGGAGCCACAAAAACTGATTACACATACGAACGACGCATTGTACTCACAGACGTGAGAAATTGGCGTAGCAAATGACACTCTACAATGACATTCTACGTGTTTTGACATCGAGGAAGACAATATGAGCGCTTAACCTCACGAGGCCTCTAAGGCATTGGTCTCCCGTTGACTCGAATAGCCAGCATTGTCTAGAAATGGTACACATTTCAATAATGAGACGTTGTAGGCAAAGTACGTCGTCAATGGAAGATCAATACCCAAGGCGAAGTTTACTACATTTTTTTTGTTTCAGGAACTTAGTTTAGTTCAGTTAAGTTAAGGTATGGTATTTACCAAGAAACAGAACTTTGTTTATAAAGTCTGTTCCGGATGTTTATAGTGATTACGTGGCTAAAAATACTTTACCTACAAAGTTAGGAGACTACTTCAACCTACCCGAATACCTAATTGAAGTTTTAAAGCATAATTCGACAAAAGTTATTTAAGCTAGTATCGATATCGGGAATATCGTCAATATTCTAATCTGCACGGTTAGAACAAGACGGCGCGCGATCTTTCTCGCTTCGACATAGACTATCCGTCTCTTTCTAGTTGTTTTAATTAGAAAAAGACGGATAGTATATCTCGCCGCGGGGCAGCTCACGCGCTATCTTGTGCTGAAACGAAATTAAGTACACCGTGCGTTTTTGCGATGCGAAAATCCGTTAATCCGCTCGATAAAATAACATCCGTAATGTGCTTAATATACATATTTGTTTCAAATGTACAAAGGTCAAGTTTTGTTTATTAAAAACACAAATGATTTTAATATTTATTTTCGTCCGCCCCTAAAACGACGTCTGCGGGTCTTTGGCCCTGAATAATAAGTGTGTATAAATCAAAAAACTACAATAAAAACTTACACATAGTTTAATTAAGTTTTAGCACACGTAAAGTGATATATTTATGTACATGCGATCATACTCGTAGTTAATGCAATTAAATGCCTTGTCTACCCGGCATAATATAAATTTTAATACAGTTAGGTATCCGCCTTCCGCATAGGTTAAATTATAATTGAATAAGGTCAACTTGCGCGAAAATGTAGGCATCCTATGTTTACCTGTAACAAATGTATGTGTCATATAAACTTTGCAAATACATAAAAAACATATAAACAAACATAAGTATAATAGATTTGCAAATTATCTGTGGCTAAGCGTAAACATATAATTTTAATTTATAATCTATTTGAAATATATATTAAGAAGTATAAACCGATATTCTAGGTACAATCTTTTTTTAAATAAGTAAGGTAAACGTCGCAGTACTTGAACCAAACCAACCCAATAATAAGAACATTCAATCTTAATTCATAACAATAGAAGCCAACAGTAAGTGTACATTTTAGGCAATAAGATGTCGAATATGTCGACGTTTACCTTGGTACATATAAATAAGTCGATAAAATAGAAATCTAATTTTAAACATATACTTACGTAGATTGTATTACCTACAGTCAAGTGCAAATATATGTATCGATTGAATCCTATCATAAATATATGTATCGATTGAATCCTGTCACAAATATGTACCGAATAAGAGCGGTGGGACATATTTATGAGTAGGTATTAAGTTGTAGGCATTCATACTTTTACGTTTGGCTGTACTAGAAATACAATCTGTTCATATTCTAAGTTGCTGTTGATGTCAATGTGTATCGCGCGTTTGTTTAGACGTGTGCTGAGATAACGTGTCAGAAGTGACAGCGAAGTGTCACAGCGGGAAACTCCCCTGTGGCCACGTGGTCCGATTGCTTTGTCCTATTGATCGGACGACATGAACTTTTTTTTCCTGCTGATGGTCCGATTAACTAATTGGACTACGAGAACTATACGAATCACAGAAATACGAATTGAATGGACCAAAATGGGACTCACAACGGTCATCCTCCAAAGAGGCTTAACACCTTTGTACTATGTCGCATTAAACTTCATGTTAAACTGCCATATGAAGTTTTCAAACGACTGAAAACGACAAGGTACTCAAGTGTTCAGCAACTTATGCGGCCGACTGTACCGAATAAGAGCGGTGGGACATATTTATGAGTAGGTAATAAGTTGTAGGCATTCATACTTTTACGTTTGGCTGTACTAGAAATACAATCTGTTCATATTCTAAGTTGCTGTTGATGTCAATGTGTATCGCACGTTTGTTTAGACGTGTGCTGACTGTGCTGAGATAACGTGTCAGAAGTGACAGCGAAGTGTCACAGCGGGAAACTCCCCTGTGGCCACGTGGTCCGATTGCTTTGTCCTATTGATCGGACGACATGAACTTTTTTTTCCTGCTGATGGTCCGATTAACTAATTGGACTACGAGAACTATACGAATCACAGAAATACGAATTGAATGGACCAAAATGGGACTCACGAGTCACGGTCACCCTCCAAAGAGGCTTAACACCTTTGTACAGTGTCGCATTAAACTTCATGTTAAACTGCCATATGAAGTTTTCAAACGACTGAAAACGACAAGGTACTCAAGTGTTCAGCAACTTATGCGGCCGACTGTACCATAAAAAAGTTTACCTACAACCTTACTCCACTCACTCACTTTCGTGTGCTGACACGAAGTTCTGTCACATTTCGACCTCACCTCGCTGACAAGGTCGCGGCACAAAGCACAGCCTTTCGTCACGCTATTAATTACCTGTCACCATGACAGAACTGTGTATTATATCAAGGGCCTTATAATTTACCGTCTTGATATAGTTAGCTTTGCCAGTCGTCTTGATATAGTCACTCAAGAGCCACGCGAGCGAAATGCTACTTTGTGTTTGTTTCTAGGTTTTAGAAGCGACAAGTTAAATGTTATTGGCAACATTATGTTTTAATGGATACGTTTTATCTAAGCTTAGGACTTTTGGAAGCATACCGTAGCAGAATCAGGGTAGGTACATATGCTACCAAAAGTCCCAAGCCTATTTATCAGTTTAGTGTAACGAGCCTTTGGCGTATTGAATTTATTTGCAAGTTATTTTGATTGATATGACGACCGGAGGCTCGTCTATTAACCATTACACAAGGCTTATTGAGCTTACTACGGAACTAAATAGTAAGTAGATTTGTCCCCTAGTATTGTATTATTTATTTATAACTTACGTTAGCGCATAGACGAAAGTGTAGAAGCACTGTGCACTGATACCTAATCAGATCAGACAACTTCAACAGTTTATAATAGGCTTGTTGCGTGGTGTTAAAATTGATAACGTCGTGTTACTAAATGGATAGTAAACCATCAAATTATTGTAATAAAGTATAAATAACAAAATGTAATTCAAATCATAAAAAGATATGAACCTTAAAAGTTTAGAAAAAAAAGTTTTTTAATTTATTGTCCAAGAGTAAATTTAAAGGTACCAATAGAATCCTTACGCTTTTATAGAAACAAATTTGTATGACAACTATGGACCCAAACGCAGTATTTCGCGACCGAAACAGCAATTTATTTCATTTTCCATGCAATGGTTAGTACAAAATTGCACGGTGTGACGTCATACTTTAAAGCCAATCAGTATGAAGCGTTTCGACTGCTGTCAGCGAGGTCCGTCTTTAACTCGATTTTTTGGGTATTAATGTCCTTTAAATGTAGTTGCTTCCATACAAACATTTGTTCATCTACAAAAACTGGTTTGAATGGCATCGTAAACAAATTTAAGGTCACAAGCCCATTAAAAAAACAATGTTCTAAAAAAAATGTCCCTTCTTAAATAAATACAAATACATACCAATAAAGCAACACGTACTTGCAAGCATAACGCTACTTTGCTTGAAGTTTTTATTAAATAATCCTTAAGCCGTGTTAAATTGAGTTCAATACATTCAATAGGTTAATTTGTACTAAGTTTTACTAATGATTAGGTAAATTCAAACAAACCATATGCAGGCAAACCATAGCAAGAGGAAAAAAACATCAAATGGAAAGTCCATTTACGTAGCTGTACTGATGTATACGGAACGTTGCGCCTAACAACTGAACGTTGAAACAATTGCCCTAATAATCCTGATAAAAAAAATATTTAAAAATATGGTAACATTACTCCTGGGTTAAAAAATAAATCCATTGATATGCCAACCGACTTATATCGAACCGACCCGGAGGAGGTGATGTGTTTATAAGTTTAAGAAGTTTCAAGCTATTTATTAAACACAAAAGGAAAATTCATAATCGTTTTCACAATTAACGTAGTTTTGAGAAAAGGACTGTAAAAACCCAAACAATTTTAATTTTTACGTTATCAAATGAAAACCGCTAAGGGGAAAGAAAAGAGAGACGAAAAGTCGCCATTTTGCGTAGTGGCTAATGGTATTCTATGTTGTATCATTGACGTTACCAGTAAGGTCACAAGCGGTATTCGCGTTAAGTAAACAGATCACGCAACTCTCGGAATGTGAGGATTTCACTCAATACCTATCACAATAGGATAAATGGAGTCGTTTGTAAGGTTAAATTGCTCGGACGTGTTCAAAGTTGAATGGCTAAGCTATGGTAATGGACGCGGAAGTGATTTTTGGATGTAGGGACACTTGAAGGTTTACTAATTGCCAAATAAGTACATATTTAATGAACTAAGTGTGAAGGCTCAAACAGTAATGTATTTACTTATTAATCGCATTATCATACCTACCACAAACCCACTTAACTACGATAGGGGGTGATTTGCATAATAAAAAGTAAAGTACCTATCCTATGACCTATAAAGTAAAGGAGGAGTTTTGCCGAAATAGTGTACTTTTCCGGCAGTTTCAAGGCTGGTTATTTGACTCCTAGAAAATGCGCCTTGCGTCGCCGTCTATTTTCTACGGCCTAATCTAAGAATAAACATTTTTTAGCTTATTTTCTTGTTTGGTCGAATTACTTTTAAGACCCACCACAAACTATGTATGGCTTGCTTTACAAGCACTGGTTGTACCTGCTTGTTGTATTTGTACTCTTATACATAAATATCACATCACATCACGTTACTGCGTTCCAGTATAGCCTGATCTCGAAATTCATAAGAACTATACACAATCAATGGGCAGACTTATACTGGTCCACCCTCACGGATACAACATAATTGTGCCTCGTCAACCTGAAAGATCCCTCGTAAACTATAAATTACGATTACAGTTTTAAAATATCCACGTATAATTTCCAAGGAACCGTAAAAGGCTAGACTTCGCCAGATATCTTAAAAACCTCTTAAACTTGATACGTCTAAGTACCGAATAAACCTATTTTATGCGTCCTGTTTCTAATGGCTTCCGTTTAGCAAATTATCTTCTCATTAAAACGAATATTACTACATTGGAGGTTAAGCGTTTAATTAACGATTTAGATCTGTTTCCAAGTCGCAACGGAATAGCTTAGAATGTAACATGAGTACAATAATAACAACGGTCATTTTGTATTGACATTTTGAGTCGGGGGTAAAGAATTCTGGCTTGAATTGGCACTATTGGCAGACAAGCATGTGGCAAACATTCCGAAGATACGGGTGAGGCTTGACCAGAGATGTTCTATGCTGTGTTTCCATACCAGTCACACATGTGCCAACCATTCCTCTGGTTGTTACTCACCTATATACATAATTGTGTCATTATACATTAACATTAGCCTTCGACCTCAGCTTTCCACGCAATAGAGTGTACGCTTTTATCATCGACATACATTAAGAGTTACACTATTGTAAGTGTACCTGATAAAGCGTGTAGCTCTCTACTACGCCTTCATCCGCTATACAGTTCAGGCACATTTCCTCTGTATTTAAGTTAACGTCTTTTAATAGCAAAAGTATTATCTAGCCCTTAAAGGAAGACCTAAACCTTATCGTGGAGAAATCCCCAGTAGAAAGCTGGAAGGTAACGGTTGATTTTAGAACCATAAGAAACGCGTCAATGTGTTTCTGTAAGTCTAGGCGTCAGTGAATTTCTTTTCACCTTTGCCTAACGACCTTCCTAGGGTTAGGAAAGTGGCCTTAATACATAGTTGATATTGCTCCACAATCACATGTCAGGTCGTTTACCCTCAGGTCACATCGAGGTCGGCGTACGTGTGAGCCGACCGCCACTGGAATTCCTAAGTGGACATTTGCTTGCGTTGCACAAAACCAACTTTTAGGTCGCTGTACTGCGTTTGAATTATTTCCTGGTTGATGTGTCAAGCTGTCATTCACTCGTAGGTATAGGTAGTTTTCGTATATTAATGAAACTAGACAATAGTATATTTAAGTGTACTGAATGGCTTACAAGCGAATCAAGTCTGACTTACATTTCTTCCAGAAGATTGCTTACGTGCAATTCTTTGAGATACAATTAAAACGTTTAAAGGCCGATGTTAGCATCGGCTTACGTCTGATAAACATTCCGCAATAATCTGCAAAGCCTTCATCCTCTTTCGTCTCTAAACGTTCGTGTCAAAGTTTGCGTGATCCCCGATCAAACTGGATCGCCGAAACCGTTTCGAAACCCGTAGACAAACGCATGTCGCTCGTGTGTAATTGCCCGCCATTACGAGTCACAATAGAATTGGGCGAACATGCAGGTCCCGTGAAATTGCGCATTTTAAATACTTTCTACTGCGCTTGCGACGTTTTCATGTTTGTAAAGCTTGTAACAAGACAATGAGATATTGACTGTTACGTGTTGTTGGAGACAATTTGTAGAATTGGAGACGTTTACCGGTATGATCTGTTTAAGAGTAACCTTGGCTGCAATGAAGTGAATTTAGGTGAATCAGAGATGAGGTTTGAGTGGTTTCAACTAGTCTGACTTAAGATTTACGGGTCATATTTGTGTAAGAGATTAAATTATGAATACATACGTATAATCAAAATACTGACGGACATTGCCTAAAGAGCTACTGGACCATGAACATTCTGGTGAAAAAACGGTAGGTTATCGATGAACTGAAAATCTAAACTCCACCTCCCCGTTGAAGTATGATGCTAAATTATAACTGCCAAAGTAATTGAAAACATGTTGCACAAATTAACATATCGTGATGTCGTGATAATCAATAACAGTCTGCTCCACAACAATCAACAACGTTAATTATCTGTGCAATTTACATAAAACGAATCACGCGCATACAATAAAGTGCATATTGTAATTACTGCATCGATACATTGGGAAAAAAGATCAACTGTATTATTAAATACGATCTTGTGATCGTTAATGATCGATGCATTACGGTTTTATTTCCATAATGCATCAAGTACCAATATGTTTTCAAAATATGGTATAAGTTGAAAACAAATAGTTGTTTCACTAAATTCGATAGTATGTACTTATACATTTTTTTTATAAACCTATTGTGTGCCCCACTGCTGGGCAAAGGCCTCTCCCCGTGATCTTCATGCGTCCCTACTGGATGCCTCTTCCGCCCAATTGCTGAGGAATACATCCAGGTCGTCCCGCCATCTACGTCTGGGTCGGCCCCGTCTGCGTCGCCCGTCATGTGACTCGTGTGGCATCCACTTGTTAGCTATACTAGCCCACCTATCTGGATGCATGCGACAGACGTGGCCGGCCCAGTCCCACTTGAGCCTGGCAGTTTTACACCCACATCAGCTATGCGTGTTTTGGAGCGCATATTAATGTATTTTAAAAATCTGTCTTAATTAATAGTACATGCATAAAAATGTCTGAAATAATTAAACCTATTGGTTCTATTCTATTAAGATCTTATGAACATTTAATTAAGACAAAATATTATATGGCGATGGACCGTATAGCATCTGTCTGTTTTTTAACTGCTACCAGTCAATATTCTTCACAGTTCTGTAGCCTGGAAAAAAAAGTTCTGAAACGGTAAAGAAATCATCAAAGTACCTATGAGAAGCAGCCTATTTTACCCAATTTTAATCGGTTCCTCCCCAAAGAGTGGCAATGGCAACGTGGTCGATCCTGCGCCTATGTTCAGTAGTGGACGTCTTCCGGCTGATATGATGATGAAATCGATTACGTATTGCCTTTTTCTTTCCGGCGCCGGCATTGATTTAAAGGCAAAGAATTAAACGAAAAACAATAAAATATGCATTATAATTACCATGATATTCTTAAGTCGTGACGCAAGTGCTCCAGAAATCTCAATTGGATGTGTTTATCATCCATTTTTGGAATCTTTCAGCCTTCGGTCCGGATCGAGCTCCGCCAATCACTGATTTGATTGCTTTTTACTTTCGCTCCGGTTTTTCTCGACTTGCTTGACCATAAAGACGACGTTTATGCTTCGTATCGGCGATAAACAATGTCGGTAATAACCAATACTTTGATATAATTCGACCAACCGCAATGCTTTCAAATCAGTTGAATAATACAAGAACAGTGTTGGACACGCGTCCAAGTCAAATTCGTCTCGATAGTATTTTAGCTTAGCATTAAGTACCAACTTCTTTTCGGGGATGCAGTGACAATGACCTAGCCTCATGTCTCAAAGTCTCAGTTGTTCGTTGTTACCTAGTTATTACTATTGCTAAAATCCTATGTCTTCTACCCAGAATTTGGGACTGTCAGCCTCGAATTTATCTAAGTATGATGCAGCTATATTCCTGCTATTTATATCCTTGACGATCATTAGAAAGCGATAATAGGCCGGTGATTAATATGAGGATAAAGTTACCGCACATCGCTTCACTATACAGTTGAGAATGCGTTAAGATTCTGTCTGACGAGGTATGCTCATTGAACTGTAACGAACATCCGATGCGTACACTATTAGGGTTCCACATTTTAACCACGAAACTTATTAAAGATACCGGTTTATTGTTCTTGAAGAACATTTGTCTTATTTATTTATTTAAAGTTCAAAATTTCCAAATATTACTTTACACGGATTTGATATTTCAACGCATGGGATAGTGGTCATGGTTTTTTGTATACGCTCCTTTTGTGAAACTTCGATATGCTATAGGATAGGTAAGATTGGCTATGTCAGTCACCTGAGGGCGCACCAGCGACGCTCTCAGCAGTGATTAGCAATCGATGATGATGATGATGACCTAGTATGAAGAGAAGGCAACTTTACACAACGTTGAAATGTAATGCACACATATCCGACAAAGGATACTGGAATATGTTACCGTAAGCTAAATATGTTATCAATTTTTTAAGTGAACTATTGTGTTGATATGAGTACTAAAATAACTGTATATAAACTAAAACCAAAGTGCTAAAATGGCAACCAAAAGCTCGTATTAAAGTAGGTACATGTAGGTACTTATGTGGAATAAAAAGGATGAAAAAGTACGGGACCTCCAGCGCTCAATCATTTCCACTTGACCGCGCATCTTTTTACAGCATCTTCGATTAGAACCAGTTCACAGAGCACACTGGAGCGAAAGAGAAATCCAAAATAAAACACGACGCGACACCGACCTCCACCTGTAGCCGCGACGAATCGTCACTTTTCACCCGACAAAAAGCGACAAACGCGACACTTGTCGGATGACGCGACGCTTCGTGACGGAGCGCGACGCACGTGACCCGCACCTGACTGGGGAGTCACAGGTGAGTCCAATCGCCGGCCACGACGGTCGTGCTTCTGATAAAACTGCTGTGGAACCAACGCAGAACGAACTGTTTGTCCTTCTTAGTGACGCTTTTTGTGCGAGGTTGCAACCTGTCGCGTTTCTGGATTAAATTGTGCTGACGTCACTAATTAATACCTGCAGCGCGCTTTACATATAACAAGTCAAGTAAATTGCAATATGGTACATGGTTATTGTTCTGATAAGATTAACTTCGTATCTTATCAGAACAATAAGAAGGTACGCGTTGCCATTCCCATGATCTTATAGGTATACTCATGCCTATTCCGCGAATTCTGGGCAAAAATGTAACGCAGATTATATTAGTTCAAGTTAGTAGTAAAGTATACATATAGAACATTAGTTCTCGTAGCACTACAATTTTCCGTCTCCGGTCGAAGATCCAGGGGCAAACCCAGATAGAGACAGAGCGAAGTGTAGAAGGAAAGTCGACCCCACCACTACATATGTGACAATTCTGGTAATATTTTCAACATACCTTATACTGAATGATCTTGCAGTGACATATTGTTTAATTAGTAGGTAGGTACTTCTTCTTCAAAGGACGACCATGCAACACCTATACAGGGTGTGGCCTGTAATAGGAACAAATATTCAAAGGGACGCTTCCTCAGAGCATTTGTAGTAACCCCTTGTGTCCCACTCATTTTATTTATTTTTGGATTCGGAGATATTTTGATCTAAATTTAAAACCTCCAAGTAATGTATCTTCGCACCACGACATCATAGCATTGTGTCCCACTCATTTTATTTATTTTTGGATTCGGAGATATTTTGATCTAAATTTATGACCTCGAAGTAATGTATCTTCGCACCACGACATCATAGCACAACAGTCAATGCGGATTTTGAGGTAACATCATGTAACGAGTAATAATAGTTTTCGCATTTATTTTCAAAAGATCTTTTTGTGATTTTTTGATTTTTATTTCATTTTTTTAGTGGCTTTAAAATAAAAAGTTACTGATAGCACTCCAGAAGAGTAAATAAATACAACTAAACTTATTTTGAAGAAAAAAATAAAAAAAAAAAGATTTTTTTTTCAAGTTAAGGAAATAATTGTTCACAAGCTTAATAATCTACCGTTTATTTTTTTGTAAACATATAACAGTAACAAATGAATGTTATATAACATTATTTTTCCGACGCAACGCTAAAAAAATACTAAACTCTCGTGTCTTATTCTCACAGTTTCAATTCTTGTTACCAGGTATCAAATAGAAACCGTTTCCATATAGACCCAGACAGAATACGTTATCACACTACATGCTCGTATATATGAAGCATTCCTCAGGTCGGGACGGCGCGACCTCGGGCCCTGCTCTGCAGTCCGCGCACGCGCACGGGCATCCGCATAACCTTAGTCGCAGGCGCAGCCTATACGACAACGGAAAAGCTATAGGGAATAGGAAAAAAACTGTGATTGTTTTAATGGGGTACTGCAATTTACTGCAGGCTCAAAAGATAGGGCTTTATGTGATGGCGGTTCACAGAGTTCTTTGGTTATGCGAAAAACGCAAACTATTTGGGACACATACAAAAACCACGCGTTTGCGACGGAAAAATACGAGTTGAATTGGCTGAGCACGACCTGTGCCGTCTTTTATATACCAGTTTCAATTTTTTTTTAAGTTTGGAACTCGACTAAGGCCTCTCACAGACTGGCGCGGCCTGGCCGCGGCGGTCAATAGAAAACTTGTCATTAGCTGTCAAATTTACCATGGTTCGCCACCGCAGCCCGCGCCAGTGTAATGAAGGCTTTAAGGACTTTATATGTAACATTCCAGGCGGCCTGCAATGTTTTTTTTTGGTCTAAACTTAAACTATACGCTTTATATATATGTATACCTTCCAGTGTGTAGCGAGTAACGTCCACTTAAGTAGTGGGGCATTATTGAGAAAAATAAACATAACCGCTTTAAAACCTACTATAATTCAACATATATAGGTCCCACATTATATAAAATAAATGGAATAGATCGCATCTAATGTCTATAACTGTGCATATTCGCTAAACTTGTCTTCCAGACATTGCCACCGCTTTTTTTTCCATCTAAATCACCTAAAGTCTGAAATCTTTTGTCTCGGAGCAAAAAGGGCTAACGTCTGAAAGGAGCAGAGCCCGGTAATTCGATATGACCGATCGGCTTTTTGCCTGTCGTTCCGCGCGGTCGAACGCGGACGCGGCGCGACGCGGTCGCAAGCAGGGCTGTCAAAATTCATAATTCTTTACATAGGTAATTCGAAAATATCACTTCGGTGAACAAAACACTAGAGACTAGACCATCCCAGCAAGGTCTAGTTTCCCTCTGGGTTGGAAGGTCAGATGGCTGTCACTTTCGTAAAACTAGTGCCTACGCCAAATCTTGGAATCGGAAGTGCCAGAGTGGACCCCGGGTCCTTTAGGACCGGGCCGCCGCATACATTTACCTATAGACTTTTAGATTCTAGTTTCGTTTAACATTTGAAGACCTTTTACTCCTCCAGAGCTGTTGTATTTTTGAGTTTATTTCCCTTTTTTGACTGTGGATATGTGTCCGTTAACATATCCAAACTTATATTTTTATCAGAGGTAGGTACTGTATACTAGTGCATCTTCAAGCTATAGGTTAAGTTATTGTAACGTAATGGACCCGGACACTACAGATCTCATTTATCTATTGGTGTTAATGTTGCTGTGTATTTTCATGTCACTTTAATGATGCTATTATAAATAAATTAAAACCAGCCAAGTGCGAGTTGGACTCGCGCACGAAGGGTTCCGTACCATTATCTATAAAAACGGCAAAAAAAATCAAGTTTGTTGTATGGGCAGCAACAGAAATACATAATCTGTGAAAATTTAAACTGTCTAGCTATCACGGTTCTTGAGATACAGCCTGGTGACAGACAGACAGACGGACGGACGGACGGACGGACGGACAGCGAAGTCTTAGTAATAGGGTCCCGTTTTACTCTTTGAGTACGGAACCCTAAAAACAACAGGCAGTAAGGGGTTATGAGCTGGCGCCAACGACAGTTTCCAAGTACCTACCGAGATGAGTCAGTAAGAAATCTGGATTCTGGGTACAACAAGATATACCGTCGGTGGTCGCTATAGATAATGGCACAAGATGCACTCACACAGACACGCGTCGATAAAGAAAACTTAAGGCCGAAACGCACAGACAGCGGTGGCAGCGCGGTGCGGTGCGGCGCGGAAGCGGTACCGGTTGTAATGTTCGAGCCAATATGAAAGGATCCGCTTAGAGCGGCGCGGTGCGGCGCGGCGCGGCGCGGTATTCTGTGCGAACCCTTTCATATTAGCTCGAACATTACTAGTACAACTGGTACCGCCTCCGCGCCGCACCGCACCGCGCCGCCACCGCTGTCAGTGCGCTTCCAGCTTTAAGTGCAAGTGGAAGTCAGCGGTGTCAGTCCGCCGCGTGCCGCCCGTGCGCCTCATAGAACTGGTATTAAAAGGGGCAGGTCTCAAGCAACGCTAGTTATGACATGGGTACCGGTTTAGCTAATATAATTACCGAGCCATAGTTTTGTCAACCCTACCCGCGAGGTCGCGACCGGCGGCGCGACCGCGACACCGCACGCCGCGACGTGATCCGCCGGTGAGAACGCACCACCGACTCGACAGTAAAACGACACAATCCTCATTAGAACCAATATCCACTTACGACCTTTTAACCCGAGCGGACAGTCAACACACGGATCGGTTTCCTGGTACACCTAAAGACATACGTAGTGACCTCTTGTAGACTTTATCTCGACGGGATAAGATCCAAATAGTGTCACTAAACGTGTGTCCAACTGTAAACTCAATCAACGACCTCAACGTCTACTAAACAAATAAAGTCTGTTTTATTTTGATTTGAAATTTAATGATCAAATGGTAAAATCTACAGCTTTTCCAATCTATAATTAAGACTCGATTTGACCAAACAGGAAGTAGGGCTCAATCTAATATGGTCAAAATTGTATGGATTTATTTTGGAATATACGGTTTTTTAGTTTGGTCGGATTGATGGGTTGGTAAAATTTGCCTTAATGTAAATTCGAACAAACAGGAATAGTACATTGTTTAACAAGGGGCGTATGTAGAATATTGCAAACGAGAGTCTAGCAGAAGCAGAAGCTTTTGATGACTCGAGTTTGCAATATTCTTACGCCCGTGTTATACACAATGTTTTTCATCACATTTGTGAGGAAATAAATAACTACAAAACACAGAAAAATCTATGTTTTATACAAGCGCACCAATCAAATGTTGACGAAATTGACAACTTCACTTCCAGATCAGTGCGAGTGGGGGGCGTAGTTTCAATATTTCAAACAATCACAGAGCATGGTGCATGTGGTTCTTGCAGGGCATGGCCTGCTCGATTACCAATCACAGAGTCAGAATTCTTGTCGTACGCAGCCGTCAAGATTTGCTTAACCAATCAGATCACACACAAGCTCATTACTTCCCTTAGGACCATTATTTCCCGCGGGAACAATTTAGGCCATTGTCCTTCCGTATAGGTACACTGTATTATTCTATGCCTGTATACTATACAGGCATAGAATAACACCATTTATGAGCAAGTGTGATGGAAAAGTATTTATAAATTCCAATTCCAATGTTGACGTTTAGCCGAAGATTAATTGAATTAATTCTTTATTCGTGTTTGGTCGAATCCGGCCTTAAAAACGGTCAACATATTGCGAGCGGTCACTTAAACAACTCGAATGTAACCCTAGATCTTTCCTCATTAATCACGGATCACTCCGACAAAATTCCTGAGATAAGATCGGTTAACCAAACGGAAGGAAGACTTGGCAATAGATTGCAGTAATTTATGAAACTAACAAGACTAAACGTTTTAGTTACTGGCTGCAATGCGGTTTGGTAACTAACGCAGATTGGTCAATTAGAAACATGTCTAAGTGTGTCGTTTTCGTAGGGCTCCTTTAAATCTGGGCAGGGTAATTGACAAGTAGTAAAAAAAGGGCTTCCATCAATAATATGATAATTTCGCCTACTTTTCTTGTAAGGTGCCGTTGTTAGGGAGTTTAGTCCAAATTGTCAATTATTCAGTCGACTGATAGTCAGTCAGTCATACCAGAGACATTTTATGAAACTACAAAAACGATCTACTCGTATGAAGTAAGTAGGGAAATTCAGACTAGTGACGTCACAGTTTTCAATGGTCGAACTGCGTCCTGTTTTTGGTTTTATGTGTAAAGTTCCGCATGTAGGTACAGATAATAAAACTTACGTTGTTAACACATTGTCGACATCAATTATCAACTGCGACAAAGAAACATAATGGCCAAACAGACACATATCATCTTAACTAGTATGTATGTATTACACCACAGATGCCACGTGTCCACGTAGTCGTACATACCTACTGCAAAGATGCAAGGCCTTATATATATCTTAGAAACCTAGTGATAAGTCCTTTATATGTCCATGGTCTATATCACCTTCTGGAATTATAAAGATATCCGCCCCGCTATTCTGTAACTTATTTTAAGCTCACCTCAACGCTCACCCACAAATATATCTTGACGCCGCGATTCGTAGTAGGTAACTAAGCATAACCGCTCGGCCACGAATTTGGTCTTAAGCGACCTGCGACCAGCGTTTTATCTGTTCATTGCGCGTGATCCCAACTAACGCACTGTGCGTTACGCGTCTCGACCGCGCAATGAACAGATAAAACGCTGGTCGCAGGTCGCTTAAGACCAAAGTCGTGGCCAAGGCGTAAGGTAGAGGTCTAGTTTCGTTAGGCGTCAAGGGTGGGGTGACGCGCATGAGCGTGTAAAGAATAACTGACCAGACAGGTCCGTAACACCAGTGCACTGTGGTTGAAACCCTACACCGCGGTTTGAACCCACCATTCACCGTGTTTGTGTTGACACTGCGCGTACAATGCGCGTGGAATTAAAATATTATGCTTACAGTGTTACAGAATCCAGTGTGATGCAAGATGCGACGCGGCTGTTGTGATTGTGAAACTGATATGAAATTTTAGGGATTTTGTTTTGTCTTAAATGGTATCAAATTTGCACTGTCGCAACTTTCCGGTGTGAAATAAATCCTGTGACAAACTATCAATTCCATTGTCTCTCTCACACTGTACCAATTAATAGAAGGAAGATATTCATTCTGCACAACAAGATGACGCAGGATTAATTATTATCCTAACAAACGAGTTTATGTCAAAAAAATTGCCGCCTATATATTTCTGCACTGTCACCAAGTATTAGGTAGTCGTTGAGCGGGTTCCAATGACCTCAAACACACTGGATTTATATGGTACCTAATGGTTGTTGAATGTAAACAATGTACCTATTCATGACATTGGGGTAATCTGCATGAATGATTAAATTGAAAATTCTAATGTCTTAACCAGCTTTCAGTGTAAGTACCTACAGTCAACCAATTTGATTCCTAGGCCATCATAGAACCTTGCCGTTGTAAATGCTATGTCAATACGGGTTACTACGATTATTGCGTCGCTATGTAGCAGTTAAAATGACAGGGTTCTACGGTGGCCTAGGAATCAGATTGGTTGACTGTACACATTCTTAAAATATTACATTTCTCGGGTCTAATGCAGTAATGACATAGTAAATAGGTATACCTTTATTTCTGACGTTTCGACAGTTGTTGCACCGCCCGTATCACCGACACCACGGCCGGTGCAACGCGCCTCAAAACGACAGAAATAAAAGTAAATATATATCGATATTGTACAATAAACTTCAATGAACAAAAATGTTATAGACAAGTCTTATGGTTTGAATCTGTTAAGTCCGTAGCCCAGACAACGCGACATACTCGTACATCATACATAGGTACGTTCAGGACAAGACACTGTCGCTGTAACGCCTACGAACAGCCCACATCCGATAGAATAGAATTCGGTGACCCGCCATGTCACTGAATATTTATCAGGGGCTGTGTAGGGTCGCCACGTGAATGCGTCCTGACATCCGTATAATCGGGCTATTATTAGCGCAATGTAGGTGTATGTAAAGTCAACTACATATTTTTGAAATTTTGATGGAAATCGTATTAACATTCAATTTATGTATGCCGTCAAAAGAGAGCGACAAACAAAAAGAGAGCATTCTTGGTATTTAACATACATGGTGAATAGCAAAGTTCGCCTCAATAGTATATTCATAATTATGAACCTATGCAATATTCGAATGCCACCTTCTAAAATGTAAAGAAAGAAATAAAGAAAACATTTATGGGTAACAAAACATAAAAACAATGTTCTTTTTAATATTTGGCGCATAGTCGACCAACTATTGTTTTTTTCTATATAAACACAACACTTCTTATGGACTAAACATGGATTTTTTTATCTACACAAATGAGACATATCTCCTTCGGAGGAGTTAAGTAGTTAATATTAATCAAAGTAACAAAATAACTCATATTTCCACCGACAGTGCACTTCCTAGATTAACCCTACAGACTTCATCTAGTACTCGATAGATATTTACGACATCCCGGCGCGTTGACGCGTTTAACGAACCTCTTTAGGGCAAACGTTAAAGTCCATAATCAATGTTTATAGCAACCGGGCATTTTACACGATATATGACCTAATCTGTAGGCAAAGATCAAATTGCTAAAGGGCTGGATTGGGCACAACGTTTACGCCGAACGTGAATATTTATTAGTTTCGATTAACCAGATAAGAGACATTCTCAATCTGACACTCATATTCGTTGCATTACTCATTACACTTCTTAACGACACTAATTATTTTATTAAATATTTTTGTTTCTTGTTAATTTTACGTGAAAGTTACCACGATCATATCGATCTATATCATATCGTTTATCATTCATATTCATATGTTTATTGCATATCTCATTGTTTCTTAGCCTATTACAGAAAAGGATCACAATATGATACCCTGTAGGGTGCAGCCTCTGACATTTGTCGTATGTAGAAACTTAAACGTGTGTTGTAGTAGTTTAAGTACCTGAAAGTCACGTGTCAGTGCTATTATTTCACAAAAGTAGCCATTGTCGCCTTATCGGTTTTGTCTGTAAAAAGTTGAATTTAGTACTAATTAAAGATATTGTATCCGCTTTCGGGTATCATATTATTTTTAAACGATTTTAAAAAACCGGCCAAGTGCGAGTCGGACTCGCGCACGAAGGGTTCTGTACCATTATCAATAAAAACGATCCCATTTTACCCTTTCGGTACGGAACCCTCAAAGAAGAATGTTCTCAATTCAGTTGTTTTTTTTTCTAGTATTGTTAATTTGTTGGAATTATTTTTATTATTCTTGACTTTCGCACGGATTCATCACGTTTGACATTCGTATATGATATCGAATCATGAGACGTTTCTTCTGCCAACATACAATTTATTTATCAACTTTCCGAAGCACTGAACCACTCGATGTATTAACTAGCCCGTCGATGTGACGTCGTGTCTCAGCTGTCAGATGTCATCATCATATCAGCCGAAAGACGTCCACTGCTGGACATAGGCCTCCCCCAAAGAGTGCCACAATGGCTGGTCCTGCGCCACCTGCATCCAGCGGACTCCCGCGACCTTTACCAGGTCATCAGTCCACCTTGCGGGGGACCTGCCCACGCCGCGCCTTCCGGTACGTGGTCGCCACTCGAGAACCTTTCCACCCCAACGGCCATCGGTTCTACGTGCAATGTGCCCCGCTCACTGCCACTTAAGTTTAGCGATTCGGAGGGCTATATCGGTTACCTTGGTTCTGCTGCGGATAGCCTCATTTCTGATGCGATCGCGCAGAGAAACTCCCAGCATAGCCCTCTCCATCGCATTTTGAGTGACTTTGAGCCTTCTTATGAGGCCCATAGTAAGCGAACACGTTTCCGTTCCATATGCCATCTTTGGCAACACACACTGGTCAAAAACTCTCGTCTTGAGACACTGCGGAATATTGGACGAAAAGATGTGCCCTAGCTTCCCGAATGCTGCCCAGCCGAGTCGGATTCGACAATTGATCTTTTTCTCAAAGTTGGACCTACCTAACTGGACAGCCTGTCCTAGGTATACATAATTGTCTACAACTTCGAGCGTAAAGTGTTCGATTTAAATGGGAGTTGGTACTACATTTCATTTCTACATGGCCATTTTTAAACAGAGGATTTCGTGTAGACAACATATCTACCCCTTTTTATATTACTTTACTTACATCATTGCCTGTTCGCCTGGCTATATGAATTATCCCGGCTAGTATGACAGTCATGGCGCCCCTAGCACAGTGCCGCGACTTGCCTCCCAATGAGACACTTCCGTGATTGCCGGTTCCTTACGCTATTGTTTTAATTTTACAGGTTCCGTTCACCATATTTTAATGTCTTATTGTTGAAAAGAGGTGATTGGCTTGATTTTTGTACATAATAAATAAATAAATATTTGGGGACAATCTTACACAAATCGACCTAGTCCCAAACTAAGCAAAGCTTGTACTATAGGTACTAGACGATGATATACCTACATACTTATATAGATAAATTAATACTTAAATACATAGAAAACATCCAAGACTCAGTACATTTATATACTTACATCATTTCATTTACGAAGGCCCGATCCCGCTTGAGAGTCTCAAGCCGCATCGGGCCTTAAATAAAAATAAATAAATAAATATTTGCGGACAATCTTACATTCAACAACATTCGAACCCAGGACCTCTTGCTTCGCAGGCAGTAAATGAAATGAAATAATAGGTCATGTCACTTGATCTACTAACTTTTGCTCTAATGTTTCACTAGACCTAATGCATTTTTCTTCGAAACAGTGAACTTTTCGGGTTTTCTTTGAATAGGTATCATCAAATAGAAGTCTTTAGGTTAGGTTAGGTTTGTTTTGCTATAATGGCTATAATCCTATAAAGTAAG
This sequence comes from Epinotia brunnichana, assembly GCA_963854355.1. Classification (NCBI taxonomy): domain Eukaryota; kingdom Metazoa; phylum Arthropoda; class Insecta; order Lepidoptera; family Tortricidae; genus Epinotia; species Epinotia brunnichana. Next base: position 24,474,925 of record OY977946.1, on the reverse strand, counting down.
AAAAAAATGCATGAGGTCTTATGAAACATTAGGCCAAATGATGAATTTAGAGCTGAAGTAGGTTAGGTGTAACAATCAACTCGAATCGAGAAGAATGAAAAATGTAACACTTCTAAGCTGAGTTTATGAAGAGCTTGTTAAGTGTCAGTATCAATATTTAACACATTCACTCCCAACAAGTACAACATGCGAAAAGCCCTTAATAGAGAAAAGCGCCTACAAGCAGACTCGTGGCATGGAAAGTGTTAAAGAATCTTAGAGCGAAATTCAACTTTTATTAAAGAACGTGATATCACCAATCCTGTTGGATACCATTGCTATCCCGAATGGTCACTAAAACATATCGAATGTTTCCCCTGACTATATACTAGAATCTCAAGACTCTGTTAAAGATTTAATTATTAAAATACCAAGAAACATCTGGTCATAACATAATAGTTAGCATAACGATAATCTAATTGGTTTTATTCACACGTGTACGTCATGACTCTCATGAAGTTCTATAAATAATATAATACATCCAATTAAAACCAATTACTTATAATCAGTATCGATATTAGTTATTCTGTGGTAACGGCGACGTAACCTAAAGAGGAAACCACTTTTTCACGCCACTGTTCGGAAATGTGGCAATAGATGGTCAAAAACCAAGCTGGAAAGCAGGCAAAAACTGTAGCACCTGAACCACCACTACTACAATGTTTCATTGTAGTAGTGGTTGGATAAAAATCAATAAAAGGTCTTTTTTTGGCGCAACTTTATCCTTAAAAAATAGTATTAGGTTATTTATAGGACCAAATACTTGTTTAAAAAAAAGAAACTTCAAAACCATTCAGTTCACGCTTAAGCTGATTGTGGTTTTTTAGGAAAAACGCTTCTAAGTTTAGAGTCAGTTTGAAGCAAACAACAGAAAAACGCCTATTAAAAATAATAAAAAAATTAAAAAAGGCGAGATCGGAAAATACTTACTGAATTGGATAGTGTAAATTGTGTTTGACTAAAAAATACACGAAACACGTATCTACGCTATAATGTACTATATAGTTATGCAAATGTTTTCTTATTTCCTCGCAGTATATAGTCGTGAAAAGCACTATGTAATGCCTCGGCCGGAAACGCTAAAGATGGACTCGTATTATTTGAGGGCCTCCACTAACGTGTCGGCCCTCAAACTCACTCGTCCATCTTTGAGCGGTTTTCCGGCCTCTCCTACAATGTACTATTTCACACCCGCTATTCAGGAAAGAGTTAATTATTGTCCCCAAATGACGTATCATAGTTGTACTTTTCTTCCCTGATCCTGTTATTAAGAAAAAAGTGATTGTTGTCCTCAAAGGGATTCAAATTTTCCCCATAGGTGTGAAATACAGCATGTGCCACTCGGTAGCAAAATTATTTTCGTCTTGGGCGTAAACACTGGAATCCCTTGTTACGCTCAAAATTCTACTGCAGACACTTTCGCTTCACTCAGGATTTATTGTACCGCCCGCGTCGTAAATACACTGCCCAAAAGTGTCTATGTATCAAGTACCTACGTTTTAGAGTATTGCTGCAATTGAGGTTTGTTATAATAAAATAATCGGTATTGACATTATCGCCATGGTTGGAAGGGCTGATATTACAGTAGTAGTATGATAAAAAAGCTAAAAATTTACCTGATCCTTAGACACTTTTGGGAAGTGTATATCATTTTGCTCCCTTGAGATACAATCTACTATTGTAGACGAGCCATTCCACGAGCGTTTAGGGTAAACATCCAACGGAATTGTGAGAAGTTGTGTTTGATTTGACACCTCGTATATCGAATCGGTATCTATATTAACGATAAATAAAGAATAGAGTGGGAAGTTAAGAAAATTGTTGAAAAACTTTAATTTTTCTTACCCAACTCTAATCTACCGTTCTTGAATTGATTATTTTGCCTGTTTATTTTTATTCTTCAGTGGTAAAAAATTCTCAGCGCTATTATGATTGTCAGTCACATTATTTGTCATATTTATCATTTTCCTGTGTAGGTATGAGGCTTCGTTGTTACTTTACTAAATTAGATATAGGTAATGTGTATAAGTATATGTATATCCAGCAACTATTCAATAATAAGTTATTATGACAAATGGTTAGTCAAGACGTTTAGAATTGTAGACGAGCTAAAATTAGAATACCCGATGTACCTAGTTAACTTTCCTAACAGGCACATGTAGGTTACCTGTGTTCAGATCCAGAGTCAGGGTTTATCATCTTAAGTTGGAAATTCAATCAGTCACGGTTGCTAGGTAATTCAGAAATGTCCCTCGAATTATCAATTTACTTTTCCAATAGCTTTGAAATAATGTCGGTAGCAACTACATTCGAATTTGCAATTTTTTCTAAGTATCCATCGTTTTTATTGACCTAGGGCGCGTGGCATCGACCATACCTGGGAATTTTTAAATATGGCGCTGGCAACTGTCATCCCATTTATGTGAAAACTCTCAAACATCCCATAACGTCCGTTTAAATCTCACGGACGTAATTACAGACGGTTTGAAACAACCGACTCTTAGTATTAACACCTAACCCATCTTTCTTCGTAATCATCCTCCTCTCTCTAAATAATTCAGTCCTGCAGTAACATAACTACGCGAGTGCAACCCTTGATACTATAGCAACCATCGTAAATATAATGTTATTTATGGTGGTAATTTAATTGAGAACCAGTTGCAGGCAAAATATATTAGCAAACCCATCCTTGGTCTTTATGGGATTCAATTTAGCAAGTGCGTAACTTAATCTTAATAATATTAATGTTTTTCAAGCTATGCTTGATTCAAATGAATGGATTTTAATAGACAACTATACAATAAATATAAATGTGCAATAACAAGGTGCAGTTCTGTGTTATGAACAGCAGAGGAGAACCCTCACATTTTTTCTGTTATCGTTTTTACTCCTTGCTGATTAGAACGTTCTCTTGTTGTTTCATCTAGTTTGTCAGGGACATAGCCAATTGTATTTCATACTTGGACCGAATTCTTATTGGAAAAACAGCTCACGAGAAATCTTACCTTTTAGGTATTTCCAGAGCGATTCCTCCGCTGCTGTTATATTCCTCAGTTTGTCGGTAAAACCAAAACGTCCCGTCGCCACCAACAGATCACTTTCCAACGTCCACATACACTGTCCTGTCCGCTATCAATCAATGTCAATAGCGCAAAAAAATGAATGCAGCGTTTTCCCCCCTTTGTTTGATAGGGCGTTTGGACGCGGACAATGTTATCGGCAGTCAAAAGTCAGGCACTTATCACCACAGTTTGCATGCGCACGTGGGTCGGTCTGAGCGGCTGAAAACGCGAACTAACTAACACAACCTCAGCGCGCCAAACAGACGGGCCGACTGAACATGATCAACACTGAGTCACATCCACACGCACACCTCGCCGCTCAACAGGTGAAAACGCCGCTGTGTTGGTGTCAAGTGAACTCGTATACGACCTGAACTCGTGTGGAGGTTACCCAGGTGAACCTGCATGGGTGTGTGGGTGAACCATTTTATTCGTGTTGGACAGATTTATTATTACCGGTACGCGGGTGTGTGCGCGCCGTCCACAGGTTGTGTGCGTGTGTGTCGTGTGTGTACGTGCGGTCACATGTCATGTGCGCGTGTGTGCTGCCTACCTGTTGTGCCCCCGCAACTTATTAGTTTTGTACTTCTTTTAGGGCTGCACTGGAAGATGTATTATCCTTTAAGACATTCATTTCTTTTGTTAAATGTTTTATAAACTTCGCGATCGGAAGCGGTGGCAATTAAGTGCAAATGATATTTTGACCTTGAAATATCACTGATTAGGTAAGTTAAAAGCGGATCATTGCTGCTGTAACTAGATAGATATAGATAGGTTCAAAAGAAGGACTTACAACATTCACAGAACACCTGTCTCATCTCATTTCCTTGCCAATCTAATTACCTGCTCCTTTCATCATGATCATGATCATCATCCTCATCATCATTATTATCTACCGAGGAGAAAAGTTAAGGAGTTTCACTAAACCTCCTGCTTTTGAACTTGTGCTGTCCTTCATTCATTAATTACTAGGTACTCATTGCAAACTAAAAGTTTATGCCAAAACATTGCGTTATGTAACTACATCACATCCCACATTAGATTATTATCCTCCTTCGTTCTCAAATCGTGCCATCTGCACTAGCCATTGTGAACTTTGTACGCCTTGAGGTCACGGATGTTTAGCATTAATACAATACGTATTAACGTTATGTCACCTTGACGTAAGTGCAAATACGTCCTTACACCACGTACGGGTGAGACGTAACCGCCATTACAGGATAAAGCCAATTAAACCTTAATATGTGGGCGGTAAAAACCTCGATCACTCACGCGTGGCGCATCAACTACGACCTTTTAGGGAAAACACTTTACAAATAGAATAACGTCCTAACTCAATTTACCTCAAACAAAAACAAACTGTAAAACTTGATTGATTGGGTTGATTTTAGAGTGAGTTAATTTTTATATTTAAGGCAGAGGTCTCATTGAAATTTTAGGTCGTGACTCGTCTATTTGTATTGTAATTTGCACCTAATCAGACGTAAAACTAGATTGATTATCAACTCTTGGCCGTGTTTGTGAGTTGATTGACTCTTTTGTTCTTTTGATGTTTTAGAGACGAGTGATTGTGGAGTTTCTAGTCATTACTAGAACGTACGTCCATTACATGCTTAAAGCCAGGTATCGAGGAGAGATTTTGATTCAAATATCTTTAGCAATGGATACAATGTAGAAGGTTTAACTTTACAAATATGACGTTACATTACAAAGTACCCATTGTTGAAAAGTATAAAAATGTTAAATATAATTAGGTTTAGCGAACTATATACTCGTAGGTAATTATGGCGCACCATAGTTAATATAGACACTTTCCAAATATCAAAATAAAATATCACTACCACACCACCGCCTCGAAATAACCAAATAACATTGTTACATAGTCGTGCCCAATTTCTGAGGAGCTGACAGTATGTAATTTGATTGTATAGTCCAATTCATAAATACTAGTATACTTCGAAAACATTTGTTTTATTAGTTCTAGCCGTTCAAATAGCTGTAGTGATACATTACACACTATAAAGTAGCATAGCACAGAGTCAATTATTAGAATTTATTAATAATTCAAATCAGGCAAAGTAATACGCACTTCATCATCATCATCATTTTCAGCCTGTGATCGCCCACTGCTGAGCATAAGCCTCTCTTCGCGTACGCCACTTATCCCGTTCCCGTGCTAGTCTCATCCAGAAGTGACCCGCGGTCTTTTTTATGTCATCAACCCATCGAGCTAGTGGACGACCAACGCTTCTTTTTCCTGCAATTGGCCACCAATCCGTTAACGTTTTGGTTCACCTACCGTCACGTTGCCTGGCAATATGTCCTGCCCAACTCCATTTGAGTTTGGTTATGACTTCGCCGACGTCACGCACCTTAGTGCGACGTCGGATCTCAATATTCCTCACTCGGTCTTGTAGCTTAATGCCGAGCATGGCGCGCTCCATGGCTCTCTGTGCTACCCGTACTTTATGCACAGTCTCCTTTGTGAGCGTCCATGTCTCAGCACCATACGTCATTGTGGGCAGGACACACTGATTATAGAGACGAGTCTTCAGGCATTGTGGAACGTCAACGGATTTGAGCACTTGACGCACTTAAAATTAGGTAACTACTTTTCTGAGACATAAGTACAAAAATAATTCCCTAAACTCTTTTAATCTCTTCTCTTTAGCTTCAGATTAGATGCATAATGAAACAATAGCATTATCATAAAATAATAAACATATATACACAACGGGGTTAAACCAGATACTGTAATGAATAGATTGCAACACGAGCAATGCATTATCTTACAATGTGCATTTAATGGTCTGCGGAGTTAACATTGGATAATAAGGCTATTTCATAACCCTTGCGAATATTTACACGCATTTCAATTAACAAACAACCTCCAGAACAGGCGGTATAATATGGTGCGCGAGAGTGCGGCGAGCTACGAAGAATGTTGGCTTAATTTGATGACCTATTTGGAGTATATACATAGTACAAGCTTTGCTTAATTTGGGACCTGGTCAATTTGTGGTAGACTATATCCCGATATTTATTTAAATTAACTAAGTACTTTATTTATTTTCTTTCTTTTGTATATACTAAGTAGAAGTATAAATATTTTAATCGAAAGGCATTTTTCCGAAAACATCAGTTTTCGCATATATATACAAAACCCGAAAACCACTATCCGCTGCCGCGCTGGCAGTACGCAGATTTCTATATTAAATTATACGGAAAAAAATTAAAGGACATTCAACCCGGACTCAAACCAGAGACTTTTCGGAAGTCCGGGCCGAACGCTGTAACTAACTGAGCCACCAAAGCTTACTCGTAGTAACGGATTGAACCAGCATTTACTTTACAGAACTCCATGATACATTTCTAAAATACTTAATATCGATAATGAGATGAATGTATTTTTACGTCCGCGTCAGTAGGTACCGAATTGCCTTCATCAATACATAGTATAAAACAAAGTCGCTTTTTTTTAAATAGATATAGTGATTCAAGAGGAAGGTTTATATGTATAATACAAACCATACATGCATGTATAATATTACGTCCTTACCTATGAAATTGGCGGTGTGTATGGAGAATTTTATGAAAACTGTGATTTTCATACATTGAATTTTGCGGATTATTCAGCAATGTCAAATTCAAAGCAAAGTAAATTTTGGTAGGAATATAGAAAACTTTTAAGCTACTTTACACATATCTTCATTCTTTAAAAATAGTTCGCATCATAAAACTATACGTAATTGAAACACTTTAACCGGCAGCACATGAAAAAGGCGGTTTTCAAGCTTTAATTTGAAACACTAAATAAAAAATTCAAACCTATTTTTTGTATTTATAACCTTTGTTACATACCTAGTCTAATAATGAAATTAAAAAAATAATTTGGAAGTTGCAATAGAAATGAATAAATTACGTACAAAATATTATCTGTGAAAAAACCGCCAATTTCATAGGTAAGGACCTAATATTATGCACATAAACCCGTGCGAAGCAGGGGCGGGTCGTTAGTATTCTATAATCCACAGCTTCGTAGCTCCGTCACACACCGTATAGGATAAAATTCTGGTTTTAATTTATTCAGGTTCGCAATTAAGGCCGTGTTCTGGCACAATGGGCGCGCTTGCGCACCGATGCGACAATTGCGAGCGCGCAGGCTATCGCCCGCCCCATCGCCCTGCGACCTGCTGTATTAAAAACAAATTATATCTAGAGCTCTGGGCATCTATTGCGCGGCTTGTACTTTCATTCGGATTAATATATATATTCACAATTTTTAAACTAGACCGTGAGGAGGATTTGTGCGTTATTTCAGAGACTGTTTCATTTCAGATTTGCGGGTCGATACCCAGTTGGGTCAGGCATGCCGCCGGGACCAGCCCCCCTTGGATTACCAATCCAAATGGGATTTACTCCACACAAATGAGCTGCGAATGAGCCTACAAGGGCACTTTTAATTATTACCACAGAAATTTTAAACACCCCTGAAACGAAAAAAAATGCTATAAACCTTCTTTCTTCGCATTCAATCAGTTCATCCATTTTGTAGCTACAATGCCACGATGTGTGATAATGTGATATGTGTATGTGTTCACGGACACAATTACATACGTTAAACTTATTAAACCCCTCGTCTTCGTCAGGGGCTAAGTAAGTTAAAAACACCTTCTGAAATTAGGCCCTTGGTATCTATGTTAATATGGCAACCAACCAGCCTTCCCACGGACAACGTCGCTTGAGTATACATTGCTTATCCTTCGGGATGGAATTTAACGATGCCCTTTTTAGAACTTTCGTTAACAGTTTTGTTGTTTGGTAAACAATCAAATCGATACATGATTGGCTTATACCGCTTAGAGGACCTTTTACTACGTCTAACGGGAAGACTTTACTGCTTCAGACCTGAATATCCAAAGGTATAGAGTAAACTCTCCACAGGTCAGGTGAAATACAATCTTATGACAATGATATAAGTACATTGCAACAATAAAGTTCCCATTTTATCTGTGTTTTATTAGGTATGCACATCCTAATCGTGTTTCATTGTATTTAGCCCACCTGCGTGCAACGAGAAGCAAGGGGGTGAAACAGATTGAATTGCGACTGGAATGTGGCGAACCAAAATATATCTCTCATTTAAAACTGAAAGAGTGTTGGGTTGGGAGTACTCTTTTCATTTTCGTATTAAGTGCTTACTTCGCATTTAAGGTAGTGACGGTTACATCAAATGTTTGTTTAGATTGAATAAACTGCTTAAAATATCAATTTCTCGAACACTACAATGCTTAGGTACACGGAGATAGTATATGACCGCAAACGAGCTAAAGTTCTGCACGAAGATTGAAGTAGGTACTAATAAAATTTCTAGTTCAACTAGCTTGCTCACTCTGTTTGTGCTTCGCCAATCCATTGCCTTAATTTAACGTTGTCCAATGTTAACAACAAGAAAGATAAGTCACCTGGCAAACAATTAGTGTCCAACTGCGACGACGCAACCAACTACCTACCGACATTTAACCCCACAGTTAACTTTAAATTAAACGACAGGGACACACTACAACCGGGATAAGTGCGTCCCTTTCGGTACAGTTTCCGATGCCACAGTTTAATATTGGAACAAGAGGTCATTTTGGTCCGACACTAGTTGCAATGTGATTTCAACGAGTTGCGTGCGCTCGCTTCGTGTCAGACGGAGTGCGCGCATCACATCATAGTATCGATTGACATGCGAAAATTAAAGCCAAATTGGTCTCCAGATGTCTTATCTCGGGGCTAGTAAATCTTAGAGCAGGAAGTAGCGATGAAAAATGTACCGGCAAGCTCCCGCAGCAGTCTGGTCGTGATGATACGTACAGCCGCCGGCGATTTATGGGAGGCGAGAGATAGTGGGTTGGAGGTTATTATAATAGCCGCGCATAGATGCAGCGCTGCTTGTGCAAACTAACGAGCTGGTGCATGACCTTGAAATTTGTTAAGAGACGCAAGTGATAGGGCTGTCACCGGCGATATTTTGGTTAGTCATTTAAAAAAGTTTCTACCATGTTGTACTGTAACCTCATTTGACTAGCTTAGTTATTAACACTTCTGAAAACTTGCTAAATTAATATCTTATCAGAATTCAAAACAAAACGTGGCAATGCGCTAATTACATGCTAAAACTATTATTGTCATTATAAAATGATATCTGACTTTAATGACAAAGCAGTACAATAAACTAACCGACGAAGGATTTATAGATCAAGTATTTGAATTTAGAATACCTATTCAGCGAACATACGGGGCAGGTTACCAAAATTTACACTAAACGTCGCAAATGCCTGGTGAACATTCGAGCGATAGCGGCCCTTAAGCTGTTAAGTAGCTGCGTGTAATAGGGTTGATAATGGTGTGTGCGCGTTGTCCGTTTCGGGTCGGTTTGAGCGGTCGGAGAGCGAAGGTCGTTGAAGGTTGGCGCGCTTTTCCGCGATCAACGGCACTAGATTAAACAAGATGGCGGGAGCGGTGCGGCGCGTGCGCCGGCCCCGGTTACTTTACAGGGCCAATAATATGCCGCTTTTTACGCTGACTTGATTTATTTACGAAGGTAATTATTTACGATACTAGAATAGTAAGTAGAACACGTTTTCACTTGATTACATCCGGTTCTGTAACCATAATTCAGGTACTCGTGTGGTGTCGCCCTGCACGCTTACGACGGGAGGAGGGGGGGGGAATTTGGCTCAGTAGTGAGGGCAGCTGCGGCTGTTGCCGAGGGGCGTCGTGGTGAAATGTTCGCGATCCCATGACGCCCCTACTACACGGCAGAGAGGGCATACCTTGGTGGTTTTAGACGGAAGTCCGGGGGGTTCCCGGGAGCCCGTCACACCCATCCTAGTTCCTCGGCTAGGTGGGATGCGTAAAGGCATTTCCCCAAGTAAAAAAAAAAAAAAAAGTTCTCGTATATTGAGGCATAAATATAGTTAATAGAAATGTAATTCAGGTATATTGAGGCGTAAATATAGTTATAGAAATGTGAACGTTCAAACGCGTGATTAATGAAGAGTTGACAAATCAATACCTTAGTTGTGTATTGTAGCTTCACGTAAGCTTCGATACTGTATTGTCTGAAAATCATAACAAAAGTAGGTAGGTTTGATCTAATGGCGCCGTTAGTCGTTAGAAATGTCACCGATAATGTGATTTCGAAATAATTCGACAATAACCCTGACAGATTAGATCGACATAGGGAGAGAAAATAGGCTTATTGCCGAAATGAAAATTGGGTAATGGAATTTAGTGATTGCGAAAGGATATACTTTCACAATTAGCGAGGCTAGGTATCGAGAACGGTTTTTCGTACGTTTAAAGATTTAAAAGATTTTTATTGAATATAATAAACAGGTATGCGAGATAACAAAACTTTCGTAATCGGCTGCAGTAGTCAGGGACTGGGACGTTATCGGCTACGAGCGTAGCGCTACGAAATTATTGACAGTGTAAGTGTGATCAACAAAAATGTCGAGCTCAGGAACCGATCTAAGGAGATCACAATCATAAATATTTTTACATAGAACCTCTATAAAACCGTAATTATGTAAGCGCCATTTTAAGCCCCCTGATTTAGCTCTAAGCTCCGGTAATAAATGTGCTTTTAATACTACGATACTACGGCACGAGCGCTATTGCGATACTATTATGAATTTTGTAGACATACAACTCGCAGTTTGTAAGATACAAGCTGTTTCAGTCGATGTTACTTATGTATTAGAATTAGGTATTTATTCTAAGGCCAGGTTTATAAAGCTGCGTTAGACAAAATGCCAGGTCAAATTTTAGTAACTCAGTGGGTACATTTGGTTGACATTAACATTACTGATAGAAAACAGTCGTCAACACTGGAATATTCTTAGGAGTTTGCGCTCCGGTGAGACTAGTTGAGATGGTTATACTAATAACCGGATCTGGGTATTCTAGGTTGTATGTGGAATCGAGCTACTGAAAGTTTTACGGTAGGTACATCATACCTTAGAACCCAGTGGTCATATTTAGCTGTAGACAAGAATGTACGGCAATAGGAGCTAGATCTCTTGCCTTCGAACAGCTAATGCGATCTCTAACATAATTTCAAAAATCAGCTAAATCTGAGTTTCTCATATTGAGATGTAATTTGCACATGTGCCTCTGTCATCATGTCACTGGGCAACAACATCAAGGCTGTTGAAGATCATGTCAGTATTGAACCTTTTTGGTGATTATGTGGCACCACTGTAACCAGCTGCTTTCAATTTTCAATCCACCTTCGGCTTTTTTAAAGGAAGACTCACCTTCCTATTAACCACTATCAATTATGGAGCCGAGCATTAGTGGAGCGTTATATGGCGTTAATTTACTTCCATTCCAATGCGAAATACACGAGGGTGGATTTAGCTTGATCTTTCTGTCATCTCCGTTTCTTTTGCCTCGGTGGGTAACTCGTATCATTCTACTATTACTATTTTCAAACGCTAACTTCGCGCGGAGCCATTAGCCCTTTACAACCGACTTTGGCGACTTGATACGATAGTGCGACTTTTTTTTACATTGGATTGACAATTTTTTGACTTGGCAAATCACGATTTCTCGGCTGGTAAAGGTCGCGGGAGTCCGCTGGATGCGGGTGGCGCAGAACCGGTCATTCGGGCACTCTTTGGGGGAGGCCTATGTCCAGCAGTGGACGTCTTTCGGCTGATATGATGATGATGAAATCACGATTTCTCGGTTGTAAAGGGTTCGATGTTGAAACGAGGACACCTCTGTTGCGCTCTCCGTCGCACCAATGGCATGTGCAACAGACATGTCCCGTTCCCATATTGTATGGACCCGCGTGAAGCAAGCGTTTGATAATTCATATATAATCTATCCTTATATTATAAAAAGGAAAAGTCTGTGAGATTTTAACTTTGCAAAATGTAAGTTTGTATATTTCGACGATTTCAAAAATTCTTACATTTTCGCTATACGCGGGCGAAGACGCGCGGGCAGTACTACTACCTATATAGTAATACAAAACTGTCCAGTGAAACAAACAAACTAATACTTAGCTTTACAGTAGATACCAATTCCAGTGCATACAACCTGCAGTTTGTATCGAATAACGGTGTGCAACGTGATATTTTTAATTCAAACTAAATTGTTTAGGCCAGAGTTCATCACGGACCGTGAGGAATGGTTTCGTGAATGAATGGAATTGTGTATTGATCTTAAGATATATTATGGTACTAGCTGTTGCCCGCGACTTCGTCCGCGTAGAACTTTTTATCGTCTTAGAAAATGATTTCTCTCAATACAAAATTTGAACCCTCTTTTAGGGGATAATTAAAAAAAAAGTTGATGTTCATTTTCTAGTTTGTGAACAAACAGTCTAAAACCAAAGTTAAAAATCTCATACTTTAAAAATGCCTTGAAATACTCAAACTTTGAACCAATTTTAACACTCTTAGGGGATGAATTTGGAAAAACTCTGAAATCAGTTTTGTAGTCTTTTAACGTACAGAATAAGACCGAAGTTAAAAATATCTTACTCACACTTTAAAATTTTATTGCTCGCCATTTAAAATTTGAACCCCCTTTTAAGCAGGCTTTTAGAGGTTGAATTTTTCTAATCGCTGAAAGAACTTTTTTCGTAAACTTTTAAGTCTCTAGCTCAAAAAAAGTGTTGCCCATACAAAGCTTTCTTAACCCCCTTAGGGGTGGAATTTTCTAAAACTCTGAAAGTACTTTATTATTAATTTTAATAAGTAACATTTTGAATAGTTTTAAGTCTAGTAAAAAAAAAAGTTTTTCCCACACAACACTGGCTACCCTTCTTAAGGATCTTAAGGATCCCCTTAGGGATGGAGTTTTCTAAAACGCTGAAAGTTCTTTTTTAGTATTCTAATAAGTAATCTTTTTGCAAAGTTTTAAGTCTAACTCAAAAAAAAGTGTTGCCCATGCAAAGCTTGCTCTCCTTTTTAACCCTATTAGGGGTGGAATTTTCTAAAACGATTTGTGTTCTTTTTTTGTATTTTAATAAGTAATCTTTCTACAAAGTTTCAAGTCTCTAACTCAAAAACATAAACTTTCCCTGATAAAAACTTTGCACCCCTTTTTATCCCCCTTAGGGATAGATTTTTTCAAAACGCTGAAAGTCTTTTTTTTTGTATTTTTATAAGTAATCTTTCTACAAAGTTTTAAGTGTCTAGCTCAGAAAAAGTGTTCCCCATACAAACCTTGCACCCTTTTTTAACCCCCTTAGGGAATGATTTTTGTAAAACGCCGAATGCAGTATTTTTCATGTTCTAATAAGTAATTTTTCTTCAAAATTTTAAGTCTCTATTAAAAAATATAAGTTTTTCCCATACAAACTTTGCACTCTATTTTACCCCTTTAGGGGTAGAATTTTCTAAAACCCTGAAAGTTCTTTATTTGTATTCTAATGACTGATCTTTCTACAAAGTTTTAAGTCTCTATTTAAAAAAAAAATGTTTCCCCCATACAAACCTTGCACCCCTATTTTACCCCCGTAGGGGTGGAAATTTCCAAAACGCTGAAAGTGTTTCATTTGTATTCTAATAACTAATTTTTCTACAAAGTTTAAGTCTATAGCTCAAAAAAAAAAGTTCTCCCATACAAACTTTGCACCCCCATTTTACCCCCTTAGGGGTAGAATTTTCAAAAATCCCTTTTTATCCCTAGCCCACGTTATAAAAGCAACATACTGTGCAAAAATCAACTCTCTAAGATTAGTAGTTTCGGCTGTGCGTTGATGAGTGAGTGAGTGCAGTTAGGACATAGGCATTTATTATGTATAAATAGATAGAAGATAATGAAACTCCCATTCAAATATCTCAAAAAATTATGAAGCTACTTTCGTTTTAATGTCGCTTGTTAGAGTGAGAAAACGATGAGGGACTGTGACGTCAATATACTCGAGCGTCATAGTAAAAAACAATCGTTTCATATGAAGGTGCGTTTTGCGGAAAAGGGACAGAACATACCCCCTCTTAAAACTTTGGACTCTTATAACTTAATCATTACCTATATAACCTCTTGCTTTGTTTTTTTCTCCATTTGACTATATTTATTTTAAATTCTTTTTCGAGAAAATACATTATGATTATTTACCATATTTTCGATTCCTGAGCTATAACCACGAACTTCGGAATTCGAAAATATTCGGGTATCTCTATCTCTATCGCACTAACCATACTCGAGTGACAGGGATGCAAATATATGAACATTGAGGTTTTCGTGGTAGCGCCGCAGGTACTTTGGCTGAATGCGCCGAGCGCATGCCATTGTCATTCAAAAAAAACAAATTCGTGTTAATTATATTGTTCAAATTTGTTGATTTCATTTATTGAAATTACGACATAAAACGACATTTGCGCATATAAGTTCTCATATCAGAATCGAATATTTTTTTATGGTTTATATTTTAGCATTTGTCTCGTAAAGGTCTATCGTAGACGGGATTTAAATTATTAATAAGTGAAAGGCAAAGCAATTCCGCCATTTTGACGAAAATTTGACGGTTCTTATAGCTGACAGTTGGAGCATCGTTTGATTTCAATAAAAATAAATGAAAAATTAAATGAAGTCGTATATTTCGGAAAATTAATTAAGTGTCGCAGTCGGATAAAAACTATCCTAAGTTGCAGCTAGAATAATAATGTACCTATATAAAATGTTTCATATTTTTCCGTTCATGGGATGCTGAGAACATTCGAACCGCGCAAAGCTTAGTTTCAAACTGGCTGATTCTTTTTTTAATTTAGAGATTTATTATAAGTGGAGATTATGAATGAGGATTAAATATTGTTCCATTCGTCGTTCTATTTGTTTTAGGTTACAACATTGATAATAGGTAAATATACACTTTAAATAGAGAATATATAATAATAATATTTACATTAAATGACATTAAAACTAAACTAATAAAATTAAGTAAGCCTAAAATATGGATAAACACAAGTAGTAAGTAAAAAATTAACTAGAAACATAATACACAAAGGAAAAAATTAAAATAGGAAATACCTACATAGTAATCTTAGTTATTAAGAAATATCTTCATTTTAAAAGTGGCAGCTTAAGTTGCCATTTTTTCTGACTTTGACCGTCTGTAGGTAAGTACTTCCGGCCATTTCAGGATTGACAGACTTATATAGGTTTACTCTCGCTGCGATTAAAGGGTCTAATGATAGGTACCATGTCTCGTTCTGTTGTCATATGACGTAAATATACTTAACCTTAAAATTTTGACCGGAAACGAAGGATTTTTCAAACTTTCGGCCAATTTTAGGTGCGATGATTTTCTGATTTTTGCTCAGCACAACTTTCTCGACCGTGTTTTATCGTGTTGTCATGAGACGGAGGTGTGTTGGGAGCGGGCTAACTAACTGAAAAGAAAAAGGTACCTTTTATACAAACTTAATACTTAATTTTCGTTACAAAACTGACACTGAGTTATTTTTTGTTTGACGACTCACGCTAATGGGGAATGGATGAAAATTTTAGAAGTGCCTGATTATTTTTTTGGTGATAGGAATAACCTTCCTTAGCACCAGAAAAAAGTTGCAGACTTGTCAGCTGCGTCAATTATTTTTGAAAAATATAAACAGTTTCCTCACTCACGTTTTGTGGTTAGGACGGCGAATGAGACACTTTCCTTGATCCGTCTCATATTACAAAAAATATTTTAAATATCTGACCCTGGCAATGACAAATATAGCTGCTGGAGCTGTCAATATCATTGCCAATGTCAGTTTACCACGGATTTTAATGATATTTTTTGTAATATGAGACGGAACAAGCAAAATGTCTTATTTGCCGTCCTAAACCCAAAACGTAAGTGAGGAAAGTGTTTATATTTTTCAAAAATAATTGACGCATCTGAAAAGTCTACAACTTTTTTCTGGTGGTTGGAGGTTATTCCTATCACCAAAAAAAATATCAGGCATTTCTAAAATTTTCATCCATTCCCAAAACCTACACAATTATTTGAAAATGCCCGCATACTAGACTAAACACACATTTAATCTCCGATTAAACCATAAATTGTACATGAATGCTACAACAAAAAACTAGAATGCTGCAGTCGCAGGAACTATTCCAAGTTATAATTTCCAACTCCAAAGAAGTTATTCCAAATTACTCTATCAGATCTCAGACCATTTCCGCCTCGCAGATATCTTAATAGCATTCTCTATAACAATATATGCCAATAATTACTTATCGGAACATCAGTATGTAAATAAAAAAAAAGCACATAGCAATTTCCGGTAGCTGAGAGGCAACGAGACGCCTACAAAAAACGTAACCTATTGAAAATAGAACAAAACGTAAGCTCGTAATGAAAGCTCTAGTGTGGATGGAAGCTCAGACAGATGCGGGAGCTTTGAGACATGGTGGTGACGAGTTCTATTTAAGACCTTTAGCACACAGAAGCTAAAATAATTATTTATACTTACGGATTACTAGCTTCTGCCCGCGATTTCGCCCGCGTTGAACTTGTTTACTTATTCGTGCCGCCGTACAAACTTCCACCCCCCTTTTCTACCCCTTAGGGGGTGACTTCCGGTATAAAATGTATTGTATTTCCTTTCCCAGAATCAAAACAATCTCCATACAAAATTTCAGCTCAATCGGTTCAGCGGTGTAAGCGTGAAAAGGTAAAAGACAGACAGACAGTCAGAGCTACTTTCGCATTTATTAGTAGGTAAGTATGGATTTTTTGAAGAGGTAGTTTCGCCGATCACAGCCGATGTCGTTTCGCTCATATTTGCTCCGTCTTACAATACACTGCAGTTATAATTATAATAAATATAATAATACCACTATTTATTTATTTAAACTTTATTGTACAAAATACAAAAAAATGTACAAATGGCGAGCTTTATCTACCAGCTAACCATTTGGCTAAACAGAGACATATAAAAGGTGCAATGAAGAAGCTCTATTCTATTTGTACCATTTACGTATATATTTCTTACCAATTACTTAAAAATTATATTCCTTCTAAACCTAGACTACGTATAATCGAACGAGTATTTTGGCTTAATATAGTGTTTTAAATGTAGGTAACTTTAATTATATACATAATACGGCATTTATGTTAATAATAAACTAACAAAGAACTGGATAAAACTCTTACAAAAGACCCAATCCGAGATAATAAAGATCTACTGGCAACATTTCCTCACCATTTTTAACCATTATTTCTATCAAATTCAGGGCCCTATTCAAAACCACAATTTTACCACGTCAATACATAAGAGTCGTTCGGCATCAGCTTATTATCTCACGAAATTGCCGTACTATCGGTAATTGCGATCGGTAGCGGATCGAGACCTCATCACAAGAGTGATAGAACCAGTACTCTGACTTTGAACGACGCCCCGAGACAACCGAAAGAGCTTATCTGCCGTCCAAATAGCTAGAAGGTACATATTTGCTAATACCAAACAACGGCCTTCTCCTACCTTAGAAAGGCAGTTATGGTATTTCATTTTACACACCAAAGTGTAGCGCTTAATTGTCCCCATAATACTAAATTTAAATTAATCAGTGAGTCAGTACGAATACAATAAGAGTTAACAAGTAGTCATATCGTTATTACGCAGTATAAGGTTTTCACCTAAAACCACGTGTCTTCACCAATTAAAGTTTATTTTTACGATTAAATACAATCAGCTACAAAAAAGGGGCGCACAACAACTTTCCTGACGTACCTATTAATTCATAAAAAAACACCGTCGTTACTGTTTTTAAAGACTTAACCAATCTTATAGGTCACCAACACAGGTAGGGGTGTTGCTGTTGATATAATTTCGTTCTGACACGTCACGTCATCTTGACGCGCATGTTAGAGAGAGAGCTCACGACTCAAATTTATATGGATAGCGAAACTTAAAGTCTTATACATAGATCCTATCCATAGTCAAGAATAAACGATATGATACAGTGAACTAATATAATGGAAACATAAACCATCATCGTGGCCCAAGCTTCAGATATCGTTAATAATTTGATTCCACGTAAAAGTTTACACGAAACAAAAAATATTTAACAAAATAATTTGTTTCGATAATAGCTGTTTTTAGTAGTCAAGAATGTTGAAACTATTTGAACAAGTTAAGATACTGATTAATATAATTGTACCTGAGCCCTATCGTCAGTTGTTTATGAGGAGATGAACATCGTTCTGTCCGGGTGTTAATTGGGGGCTATTACGAGTCGTTATGAGGTTTGGATGTAATTGTCGATAATGACGCGGGAAGAAAGTCCAAATAGCCGAGTCGTGGAAAAATTTAAGTGTTCTTTAGATCTTTATGCCATTAGGAAGCTGACCTTATTGAACTTGGTAATCGCTCATAGCAATACAAGTCAACTTTTGGCTTCCGTTTAAAGTTTGGTTGAGTTTGTCTGTTAAGGGTCGCCAGGATGCTCACCTCTCCATACAAACTTGATTTGTTTCTCCTTTTAAAACGAAATGCTAGAATAACATGAGACTCTGTATGCACAATGGGATCCGCCATATATCTAGGTGGAACCTAGTTTCAGTTGCTAGAAATTAAATTTGGAAAAAAAATAGCTTAATTTATTTTAATTTTATATATAAGTATTACTATTAACTATAATTTATAGCATCAGAAACTAAGTTTCCGACCTAAATATGGCAGATCCCATTTATTTAATTGTATGGCATACATTATTTGGCCTTTGAGTTTGAAATTAAATGAAATATTTATTTGCGGAATACGGGTCACATTATGTTGGTACAAATACAAGGTACAGTTAGTGTTGTGGATAACGCTCATTTCGAGGCTTATAGACTCGAGCCTTAAAGACTCCCGAGGCTTAAAGACTCGATGCTGTTTAAGAACTGTGTTGGTTTATTTTACGCATATGAATGCAAAATATTGACTTTTCGTCACTTGAGTCTTTAAGCCTCGGGAGTCTTTAGGGTTCGAGTCTTTAAGCCTCAAAATGAGCGCTATCCACAACACTAGGTACAGTCCGTCGCTTTGTCACTCTTTAGTACCACCCAGGGGACACGTGCAGGGTTGTGGCAGATCCCATTGTGGATACAAAGTCTCATGTTATTCAGCTTTACAAAAAGTTTCATATTATTCCAGTATGCCAGGGTTTCTGTGTGGTCCATGGACCCCTTAGGGGTCCGTGACATGATTGCTAGGGGTCCACGGCCGCTTTCTTCACTTTTAACGTAGGTAGAGGTTAGAGGTACGTAAGTCAGGGTCGGGACACATGGGGTGCTATGTCGGGTAACCTCCTCGAGTGTCTAGACTCTACCGATTCCTCTTGATTTGGCCGGTGCGCCCTGGAGACAACGGCAAGTGATAATTTAGTGAACCCTAAGTTATCGCTTGCTGGTGTTACCAATAACCCGACACGGGGGGGTCGGGGGGTTCCGCCCAGGGAATCGCAAGATTGCCCAGGTGCGGCTTGAGGGAGAGGCCATTGCCGTTTGCCTCTATAATAAATACGGACCCGGAACCCTGACAAATCCTCTGCTATCAGAGGATTTATGTTAGGCGCGGGGGCTGCGACCGTCAGGCCGGGGCCGAGTTGTGGCTGCGAGGGAGAAAACCTCTATAAAAAGTTACAAGGGGACCTGAGAGGGTGAATCCGAGGTCTATCACCCTCTCCTGGCGTAGAGGTCCTTTGGTCGGGTCAGGAAGCGTGTGGTGTCGCCCTGCACGCTTACGACGAGAGGGGGGGCTTTTGCCTCAGTAGTGAGGGCAGCTGCGGCTGTTGCCGAGGGGCGTCGTGGTGAAATGTTCGCGATCCCATGACGCCCTTACTACACGGCAGAGAGGGCATACCTTGGTGGTTTTAGACGGTAGTCCGGGGGGTTCCCGGGAGCCCGTCATACCTATCCTAGTTCCTCGGCTAGGTGGGATGCGTAAAGGCATTTCCCCAAGTAAAAAAAAAAAAAAAAAAAAGGGTCGGAACACATGACACATGTGATTTTTTTCACATTTTCTTCAACAGGGGTCCGCGGTAGTTTTGAAATTCTGAAAGTGGTCCATGCTTAACAAAAGTTTAAGAACCACTGCAGTATGCAGTTTTAAAATGAGAACCAAACTACATTTGTATGGACAGTCAACTTGAGTCGCCCTTGCTCTGAAAGTGTTTAACGGTGGGAAAAAATATATATTACTAGTTGACCCCGCGAACTTCGTATCGCCATACAAAACCTATGAGAAAGTAAGTTAGTTCTTTTTTTTCATCATGTTTTATTTTTTGAAGCAAACAAATCAAACATCATAGAAATCGGTCCAGCCGTTCTCGAGTTATAAATGGTGTAACTATTTAACACGACTTTTGTTTTGTGTAAGATCTTGGCAATAACTTTGGCAGTAGACTGAAGTAGAATAATGTCATAGTGTTCTCACCAGCAGCGGTGTCTATATTCAGGAGTATTGCCGAATACTTTTTAGATAACAATAACAATTCCTTGCCTAAAAGTTATGAGTAGGTAACTCTCATAACTCATAACTTTAGCATATTACCTCCTCGAATCTTTTTAGGTATAAATAATTAGGGTTATCATCTGTATTCAAATGACGATAAGCTTGCTAATAACGTAGGTTTTATATTCACACATCTATGAAATTAATACGAAGATCTATCTCTATAAAATAAATGATTGACACATATTAAATCGACATAACTCAAACATTTAACGTGAGAACAGCTATATTTACATAATTATTTGTATCAGTATTCTCGACCAGTTTTCGAGTTTCATATCTTTTCCATAGAGTAACCGATATCACCTTATTCCGCGCGGAATGGGAGGCGGCGACCCTTGTTTGGTTGGTAGAAACACGTTCTAATAGCTGTACGTCTCCTAGATGGTTTTATAGCTAATACTGAGAAGCACTAGGTGAAATGACCTGGGAGTCATCCAGTTGACATATAGTTAAGGCTAAGAATGTTAATGGTGTGCCATCATTCTGCCGATAGCGATGCGACATGAATTCATCAATCATGATGTTTCTGCTAATCAATGGCGAATCATTGAGTTTTATAAAAACCGTGATAAATAATATAAGACACAATCAAGTTAAAACGACGGTATTGTAGCTCATTTAAAAATTCATGGAAGAAAATATTATTCTACTTTACAAATTTCGATATTTACTTACGATAGTTGCCCAAAATAATGCATTCTCGTAAAGTGGGCCGGTCCATCTATTTCTCTAGAGTAGTAACCGATCAAATCCAATCCGAGAATCCCTTTTTCGATTACCAGTGCATGTATTTGAGGATTTCCTTCAATTCCTTTGGTTGAAAAGACGTCGCTTAGCGCGTTACATTTAGGAATGAAGTACCTTTTTTTTTTTTTTTTTTTTTCGTGGGGAAAATGCATTTACACATCCCGCCTGGCTGGGGAACCAGGACGGGTATGACGGACTCCCGGGAACCGCCCGGACTACCGTCTAAAACCCCACGGTGCTCTGCGCACTGCTTTATGGCGGAGCCACGGGAACGTTCACGCACACTTCCGCGACTCCGCCAGCAGCTGTCCCCATGTGAGACCCGTCGCGAGAGGGGAGGAGATAAATACATGTCCCCAGAATAACCTTTTAAGGGGCGTGCCCGAACACCCGACACGCCCTTCAGCTCGAGGACCTCTTCTCTATGGGTGGCAGTCGCCCCCGTGACTGCCACCCGGAGGTCTTCGTTAAGGCGGCAATCGCTGGTTGTGCGCGGCGCGCCTGCGTCCGATCCTGCGGCGGCGCATTGGGTCAGCCTCAGCCCGGGCTTCCCGCTCGCGCTCTGCCGCCTCCTTCTCGGCCATAACGTGCTCGCTAAAGTCCAGCATCGCCTTCCAGGCTGCTTTGCTGGACACCATAGCCCCTATTCGGGCGACCAACTCCTGTCTTTCTGCACTCCAAACCAGACACTCGGCCAACGTGTGTTGCACCGAGTCTATGCCGGCTCCGCACTGGTGGCATTCCGGGGTCGGCTCTCTCTGTGCGATTTTGTGCAGGAAGGTGCCGAAACAACCGTGTCCCGACAGCACCTGCGTCAGCCGGAAAGGAATGAAGTACCTACATCAACCTGCAAAATGAGCTGTATTAACAGCAGGGACATCATTCACATCATAATTCACAAAGCTACAGGTTTACAAGTCATGCGGACACACATTATTAAAACGGCACGTGACCCGATGAAACGCGACGCGTGATGAGTCGAAACAAATTGGTTTCTATGACCAGAATCCCACTAGGAACATCCGACGCGACGTCGAATACAATAGTCGAACGTGTCATCGGGTCGCGTTTAATAATGTGTTTCAGGCTTAAACCGCCTATTTCACGAAGTTACAAGTTACAAATTTATCACTAAATTGGCAATACTGAGGCGCTTGGCCAACACGACCGACCATTTGACCTGTGTTCCTGTTTAGACTTGTACAATTGTAACTTGTAGCTTCGTAAAACGGGCCAACGGGGTAAACGGGCCCCTACCTGTCATCATTAGCGTACTGACGGAATTTTGCGAGTGTATTACATACAAAAGATTTGCGTACGGTAAGCCCTTTTTTTGCAAGCTTTCTATTAACAATGTATGTACCTAACGATGTGGTATGTAACTATGTTTCTTCGGGTGGAATCTTGCAACTTAATTTTGAAGCAGATATCTTCAACCGATTGAGTTGAAATTTTGGGTAAAGGTATAGTTTGGATGACAATTCAATTTTATGGTACCATCGAGCTGATCTGATGACGGAGACAGAAGGTGGCCATGGGAGTTCAGTATTTAACCAACGCAACCCCGTTGAGTTTGGGCTCGTTAGAATCGTCTCAATGAGTAGTTGATGACGGTATACAAAAAAGTTCCTACAGTCGGTATTAAAAGCTTGGATCAAAAAATGAATTTATTCTCAGAAACTTATTTTAACTTTGGGGAAATGCGTTTACACATCCCGTCCTATCCTGGAAGGCAGGACGGGTATGACAGACTTACCGTAGCTGTACTACCGTCTAAAACCACCAACGAGATCCGGATCTGCCTTCTAAAGGGGGGCGTCGCAGGATCCCCCCTAAACCCCGAGGTAAGCCCTAAAACTTGAACATTTTCAACTGTGTGTGTTCAGGAAGGGCAGTCACCACATGACATCATTGTCAAGGCAAATGACTACATAATGTGCATTGTGTCATACGTTTAGTTCGTAGTTAACGTTATACCAATATGACATAATAGTCTTTGTTAGTAGGTTGTTGTCATACAATGTAATCGAGATGGCAATGTGTCATGCTTACGAATTATTTTCAGGTGCAAAAGCAGAATGATACCTATTGCTACCTTCTTCTTAATTTTATGTATTTTATATCGACTTAATTCCACAGTGACAAGTGGCAGATACAACAGGCAAAATTAAGGTCATAAGGCAACAGATCTAAGTACATGTTAGATATATAGAGATCTGTTGGTAATCCTAAATAATCGACATTAATTTATGCTATATTTTGTGTAAAGCTTTTACAATGTATATCCTAAACTAAAGTATAGATTATACGTTCATATACTGTCTTCTCTATTACCGGAGCGCGGCGTCTTATTACATTGAAGTTGACCATTTGCAAAATGCTTTCTTTGGTTATGTTATGACGAAAGAAAGCATTTTGCAAACGGTCAACTTATGGTTATGACCAAAGAAAGCATTTTGCAAACGGTCAACTTATGGTTATGACCAAAGAAAGCATTTTGCAAACGGTCAACTTATGGTTATGACTAAAGAAAGCATTTTGCAAATGGTCAACTTCAATGTAATAAGACTAATAAGACGCCGCAGAAGATCGCAATGTGGAACGATCTTGAAAATCATCGTAGTTTTGAGTATAATCCATATACATACCGAAAATTATTTAGATATTATATTTATATAAATTTTATACAAGGATTTGACAAAAATTAATTATTTTTTTGGGGCAATCCTTTTATTAAATATGCCGGTTACCCAACATTTTAATAGACGACCAATTAGGTAAGTAAGTGACGCTACCTACGATGCTGAAGGTCCTGGGTTCGAATCCCGGTAAGAACAAATGTTTGTGTGATGAGCATGAATATTACTCATTTTTGTATAATGCAGTTACGCCTGCTAACGATATTTATAAACTTCAAATTAAAGGAAAAATTGAAACATTTTGGCTCCGAATTAAATTTAGGTCCTAAGGCGTTGTAAGAAGGAACTGATTGAAAGATTTAGGGGCTGAGACAGATTGTTCCGATAGCTCAGTTGGTAAATTTTTGGATGTACTTAAGTATTTTTATATTTATTAAATATATCCTCATCTAGTCCAGTGCCACCTCTGTACCCCTCCCCCAACTCTGACCGGTGTTGCTCCTAGGCCAACAAATTGTACGGTCTGCCTGTACAATATCTTCGTCTTTGTCTTCTGCCCCCCTATTCTGTAACTTGTTTTAAGCTCACCACAACGCTCACCCACAATTATACCTTGACACCGCGATGCGTAGTAATAAAGCGTAGGTAAAGGTCTAGTTTCGTAACGGATGACCGGCGGGGTGATCCGCATTAACGCGTAGCGAATAACAGCATAGCTCTTGTACGGTCTGTACAATGTTCGTCTCTAGCTCTGTGTCGTCGCTGTCGGTTGAGTACTGGCATGTCCGTCGGCTGTATTTCAGTTCCTTTTGTCTAATTTTAAGAGGATTGTGAAGTGGCGATACGCGGTGCGAGTAGGTATTTAAAAAAATGCTATCTGTTTCACACCGCTCGGTGCCTCACCCGTATCGTGCGATAGAGAAAGTTGCAAGTCCTGGAGGCAATTGCCTACATTTCCTTGTTGAAATATTGTTTCGGGTGATAACGTTTTTACCCCCCTTAACCTTTGTGAAATTAAACAATATTGGTATTATTGGATTTAGTACTTTAATCTATGTCTGTACGTTTCCTTATTTAGTAAATCAGTTTAGATTAATTTAAAAAAACGATTGATAATGTTTTAAGGCAAAAATATAGATTTTTAGATAATAATACATTTTAACGTAAGCAAAATTTCATAAAAATCAAAACGTACAGACTAAGTTTTTTTTATATCTACATATCCAAAAAATATAAAAGTAGAACTATGTTTACGGGGTGAAAAACGTTATCGCTTTTTGTATGAAAATTTACAGGTATACTCTTAAAACGGCGACAGATAAACCGTACGCGGTTTTCGTTCGCTGTTCAAATAATGTGTAAATAGTTTATAAGTATTTTGGATAAATAAAAAAAAAAAAAAAAAAAAAAAAAAAAAAAGTCTGTCATTCCAAAATAGTCTGTTATTACTCTTATTATTAAATTTGTAACTTAATAAAAAATTATCTGTTTGTTGTAATTCATCCATCTATGTATTAATATCTAAACCCGATGTTTATTGATTCAATAATATCTACATATTATAGATTTCTTATACATTATATCAAACAAAACTTTAAAACCTAATGAGTTACCTATTATCAAATTATCATCCTATGAAACGACGATCATACTTTAAAAATTGAAAAGTGGTAAAGTGCGCTCAGTTAAATGCTTGAAGAATGAACTACACAATCCCCCAGAATATAAATAATGCTCGCCCTATAGGTGTCCATATCTGTATCAATCTCCTGTTTCCAGGCTACGTGGTCTCAACGTAAACAAGACCATTAACTGGAGCGCCCCAGTCTGGTAGTCTTTGCCACCAAGAAAATGGCTGACTTTTTAAGTCGTCCGGCTATCAGTGACCGCAACGTATCCGCAACTTAGTGTAACCTGGTTAAATAGAGGAGCTGCTATCACCCTAGTTAGGTGGAGAGGTGGGAGTGTTCTAGATTCGGCAGGGTTGGCCGACCTGAGAGCGGTGAACTTGGTTGGCCATTAGAAAATCTAATCTCGCCGCTTCTGTGTGGGTCGGGTGTATGGGTGCGCGAAAGTGTGGAGTGGTTGATAGTCCAGGCAATGAACTGACAGCTTGTATGGAAAATATGTCAAATTTGGAAATAATTTATAATAGCAGATTTTTTTTATGTAATGGATATATTATCAATTAAATAGTTACTTAGTGACAAAATCCAACAAAATTTCAGACATCAAAAAAATGATAACTTAACTAGCTTCTGAAAAGTCAGAAAAAAATTTAATAAATGGTTTTATCTTTATTTTGGTTCATTTACATTTGCTCTATAATATTCATGATAAATAATTAAAAAAAAACAATTCATTCTTTTTTTAAATCTATATAAATACTTCCGGATGGAAAGTTTGTTGGATTCTTGAATAAAGCATCTTAGATAAATATTTTAAAATGATATATAGAAAAAACGCTATTATAAATTAATGTTTTTCAAAACCGTATTTTGCCTGGAGTATGAACTATATTTACCGCTGGGGTATAGGGGGGTGAACGTTTTTGAATGTGAATTTTGACATCAATTATAGTAGTTTATGTGACTGTACATAATGAAGGGCATTAAACACGAGTGTGCCTTATTATGTACAGTTACATAAACTACTTTTTCTATCCACATATCATAAGCCCATGATGCATTCAGAAGCCACATATTATGACCGGCAACGCGGCGTTGTTTTCTGGCAGCTGTCATAGTATTTTTTTTAAATTCAGAGACAAACTAGAGTTGGCGCCAACTGTCATATCGTTCGATATCTTACTTACGTGCGACATTTGTCAAATTTGTATGCAAATTGACAATTCATTTCGAACTAAACGTCATCTCGGCTGATATTAGAATAGAGGTCAAATAAAATTGCTTTGTTTTTCAGAAGTGTTTGAAATTTGCATGTAATAATAGCATCGAAATCGATGTTATTATTTAACAATAATAACATTTTCACAGATAAGATTTGTTCTAACAAAACAGTCTGTTTTTATGGTGGTCATAATGTGCGGTTCTTGAACGCATCATGGAGGGTTTATGATATTTGGATAGATAAAATCTGTTATGTTTCAAGTCAAGGTATTCAAACATCGCCTATGAAACTAGTTCAAATTTGTTTTAATTAGTCGTCGGTTGTTATTTAACTTTTTTGATAAACTTAAATATTCTGTTTATCATGATGAATTGTCATGCCACTAGGTATGCCAATTTTTTTTAATACTAAACCATGGTTCGCGCTACGAGCTTCTGCAGAGTAGCGCTTTCGTGCGCTGATATAGCCAATAAATGTGTATTTTATCAAATTTTAAAGCTATTAATCTAAACCGTTAATATAACGCAAAATTACGTAGGTAAGCTACGTACTTTTGAGTTTATATGTGCAGTCAGCATCAGAAAGTAGCTAAGCAAAATAACACGCTCAAAATTACCTACACTACACAGAACCTCATTCCCTTGACATTAGAGTTCCTGTGTAGATAATTTTGAGCACTAGGACTGCTTAGCAACTTCTGCTGCTGACTGTTCCTACGTAACGCATAATCTCCAGAACTGATTTCTCTTTCACCAGTTTATAGAATGGGCCCTTGGGATATAGGTCTATAGGTACTATAGGGATATAGGTACTAGTATATTGGTATTTTTTTTTTATAACACGTGTCAAACCAGCATATACTCTGCCCGATGGTAAGCAGACACCGTTGCCTTTGGACTCTTCCTCATCATCATCATCATCATCATCATATAGAAAGAAAGAAAGAAAGATACATTTATTCACTAACACACAGGACACATATATTAAGCAAAAATAAATAAAAATAACAGTAAAAAACATGTAACAAGTGTGTCTCTGCGGCCGTGAACCGGACACTGGCTCAGCATTATGCTGAGGTGTCAGTCAGACACCTACAGCGCTGATTTTCAGCCAGCACCGTTGGTGACTCACGGAAACGTCATACAATTATAATTACACAACTATACATATAATTAATTGTGCAAGGCGAGAGAGAAATAAACATAAATACATAGTGAGATAATACGTACAGCACTACCTACATGCAGTTTTAATAAAATAATAACTACCCCATCAGCCTAAAGACGTCCACTGCTGGACAAAGGCCTCCCCCAAAGAGTGCCACAATAGCCGGTCCTGCGCCACCCGCATCTAGCGGACTCCCGCGACCCTTACCTGGTCATCAGTCCACCTTGTGGAGGGCCTACCCACGCCGCGCCTCTCTTCCTAAACAGGTTAAATTATGACATCTTATAATTTGCGGGTGCCATTGCAGAGGCAGCTAGTCATTCAATAATTGCATTGCGCCAAACACTAAACTCCTAAACTTTCCCGCAGCCATACCCGCCGCGGTTGCACCTGGCCGTGCCGCCCGATCGCCAGCGCCCGCGCATGCCTGCCTAATTGAACCTCCTAACACAACGCAAGGTTAATTGAAAAATTATACGCGTCGCCAATAAAATAACTAGCCCAATCGGTAGCTGGTTATACCTTTTGTCCTAAGGGCTTTATAAACAACCGTAAGGTCACGACTATAATACAAATCGATGTAGCTAAGCAAAATAACACGTTCACAATGACGTACACAGGTCCTTAAGATAAGAAAATTTTATGTATTCCTATGTAATATACGATATAAATTTGCCTTAAATCAAACTTATGCGCATTTACATTGGCGTTGCTTATTTCCTTGACATTAGAGTTCGTGTAGATCATTTTGATCACTAGGACCGCTTAGCAACTTCTGCTGCTGACTGTACCTACCTTAATCGAATTCAAGAATATCAGAGCAACCTTATACTCTTAATAATAGTGTAAAGTAAAGTTGTGGAAATATTTTTCAACATTACTGATGGTAATGTACCTACCATTCAGATTTGGATGTACCATTCAGATTGCTCACTCACTTGACGGAACCCAATCCCAAGAATATCTTGAGCAACTACGCCAACTACCCCTTTTAGTTAAAGCAATGACGCGTAGTTTCAGTGTTCAAGAGGCAACCGGATGGCTCGCGGTATTATTGAGCTCCCGAAGCGTTGCGAAACCGCCCTGTGCCATTTGTAACTGAGCCAACTTGGACTGGGGCGGAAATAGCAGGCGGGGGTGAAAACCAACTGTCGCGAGGTAGCCGATTGAAACAGAAAACACACTTTCAGGCAACCGGTGTCTCAATTGGCTGCCTCGCGACAAATATATTTTTTATCATACATGTTTCAGGGCGGTTCCACTACACTTCCGGAGCTCAAATACCGCGAGCCATCCGGTTGCCTCTTGGACACTGAAACTAGGCGTCATTGATCGGAATGATTAGGTTAGAAGGTCAGATGACAGACGCTTTTGCAAAAACTAGTATTCCGCCAACACCTAAAGGATTAGGTAGCTCCCTGGATTCTTTTACATTGCTACCAGGCTTACTGAAATGAGGACAATAATTTGGAACCACCTTTCGAGCAATCAATTGATTTTGGTGCAGATTTGCTGATATTTTGCTAGTAATTATTATATATGACATAATTATGTATTTCATGACAATGCAAATAAATGACATGATATGATATGGTTCTACGGTTCTAATGGCTTCACGTTAGTTTTTGAAGATATGTCGTTCAACGTGAACTTGGACTGAATTGGTTAGGTTTGTAGAGGGCAGTCACAAGATTTTTCACCTCACTTGCTCAGAAAGGCCTTTTTGTACGTTTGATATCTATTGAGAAAATAGCTTTTTATCCACATGTGAAGAAAGTAGACGTAGAACGTTAAAAGTACTATGACGTAGAACGTTAAATGTTTATTTTTGTTTTTTGTACTTAAATTTTATGTAAAAAAAAATTTTTAGTGTTTTTAACTTTTTTTTTTACTTTTTTTAACTTTTTTTTTGCCTTTTTTCTTATTTTCCTCGCTGTAGTGAGGTGAAAAGATTTGTGTTATACACGGGTGAAAAGTTATTTTACGTCTCGTGTGTTGCAACACTCGCTACGCTCAGGATTCTATTTTTACTTTACATGTCCTGGAGTGGCGGACTACAGGGCAAAGTACCTCGGAACACCGGGGTCACTACCGGAGGCCGTCGGCAACGTAAAGGGTCTACTAGGCTTCCTGGTGGAACTGGGTTGGCACGAATAACAGTAGTGCCAAAACCCCTACGCAAAATAGGCGCATTTATGACGTCGAGTTGCGGAAACCCAGCCCGCGTACAACCTATAACCTATATATGGTCATTTATTTCTGTGGTGAGCAATTCTTCTATGTATTTAGATATTTATTCATCTATATAAATGTATATCGTCGTCTAGTAAACGTTGTCGTGGCCGTCGTGTAGTAGTAGGTAGTATAGTAGTAGTAGTATTTTATTGTAATGTTTGTGCTGTGAATAAATGTTTCTCTTTCTTTATTTTCTTTTAGTACCCAGATTAAAAGCTTTGCTTAGTTTGGGACTGTGAGATTGTCCCCAAATATTTATTTATAATAAAATAACAATTAATTTGATTGCGGAGTCGCAAAAATACAATATTATATTTGTAATCGAATGTAATAAACAAACTGCGGACAGCCGCAGCTAAAAACAATTCAAATTCAAGCCTGCAATAGGAACTGCGATACAGCAAAATGCCGTCGATAAATAATTTTAAAGGTCCTTAAATCTCCGTTGGGACAAGCTACCTTATTCCCCAGGGTACCGGTATCACTGGTACCGACCGGTCGTAATTTCGACAAAAGGTTTGTCGTTCGTCGCCCACGGCTGAAGTCGGGCGGTAGGGTTGCGAGTTGCGGATTATGCGGAGAAAGGAAAAGTTAACAGGTGCATGCAAAATATTAAACTCTTCCAAACATGTAAAGTTTTCCTGTCTGTGTTGGAAGGTCAAGCTGGCAGTCGCTGTCGTAAATCTAGTGCCTACGCGAAATCTTGGATTTAGGAGCCAAAAGGGACCCCGCCTAGTGTTGTGGATAACGCTCATTTTGAGGCTTAAAGACTCGAACCCTAAAGACTCCCGAGGCTTAAAGACTCAAGTGACGAAAATACAATATTTTGCATGCATATGCGTAAAATAAACCAACACGGTTCTTAAACAGCATCGAGTCTTTAAGCCTCGGGAGTCTTTAAGGCTCGAGTCTATAAGCCTCGAAATGAGCGTTATCCACAACACTGGACCCCGGGCTTGTTTAGGATACAACCGGGATAAACGTTAGGATGATGATGATGAACAAGATTCGGAAAGTATTGAGCAAGCTTCATGGAATCGGGTAGTACTTATATACTACCAAGGATAGTGTTCAGTATCAGTGAAACGGCAAGTACATTTAATTAGAGACGATCCTATTTTCTTAGCAACAAACATCCATCTTTATCCAAAAATCTGCTATTGGCAAAGCTTTTAGACGTTATAATCACAATATTATCGCGGATATAAAAACATGTTTGAATTTGCGTCAATATGCATCAATATTCACGTGATGCTGCTTCAATATTGCGTGTGTCGTGATATTAAACACTGTTTGATCGGTGCAATTATCAGTATTACTCAGATCAGAACGTTGCGGATACTTTATCTACCTATATATCTTTATCAACCGTCATCCTAGTGCTATTAGCTTCATAATCATAAATACTAATTCAAATTATTCTATAGTAGTGGAAACCCTGGTTAGAAAGCTAGAAAACTGTTATTATGAGCTATTGGATAATTGACATGCACCGGTCACTCGCCATGCTGTAAAATGACCAGCGCCTTAATGGGAGCGAAATACAATGCTTTATAACGGATAGTTTCCCGGGATTACAATGTATTAAACTATACCGAAGAAGGATGGCTTGTAATGATTTACGGGATTTGCCCTGTAGGTATATCATATTCCTTGTGGTGAGTAAGGTCGTCCCGCTTAAAAGCTTACTTAGAGTGGAGGAATGAGGCTGGCTTGAGGCACACTAGTCTCTTCATAGAAGGCGTGGACTCGGGCTGGACCAAAAAACTCTGGAAATCCAGCAGGAAACCACTCGGACTACACACTCTGAACTACTCTACACACTCTACACTGTGGGGTGTTCACAGGTCACTTCAGGGTCAGGGATTTCTTGGACAAGATGGGACTATCGGACAGTTTAGACTGTAGAATGTGTGGCGAGGAGGATAAGACTATGGAACACTTTACTGTGTGAGTCACGCCCTTGCCAGAACAATAATGAATTGCTTACTTTGGTAACGGCTATCCACCACCAAAGGAGTTCAATGTGCTCCCGCTGAGCTACATCATCCGGTTTGTGGAAATGATGGAGCGGGCTTGGGAGTAGGCATAAAGGAGGGGGCAAATGCACAAAAGATCCCACTGGGTCGAAGTGAGAAATGGTGGGATCGAAGAAAAAGTTGAAAGAGGCAATTTGGAGGAAAATCTGGTTCCTGAATATTTGTAATTGGACGCAACGTACTCTTCTTGTACTTCTTCTGCCCCAGAGCGTATGATTAGCGATTGAATCACGCTGATTGTCTTGGTTTTGTCCACTCGCGGTATTTTATTTCGAAGGGAGCGTTTGCTCGACCGGAAGCGCGCAATAGTAGAGTATCCGAAAGGGCCCTCATCTAGATAAGATAAGATAAGGTTGCCAGAGTTCCCGAGAAAGTGCTATGTTGAGAGTGAAGGAGCTGTTAACACAAAGTCCTCAAATCAATAAAGGGTCGGTAAAGCGCTTCTGAAGCCACTGGAGACACAAGCGTCCATAAGCTGTGTCTACTTACCAACAGACAGGTCGTATTCTTATTAACGACACCGCTTTAGAGTTTAGCTTAGTTGTTAGTAACTTTTCGTTCGATCGTTTCAGGTCAAATAACGAGTTATAATTTTCCTAAACAAAAAAGGTTAATGACAGTTACTACAGCCTGTCAAACGGCGGTCGCGGCTCCGAATCTCGGCTCGTACCAATGAGTTTTTGGAACTTATGTCCGGAATGTAATTTAATATTTACCGTTAGCTTCTCGGTGAAGGAAAAACATCATAAGGAAACCTGCACACGTCTACGAAGATATTCAATGGGGGTTTTCCGTTCCCAATCATCCAAGAGAGGAAGCCTGTGACCAGCAGTCGGACATGTATAGGCTAATGATGACGATGATGATATACCTGACGTGTGTAGGTACGAAGGGTTGCACAATCGACCATCCGGGTTCAAAACCCGGGAAGGGCCAATATTTTTGTGATGAGAATGAATATTTTGTTTCTGAGTCTTGGATGTTTTATTTGTATTTACATAAGGTATTTATACCTATTCATTATTGTCTTTTACTAACCATTACACAAGCCTTTTTGAGCTTACTATGAGACTAGTTTAGATTTGCGTGTAATTAATTGTCTAATATTATATGTCGAGTACTATCTCCATTCCGTCACTCGCCCAAGGCTTCGAACTAACCAATATCAACCACATTTTACCATCATCGGTAGCGTTAATTTGCTACATCAACGCAGAAGTATTTTAAGAAGAAAAGTGCGTAAGACTGACAGCCATCACAATCTTGCAGCCAGCGCTACGTTTTGAACCAGGTACGCGTTTTCCACCACTTTCCCTTTTTGCTACTTCATTTCTGGTAACCAAAGTCATGGTATAATAAGTTTTCTGTAAAAATGTCATTTTTGGTACAAGCTTTTATTGCCGACTGTACTTTTCTGTATACCGTCGTCAACTAGTAATTGAGGCGATTCTAACGAGCCCAAACTCAACGGGGTTACGTCGGTCAGATACTGAATTCACATGGCCACCTTCTGTCTCCATCATCAGATCAGCTCAATGGTACCATAATATTGAATCGTCATCCAAACTACACCGTTACCCAAAGTTTCAGCTCAATCGGTTGAAGATAAATCTGCTTCAAAATTCAATTGAGTTGCAAGACTTGCAAGATTCCACCCGAACAAACATAGTTAGGTACGGTCGGCCACGAAAGTGGTCTACCAGTTTCGACAAAAGCTTATGTGAGATCTGACTGTCGCTAAGGTTACTGTCATAATATTATTGCAAGTGGAAATCGACCTTTTCGTTTCATGACGCTCAAATGAACCTCGGTCTTAGGGTGGTATACCACATTTTTGGCCAACTGTACATACATTGCAAGTTCATAGAAAGGTTGTAAAAATACACATTGAAATACATTTAAGATGTGGAGCGATAAATAAAAAACATACCTCCAGTAGGTAGACGTTACGACGCCGGGTTTCAATAAGTTTGGTGGTGCAGCGTACAACGTCACCCGGAACGACTCCGGCGCGGGCGCAGCCATTGTTCCAACAAGATAAATATGAGTATTGATACGGGAGCGGTTTTGTACCTGTAATGTGTGCTGATATAAAGCATATCTTCACTTTTCGTTGCGCTTGCATGCAAAACTTTATTATCTGTTTCGAAAACCGAAGTCATATTTTATGCATGACTGTAGTAAGGTACTCTTATAATTTCGTTGATGTTACGCTGTGAAATTATAGAGTTTTTACTTTTAAAATACTATGATGTTGAAATGGCTTAATTGTTAAGATGTTATGCTTCTTAAGGGGCATTCCACAAGCTGTCCCATACAAACGCGTGTATATCCCTGTCTAGAGTTATCTTTGCAATTTTAATTGGAATATAATAATTCTGACCATAATTTGACTCTATTGTCGCAGAAAAAGAATCTACAAAACTTACCAATTTTCTGCAAATTTGTGTTTGTACGGGAAACGGTGGACTTTTCCGTGGAATGCTCCTTAAGTTGGTAACAACAAAAGACATGGGGCACATATTTATAATTACAATATGCATATTTGTAATTTTAATTCTTATTTTATTTCATAATGATTGTAATGTGTGTATGGACCCTAAATGGTTCGAAATAAATGAATAATAATAAATATGAATAATTGATTGATTGCATAACATACATAATACAACTGGCTGCTGCGTGCCACTTCGTAAACATGTAAATTATGGCCTATACCTACCCAATTTTGATATCTAAGCTCCCTTGAAATCCGTTCCGTAAGTAATTTTTACAATTAAATATGAGGAATCAGCATACATAGATATATTTAGACCCGCGTCGAATAAAATTGATCTATTAGTTCGAAATTGAATTAAACTTAGACGATTTTTAAACATAATTTTCACGCGATTAAATCCCGTTTGCTAAAAAATGCCTAGTCCTAAACAAATCAATACAGTCGTGACAGCAAGACTCTGTAAATCGTTAGGTATTCCTTTATTCCCTTTAAATTGGGTACGTCAGAATCTAATCTTATTATTAAAATTTAGCAACGTAATATAACGGACTCAGATTCCTGTAAATGTAAATTTACAGCGCAGGAGGTCTTTATCCCAAAACCATGCGAAAGAATCAGTGGCATATATCCTACCAATAAATTGTGAATTTAATCGACCCAAAATTACAGAGATTTTCCCACACATTACTTCAAGAAGGAAGGGAGCTGTCAATTCGCGCTGTCTCAACCGAATCCAAATGCAGTCAAGCTAATTAAGACTTAGAACTGTTAATGATAAGGCTCAATGTTACATAATTATGTCAAATGATTAAGGGTAAGGACTGAGTATACTTACGTTGCGCGTGCGTGATTATCAGACCCAAATTAAGTTGTCTCCCGCAGTATAACTCTCGGGTAACCTTATGAACTTATTTTGATCGGTTTCGAAAGTCAAACCACTTTTGGCAAGTCAACTAAGGCTCGCCGCACACAGTAGGAATCAGTCACTGAATTAAGTATCTGGGCCACTGAAGAGCAAAAGGTCGGCCCTTGGTAGAAATTCTGCACTAAGTGTAAGTACCGTAAACCACACAACTATAGTCCAGTACCCCAACTATGGTCCAAAAGTAAACTCATTCGTTTCTATCAATATCGATTTCGTATTAGTGATTTTATACGTTTTTATTAAAATTTGTGTTATTGTATTGCCTGTCTTTATTTCATTTCATTTATTTTATTTATTTACGTCATACCTGGCCACAAAGTAGGAATTACCGCACGCTATGCGTGCGGAAAACCCCACTTCCTGGCCAGATAGAGACGTAAAATTTTGTACTCACCACGGGCGGTAATAAAGAAAGCCTCAGAGCGCATATTTATCCCCCTTGCCTTCGGCTCGGGCGTCAAATACCTGCGATCTGAGACATTCTTTGTTTAACCGCCCTAGGTAAGTAATGTACTATTATTGCATCATGTTGTTACAAAGGTGTTATCAATACATTAGGTAGCGTCCAATACATGAACCCTGTTAGGGCACGGCAATATAATCTTATAGCTAGCATGCATCCATACAATTACCTGCCTAATATACGTTTAAATAATAGTTGTTTAAATACATTTTAAGCTCAATTACATCTTTCTAATTACATTATCTTTACAATTACATTACAAACGGAACAAAATTTAATTATTTATAAAAAAAATATGTGTATTATTATTATTAGGCTAGAATAATTCCTTTAATGATGGATCTTTTCCAAAAAAAAAAAAAAAGATAATGTTTGATTCGGTCGGGAATCTTATTTGTTATGAGGGTACATCGAGAATGAGGGCATACAACATTAAAAATTCAATAAATATTTTATACATATTAATTTAACTAGTCAAATTTATAATGTATCATCAAGAAAGTCATTAACCGAATAATAACATAGTATTTTTTTTATATCTAGTTTTGAATGTCGTATTTTGAGGTTCTTGCTTAATAGAGTCTGGAATTTTATTAGTTATCAAGATACATTTATAATGGGGACTATTTCTACATATTTGTAAGTTCGTTTCCGGTAGCTGCAATTTATTCCTGTACTGTGCTCTAGTAGTTTGTTTATCCTGTTTTAATTCGAATAAGTGAGAGTTTTCACGGACAAAAAGAGCAGCTTGAAATATTTAGATACAGGGCAGGGTTAATAGTTTGTAGTGCACAAAGTACGGGCGACAGCTTTTTTTTTTTTTTTTTTTTTTTCCCCCGTTTGGCCTGCAGTGCGGCCAGTAACGGATATGTTACGGTATATCCTCTCTGAGGGCCTTAAGGGCCTCTCAGAGGGACGTACGGGCGGGGCGACAGCTGTTTGGCACACGCACATTCGCAAGGACTCTAATACACTTTTTCTGCATTATAAAAAGTTGCTTGGCTTCGACGCTATCGCCCCAAAGGACTGCAGCGTACCGAAGCCATGCGTACGCGTATGCTTAGTATGCGGATAATCCACACTCGGAATCAGTGTTCCTTTTTAGTATGCTTAGGGCATATAAGAATTTCGACATTTTCGTTTTAATGTTTTGTATGTGGTCCTTCCAATTCATGCCGGAGTCTATATATACCTAACAGATTAAATTCCGCGACTTCATCTATATTATATGAGGTGGTGTATAAACTTAGTTCTAGTGGCTTTTTTTGAGTAGGTTTAAATTGTATGATTTTGGTCTTTTTCAAGTTAATTTCTAAATTATGTTCACCGAGCCATTTCTGTACGGAACTAAAAGTGTTGTGAAGTTGCGAGTTACATTCGGAGCTGTTCTTGCAACCAAACAAAAGAGAGACGTCGTCAGCAAACATAACAATACTAATACTAATATAGTCTTGTAAGCCCCATTTTGTTACTAACACTATTATGGATCTCGGTCTGAATTAAACAATTTTTATTTTTATTTTATTTTATTTTATTTATTATAACGCAGGTTGTGTCTGAGTTAAGTACTTTTGGTAAGTCATTAATATATGCCAGAAATAAAAAGCAACCACAGACGCTTCCCTGTGGTATTGAGGATGTAGTATGACGCAATGTTGACGTCACGATCTCTAATTCCTCAAGGTCCTTATCAAAGTAGTCTACCTGTACGCATTGTTTACGATTCCAGAAGTACGATTTGAACCAATTATATGCAGTGCCGCGTATTCCCATTCCATACAATTTACAAAGTAAGATTTAAGTTTATCCATGAAAATAGTCCCGTCCCACCTGAGCACGTATTATGAGAATTGATTTGGACCAAAGTTATGTGACCTGGACTATAGTTGTGTGGTTTTACGGTACCGTTTTAGATTATACTCTTGCTCTTTCAGATTATAATTCAATGATATAATTTCATTTTGTGCGAGGGCAGCCTAAGTAGGAAATTGTACGGAACATTTCCGTATTTATCAATATTGGAGGCTCTGTTACAAAGTGTAAAAGAAGATTTATATGGTTAATGAAGTTCGTGAACCAAAAAACGGATGTGACAAACACATGGACCGAGGTGATTCTCTAAAGGTGAGTATTCACCAGATAGGTACTACGCTGTATGATGCACACAAACACACATGTTAACTACGAGGTCGCATAACATTTGACATTTTGTGATTTAAATTAGTAATTAATTATTTAACTTGACATCCTGTACATTTTTAATTTGAATTTCTCATATACATATTATTTTAATTGACTGTACTTAGCTTTAATGTAAATTTCATTCTGACCTAAATTGTATTATTATTGCTTTAAATTGACTATGTGTGCTATTCTATTATTTTTAAAGTTACTAATATTAAGCTAAGTATTATTTTATTACTAACAATAATGATCCGTGTTGGTCCCTGAATAAATGAATTGAATTGAATTAAGCTGTGTTTCCATACAAGTGACACCTAGTTGTAAAAACACATCATAGCGCACCTCTGGTGAACAGTGAACACTCACCTTAAGCTAAGTGTTCGGTTATTGCTACGGAACACTAAAACAATATATAGAATTTACACCTACACGAAAAGTGGTCT
Organism: Epinotia brunnichana; assembly: GCA_963854355.1. NCBI lineage: Eukaryota > Metazoa > Arthropoda > Insecta > Lepidoptera > Tortricidae > Epinotia > Epinotia brunnichana. The sequence goes on along the minus strand of OY977946.1, from coordinate 24,436,131 downwards.
ATTTAATTATGAAAATAAACTACACATTAGCAGTAAATGATTTTTAATGACATAAAGGTAAGGCTTATGTCTCAAGGAACCCTAAAATGAACAGTGGCAGCAACCCACAAAGTATTGTGCCTTTAATTAACGTAATATTTAACGCTATCAAGTAATTAAGATACGCCCGAATAAAGGGCGCTTACATATTTATATAAAACAGTAAATCGCTAATTAGTGGCATGATTTTCTCTTTCCACCTTAATCAGATATTTTGTAAAGATTAAAGTTCAAATTTGTTTCAGGGCTTTAAATTTATTTATTCGTATGGCTAAATTAAAAATTAAAATCGTTCTTAGTTAAAAAATGCATGCAAATTAGAGCAGTACACCCAATTGCTGGATCCATTGGGTTACGTTGTTATCTAGGGTGAACAAGTCGGCTGGGTTGCCCTGCTACTTGGTGAGTGGGCACTCGCGGATAATATGGTCCATGTCCTGCACCGCAGCTCCACACTCGCATGCTGGAGGCTCCCACCATCCACAAGGCTTTAAAAATTTAACCACTTACAAGAGATTACTTTATTGTTACATAGACAACATAATTATTCCGTATTTTTAAGTAAATTGTAGTATAATAGCCTTAGGCAAAATACATGACACTAAAATGCACAAAACGTAATTACCACATGCAGGTAGCAAGCAGTACCTAAGTACTTTTTCAAAAAAGTTATCTCTTACATAGCACCTAATTATTAATTTTTAGGGTTCCGTACCATAAAGGAACTTGGTGCAACTTATTCTGAGGGTGCAACTCTGTCTGTCCGTCTGTTCTGTCGCACCGCTAAATATCTCAAAAGCTTACTTAGCTATCGATTTGGAATAGTTTCAGACAAGAGTAACCCTAAACCTATACTTCGCCCGTGGCTCGGATCGATAAATTGTCTCACATAAAAAGGCTTGCTTTATGCACTCGTTGCACAATCTACTATAGCTTCATCATGTACGTATGTACAAATTATTCTTAATCTTAGTAAATAATTTTAAATTCGATATTCATGCAGATGAATGACAGTCCTGTCATTATGTTATTTATCTCAAGATTTCGTGCGAAACGTCAATTTCTCCAAAAGTAGTGAGATAGGTATTGATCTCAGGCGCATACAGAATGACATGCGCGGTATCGGGCGGTCGGAGATAAAAGGGGACCTGCACTTACGCGCTCTCCTTAAATCTATAGTGTGCACCATGCTTTACTTTTGTTAAAATTTAATGAACCATTGTTCTAATAGATATACAGCGTAGAAATCCAATACGAGCAAAGAATTCAACCAGACAGAGTGTTGTGTAAACATTAATTAACGGGACTTTTTAAGTAACAATTAAAAGACAATAATGAATTTTTGAAAAAAATCCGAGCAGCAATGTAACGCAAATGATTCTTGGTGGTGACAAGTACCTAACTGTAAACGAGACTTTTAATTTAAACATTTAACGTTACATTGCGGGCTGAATTATTTTGTATGGTTAACTTTTTCGTTGTAATTTTAGACAAAAAATATCTTAAAACGCTTCTTAGGTCCTGTACTAACCACCATTCAAAGGTTTGCTCGTATTGGATTTCCACGCTGTATATGATTCAATTTAAATAATACTTACGAAATAAAGAAAAAAAACTTTTATTCGTAACAACAACGCAATAACAAATTAAGGGGACGTAGGTTCGTGGTCTTCTCTCCCTCTCACTGAGCATAAGCGTGAGCGAGATGGAAGTGTGTGTTTGGAAGCGCGGATATCATGTTTTTTTTAATTTTATTTCTTTGTGCGTTTTAATAAATAAAAAAGTAATAGCTGATATGTTTAGCTGTTGTGCATAATTTGTTACGATTTTTTTAAGTGTATTTTAGACCTATGTTCGTGATTTTTTTCTATCAAGCGAAAGTCAAAAACTCAGGATTTGAATAGCTGATTTCCCTCGAGAAAGGCCTCAAGATTGCTAATTAAATTTAAGGCAGCCGTATACACACGTTTGTCACGAAATGGACATAACTCAGCGTAATACTGGCAGGGCCAGCGCTGGTCTTCCGTTGTGACCATTCGGTGAAACACGGAACAATGACGCCACAATCGCACTCAAGAGCAATTTAAAACTAAAAATAAAAACGAAGAAGAACACAAGCTATCAAAAAAAAGTAAAAACAATAAATAAAACTTAAAAAGACACCTTACAAAATTTACTGGCAAAATGTACAAGTATAAAATAACTTAATAACGTCGTGAGGTAGACACTCAATATGAAAAAGAAAAGAGTATATTGTTATACACGGTGGAATTTAATCGGTGAACAGGAACCCATTTTTCTAATTCAGTAATCGATGGCGGTCACGTTTATGTAGTACTTAAGTGGAACCAAGTTTTTATTTATCATAACTAATTTTTAAGTTGAAATTAAATTTTAATTAAAATTTATTGTCACCCTACTAATGGTTTAGTCTGAAAAGTTTAATGACGTTTCATTTATTGACGTCTGATCTGTCTAGTTTCCCGCCAAAGCCAGCAAGCACTTGACGTATGTACACTTACGAGTAACTTCCCTTCAATAAAAGTAGGGTGTCCATTTATTCAGTCAGTGTACATTTTACCGATGTTAATTAAGTGTGATTAATTAGATTGTGAGCTATATTTCACGAGATCTCACGTATTGGTTTCTGTGTAGATTGATAATTAAAATTTTTGGATTCCTGATCACCGATTAAATTCCACCGTGTATAACGATCATAGCAATGAGAGTATTCTGAAAGACTTGTTCCTAAAACCGTGATTACTGAAATGCATTTCTGCGCCTAATGAGCCTATGCACCTGAAGTGTACTATGAACTATCGAGGACCTATTGTTAATTCATAGATGTAGTACTTATATTTAGAAATAAAATAAATCTCAAAGTTGCGAATCATTCTTCGTCATCCTGTATAATTAGTACGTAACACACGAAAACGATTGGTTATTCACGACACATAATAGGGATGGCGACATCAAATCACTTGCCATTCCTGTTTACCGCTAATAATAACATTAAAAAATAAAATTTAAATTATAGATTGTACACATAATATACCAAAATATAATTATAAAAAGTGTATATTCGCCAACAAACTGTTACGCAGTTTGGGGAAGACTTAGACTAAGTTTATCGTAATTTTTGTTGAGTAAGAAATAAAAAAAATAATAATGTTGAATTTTCTCGAAAAAGGATTAATAACATATCAAGTCACATGGAGAAAAAAGTAACACATGACAATAAATAATCACAAAGTTATAAGTGTCCAAAGTTTTGTCCGCAATATAGGTTAATACTCGGCGTGACGTCACGAGACTCAAGTATTTTCTCTTTCTATCAAGCAATATTAAAACGGTTAAAATCTTCGTGATTTTTTGAGATATTTGAATAGGATTTTCGTCATCCATTGGGCATATTTATTTGCCGTCTTTCTTTTGGAGTAATAATAACATTAGAGTCGTTAGAACAACCCTGTTATAACTTATACCGCTACGAGCGCTTTTCGCTACATAAGCTTAAGCTGCTGCGGGCTACGGCGTAGCGCTACGAGCGTAGCGTAGCGGTGAATAGGTTGTACCAGAGACTGCAGTGCTCACTCCGTGATTTTTTCGCGCCGCTACAAGTACATTTATGATACTATACACCGTGGGCGTTAATAACCCGAAATATTTTAACCACGCATTCCTTAGGTCATTAGGCGCAAAAAATGTTATTTGAACCCCAGTCAAATCCTGCTTAGTTTTGAAGATATTATCATTTGCATGTAAACTATTTATTGTGATTAGTAAAGTGCATTAAGCTCTCAGAGCATAGAATACTAGAGAGAGGACAAGCTGCCGGCGGCCGTATCGCAGCTGTATGCTCAATGGGCATACTCTGCCATACTGCGCACGCGTGCTGATCGCAGAGAATATTACGTTTTTTCCCAAAATGCCCGATATGATGCGCGTGTATTGTCCAATAAGCGTGTGTGTTTAAGATGTGTGCGTGCTTTGTCTTGTCAATTACTTGGGCTTTGTGTGGGTTAATGTACTTGCGACAGGCGTACTCAATACAAATCGGCCGGCATGTCCGATCTCCTTATATTCATACATCTGTGATTAAGCTCTTTTGATGGAGACGTTGCTACCGATGTTGCCAAGTTTCGAGTCGTCTCACTAAATTCATTCTTTTTTGGAGAAATAATTGTTTTAATTTTATTAAAAGGGATGATTTCCATCCAGGAAGCGATACTTATCCAAATTTTATTTACAAAAACCGAAAAAAATACAGAAAAAGAATTTTTTTTTTGCTGAATTTGGATTGGATTCATATAACATTTTTTACTCCTAATGACCTCCGGAATGCGTGGTTAAAATCTTTCGGGTTATTAACGCCCACGGTGTATATGATACGGCCTACCGGCTCCACTTACTTAATGCTTAAATACATAGAAAACATCCATGACTCAGGAACAAATGCTCATCACACAAATAAATGCCCTTACTGGGATTCGAACCCGGGACCTCCGGCTTTGTAGGCAGTGTAACCAACTAGGCTACAGAATAGATGTCATCGAATTCACTGAGAAATTACGAAAATTTCAAAAAAATAAATGTACACCCGTACTACAGATACGGGGTCGCCGCTTGGAATGTGCTACAGTTTAAATGAGGCTGCGCGGGAGTCGAACCGGTCGCGCCGCCCGCGCAACTTCGGGGAAAGGCCATGATTTATAACTAAAATTAACAGTACAGGTCGGCAAGGGCTCGCAAACAATATTCCAGATTAACGTCATAACGTAACGGTACGTTTTAATGCGCGAGCGCAGATCTTGACGATAAACTCTGATTATAAAAAAATATCAGGCCTATTAATCGCGAATATCATACGTTAAAACATATATCAGCAGGTCAATTGCTAGATTTTCGCAGGTTGATTGGAAGGGTGTCTGAAAAAGATCGCTCTGTAGCGATAAGACCGCCTGTTGTTTTACATTAAGGTGGTTCGATTGCCATACAAAACGTTATTTGACATTCGCAGGCTAACGGCGTCATATTTTAAGAAACTTATGTAAGAAACTTTCATAAATTGCCTTCCCATTTGCGCCCAATACCTCCTTTCCTAGATTAAACTTGTATAAACTAGATTAATTTGAGAAATTGGTTTGGGACGTGATATTTTGGGAAAACAATTTTTCTCATCTAGTTTATACAAGTTTATTCTAGAAAAGGGGGAATTTGGCGCAAATGGGAAGCCAATTGATGAAAGTTTGTTACATAAGTTTCTTAAAATATCACGCCGTTAGCCTGCGAATGTCAAATAACACTTTGTATGGCAATCGAACCACCTTAACTGTCTCCCTGTATCACTGTGTGTTGTTTTGTAACTACTTTATCTGTGTGGGATGTGCAATGAAGATTACTTTTTAACCCCCGACGGAAAAAGAGGGGTGTTATTACTTAAGTTTGACGTGTCTGTGTGTCTGTCTGTCTGTGTGTATGTGTGTCTGTCTGTCTGTGTGTGTGTGTGTCTGTCTGTGGCACCGTAGCTCCTAAACGAATGGACCGATTAGAATTTTTTTTTTTATCCGAAATCTGTGATCTTGATGGTTCTTAGCTACGTTTCAACAAAATCAGTTTAGCCGTTTTTGAGATATTGAACTATGAAATTAAAATGTCGGGGGTTTTTCAACTGTTCTAAGTTGTAGTTATTATGATTTGATAGGCAAATGTCATTAATAGACCGGTCGGTAATTTTAATGTCGTATATAAAACAAACCATAGAAAGATAAGCAAAAGTAGAGGAATCAATTCGCATACTTGAAGTATAAAATCTTATTGCGATGATAATTATAATTACCCAGTTATAATAGATCAGGTAGCGCCGCTTAAAAGCGACGGAGTTTAATTTTAACTTTGTTTATTATATTTGATACCTATCTAATAACTTAGTCCTAGGAAGTGAAGCTGGTGAAAGATATTTTCTTACACTCAGCTTATTTACTACCAAAGATACCTCCTAAGCGCTCGATAGCCATCTCGCTAAGCTCATACAATTCAAACTGCGGCCAGTAATTCCCTAATTCTCATTGTTCTCATTGGTCCATCAATCCGCGCATGCGCTGTAGCGCGCAGCCAGGGTATATATTTGTGCGTGAGATAAAATCGAGCCACTCGCGCCGCGGCAGCCGTGGCATTATCTTGATCGGCGAGCTGGTAACTGCTGCCTGCCGGCCGTTCCATACAAATTGTATGGCATATCTACTACTACTTTTGGGCATAGTTAACCTTATAGTTTACTTGTACAATGTTCTTGTCGGGTAATGGGGCCGATTCATCGTGTCAATGGTGTGAGAACCGCTTAAATGGGTCCGCGGACGATAGGGAAGGGAGATAGCATTGCAGAGCTTGTATTAGGGAAATGTGGGAATTAGAGCCAGCTTTTCAGGTCGCATGCAAAAAAACTATAACATAGCGCTACCTTTAACTTTATATGTCGATCTGGATTTGTATGTAAATCTGGATACCTTGTTATGGTACGGATTATTTTTCTAGACCGAATTCACTTCTCTTTGTTCCTAGTAAACAAAGCGATTGTCTTTCATTGTTAAGTGGTAAACAAAGCGATTGTCTTTTATTTTTGTGTAATCGCTAATTGATAATGTAAAATAAGTAACCATCAACACCTTTTCAACCAAAAGGCGGTTTTATGACGAAAAAAAGGAGGTACACATAAAAAAATACTTCTTAGCAATGTTGACCATTTGTATTTAAAACGATAGACTACTTTAACAATAGAGTCGCTATTCGAGTAAAGTATTTATTAAACATGGTCTTTTCATTTCAAAGCGTTTATGGCACGTGGCTATTGTGACTAAGTAATTGCTTTGTTGAATCGATGGGCCTTATGATAAGATCCGGTCAAGAAAAAGAATCCGCAGTATATCTAGTTTTAGTTAGTTATGTTGGAGAAACGTGGAAACAATATAAGTAATAATGAGGGTAGGTACTTCAGTTCAACAGACAGCACAATATAGCGATTGGTCTTGTTGACAGCAGCTGATCAAAGTCCCCCAATCAAATAAACTATAGCGGGGCAGAGGGGTAATCACGTAACGTTCCGAACGCGCGTCGGGACAATGTAACTGTCAATTTTCCATATAAAAAGTGACATTTAGACCTACCCGACGTTCGTACAATGCGTTACGTGATCGACCAGCAGGTCTACAAATGTCTTAACGAAACTAACCTCTACCTACGCTTAGTTACTACGAATCGCGGCGTCAAGATATATTTGTGGGTGAGCGTTGAGGTGAGCATAACACAAGTTACAGAATAGCGGGGCAGGTCTACAAATGTCTTAATGAAACTAGACCTCTACCTACGCTTAGTTACTACGAATCGCGGCGTCAAGATATATTTGTGGGTGAGCGTTGAGGTGAGCATAACACAAGTTACAGAATAGCGGGGCAGGTCTACAAATGTCTTAATGAAACTAGACCTCTACCTACGCTTAGTTACTACGAATCGCGGCGTCAAGATGTGAGGGTGAGCGTTGACGTGAGTTTAAAGTTACAGAAAAGCGGAGCAGGTCTAAAAAGGTCTTAACACAGTCACTGCCAACGAATTCGTAGAGCAACGTTCGTAGCCGATGCCGTAGCTTTCCCGCTGTGTAGAGAAAAGTGTATGCAAACAGAGCGCAGTAGCAGCAACTAGGCAGGTTCTTGGCAGTGAATATAAGACCCTAGTTGAGATACTGCTTTCGCGTATATGTTTACTGTGATCATAGCTTCCTGCGAAGTTTTTTTACAAAACAAGTGCACATCATTCAACCCTATCAGATGGAGCGCGAAGTGACCCGCATCCTGCATGACCGGTAGGGCAGTTTTAGTCCGAGATACGGAGGCTTGAAATGTCTAAGTCATGACACATTCAGTCTCACATTGTTTAGAATGGGTCGATGAGAAAACAGCAGGGTTTATTTTGATGCTGTTATCTTTCGACGACTGAATTAAAAATGATAGAGGTGTCCATTTTTGCTAGATTGGCCAGTAATAGATGAGCCTGAAATGTATACAACAGTAATATTATTGTCAAACGTCTTAAATTAGTATGATGTCCTAATATTGATGCTTGGTATGCCAATTAAGAAAGTATTTAACTCATTTTTAACTTAACACCAAAAAATACAAAATATAGAATCATTTATTTACCAAAAAAAGGAACACATAATGAAGACTTATCTATCAGACTCCAAACTAGGCTGAGCCTGTGTCTTGGACATCTGCGAGAGTGATTGACAGCATAATTTTATTAACTACTAAATATCTAAAAACTTGATCAACCCTCTATGAGTCAAAATTTTAACAGAATAGACATTCGACAAACGCAGTTGACTTATATTATGTTTCAGCGGTACTCCTCTGAAAACTGAGAATTAAGTTTGAATAGTGCCGGCAAAGAATACTGTTAATATTTAATACGCCTGAAAATTAAGGTATACGTATCTGCGACCTTAACTGTACGAGTAGGTAAAGAATATGCATTTAAGGTGGTTCGATTGCCATACAAAGCGTTATTTAACATTCGCAGGCTAGCGGCGTGATATTTTAAGAAACTTATGTATCAGACTTTCATCAATTGGCTTCCCATTTGCGCCAAATTCCCCCTTTCCTAGAATAAACTTGTACAAACTAGATTAATTTGAGAAACATAGTTTTCCCAAAATATCACGTCCCAAACCAATTTCTCAAATTAATCTAGTTTATACAAGTTTATTCCAGGAAAGGGGGAATTTGGCGCAAATGGGAAGCCAATTTATGAAAGTTTGTTACATAAGTTTCTTAAAATATCACGCCGTTGGCCTGCGAATGTCAAATAACGTTTTGTATGGCAATCGAACCACCTTAACTACAATATACTCATACATAAATAACTACTATGAAAGTAGATATTTAGTAACGCGCACCACACAGTATCTTAAACTGCGATACAGAAGGAACAATAAGTAACTACCAAATATGTTTTGCTCATTTGCTACTGCGCATGAATATAAAGTAATAGTTATTTATGATACAAGTGCGGAAAGTAGGGTCAGGGAGTCTGACGGTCGGGTTTTTGGTCATCGCCACTCATTGGGAATTACCTATCCGCACGTGTATCGTACGAGTACAACATTTTACAATGCATCATGCAAGGAAATAAAAAATATACATAAAAGTTGAAATTTTAATTGTCATGAAATCTCATTCTCGCAGAGTGTGCGGGAAAATTGGCCAGAAATCCATTCCCACACGGGCTGGCTCCACCCGGCACCCCCATGCCAGCATAGACGACCCGTGTTTATGTTGAACCATATGAGGGCGCACTTTCAGATAATTTTACTCTTACTTTACAGTTATTCACTATTTTGAGCATTGGATCTCGGATCATTATCATCGAAGAGTTTCTTCGAAGCGCCGGTAGCCGGGACAAAACGCTACGACCACAACATTGTGAACCAAAAAGGGCGTAAGTACATGCAAGTTTTAGTTCATTATAAGCCCTTTTCGATACGAAATGTCGCTCCGTATGAGCCCAGTCGAGCATTACGCGTATGAAACACATACGCAATCCGGTTCCATCTCGGAACTGCAGAGTTCAAAAATCAGAGCACTTTTTTGGTGGATGTCGAACTTGTTTTTATTTTACTTTATTGCTTGTTTTAAGGGTTCCGTTACCGAAGATTGGGTTTGTTACGTGACAGCAATGTCAGTCCAACTGTGAGAGGTTTTATTCGGAAATGGAAGAGGCAGAGAGACTGCACAGCTGAATGTCATTTCGACCATATTTGCAGCAGTGGAAAAGTACCCCTCCATCTTACAGAAGACCGTCGCCATAATTTATTTTATTTATTTATATTTGGAGAACCAACAGCTGCAGAAACACATTGATTATATAGCTAAAAAACAAAAAGCCAATTACATGTTCCCACCGTCATAGTAAGTAAACATTTGTGAGATCACTATTACAAGGCATTACTGAGATTGAGATTTCCTAACTAGGGGTTACAAAATGTGGCAACTTATGTATTAATTAACTTAACTATATAAATATACCAACATCATATCGGTAGGTGTAGGCACACAGTACGATTAACTTTAAGCTATATAATAACATCACTAAGGTAGGTAGGTAGTGTGTCTCTAATGTGTAATACAATCGATATCTCAGCAATTTAAAGATAATCGTGGGTCCACAAAATCAAGCGAACAAAGTTCTGCAATGGGCTTCCAAAATAAGATATAAATAAAAAACACATACCCAAGTGTAATTCATCCCATTATAATCATTTCCAATGCACTATCCACATCAAAATTAAAAATACAATATTCGACCTTCGTCCTTTGAGATAAGGAACATTTAAACTTATTAACGACTGGATTACATCTGCTACACTTTCCAAAATATGGAGCAAAACTGGGCCGCAAGCCACAATCAGTCTGCAATCAGTCGCTTTTCATCTCGAGAAAGGGGCCCGCGGGCGGGACCTTTCTTTTGCAATTGCGTTTAAGTGACAGATCATTTAACGCATTTACAGGCTATTTATTTCATTTCGCCAATGTACGATTCTTATTGGTCTTATAACATTAATCGAAGCCAATCAATTATTGTAGATATGCTCCAGAAACTAATATTTATCATTGTCGTTTAATTTTTCGTGAAATGTATTGACTGAATATTGTCGAGTTTGATTCAAAGATTGCAGAGAAAGTTAAAACTTTACTTGGTTTATTTATACGAATATAATCCCATCCATTGGTATAAAGTCCCTCATTCAACTGGAACTTAAAATTAAAAATATATATTGCGGATTAAAAACCAGCTAAGCGATGACGCAATGACTTGTCTGACATGCGTCAAAATTATATGACTGCCGTGCTTAATTCCTCAAAAAAAATCACTAATAAATAGCGGTGTCCTATGTGGATGCATGTTAATTCGCAATACGCTTTCGCAAACTCTGACCCTTTTTAATGAAGCCGCTCTCCTCATTCTGAGAAGGACGTAAGCGCCTCGATTTTACAATAAACCTTCGTCATTTTGTACAAAAAGGTGTTGTTATAAATAAATATTCATTCTGGCCGAGACGCGGGCGCGGACTGGGTGAAAGGTCTCATTGTGGTGTCTCGGTGGTCACTATTGTGCATCGCATCGAACGTCTTATATAATGATAATGATATTGAATCAGTTAAATACACACACTGGCATCAGGTAGCCTGATACGTGTCTTCGTAAAGTGGGATCAGTTTAATGGTCGCCATTGTGAAACAGCGCTTTTGTTTGCTCGTGAATTGACGAGAAATACATCACATCCAATCTCGGTAAAATTCAACTTAAGTAGGTAGTTAATAAGTCGGTATGTACATTTTCAAATTAAGAATGTGGATTTGACCATGCTTGCTTTACATGTGGATATTTTATACCCGTAAATTTGTGAGTCATCGATAGTTTATAATCTGACGCGAAAATTATACTAACCTAAAGTAGTTAATATTTTCAGTATTTACAATCTGACTTGTTAGATAAAAAACTAACGATTTGTACAGTTTTACGGTGACATGTACAAAATTATGTAGGTGTTCAAAAATATCGGCACATGCAACCTAATGCCTTGAAAATAGAGGTGTGTTCCGATGTTTGTGAGCTGCTTGTTTGCTCCGATGTATGTGATGGCGACTGTACAAACAACTCGTCTTAAACCCTAATAGAGAAATCCTATAAATCCTATTGCAAAAATAAATCCTGCTATTCTCCTTCTTACCTTCAATGGTTCAATCAACGCAAAGTTATTGTCACGCGATGATTCCAGATATGTCAAAAAAGTTGCGCGACATCGCCCGATGTCTTCAACGTCGCTGGCTACACGGGCTTAATTCCTCAGTCGCAAGTTTCGAAACATACATAGAATTTATAAACACGACTGTACCATATTTTACCTTACATTTTAACTACAATAGTATGCTACCGTGGTTGTAGGCACTAAAACATCCTATTTTATTTGATGCCGCGACCAGTAAAGTCGTCGACGAAGATATTTCTATCGCCGAGATTTAGTTTCGCGTAGATTGTGCACAAGAAATCCGCAGTATTTTAGATTTTTGACAAAGTTGCGTTCGGCGCTCGAGGTCACAAACTTGGATTATTCATTGGGCCAACATCATAATCATAAACAAGTCTGCAAACAATCAGAACTACCGGATTTGACGTAAACTACCCCAAACATTCAGGCGACAATGTTACTGGATTAAACCGCTCTAAAGCCAAATTTTTGGTTGTACTCATAATAGTCGTGATCCGTATAAACAGTGTATCTTCTTATATAAATCTAAATGATAAAAATATGTTAACTTACATGCACAGGTCACGGGAGCCCGCTGGATGCGGGTGGCGCAGGACCGATGACTTTGGTACTGCTTGGGGGAGCACTCTCAGCAGTCTTTCAGCTGATATAATGACGATGACAATAAGCCGTCAAATATTGAACACAGGATAGACGTCTTTTGTTTTACTCCTTGTACAGTCAGCATCAAAAGTAGCTACGCAAACGAAGACGTCGAAAGTATTTATTGAAAGGGAATAAGAACTTTTGACGTCTTCGATTGCGTAGTTACTTTTGATGCTCACTGTATGACCCCCAGTCGGCGTCTGCGTCTAAACCATGTACTATCGGCCAAAGCCAGAGTTGACCTTAAAAGCGCATTTTGGTTCCAGCCGTATAGCATTGCAAGCTATTCTGTTTTGAATCTGGTCGACTCTGGCTTTGGCCGATGGTATATATAGGCGTACACTATACATGGTTTAGACGCCAACTGTACTTATGCTAGTTCACTCACCGTTACTGGGGGCGACTGGAAGCTCTCGCTGACCGCTACCTGAAAACATACAGTATAGCATAGGAGTCTCTAAAAATTTGTTTATCTTATGAGTATTTTTAAATTTAATGAATATTTTTTTATTTATTTATTCTCAAAAAAACAACAATGGCAAGTACATTCCTTTCTGCTTCGCCAAACTGAGGACAGTTTGTCGGCGAATGTGCGCTCCCTTCCAAAAGTCAAACATTGTTGTGTTTACCTACTTACTAAATTACCTACTTAATTTACTAACACTAAACTTAGTGTACCATCGACAACCATAATTATTATTTAATTGTAACCATAATTAAAATTACTCAAGCTAAAAATTTAAAATACCTATCAAAATTTGGTGCCCTTGGTAGGGTAGCCATCACGCAGGCAGCGTAACCATTAATTATCTATAATTCTAATAATATTATAAAGAGGAAAAGTCTATGACATTGTTAGCTTTGTAAGTTTATCTATCCAAATATCATAAACCCTCCAGTATGCGTTCAAGAAGCGCACATTATGACCACCATAAAAATAGACTGTTTTGTTAGAACAAATTTCTTATCTGTGAAAATGTTATTATTGCTAAATAATAACATCGATTTCGATACTATTATTACATTCAAATTTCGAACATCTCTGAAAAACATAGAAATTTTATTTGACCTCTATTCAAATATCAGTGGAGATGACGTTTAGTTCGAAATGAATTGTCAATTTGCATACAAATTTGACAAATGTTGCACGTTACTTACTTGTTGAGGCCGACTCTAGTTTGTATTTGTATATGTGATAAAGTAGTGTATGTGACTGTATGTACATAATTAGGCGTTAAAACACTCGTGTGATGTTAAACCCACAATCGTGTTTAATGCCCTTCATTATGTACAGTCACATAAACTACTATTATAATTTTGTATGTTTTGAATCTCTGGAACAGCTTATCCGATTTCAAAATCTCTTTCACCTGCCAGTAGAATGGACTTTCTGGATGGTTAAAGGCTATATTTTATCCCGCGAATTTGCCTGCATTCTTTATAATACGCGGGCGATGCCACGCGGGCATCTAGTATAGTATACTCTTAAGGAAATTCGGTGTCTTAATTAACTTAGGTATAAAGTTTACAATGTATGACGCTCTTTTTAGGGTTCCGTACTCAAAGAGTAAAACGGGACCCTATTACTTAGATTTTGATGTCCGTCCGTTCGTCCGTCCGTCCGTCCGTCCGTCCGTCCGTCTGTCTGTCACCAGGATGTATCTCAAGAACCGTGATAGCTAGAGAGTTGAAATTTTCACAGATTATGTATTTCTGTTGCCGCTATAACAACAATAAACAAAATAAAATGATGTTTTAAGGGGGGCTCCCATACAACAAACGTGATTTTTTGCCGTTTTTATAGATAATGGTACGGATCCCTTCGTGCGCGATTCCAACTCGCACTTGTTTCATTTCTTATCAGACCATGTTTTTCCTGTACAAGTCGCAAACGAGTCTTAAACTACGATTTTTTTTATTTGTGAACTAAAGTTTTGAGGGCATCGCAAGTAGGTAGGGATGCTATTACTTCCCAAAGGCGCAGCATCAATTATTGCCCTCCCATACAAACTGCCAGTTCACTTTTATCAGTTTAAAGCGTGAAAATGTAACAGGCAGACAGGAAAAATAAGTTACTTCTGCATTATAATACTTATTTATTTATAAGTAGATACTTTATTGCACAAAAAAGGTACAAATGACGGACTTAATGCCATGATTAGATTAGATTAGATTAATTTATTGGCGATTGAAAATTGACATATTTTACTAATTTTCTCTGTACATTCGTACTTTGTAAAATGAATTCACAGAAAGCTCGTCAGGTACAGTCGCCATCAGATATATCACGAAATCTACAAAGCTACTAGAATTACTACGGATATGTGGCCTAAAAATGTCATCTATCGAACAGTACTTTTCTTCATCATCATCATCATATCAGCCGAAAGACGTCCACTGCTGGACATAGGCCTCCCCCAAAGAGTGCCACAATGGCCGGTCCTGCGCCACCCGCATCCAGCGGACTCCCGCGACCTTCTTTCTTTCTTTCTTCGTTCTTTTCTTGGTGCGCAATAAATGTAGATATTTGTATTGTAGGTATTGCATTTTATTGTACTAAGTATGAATGATGCATTCTAAATGAGCGTAGATATATATATGGCTAGTATATAACCCAAATCATATTCCAAGATTGCTGCGCAATAATACTACAGAGGGTCGTTTCCATATATACTCACACGACATATTTTTACCATAGGCGGCAAAGATGAAATGATTGCATATGTCACGTATGTGTCATGGTGTCATTATCTTATCAGGGAAGATCTTTAAATGCGTTGAAAACGCTGAAATAATTGTTGTGAACTTTGCAAAAGGTCGGTACGCGTGGTCATCACTGACTTCACTGTAATTGATCCTGATGATCTATATAACCTGACGTATTGGTTTGAGATCAAATTTATATTTTTGGCGCGCTGTCGTCCTGCACGGCTATCGCAAGACGGCGTGCGAGCTCTCTCGGTTTTTCTCGCGCTTTACGTCTCTTTCTAAGTTTTCTATTAAGAGAGAGACGGATAGTGCGAGAAAAATCGAGAGAGCTCGCGCGCCGTCTTGTGTTAACCGTGCTGTTAGGTAAGTAAGGTTTAGCGCGCAAAAAAGCGCGCATGCGCAAGAAATTAAATATAAATTGAATATCAAACTACACGCTCTGTCCGATAGAACCCCTGGTGTATAATGTTCTTTAAATTCAGTAATCAGCGTGCAATAAACTGTGTATATTGAGTTCAAGTTTTATAAACCATTCGTATAACTCTTAATGTTAATATTTATTCGATTCTTTTTCACCACGTTTAATTTCACCGTATCATGTCAGTCGCGTAACACATAAGTCATAACACTTAAATATATCAACTCAGATGTTTCAACACTTTCGCATCGCATTTCGAATTTCAATATGTTTCGAACGCGTTCTAAGACATTAGCTATTTGACTTAAAGCTAGTTGATACTAGAAAATATCCTAAAATGATTGACAAGGACCATGGTTCCTTTCCAACATAAACTAATTTTAAATTAGGTAAACAAATACATACAACGATATAACTAAAATTTACCTTTAGTCAAAAGGTCCAGAAGTTTGCTAGAAAAATGATAATCCGCATTAAACATTTTTCTACACATTAATTCTCCTCAAACCACAAAATCACTAACACTTCAGAAATCAAAAAGTCCTATTACTGGCAACACTCACTGTCACTTTCGAAAACTTTTCAAAAACGCGCGCGTTCGAATTTCGAAATAAACTTTTCGATTGTCACCAGAGGCGGGAGTGACGCGTTTTCGTAGCGCTATGGCCGCGTTCAGAAACATGGGACGAGCATTTGTCGCGAACTGTTTAATTGTGCCGCTTGTCCCGATTCATTAGTGCAGCGGGCTCAGGGACGGCGTGACCGATTTTTTTACTAACACATATATTTTTTCTATATTTTGTTCAAACCTAATATTATTGTTTTTATAATAGACAACTTAGAAAATATGAATCACTCCTGACATTTGCATTTCAAAGTTCAATATCTCAAAAATTGCGGAAGACCAGCGCTGGCTGCAAAGCTGGCAACATGTTGAGCAGGGTCCATTTCGTGGCAAAATGTGTATTATATTATTTCTTTTGTATGTGTAAATTGTGTGTCACGAATAAATATTTGAATTTGAATTTGAAAAATGGCTGAACCGATTTTGTTTAAACGTAACTAAGAACTATCTCAATCACGTCAGCCTCGCACATTAAAATCGGTTCATTCGTTTAGCGGCTAACGATGCCACAGACAGACACACAGACACACAGACACACAGACAGACACACAGACACACAGACACACAGACAGACACACAGACGCACAGACACACAGACAGACACACACACACACAGACACGTCAAACTTATAACACCCCTCTTTTTGCACCGGGAGTTAAATAATATTTTAGATCGCCGAAAATCACGAATTGGCAGCGGTCCATGTGTCATACATAATCCAAAAACCGGCCAATTGCGAGTTGGACTCGCGCACGAAGGGTTCCGTACCATTATCTATAAAAACGGCAAAAAACTCACGTTTGTTGTATGGGCCCCGCTTAAAAAAATATTTTATTTTGTTTTTAGTATTTGTTGTTATAGCGGCAACAGAAATACATAATCTGTGAAAATTTCAACTCTCTAACTATCACGGTTCTTGAGATACAGCCTGGCGACAGACAGACGGACAGCGAAGTCTTAGTAACAGGGTCCCGTTTTACTCTTTGAGTACAAAACCCTAAAAATTAACTATTAGGTACACATCATACATTTTATTGGTGAATCTTTATACCACTACCTTTCGCTAAAGTGTTGTCTGCTAGCGACATTATAATAATGCTCTATGAAAATGTTTTTCATGAGGTCATGAAAAACATTTTTTGGGAATTATGTTCATTAAGTTCTGAATCCTTTCGACAAAAATATACTCATGAAAAATGCACTATTGAGTCTACACCATCGAGTGAAATTAAGACAAAGACTATATCGCACCTTTGCGACAAAACTGTGACATTTGGGAAAATCGCAACTTTTGAGATAGCACAGTTTTGTCGCAAAAAAGCGAATTTCTATAAAGCCACTGTCAATGTCAGACTCGCGGCCTGACGCTAGAATAACTCAGGGCCATAAGAAATGAAACAATACACCATGTATTTAACAGCGCAGGAACTAACGCTTCGACAGTGCTATCCCATTGAAATCCACGAACAATCGTCTCTATATTACACGCGTGCGTTCTAAATATTTTATTTACATTTTAAACCCCAAGTACGGCCCACGGTAAGTCTCGGGGTCAGGGTTGCCGCCGCTCGTCTTTTGACCCCCATGCGTCCGTCCTTTACCAACGCACAACAAATTACAACGCCCATCCCACTCGCACAGGCCACGACACTTTGCTTGACTTTTAACCCCTCACGTCATTATCAACTCCCTCCCTTTCGATCCCGTGTCTTGGGACCTATTGTTGTTTCATTCGAACAGGTTATGACATATCGCTCGACTTATAACCTCAACATCGGCTGGCGTTCTGTCCTTTTTTATCGTTGGTTTTTAATAATGCGGTTGTCCTTGTCGCCCGTGTCACGACCCCTACAACTAGCCACTTGAATAGATTAGGTGTTTTCGTATGAGTGCGGGTTCAATATTCATTGATAGTCGTTTCGATGCCAATGTATATGCACGGCTGGAACAATTGTTTCATTCAGTGTTGTATAAATGCTTCGGGCAGTGGAAGTATGTAATGAAATGAAATACTAACTGGGAATCTGCTTCAGAGAGATTTAACTCGCCGTCTGGACAGTGTTAGTAATATTGGTAGAACTTTAGTCAACTTTGATCAACTTTTAGTGGGCATTTGTATCCTAGTTATTTTTGACTAAACCCCAAAAAAATCCGGAGTAGGGTCATTTCGCCGGTAATGCGACCACCTTCGGTTAGCGACCACCTGAAGAACATGGTTTTTTCAATTGAAGATAACATCAATTCTAGAAAGCCTATTGAAACAGCGTATGCATTATTGTTTGTAGTTACGGAATAGGTATTTACTAAATAAACGAGAAAATATGCTTTCAGTTCACCAACTCAGCTAAGTGCTCGCTAACCGGCACATGAAATTAGGTGGCTAACCGGCGAAATGACCCTACGCCTTCTACCTAATCCTAAGAACTGTTATAAGCATAAAAGAGACTTACCTGCAGGCAAACTTTTTAAACAGTTTTGCAAGGACAAGTTTTAGAATAAGTTTTTATATCTTTGGTTAATAAATAAATAATAAAATAAATAAAAAGCACTATTTTTTGCGGAACCAACTCCTTTCAACTCAGAGAGGAACAACTAGATCTTGTTGGGGTTTGGAGCTTAGTTACGAGTCATTCGATGACCTCTAAGCCTCTAACTTGGATTAACTACTGCAATCATACACAACAACTGGAATCAACAGATTAACGTGCCTACCAAACAACAGTATTTTCTTCTAAACTGTCTGAGAAACTAAAGAGTGTATCAGACATAATCAGAGGTTACTTAAAAATTAAAAAAAACTTATCAAAGAATATATTGATTTAAACTTTCACGATTCTAACACATTATTTTCGCAAAGAATCGTAGCTAATTGCGCATGCAGCATCTCTCATCTTAAATGTAAAAAAATATAACTAAATATTTGTGTTGTCTTTTAATTTTATTAAAATGAATAGCTTAATGTTATTTTTATTCGTGGAATCATTCAAAATTTGTTAGGTGGGTATAAAACGAACTGTCCATAATTTAGAATGTGATCCAGGAATTTGTCTCGGTAGAGTTCTAGTTGGAAATTTTTTAAACATCCTGTCTGTTCTTTGCCCAGGTACGATAAGAAACAATTTTGAATATTCTACTTAAATAGAACATTACTCATCTGAGGCTGTAAACAAAGAATAGCTCAAATCGCAGGAATTTGACGCCCGAACCGGCTATAAATATGCGATCGAGTACCTACATAATTTTGTTTCTTTCCTGGCCAGGCCGCGGGTCCTCAGTCGATTCTGCAAAAAACAGTGCCTTTGCTGTGTTGAAATTTGGTAGCCAAGCGAACCAGAATAACGCTACAATGAGGAGAAAAATTACTCATCATCATTATCCTCCTAGCGTTATTCCCGGTTGTGCCCCAAAGGGGCCTGGGGTCCGCTTTGACACCTTATCCTAAGATTTGGCATAGGCACTAGTTTTACGAAAGCGAATGCGATCTGACCTTCCAACCCAGAGGGAAAACTAGTTTCCTCACGATGTTTTCCTTCACCGAACTAAATGCTCCGTACATAAGTTCCGAAAAACTCATTGGTACGAGCCGGGATTCGAACCCACCACCGCCGCTTGACAGCCGCATGCCTGAACCACTAGGATACCGTAGCTTATAGGAGATAAATAACTATACTTAACAAAAAAGTTATTTTGTTTGTAATGCATACTAACAAATCACTCGCTTGGCATGACAAGGCAATGCAAATCAAATCGGTTCAAAGAACCTTGCACAAAGTATGTGGTCTACACAGTAGCATTGTTTTTACCATAAACGCTGGCATCAATCTAGACACCGCTCTAATGGCGGCTGCGATAAATATTCATCGCCGCAAAAACATGGGCACGCGCCGACGCCCAGTGCTGCGCTTTCTTCTCGCGAAGTTACGATAACATCTAGTTGTGGAGTAGGCAATGTTAGGCTATGGTCGAAGGAACCGAGTACAAATGAACTGAGTTTTTTAGAGAAGCCATACAAAATCGTCGACAGCAATTGAAAGAGTATTGATGAACGTTCATTAACAAAAGGGATTTGGTACAGAACAATCCAGAACGATCTATCGTTACCCATCGTTCGATAATACAGAAGAAAAGAGGAAGAATATTGTGGCGCTATTACGACTGCGCACAGGTCACATTCCAACAAACAAGTTTAAGTTTCTAATGAAACTGCCTAGTACTCCAAACTGCCTGGACCAAACTAACATGTAACAGAATCGAATCATCCGCTCAGCTCATCAGCGTTCGATTTTGTGATTTTGTGTTTTTTTTTTGCGAGATCAAATCTTTTTTTTAACAGTGTCCTTGCTTCATGGACGTCTGATGATGGCAGAGAGCTACTGGGCATTTATTTTGCGTCAAAAGGAAATCGTAGTTCGTAAGTTTGTAGTTATTGCGTAAGCCTGTATTACGGAGGTGGCGTAGCATTAACGCTAAAACCCCAGGAAAAAAAATAGGTACACTTGTCACCTTTATAAGACCAGCTCGGTGGCGCCGTAATGTTGGGTAATATTAAGTAGGTACTACGCCAAATTTGAGCTCAATCATATACCGGCAAGCAACTAAAAACTTAACGAAGTAGTAGGGGAAGGTTGCTATAATTGGACCGGCGCTTTGATTGTACTATTTAAATATTTTAAACTCTACGTAAAAATAGAGTTTAGAATATTTAGATGGTTCAATCAAAACGCTGGTCCAATAATAGCAACCTTCCTAGGAATAGAGTAGAATAAGTTAGATTAGTTGGATTAGTCACCGCCAAGAGCCTAGCTCTTAAAAATATTATGGTGATAATCATCATCATCCTAGCGGTTTTGTTTGCGGTTGTACCCTTAAACAACTTAACTAAAGTGACTGCTGAATGCTGATATTAAACCGGTATCGTCACAATGTTTTCCTTCACCGAAAAGCTAAAATTAAATATCAAATGATATTTCGTATAACTTTTTTTAAACCCATTGGTACGAGCCCTGGATCGAACCCACGACCTCCCGCAGGTAGATCACGTAGGTAACGCATTGTACGTACATCAGGTAGATCTAAATGTTACTTTTTGTATGGGAAAATGACATTTTAGTTGTCCGAACGTGCGTTCGAAAACTTACTTAGATTGAAAGTCGCGTGTACTGCAGGAGCCCAATTCTCGGGCCGATCGAGATGATGTCTAGTAGAGATGATCTCTATTGATGTAATGTCTATCGAAAAACTCACCAAAATGTCGAATTCTTCAAAATTATTCTCAGCAAAATTGCTTATTCTGGGGCATCATAGAGACCATGTCGAACGACAATCTCAATGTCTATTGCAACATACGTTTCGTTTTTTTCTGGATTGTGTTTGTTTACAATCGATTGTAAAATAATGAAATATTTTTCAAGTATTTCTACTGAAGAATATGTCACACATGCAGTTTTCATATATTTATTTATTACAGAGAATTAATAAAAAAAAACATAAATAATAAAACTTAACCTATAGGTAAAAAATTTGGCCTAAATCGCCGTCAACGGGCAAGGTGCCCAGGTGGACCGTATTTCCTCGCTGTATAGCCCTATTAACCCATTCAGTGTCCATGACGACACATATGCGTCAGAGCGCTACGAGCGCTTTTTGCTACATACGAGGTTTAACCTGCTACGGACTACGGCGTAGCGCTACGAGCGTAGCTTGGCCGTGAATGTGTTATACGAAAGTGTAATATATACATAATTATGGTGATTTAACACATCAAAAATATTCAACTGTTTGCTCGATTAAGTACTTACGTGAAAAGGAGCCCATAAAAACTGTTCTGACTTGGCCGTTTTGAGTCAAAGACTAGTGTCAGTATTTGTAGGCTGTCAATATTTTCCGCAATTACGCTACTGACTGATGTTACGTTAAAGAAAATCAGTATACAACCATCTCGATCGCTACCGACCACTCGTTGCATCTCGAACCTTGGGAGTAGACATATCTCGACCGTGAGATTTTGAGAATACGGAAACCGCTTTTCGATCGACATCCGCCATTTTTCTCGAGATATGTCTATTAGACATCATATCGATCGGTCCAAGAATTGACCTCGGCACAGAATCACTTTTTCATTTGTCTTGTGTGTCACAAATAAATGTTTGATTCTGATTTTGCTGGTACAGTCAGCGACATATAGTTAGTAGCAGCCAAACTAGACAAATATATCGTAACACATCCTTATTCCTATAGTATTTATTTATTTATCGTATGGCATCAAATTTCTCTACTTAAATGTTTATGTACCTATTAGAGACGTGTTGCGATATATTTGGCTACCTTGGCTGCTACTAACTATCTGATGCTGACTGTACCAAAGTGGCTATGATGCCTATGATACATGATGATGATTCATGAAATAATATCTACTTTGAAGTCAGCTCCGTGCGTTATACGTAGCTCGCGGGTTGTCCGCGCCTCAGGTCAGCCCGGGAAAAACTTGCGAGTCGGACACGCGCCGATCGGGGCTTGCTCCGCGCAAACTGGACTACTATATTCTCTTAACTAGTATTGCAATCTCACTTTACAACTAGCTTTATATTTAAAATATATAAGTGCGGTATATAAGTTCATAAATAGCTTCTTTAATACGATTATGAACAGAAGTAGTTTCGAGGAAAGCGGGTTTAGGTTTTCGTTCGTTCTTGTATAGTCAGCGGTATTAAAAAATATGCGTACATACCTAAATAAGGACATAGCAACTGCGTGTCAGATACTTATGTCCTTTTTATGTACGTATATTTATACCTTTAACTGTACCTAGTAATAACAAAAGTATAAATCGAAAACGGGTTTAATTAGGAAGAAGCAGATGATAGAAATTATATATATTCAAAGCAATTACGATACGAATGCAGTACAGCATTAGAAAACTACTGTGCAAATATAAAACTGACGGTAGGTACGCCGACAAGTGAGTAAATCGGGCGATATAGGGCTCATCCATTAATTATGTCATACGAATTTCATGACTTTTTTTCCCACGTCACATTTGGGTACCCCCTCTCCTCTGCTGTGACGTAACATATTTAGCAATTTTCAATTAAAAAAATAAAAATCAGACCAGCATTTCCAAAAGAACTTGGTATTACAAATTAAAAATATTTTTTATAAAATCAACAAAGAAAAAATTAGCATAATACTTAGTCATTTTGAATCCATGGAGTCTGGAACGAAAGTACCGAAACAAAGACGAGTATGTCGAGATTACAAAAAAAAAAAAACTGTTCACAATTGAAGTATTAAAACATACTGATGTGACATCACGAAATTTGGGTCACCTCCATCCCCCTTGTCACGACCCCTATACCCAGCATTATGTATCTTCAAACTGATTTTTTTAGCCTACCAACAATAACGAGACCGATGGCTGAACTAAACTATTCGCTCTGTGAGCTGAAGAACTCGTCTTTTCTTATCTTCAAATATTTTTTTTTTATTTAAAAAAACTGAATCAATATTTTTTATTTATATAATTATTGAACCTGCTCACAAAAAAAATACGACATTCGATTGATAAAAGAGAACAGGTAGAGGAGAACAGCCGGACAGACGCAGGACGTACACCGGACATACGAAATAGTTTTTGTCCAAGCTGAAATGGAGAACTACGTTCGCTTCGCTCGCTTGTTCAATTAATTTCATAAAAAAGAAAGACAGAAAAAACATTCATTCATGAGTCATGACATAATAAAAAGTGCGAGTTGGACTCGCGCACGAAGGGTTCCGTACCATTATCTATAAAAACGGCAAAAAAATCACGTTTGTTGTATGGGAGCCCCCCTTAAAAGAATATTTTATTATGTTTTTAGTATTTGTTGTTATAGCGGCAACACAAATACATAATCTGTGAAAATTTCAACTGTCTAGCTATCACGGTTCTTGAGAATACAGCCTGGTGACAGACAGACGGACGGACGGACGGACGGACAGCGAAGTCTTAGTAATAGGGTCCCGTTTTACTCCTTGAGTACGGAACCCTAAAAAGGTAAAGTACGAAAAAATATATGTAAATTTCAAAATTACTATAGAATAAAATAACAAAATAAATAACTACTATAATATTAAAGAAGCAGGCACAGCGCTTACAAAAAATATTTCTTAAGTAAATCAAATTTATTCACTACAAAGCAGTTACAATTACAATTAGTTAGTCGGCAATGTAGTCAGAATATTTTGAACAAGCCAAATTGGTACTAGGGTCTCGTTTTCTCCATATAAGGAAGACATCTTTGCAATTCAAATCGTTTCCAAGCTTTCTGGAATTCCTGTACCGATGATCTGTTACCATTAAAACCGTAAGCTCTGGAAAATAATTAAAGGGACAGTTTGATCCTTGAAGGTGTGCCTACCGCCTACCTGTCGGGTACATGTGAAGGAAGAAAGACAATACATTATTAGCGCAAAAAATCAAAATCGACATATAAATGAAACAAAACTTAACTTAATACGTTTGTACCATTATGAAATAAAAAATAAACATTTGTTGAGGGATTTGTTACACCTTTGATTCAGTCCATTACAGTATTAATTATTATTATTGTTGATTGTGGGCCTTAAATATGCCGCTTTGACCAGCAATTGATCTATTGTCAGCATTGTGGCAGCCCTTTTTACCCGACTGCCGAAGGAGAGAGGGTTATTTTAGAGTTCACCGTTAAGGCCCCCAGGAAATTCCTGACTCTTTGGGCGGTGACATGTTGGCCCGCAGGTTTGCGAGATGTACTGTAAAAGTAAAGACTACACTTTTTCAAAGCGTACTGTCAGTCGTTTTACACTTGCAGCCTGTGGAACAACTTTACGCAAAAGGCATACAACGGCCTACGTGTTCAATACAATAACGCGTTCCAGGTGTTGATGGGGTTGCCGCGATTTTGTAGTGCCTCTGGTATGTTTGCGGAGTCACAAACTGACGGCTTTGCGGCGATAATGCGCAAGAGGTGCGCCTCCATGATGCGTCGCCTGCGCGACAGCCCCAACAGCATTCTGGCCCCGTAGCATGGATGGCCTTATCACGCGACAAGTGACAGGATAGAGCATCCGTCCCTGGCTGACACCGTTCGATAGAACGAGACGACGCGCTTATCCTATCACTTATCGCGTGATAACGCCATCCATGCTACGGGGCCTGAGCGTGTTTACGGAGCGTGAAAATGGCCCCATGCTCACCCGCTGGCAGAGACTGCATGCAGTCATTGTTTAGTTATGTCCCTCTTTTTATGTCATACAAACTTACACTAGCAATAAGATTTCATTGTTTACTAACCATATATGGACTTTAGTCTGAATTTTTTTATTTTTTTTTATGTTGCACCTCTTCTGGATTGCACGATGTGCCGCCCTATATATGTACTTCTTTTGTACATGAGTGGTTCGCAGGAGCAGAGAATGTGCATTGCTGTTTCCTCTGTCTACTGGCAGAACCTGCATGTTGCGTCCTAGTGTTAATTGGGAATGGATGAAAATTTTTGAAGCGGCTGATTATTTTTTTGGTGATAGGAATAACCTTCCTTAGGACCAGAAACAAGTTGTAGAATTATTTTTAAAAATAGATACAGTTTCCTCACTTACGTTTTGGGTTTACGACGGCAAATAAGACACTGCTTGATCCGTCTCATATTACAAAAAGATATATTAGAAATCCGTGGTAAACTAACACTGGCAATGATATTGACAGCTGCAGCAGCTATATTGGTCATTGCCAGGGTCAGATATTTAAAATACTTAGTAATACCCGGAACCCTAAAAATATTATAATCTATATATATAAAAGAAGACTTCCTGACAGATCATCAACGCACAGCCGAAACTACTGGAACTAGAAACTTGAAATTTACACCCATACTACCTTTTATAACTTAGGCTACGGATAAGAAGGGATTTTTGGAAATTCCACCCCTAAAGGGGTTAAATAGGGGTGCAAAGTTTGTATGGAGGAAACTTTATTTTTTGAGCTGGAGTCTTCAAACTTTGTGGAAAGATTACTTTATAGAATAAAAATAAAGTACTTTCAGCGTTTTGGAAAATTCTACCCCTAAAGGGGGCTAAAAAGGGTTGCAAAATTTGTATGGGGAAAACTCTTTTTTATGATAAATAAATAAAATAATAAATAAAAAATAAATACTTTCAGCGTTTTGAAAAATTCAATTTTAAAATACTCCACCCCTAAGGGGGTTAAAAGGGGGTGCAACATTTGTATGGAGGAAACATGTTTTTTTAGCTAGAGACTTAAACCTTTGTGGAAAGCTTACTTACTAAAATTAAAATAAAGTACTTTCAGCGTTTTGGAAAATTCCACCTCTAAGGGGTTAAAAATGGTTGCAAATATTGTATGAGGGAAACTCTTTTTTGAGATAGAAGCTTAAAAGTTGTAGAAAGATTACTTTTGAAATAAATAAAAAACAATTTCAGCGTTTTGAAAAAAATCCACCCCTAAGGGGGTTAAAAAAGGTTTCTAAGTTTGTACCAGGGAAACTTTTTTTGAGATCGAAGCTTAAAAGTTTGTAGAAAGATGACTTATTGAAATAAAAAAATTACTTTCAGCGCAGCGGTTTAGAAAATTCCGCCCCTAAGGGGGTTAAAAGGGGGTGCAACATTTGTATGGAGGTAACATGTTTTTTAGCTAGAGACTTAAAACTTTGTAGAAAGCTTACTTATTAGCATACAAATAAAGCACTTTCAGCGTTTTGGAAAATTCCACCCCTAAGGGTTGTTAAAATCGTTGCAAAGTTTATATGAGGGAAATTATTTTTTGAGATACAAGGTTAAACGTTTGGAGAAAGATTACCTACTTATTGAAATACAAAAAAGGACTTTCAGCGTTTTAGAAAATTCCACGCCTAAGGGGGTGAAAAGGGAGTGCAACATTTTATGGAGGCAACGTTCTTTTTTTAGCAAGAGACTTTAAACTTTGTAGATAGCTTACTTATTAAAATATAAATAAAATACTTTCAGCGTGTTGATAAATTCCACCCCTGAGGGGGGTTACTAAGGGTTGCAAAGTTTGTATGAGGGAAATTCTTTTTTGAGTAAAAAGTACTTTCAGCGTTTTGGAAAATTCCACCCCTTAAGGGTTAAAAAGGGTGCAAGATTCGTATGGGAAACACTTTTATTGAGCTTAGATACTTGATAGTTTGTAGAAAAAATGCTTATTACAGCAAAAAAAAACTCTTCTTCTTAATTTTTCTTTGAAAAGCGTTAAGAGGGGGTTCAAAGTTGGTATGGAGAGTCAGAAAATTTTAAAGTATGAGATTTGGAACTTCGATCCTAGCCTGTTTGTTAAAAGACTACAAAACTTATTTCAGCGTTTTGTTAAATTCAACCTCTAAAGGGGATTATAAGGGTGTTCCAAGTTTGTATGTAGAGCAAGTAATTTTTAATGTAAGGGATTTGTAACTTCGGTTGTAGACTGTTTGCTGAAAGACTACAAAACTTATTTCAGTGTTTTTAATAAAGTTATCGCCTAAGAATGTTAAAAGGGGGTTCGAAGTTTATGTAGAGAGCAATTAGACATTTTTAAAGTAAGAAATTTGTAACTACGGTTTCAGACTTATACTATGAGGGATCAAAGAGGGTTCTAAGTTTGTATAGAGAGCAAGACATTTTGAAGGTAAGAGATTTGTAACTTCGGTTTTAGACTGTTTACTAAAAAACTACAAAACTAATTTCAATTTTTTTTTTAATTCATTCCTTAAACAAACATTTAGACGATAACATGTTCTACGCGGACGAAGTCGCGGGCAACAGCTAGTTATAATATAAAGTATAAACACGGTATGCTTCTAAACGCATTACCTCCGCATCTCCATATATGGAAAAACATATAAGTATTATAATAATGTAAGTACCTTTATGGATGTGAGATAGCTTTATTTTTAATATACTTACAACCGCCATTTTAATTAACATTTCCAATCGGATACTACGCGGTAGTTCGCTGATTTGAATTTGAAATTAGAACCATTAAGAGCTGCGTACGCACATTTTTCACACTTCAATGGATACATATCGACTTTTGAATTTGAATGGAACTTGATTTGTTTTTACGGTTGCGTTGGTATTATAATGAACGGAATTGTGTCCGGTTTTATATCAACTTCCCACATTTTATGGTCCCGCGTGTGATAATAATACCTATTTAAATAAAATTAATTAGCTCATATACGTCCCACTGATGGGCACAGGTCTTCCTCGTAGATAATGGGGAACGGGCAGTAGTCTCCACTCCACGCTGACCCAGTGCGGGTCGGGGACATCACATACACCTTTGAATTTATTCGTAGAAGTATGCAGGTTTGCTCACGATGTTTTCCTTCGCCGAAAAGCTAACGGTAAATATCAAATGATATTTCGTACATAAGTTCCGAAAAACTCATTGGTACGAGCCGGGATACGACCGCCGTTTGAGAGCCGCATGCCTGAACCACAAGGCTATTGTAGCTTTTTAGTTTAGTATATATGTACATTTTTGTACTTAGCGTAGACTAGCATTCTTCTCTGCTCAGCATTGACATGTGCTAGCGCGAGCAAATGACGGAGGGATGTCTGCGCCATTTACGCCGCTGAGCGACTTATCGGCTACTTAATGCTTGTACACATTGTCTTACGACAATCTTCGACTTTGTGAGCTTTAATCGGTTTTGTGCTAATCTTATCCTCTGCTTGCTTGCTTCCTCCTCGACAAGTGTCCCGCACCCCACTTTAACGACTTGGCCATTACTTTGGTCTTAAGCGACCTGCGACCAGCGTTTTATCTGCTCATTGCGCGGTCGAGACGCGCAACGCACTGTGGTTAGTTGGGATCACGCAATGAACAGATAAAACGCTGGTCGCAGGTCGCTTAAGGCCAAAGTCGTGGCCAGGGGGTTATTGTGTTATTCATTTTCCGACGTCAGCTACTTTCGTGCGACGCCGGATTTCAGCGGGCGTATGCTCACTTATCACTTATCGCTATCGATAAGACATCCGTCGCGTTCTGACAAGCATGCCAGTGACGGATGTCTTATTCACAACGACAATTGATAAAATGTCAACCATGCTATGCCTGAGTATTTCGGACACAATCAACATATCCTCATAGGGACTGATCTAAGACTGTTCTTCAGTACACTGGGTAAATTTACAAGGATGGCATTGATTAAAATTTGTAATTGTAAATAAAATTAGTTATAAGCTGAGTGGTGCAAAATTATCGCATTGGGTCTAGCCCTGTAATAATAATTGTATAGGTTTATGGAAATAAATATAACAATATATGAGAAATATAAAATGAACACAAATAAAACCAAAATAATGACAAACAGCAAACAGATACAAATAAATATCAACGGCACCAACATAGACTACGTAGACCAATATATATATCTGGGAAAGCAACTGTCCTTCATAAAAACAAACAACGAAGAAGAGGTAGAAATGAGAGCCAACATAACCTGGAGGAAATTCTGGTCACTACAAGAAATCATGAAAGGCAAATACAGCTTAAACCTAAAAAAGATAGTGGCAGATACATGCCTTCTACCGAGCCTGCTCTATGGATGTCAAACATGGACCTTTCCAGACAAAATAAAGAGAAAGATAAGAACCACCCAAAGAGCCATGGAACGGAGCATGCTCAACATAAAAAAGATTCAAAAAATAAAGAGTATGTCTATAAGAGAAAAAACAAAGTTACAAGACGCACTAACTCAAGCCCTCAAATTGAAATGGCGAAAGAGGGGTCCAAATTAAATAAAAAAAATTAGTAAGCAACATAACACTTACACAACATAGCTATAAGAAACTTACTTACAAACACAGAAGATAACTTATGTAAAAAATAGGTAATTTGGAAATAAAGGCTTTTTTATTTATTTATTTTATTTATGGAAATAAATAAATATCTAACAACGAATAGGTGATTCCTAACATGGCTCGTTCCATAGCTCTCCGTGAAACGTTCACTTTAAGCACCGCATTACCATAATTATATTCCGTAATTGAAAACAAAACATTTATTTAACAGCGCAAACGTCGTCGTATAACGATTTCATAGCTAAATTATTTTCCCGCCCAAACGCAGGCTTCATGGGAGAGTGCGTAACTACGGGACCATAAACCACCGGCCTGCTAATAAGTCTTGGAAAGGGTTCAAAGCTACTGCGACAACAATTATGGGCACTTACTACATAATACCTTTGATACTAGATTTGACACGGAATATTTTTTTCTTTTATTGACGTAGAAATTACATTGATGACACCCCAAAGCCGCCTTTTTAGGGTTCCGTACCAAAAAGGTAAAAAAGGAACCCTTATGCTGCGACAAATTTGGAACTTAACTAGAGGGTTAAGGCACGTGTATGGAAAATTAAAAAAATAAATATATATTTTTATTTTCTGTGTAAATGACGAATATGAGGGGGGTTAAAAAATCAAAGTCGAGTAAATATATCAAGTGGGATATCATAAGAAAGGGCTTAAGTTGCACTTTCTAAAACCGTATTTTTATTTTTTTCCACATTGGTTAAATTTTGATTTATTAAGGAAAATGTAGAAAAAAATACCATTCCCTCCCCCCCCCCCCCCCCCCCCCTTATCTCCGAAGTTTACCAAGCAAAAATTCTGAAATAATTACATATGATTAAGAGTAACATAAATAATGCAGGAAAAATAAAACCATATCTCTATCTAGTTAGCGTATTTTTTTTTATTTATCAAAATAATTTCTTAATTAAATTTGTAATTTACTTACTGTATGTAATTTTATATCTTCAACTTCCTATCACATTATCTTTAAAGTTCCTTCTTTCAAATGAAAAATAATAAATCGAGATCGGTACGCATGATAAAAAGCTATCTGATAACAAACATACTAGGTTGTAAGTAGTTAGTACCAAAATGAAGATGGCGCTTTGCAACGGTAGTTGTTTACCTGAAGTCCTGTCATGACGGGTATGGTGTATGAAAGTTTGTACGGAACCCTCGTTGCGCGAGTCAGACTCGTACTTGACCGGTTCTTTAATTAATATGCCTAGGATGCTTTGCAGACGCGGTGGACCTGTATGGCCAAACTCATGGAGTTATACCAGCTGGTCGGTTACGTAACATATTGTAGGTAGATCTGAATGTAAATTTTGGTATAGTAAAATGACAGTTAAAATATTGTCCTAACGCTCGTTCGAAGCGTTACGTGCTTGCCCCTCTGATATGACACATAAAAAAAATTAAGTAGCATTATGGTATTTATGACGACTTAAATCCGCCAGTTTGTTTTTTTATAATATGCCTAAGGATGCTCTGCTGACTAGGTGGACCAGTATGGCCAAACTCATGGAGAAATTGGGAATGGATGAAAACCATTCAAACATTCAGCTGCGTCAATTATTTTTGGAAATTTCCTCAGTTACGTTTTAGGTTTAGGACGGCGAATAAGACACTTTGCTTGATCCGTCTCATATTACAAAAAAATATCTTAAAAATCCGTGGTAAACTGACACTGGCAATGATATTGACAGCTGCAGCAGTTATATTTGACATTGCCAGGGTCAGATATTAAAAAAAAAATTGTATTATGATTCGGATCAAGGAAAGTGTCTCATTCGCCGTTCTAAACCCAAAACGTATGTGAGGGTACTGTTTATATTTCTCAAAAATAATTGACGCACCTGAAAAGTCTGCAACTTTTTTCTGGTGCTAAGGAAGGTTATTCCTATCCTATCACCAAAAAAATAATCAGGCACTTCTACAATATTCATCCATTCCCCATTGCCCGACCCGACAATCCAAGAGAGAATGTCTTGGCGCGTAGAATAATCAGAACCGACCCCACCTAATGTGGGATAAGTTCAAAGAAGACGATCCTAGGATGATTTGGTTACCGATACGAATAAAGATAACTAAGTTGTCGAAAACTCTTTAGTCGATGCGATGATACGAGGTTATAAAGAATATAGAGACCTTTTACATCTCCAAACCAAACGTTTTTATGTGGACCCGAAGACTCGACAAATGCGTACCCAAGTTTTTGTATATTGTGTCAATGTTCCTATATGTACTTAGGTACAACTGTAAATGTATTTGTAAAACTCAGAAATATAAAAGAACCCTTGAGGCCTAATTGCAGAGTAAATATTAGAATTTTGAATTAGTAACTCACATGCAAAGATTCCCGTGAATAACACTACCCTTCTTGGCAGTTGCTAACTGTTCTAGTGTCAGTCTGAATGAGACAATGTCTGTGAAACAGCAAGCATGAAATATCGTTGTTTTTTGGTTAAATTTTAAGTTTTAATATAGTAAGATATGTAAGTGACAATATTGACTCAATCCCAAAACCAAGCGCTTACAGAGAAGTCAACTGTGAAAACGTTCAATTGTATTACTTTAAATACTTACATGGTTTATGTTTCAAACAACGATAGCGTCTATTGCTTTATAAGTAGCCTACCAATTTTCATTCCGAAGATAAAATTCACAAGCATCTACTTACACATCCTGTCAAACGACGAGTCAAAGTTTAACACGTCAAGTTAAGCCACAACATCTTACGCTAACATGACATAATGTTTGTCCAAACAGCATTCGCAAACAAACAGTAATCAGTTGTCTTGAGAAAATCAGGCTCGCCTGTTCTCACGAGCGTTGCCCATTCCGTCCGCACTCGTAAATATGTGTCGGACATTGTTAACGATAGTCCTCACTATCGGCTGTGTCGGAGTGAGGATTAGAGGTTGAACCTGCCGGTGATAAAATAGCGGGGAGTTTGGATCGAACTTTATTCGGACTTGTGACAAAGGCCCGAACGCAGCTCTTTCGTACGCAGCGGAGGATTGTGCTCGAGAGTAACTGTAGCTTACTGTTTGTTGAATTTGAAATTTTGATTTCTTTGAGTCTAACCACACATTATATCTGTTGCAAATACGAGAGCTGGTGTGAGATAGTCGGTTAGAACGTAGTTTATCAAAGTCTAGTCTGACAGGAGAATCCAAATTAAATAAACAAATGAAAACATACCTACATTTTAAAAAGAGTGATAAATTAAATACAATTAACAAGTAAAAAATATCTATAGACAAAAATGTCAAGTTTACATCGTCTTGAATTTTTAAGTACTTAGCAAATTTCATGACAGTAAGATTTTTTTTTACTTTTTCGGCTAAATCTCGTTCACCATCAAAAATTTTACCGACAAATCCAACCTTCAATTTCAATAAAATAAATACTCGTAATCTCAAAACGTAACGGACATATGTACCAAAAGATCTCGTATAAATACTAAATGTTATTTTTTATTGCACATAAATACTGCGAAAGCAAATGGAGAACGCATTTTTTCCCCGTCCCAGTGATATATGCACTTACGCAAATTGCGCGCGTAATTGCTATAAAGGACTGTGTTTTGTGAAAGTGCCGTCTTCCTGTGGGACAATATGCAACAAACACTTACTGTATACTACATTCTTGGTTCTAAATAGGACTAGATAAAAACTTGACTGAATAAATTGATTTGTTTTAAATAATTCTCTCAAGGCTAACAGTTTCACAGTCATAGTGAAATGGAAAGAAATGCAACGAATGGTTTTAATAGTCAAATGAGTTTAGAGCATGCTTGGAGCATCATGTTCTGAAGTATCAAGTTTCGGGAATTTACATTTAACACCAATTTATATTAAATAGCCGATTGTTGACATAAATACAATATGGTTTTAGATATTTTGTGAAATAACTCAGCAAGGCATGTTTTGCACTTTCAAGGCTGAACCAAACCCTAGAGCGTCAGGCAGTGCGCACTTGTTACTTTGCAAGCATTCAGGCAATTATGCAATACGGACTGGAGCTCTGGGGCCAAGCCGCCGAATGGCAACGCGTTTTCCGACTGCAAAAGCGCGCCGTGCGCACGCTGGCCCGCGCCAGGCATGACGATAGCGCCAGACCGCATTTTGTCGCACTCGGTATCCTGACACTACCGTCACTGCTAATTTTCCAAATAGCCGTGTATACACGGGTGAATTTATCACTATATGAAAGGCGAGGTGATAGATCTGCTTGGGTCACTCGAAATGCGCACAAACTATTAACAATTCCCCACAAGCTCACTAAGACAGCTAAGACAATCCACGTCGCGGGACCTATATTTTATAACAATTTACCAGACAGCATCACGGAAGCTAACAGTCTTCCGACCTTTAAAGCTAAATTAAAAAAATGGCTTATTGAGCAATGTTACTATACTATTAAGGAATTTTTAGAATATAAAAAATGTAATAATAATATATAATATAATAAACTAATAATCTTGTTAATTTAATTTACAAATGAATGTTCTATTTTTATTGTAAACATGACTTGTAATACCTTATTACCAACTAGCTGTTGCCCGCGACTTCGTCCGCGTAGAACTTTTTATCGTCTTAGAAAATGATTTCTCTCAATACAAAATTTGAACCCTCTTTTAGGGGATAATTAAAAAAAAAGTTGATGTTCATTTTCTAGTTTGTGAACAAACAGTCTAAAACCAAAGTTAAAAATCTCATACTTTAAAAATGCCTTGAAATACTCAAACTTTGAACCAATTTTAACACTCTTAGGGGATGAATTTGGAAAAACTCTGAAATCAGTTTTGTAGTCTTTTAACGTACAGAATAAGACCGAAGTTAAAAATCTCTTACTCACACTTTAAAATTTTATTGCTCGCCATTTAAAATTTGAACCCCCTTTTAAACCCCCTTAGAGGTTGAATTTTTCTAATCGCTGAAAGAACTTTTTTCGTAAACTTTTAAGTCTCTAGCTCAAAAAAAGTGTTGCCCATACAAAGCTTTCTTAACCCCCTTAGGGGTGGAATTTTCTAAAACTCTGAAAGTACTTTATTATTAATTTTAATAAGTAACATTTTGAATAGTTTTAAGTCTAGTAAAAAAAAAAGTTTTTCCCACACAACACTGGCTACCTTTCTTAAGGATCTTAAGGATCCCCTTAGGGATGGAGTTTTCTAAAACGCTGAAAGTTCTTTTTTAGTATTCTAATAAGTAATCTTTTTGCAAAGTTTTAAGTCTAACTCAAAAAAAAGTGTTGCCCATGCAAAGCTTGCTCTCCTTTTTAACCCTATTAGGGGTGGAATTTTCTAAAACGATTTGTGTTCTTTTTTTGTATTTTAATAAGTAATCTTTCTACAAAGTTTCAAGTCTCTAACTCAAAAACATAAACTTTCCCTGATAAAAACTTTGCACCCCTTTTTATCCCCCTTAGGGATAGATTTTTTCAAAACGCTGAAAGTCTTTTTTTTTGTATTTTTATAAGTAATCTTTCTACAAAGTTTCAAGTGTCTAGCTCAGAAAAAGTGTTCCCCATACAAACCTTGCACCCTTTTTTAACCCCCTTAGGGAATGATTTTTGTAAAACGCCGAATGTAGTATTTTTCATGTTCTAATAAGTAATTTTTCGTCAAAATTTTAAGTCTCTATTAAAAAAAAATATGTTTTTCCCATACAAACTTTGCACCCTATTTTACCCCCTTAGGGGTGAAATTTTCCAAAACGCTGAAAGTACTTTCTTTGTATTTAAATAATCTTTCTACAAAGTTTTAGGACTCTAGCTAAAAAAAATAGTTTCCCACATACAAACTTTGCACCCCTATTTTAGCCCCCTATTTTTAAGGGTAGAATTTTCTAAAACGCTAAAAGTACTTAATTTGTATTCTGATGACTAATCTTTCTACAAAGTTTTAAGTCTCTATTTAAAAAAAATATTGTTTCCCCCATACAAAATTTGCACCCCTATTTTACCCCCTTAGGGGTAGATTTTTTTAAAACACTGAATCTAGGTACTTTATTTGTATTCTAATGAATAATTTCTCTACAAAGTTTTAAGTCTCTATTTAAAAAAAAGTAGTTTTTCCCATACAAACTTTGCACTCTATTTTACCCCTTTAGGGGTAGAATTTTCTAAAACCCTGAAAGTTCTTTATTTGTATTCTAATGACTGATCTTTCTACAAATTTTTAAGTCTCTATTTAAAAAAAAATGTTTCCCCTATACAAACCTTGCACCCCTATTTTACCCCCGTAGGGGTGGAATTTTTCAAAACGCTGAATGTGTTTCATTTGTATTCTAATAACTAATTTTTCTACAAAGTTTAAGTCTATAGCTCAAAAAAAAAAGGTTCTCCCATACAAACTTTGCACCCCCATTTTACCCCCTTAGGGGTAGAATTTTCAAAAATCCCTTTTTATCCCTAGCCCACGTTATAAAAGCAACATACTGTGCAAAAATCAACTCTCTAAGATTAGTAGTTTCGGCTGTGCGTTGATGAGTGAGTGAGTGAGTGAATAAGTCAGTCAGGACATAGGCATTTATTATGTATAAATAGATAGAAGATAATGAAACTCCCATTCAAATATCTCAAAAAATTATGAAGCTACATCCGTTTTAATGTCGCTTGTTAGAGTGAGAAAACGATGAGGGACTGTGACGTCAATATACTCGAGCGTCATAGTAAAAAACAATCGTTTCATATGAAGGTGCGTTTTGCGGAAAAGGGACAGAACATACCCCCTCTTAAAACTTTGGACTCTTATAACTTAATCATTACCTATATAACCTCTTGCTTTGTTTTTTTCTCCATTTGACCATATTTATTTTAAATTCTTTTTCGAGAAAATACATTATGATTATTTACCATATTTTCGATTCCTGAGCTATAACCACGAACTTCGGAATTCGAAAATATTCGGGTATCTCTATCTCTATCGCACTAACCATACTCGAGTGACAGGGATGCAAATATATGAACATTGAGTATCGGTTTTCGTGGTAGCGCCGCAGGTACTTTGGCTGAATGCGCCGAGCGCGTGCCATTGTCATTCAAAAAAAACAAATTCGTGTTAATTATATTGTTCAAATTTGTTGATTTCATTTATTGAAATTACGACATAAAACGACATTTGCGCATATAAGTTCTCATATCAGAATCGAATATTTTTTTATGGTTTATATTTTAGCATTTGTCTCGTAAAGGTCTATCGTAGACGGGATTTAAATTATTAATAAGTGAAAGGCAAAGCAATTCCGCCATTTTGACGAAAATTTGACGGTTCTTATAGCTGACAGTTGGAGCAGCGTTTGATTTCAATAAAAATAAATGAAAAATTAAATGAAGTCGTATATTTCGGAAAATTAATTAACTGTCGCAGTCGGATAAAAACTATCCTAAGTTGCAGCTAGAATAATAATGTACCTATATAAAATGTTTCATATTTTTCCGTTCATGGGATGCTGAGAACATTCGAACCGCGCAAAGCTTAGTTTCAAACTGGCTGATTCTTTTTTTAATTTAGAGATTTATTATAAGTGGAGATAAAGGATGTCTATGTCTATGTCTATGTCTATGTCTAACTTCATCCATTTTTGCTATTTTTGGGCTTCCATCCTTCTGATGTTTTATAGAATATGTTATAACAGTCTGTATTAAGCTTCAAAAGGTCGACGGTGCGATTCCGCAGAGAATAATATAATTAAATCGTCACGCATAAGACGCGTCATTGCGCATAGGCGGCTACAACCACGATTTTGTCGGCTTTTTAGAAATTGTTTTATGTCTTCATGTCTAAACTTAGCTATCACAACTCAAAATGAGCCTATTAAATAGCAATAGAAAGTAATAGAAACAATAGACTAATGCAGAAATGAAACCCACTTAGGCTTTCATAAGTCCAAATCAACCCGGCATTCGTCATAGTCAGTTGACTTAACTGTCGGATACAACAGCGTGTTGTCCGAATAATGAGTTGTGTAATAAAGATGTTGACAAGGCAAAGAGATTGTTAGCGACAGTACGTTAATTATGTTGTTTAACTGTTTAATTTTTTATTGAAAGTTGCGAAGATTTATGTTAAACAGTTGTAGTTCAACTTTCAAGCCTGTGCAAAAAGAGTGATAGCTGATCATAATATATTTGCTTAAATGAGAAATATTTGGGAACAATCTTACTTTATCTTACACAAATCGACCTACTTAGCCCCAAACTAATCAAAGTCAGTAGGTAGTTTGGGTGCTACATGACGAAATACATACTTGTATAGATAAATAAATACCAACTTTAACACTTGGTAAACATCCATGATTCGGTAACAAGTATGTGTGTTCAACTCACAGATGTATGAATATAAGGAGATCGGACATGCCGGCCGATAGAGGACGCCTGTCGCAAGTACATTAACCCACACAACGCCCAAGTAATTGACAAGACAAAGCACGCACACATCTAAAACACACACACTTGTATACCTACACGCTTATTTGACAATAAACGCGCATGATATCAGGCATTTTGGGAAAAAACGTAATATTCTCTGCGATCAGCACGCGTGCACAGTATGGCAGAGTATGCCCATAGAGCTAACAGCTGCGACACGGCCGCCGGCGGCTTGTCCTCTCTCTAGTATGCTATGCTCTGAGGTTCAACTGTTCATCGCACAAATCATTTATTCATGAATTTTATAAGTTTGTATCAAAGGGGTAATCTTCCAAACTACTCAGTAACATATAGAATGTACTTCCGAGATAGATTTTATCCCGCGGCTACGAAATATGCAACTTATGAATTTTATAATAGTTCTAGTCGCAGGACTCGCAGGACAACACAGCGGCGAGGTCCGCTAAGACAAAGATGACTGACGCATTCGCTAATGATTGACTAGCGATTGTGGAGTACCTACAGACCTGAGTGAGTGCAGAGGCATTGGCCAAAGGCCTCCCCACCCGCATAGATTTTGAAATAAATCACATATGACGTCAAGTTGCGGAAACCCAGCTCGCGAAAGCCTGTAATGATTTCTAATGTAACAAGTGATGCTAAGTACCTATGCATTGGGGGTGATAGTTGAAATAGATGATGGGTGAAAGGTCGATTGAACTATTTGCCGTTGAACTTTTCCAGGCTATTTACCACGGTGGCGGCGATGCAAATACAGCAGATGCAGTTACAGGGAATCACAGGCTAATAAAAAAGAAAGAAAGAAAGAAAGAGATGAATTTATTGACAGCTAAAATAACACCACATCACAATTTAAGAGAGACACAGTACGTATATAAAAAGAAACTTAATAATTAAAAGCTTAAACTAAGATCATGTGTTGGTGGTGGTGCTGCTATAGTGGCCGCAAGTGGACACCACTCAGCATATGCTCTGACATTAAATAATGCCACAGCGCTGGTCTTCCAATGCTTAGTTTCCATAGCGTATTACCCCAACGTAACGCGCGAATGCCTGTCACCCAAGTGACCCCAGCCCAGAACACCAGGAGCGTGTATAATTAGACCATGATCTACCCTACCGTGATTATGGTCGCAGGCCTGCCATTACGGCAAGTAAGGCACCGGATGCGACGCCCCAAGCTACACTACGAGTATTCACCATTTACCTCACCCTACCGTTCACCCGAGTATACTTTAAGCTGGGGACTCCTAATAGCAATGTGTGATCAGAGGTCTGATTTACACTGGTTTTCTTGAGGTGATTTGAAATTATGTGAATGACAGCCACGGTTATGCCGGGTCGCTGCCCAAGCTGTACACTGTCATTTTTTGTCAACCGCTAATCATGGTCTAGCACGTAATAAGTAAGTAGTTTCGATACAGTACGCTTCCGTTTGGAATTTTTAGAGGGTTCCGGTTATATGGTCATATACTTTTTTTTATAAAATATCTGATACGGTGTTTTTTACATTGTCAATATAAAAAACTAACAAAAATACGCGGAAAACATGACACATCCATCATCTTATTTTTGCTAGTTTAAAGATGTTATTCCTAAGGACCAAAAAATTTACGCCGTTTGACCATAATTATATAAAATTGTGACGTTTATTTCCTTACAATTTCTATACCAACAGAGTGTGTCAAACGTTTCCTAAAAAGTTCTTGATTTCACTATCAGTCAACGTGAAGTAAATATGAAGCAGTGCATATATAGTGTGTACATGAATTAATGAAATATTTTATTTCAGGTATTCACCGACCCATAAAAGAGGTGTTAGTTACAGTAAAGAGTCGGTATGCTTTAATAGGATGACCAACGGTTTATTCTTCATTAAGATAAATGCGGGTGGCGCAGGGCCGGTCACTTTGGCACTTTTTGGGGGAGGCCTATGCCCAGCAGAGGACGTCTTTCGGCAGATGAAAATGATGATGAAGATAAATACCTACTAGATTCCCAAAAGATATCCATAGACAGAATACTGAAAATGGCATATTATATTGTTTGTATTAGATATGCGGCAATAGTACATTATTGCAGAGGCCGGGAAATTGCAATACGTGGATAAGTTGATTTGACAATAGAGACGAATCCACGAATTGCCGTTCCCGCCGAGGCATATATAATGCTTTTCTCCAAAAATGCGAGGAAATCAAATAATATTTTCAATAATCTTAAAACAGCGAGTATGTTAATAACCTATCAAGTTCCCACCCAACTTATTTTTTTAAAGTATGTACACGACATGACACGTAGTGCCAGTTTCAATTTACATACTTAAAATAATTAAAAACATTAGAATCGATCACAGTTTAAAATGTTTACTTATTAAAGTTTGATTGAAATCTAAACGTATTTAAAGTTCGTTATGAATTTTATATCGATAAATATTTTTATTTCTTCGTTTCAAACTATTTGAGACATTTTTAAAAACGTCACTTCGATCACTTACAAAAGTAAGAGTTTTGTCTATGACTTTAAAAAATACAGAAGACGCGGGAAAACTTTAGGCACACTACAAACGGGCGCAATTTGTCACACCAACTTGCAATAGTTGGAAAGAGACAGCCATACATTTCTTTCATTCTAACAATAACAAGTTGTTGTGATAAATTGCTAGGCCTTGAAACGTACGAGCATTTGGCTATTTGCAGTGATTTGCCTTAGTCAATACATATGGCTAAAAGGTAAAAAACTATACAGTAAAGGATTTTCATACATTTTCCTGGCCGCTGAAGCTGTACAATACGAGGAACTTCACGGACTATTTTTGCTACAGTAAGGCGGACATTTCCGAGCATATTGGAGAAAAATTATATTCTACTAGCTGACCCCGCGAACTTCGTTTTGCCGTACAAAATGCATGAAAAAAAACATATTTTTTTCCATTTTTCCACACAAATCCAACAAATCAACAATCATCAAAATCGTTTTAGCCGTTCTTGAGTTATAAATGGTGTAACTAAGACGACTTTGTTATATATATATATTTATATATATATATATAGATTATTAAGAAAATCTTCAGGAAGTTATAATAATACAATTATAAAACAACATTTACGAAGGAATGATATAACTAACCTACCTAAGCAATAAAATTAAAAGCTAATTTCGAATTGCCCCTTTGACCCCTCGCAGGGAACTCTAAACATCCTCAAGAAACCCTCCCCTAACAAGTAAAACCCCGTTGACCCGGCGATACAGTCGGCTGCGCACTCTATCGTAGCGAGCGCGTGTAATAATAAAGGTGAACAACTGTAATTGAGTGTACGCCACGCGCCCGGCACGCGCTATGTTTGCGATGAATCCACTTTTTGCCGTTTCTTTTTTGCCAAGTGTACCGGAAGAGGTGGAAATGATGGGTAATGGTGTATTTTCTTTATAGGTAATTTCTTATTTGCGGTAGAGTAAGTTAGTGATCGGCGTTTCCTGAAGTAATCTATAATTTATCATATCATAGTGTTGACGTAGGTTACTGGCTTTAAAATAAACCTTTTTTATATCATAGGAGATTGTATATTTTCGCATAAGTGGCTTTACAATTGTTGTTGTCACGTAAGTCGCCTGTTTGCATTCTTCAGTTTCTATTTAATTCAGAATTTGGCCTTTGCCTCAAATCGTAGCCGCGAATTGTATCGTTAAAATGGGTGTTATCATGGCCGCTGTCACTGAGTTCTAAATCTAAACGGTTCCACAATGGTATATTGATCCATGTCCAAGATTAAATATCATTTATGAAGCCCGCTATTTCACACGAACCAGCGTAAAGCTGAATGGAGATCAATCAATAACAATTTTAAATACTTAAATATGTAGCTTAATTTGTACATTAAGTACCTACTTCTTAGTTTCCATACAACTTGTTAATTTTCTAAATAAACATAATAATTTCTGTGGTACTTCTTTGTTTACATGGAACAATTATTATGTGAGTGTGACTCACTGTAAGTTTAAATTACACATAAAATACACTTCCGCCTGGCCCGTGTGTGTTATTAGGGTTCCGTACTCAAAGAGTAAAACGGGACCCTATTACTAAGACTTCGCTGTCCGTCCGTACGTCTGTCTGTCACCAGGCTGTATCTCAAGAACCGTGATAGACAGAGAGTTGATATTTTCACAGATTTTGTATTTCTGTTGCCGCTATAACAACAAATACTAAAAACAAAATAAAATATTTTTTTAAGGGGGGCTCTCATACAACTAACGTGATTATTTGCCGTTTTATAGATAATGGTACGGAACCCTTCGTGCGCGAGGCCAACTCGCACTTGGCCGGATTTTTTTTTACTCTGTGTTCTAGAATTGCCGTTTCCAATTCCTCTATTTTACTATCTACCTACAGCAGCGATATTTTGATGAAAGATAGCAAAAGGTGTATTGTTTAGATATGTTTTGTTAGTATCCTCTTTATCTGTGTTACCTATTATTGTGCCTGATATTTACACGACTATTGTTACCTGCGAAATAAATAGAATTTGCATCACTGCCCGTTTCGGCATAATTTTTCGTGGGACCGGAATTCGTTTTCTGATCAGGTTTCGTTTTGTGGAAGTATTCTAGTATAGTCATTTGCCTAAGTAAAGGTGGTTTTACTACGGAAATATTTTTACGTTTTGAGTGTTGGTATTTCAATTGTATTTTTATCATCTGTGGACATGAGTGTGTGCGTTCATAGCCTAAAGAGTCAACAGTAATATTTATCTTATAGCACAAATTCGTTAGAAACTTTCTATCATTTGGCGGTCTAATATGTATATAATAACAGTTTTTAAAGGTGTTACATACACAATTTAAAACACATATTCTTCTGAATAAGATAGTGATAATGTGTTTTCATCACACCTGCTCGTAAAGGGTGTATTATATTATAGGCAGGTGTATAGAGCAGCTATAGCCGATTTACCTCCCACGGGAGTTATGGATATTTATAACTCCCGAGGGAGTTATGAGCTTGTGTCTGATCTGATTGTTTAAAGCAAATCTAGTAGGCCATGCGGGGCCACGCCCCCTCGCCCTCCACTCGCAAATCTGTAAGTGAAGTTGTCAATTTCGTCAATTTTTGATTGGTGCGGTCGTATGAAACTTAGATTTTTCTGTCTTTTGTAGTTATTTATTTCCTCGCAAATGTGATGAAAAACATTGTGTGTATCACGGGCAGTAAGGGGATTACAAGACTTCGGCGTCGGGCTTCTAATAGACTCTCGTTAGTAAACCCCTTCTTACGGCCCTGAATGCACAATGTACAGTCGACGCCAAAAATATGTACAGTTTTCGCCTTATTACAATAAGTGCAAGTAAATATGGAATAAGGTGCAAAAGTGCAAACATATTTTTGGCGTCGACTGTAC
The DNA here is from genome assembly GCA_963854355.1 of Epinotia brunnichana. NCBI lineage: Eukaryota > Metazoa > Arthropoda > Insecta > Lepidoptera > Tortricidae > Epinotia > Epinotia brunnichana. The sequence continues at coordinate 24,392,245 of OY977946.1, read as the reverse complement.
TAAAATGCTAATGCAAATAATAAAGTTATTTTGTGGTAGTAATTTTATTGATCTATAAAATCATGATTGTGCAGGTGTATATGTATCCTGAGACTGCCCTCATATATTAAGCGTAAAAACTAAAAACCGGGGTCAAAAGCAAGCACGTCTAACAAAAACACATGCATTAAACACACATCAATAAACAACATTATTGTTAAATGACTCGCTTCGATTCATTCATTAATAACCATCTTAACATCCCTCATAATTACCAAGCACGCGCCATTTTTTCCCATCACTGGGGTCATATTGGGACTCTCAACACCAAAGAGCACCACGTAACAAAACTAAGCCATGCCAAATTAAAACTTAGAGGATGCTGATTGAATTCAAAATAGAAGAAGTATGTTTCGAGTTGATTCGCTATTGTTTTACAGTGTCGTATTATCTCCATACATTATCAGTAACTTTTTCTTGCTAAGGCGCGTGCGGCCGCGCCTGGGTGAGTTTTATGCTATTCGATGTTCACAGAACGCAGTTTTACATTTTATTGCTTGCTTGCTTGCAACGCTGATTGCTTTTCGAACGTGGCGGAAATAGTAAACTGATTTATTGATGTTTATTAGAGTAAATTAGATCTTGATGACGTTCAGGCTCGCGAGGAATTTGGTCGTATATCATGTTAATAACGCTACGTGTCAAGATTTCGCTGCATTTTATCCGTGGGCAGTGGATAAATACAGAAAAAAACATATATAAGATGAATCTATCTCCAGTTCCGTTATTTTTTATGATTTTAACCCATTTGAACCGATTTCCTTCCGAACTCCTATTTTATATTTCAAAGTCATGATTTGATTCGAATATTTTGACATCCACACGAGGAGTAAAGGCCAGGTTATATCGACCACAATTTACTGACCGCTTAAAATATGGCGCCGGCACGACGGCTGTCATCTCATAGAGAACTGTCAAACTTCCCATACAACAATTTTTCTTTGATTAGGTAGTTGAACGGCTCATAATTCTAATCTCTTTTACAAATTACTTTTTTTTATCACCATGTTATCAGACCTTATTGAGAAATACCGTCACCGTCTGCAGTGTCAAATTAAACAATGTCGTTAATTCCGACCCAAGCAACAATCCATTTATTTCGTAATTAGACTACAGGTTACAGCAGAAAATGGCCCTGATAAGGGAGATAAATACTTACCAACTCAGAGAAAACCAATGCTAATAGAAAATAGTATATTTTCAACACACCTGCTCGTAAAGTAGGTCTTATTACAGCGTATTTACACTGATAATGCAGAATATTACCCATGCCGTGCCTTTTACATTACATTATCGCACTAGTGCCTTTTCATTACATATCTTTTTAAATATTAGCAAAATAATGCAGAATATTACCCATGCCGTGACTTTTACATTACATTATCGCACTAGTGCCTTTTCATTACATATCTTTTAACATTTTAATTTTTTTTTTTTTTTTTCCTCGCAAATATTTTGAAAAACGTCGTATGAAACACGTGAGCATTGGTCATTACACTTCTCGTCTCCATTAAGCCTTCGCCTTCGGCTCAGGCTTAAAAACCGACTCGAGTGTAATGACCAACATAGCACACTTGTATCATAATGTACTATTATTGACCGTGGTCGAACTCAAACCCACTGGCCGTCGCGCATAAAGCATGCATGCAATTAATACCGCCGTTTCACACCCGGTAATTGGGGATTCAGCACTACGCGTAGAGACACCACACGACCAGGGAAAAGCGAAGCGCGTGAGGTCTTATCACTGCTGGTGCTGGGGACTACTCCCCGTTCCCTCTCATCCATGAGAGGAGGCCTGTGGCCCGCCGTGGGACGTATAATAGGCTGATTTGTTTATTATTTTATTCATCATCATCATATCAGCCGAAAGACGTCCACTGCTGGACATAGGCCTCCCCCAACGAGTGCCAAAATAACCGGTCCTGCGCCACCCGCATCCAGCGGATTTTTTATTATGCACAATTCTGTCTATTTTTGTCTTAAGGGCTCGTTCGATCTTCAAAAAAGATTTACGAATATGTTAAAGTGTGTATTAACGCGAGATGGAGGATACATTGACGCCCGGGTTGTTTTCAAATAAACTGTACTCTAGTTAAGGTAAAATTACCTTAACTAGATTACAGTTAATTTGAAAACAACCCGCCCATGTTCCCAGAAAGGGCGGGGCAGGTAGAGCAGAGCACATCAAATTTAATTTTCAGTGCTACTTCCGGCAATGGTGGGCTCAAAACGGAGAAAGTGTGATATTGCAGTGACGAGGCCAGCCAATCGCCCGCAACACACCTCAACCCGATTCCGTAGTCGAGTTGTACGACACCCACGGGAAAAAAGGGGGTGGTGCTACCACACGGGACGATTCAATATTATCCAATTTGTATATTCACTAATTGACACTCTTGTTTAAGTTCTCCAGTAATCATCTAAGTTTTGTGACGCATTGGTTTGTCAAACTGTAATGTCATGTAAACGTTTTTATCAATAAATAAATAAATCCCCAGGCAGGAAAATGGGCATAGAAGTTGCAACTCAACGAAGCTTCACTACGAATCACACTTGAAGAACGCCTGCCCCCTAGTGCTAAAGAAAAATGGGTTACGTGGAAAGCTCTAAATAGGCTGAGGACGGGAGTTGGTCGATCTAAAGATAACCTCCTAAAATGGGGAATCAGATCCGAGGAGAGCGATGCATTCTGCGAGTGTGGCACCATCCAAACTACGCAACACATGACGCAGTTCTCATTGTGTCCGGCTACGTGCACTGCGGAAGACATCTTAAAAGCTACACCCCGAAGGATAGAGGTGGCAAAATATCGGCAAAATAAAATATAGTTAAAATTATTTGATCCCTTCACACGAAGAAGAAGAGGAAGGAAAATAACTACTTTAACTAGTAAACTAACTTGCAGAGACCAGTCCACAGTTCCCATTCACAATGCAGCCCCTACTCGACACCTTACCACAATGCCCACTGGCCAACAATACCGAACGCAACCTGCAAATTGTTTACAATGAAGTAAATCAATTGCGCAGATTATTAGCCGACCTGATTTATTGCAAGTATTGCAACCACCCACAACAATACAAAACTATTTTCAACCTTACCAACATAGACATAAAGTTTCAAATATAATTAGTAGTGCAAGGAGCATTGTAAGGTTACTGCTGGAAGAATTTAATTTCCTACTTCGATTGTTGAGAGGAGATAGACGGGACGCTTTTTGATATATAGGCTAGTGCGTAGCGCGTGCTCAGTAATAGTGAATCCCACGTATTTGCCTGTTTTAATTTTGTTTTCTATGTCACTAAAGGCAAACGTAGCCAATGGATGCAAAATGGTCACCATCGCACACTCCGCGGTTCACCCGCCGCGGTTGAAACGCGCGGTTCACCCGCCGCGGTTTTTAAAACGCCCATTGTTAGGTGGCTGTATAGGGTCGCGAAGGTCGAATTCAGGCCTGTCGCACATCGACCCCGTCGACGCCACGCGTCGTCCACAACTGGGTAAACTAAATTAGGTATACAATATCTGGACGCTGTAGACCTCACGGCCCGACATCCGGACAGACATACGAAAGCATTTTTGGCCAAGCTGAAACGGAGAACTTCCTTCTCTTCGCTCGCTCATTCAACCAGTGTGAAAACCTAAGTCACTAACACAATACATACAAATTTATGTAAATATCGTAAAGACTGACATTCACACTTTATCGGTACCTACTTTTCACTCTCTTCCATCATTTTGACATGGTTAGTATTATTTCATCAGAAATTGTGTGACGTGGAATACAAACTGCCTTAGAGAGCCAGAGAGCCTTCCTTTCTAGATACTATTTTCTGTGATAAGAGCATTCCATATCTTAAATATATATTGCATTAATAAAATAAGTTTCTGTCAAAAATTTCATTTTTGGTACAAGTTTTTATCGCCGACTGTACTTTTCTGTATACCGTCATCAACTACTCATCGATTCTAACGAGCCCAAACTCGATGGGGTTGTGTCGTTTTATTGCGGAGTTCCTATGGCCACCTTCCAGCTCCAGCATCAGATCAGCTCCATGTCATCACAATATTGCATTGTCATGCGATATACATACGCAAGCAAAATTTCAGCTCAATCGGAAACCGGGAAGTGGGTCCAATTTAACTTGCAAGATTTGATTACAGACAGACAGACAGACAGATGACGGGACAGGTGAAAGTAAATAAAAGTTTGTAGTATAACAATTCTAATTTATACAAAGATCAAGACCGAGACTCGTTGGTCGGATCTAGCAATCGAGAGGAAATCTTAGATGAGACAAGCACAGAACCGTTCGAAGGGGCTTAAGTATGAAGAAGCTCAATACAGTCATACCTGTGTAAGATGTATTGGATTGAATTTTACAGTCATTAAATAACGTCATAATAAATTAAAATGATCCCCAACATTGCAGTTTAAAAAAATGAATTGTACTTTTCAGTTCCACAGATCAAGTGAAATTCAACCCTGCCATAGATTATGACATGAAAAACTTTTCGTACTTTATCTGTAGGTTACTTCGACTCACTGTCACAAGTGAAGACATAAAGACTGCAAGAGCCGCGACGTCGCAAGAAACCGTGTTTCCTTCTACGGCCCGACGCCCATTTACAACGTTTTTTCAGAACAGAGAGTCAATTTGGCTTAACACATCGCATCACAGTGTGGTTTAAACGTGATTAAAGCGACTTATTCGTCAGGAGTAGCCAACTTGCTGCCTAAACATGTCGGGTGCGATTCAACGACGCCTGTCTCACTCGCACCGTGCAAATGACAAAGAGAGACGTAGATTTTCTCGTCTCCCGTCGCATCGTCAGTTGCAGCCCCGCGTGTACAGGATCATGTACCCTGACACGGTTTGGCGGCTTAAGGCTATGCTAGACGGTCGCCAACACGTCCCTCCGACCGAGCGACCTTGGTCCGCACCGACCGTGTAGACAGTTGTTTGCGGCAAAGTTTCATACTACAGCGGTCGGTGCCGACCAAGGTCGCTCGGTCGGAGTGGCATGTTGGCGACCGTCTAGCAGAGGCTTTACCCGCAAGTAGGACTTGTGCTCATATTTCAGCACTCGTTGTCGAAACCGTTGACAGCGCTCAAATCTGACAAAATGAGCTACGCGGTCCTGTGGCGTTGCTTATGGATAAGCGACGCGTGCCCATTTCCCATTTCCAGCGTCCATTGCGTCCGCGCTGCCGAGACGCTGCTTGTCGTATGAGTAAGGGAACACATCCTGTACATAAACACTCTTACGCAACGTCATATGTTTGTGTTTGGACGACTACTGACGCGATCGCCGCGACAGCGAACGCCGCGCTTATGCATAAACGCATCCTAACCGTGTCGCAAAACCTGGTCCGGTACTTATTAGACCACGATAAGATTTGGATTTGGCATAGGCGTTTTACGAATGCGACTGCCATCTGACCTTCCAACCCAGAGGGAAAACTAGACCTTATTGGGATTAGACCGGTTTCCTCACGATGTTTTTTTTTTACCGAAAAGCCAATGGTAAATAATTAGTACATAAGTTCCGAAAACTCTCTGGTACAAGCCGGGTTTCGAACCCCGCTGAACAGCCGCATGCCTGAACCACTAGGCATACCTAAGTGTCAGAACGAGAGCTCAAAACACAGTGAAATCACATTGTGACGCGAAGCAACGAAACAAATTGATCGAATGGAGATAAATTTGAAACCAATAGGCCTGACCGATTAAGGAGCGCTGACCGCGGTGTACATTACAAATTATTTTTAATTAAAGCAGCAACGAATGTCTTGGAAAGCAATAAATGTACTGGAAGTGTGTTACGCACGATTTAAAGTGACTTGGAGAAATACACTATGTGATATAGGTATTAGGATGTAGTTGTAGATACAATCTCAATAGTGAAGCAGGAATCTGTGAAGACAAAGATTTTGAGACAAAAAACTTTGTACAATAAAAACATTGTACCTACCTAACTCTAAAAATTTATACACGTCCTACACAAATATACGGGCAAGCGTGTAAGTACCCTGTTTTCAAGATCACAATACGAGTATAATAGTAAAAATAATCTCACATACATACATAGACCCTGAAAACATTACATACACTCCTTTTCGTTAAGCAGTCGTGTAATAAATTGGGAAGTTTAGATACACCTGCATATGAGTATATGAAAATGTTGATAAGGTAGGAATACCATTGTCGGTACAGTCACGTCTATAAATATGACTGTAATCGGTGTGGAATGAGTTGAAAATTGGATACATATTTTAGGAGCTGACCGTACCGCTTTTTAATAACTAGAAAGAAAAATAATAAGAATAAGAATTAGTAGATTGTACAACAAGTGCATAAAACGAGCCATTTAACCTGAGATGTTTATATCCACCCGAGCCACCGGCGAGGGTGGATAGTTATGTCGAGGTGTTAAATGGCTAATTTATGCCCGAGTTATACACACTGCTTTTCACTTCGATTGCGAGAAAATAACAAATAATTGCAAAATAAAATAAAATAATAGCTCATTCCTGTCACTTAACTTTTTAAATTTATAATTTTTAATTTTCGAGACGTGATATTAGACTTAGGTACTTCATACTGCCAAGTCATTTAATGGTTTAATACGTGTTATAATAATAATTGACTCCTATTTTATCTGGTTTTATTAATCTAGTAATGGAAAACACGGATGTGAAATTAATTAAAGCAAATCAAATCAAATGACAAGTTTATTCTACGAAGTTTTATTGTGTGTGTGTGGCTTAGGACCGATTATCTTAGTCTTTAAAACAATTTAACTTTGTGCACTAGAGCATAAAAGTGGCATTTTGTGCAGCGCAGCATACATCCAGCACAAAGGCGAACTTTGCGAGCATGAGAACTGAAAAATTTATTTTCCATAATTTAAAAGTACTTAAAACAACAATTTTCTTAGGTACAGCGACTTCCACACTAGGCACAGCCTGTATCCCCAGTCAGCCAGCCAGCCAGCCAGCCAGCCAGCCAGTCAGCCTTTGTCGTAACTGTTACGTTTAATCTTATTTAAAGCTTTATTGTGATCATACTGTAAAAACGAAGTACTTATGGTAGTTTGCTTTATACGATATATGCGAATATGTGAAATTTAAGTGGAAATTTATCATAAGTCGTCCTTAGACATAAGAGTTATAATGTCCTATGGCTACAAAAGACGTCTCATTACATTTAAAACGTGACCATAAAACTTATCATAGGTACTAGGGCCTCTGTTGCGACATCGTTACGTTGATGTGTTGTTAAAGTACAACACATACAAGCACATTCTAATCTTATGTAAATCGTAACTAGATATTCCAATTAAAACGAAAACGGTTTCTCCTTAGACATAGTCCTGGTTGACCTCAGCTAAGAAATCGTAACGAGCCTCCGAACCGGACGTGGCAGGTGCTACCAGGGTTCACGCGGGTTCACTCCCCCCCTCCCACCCCTCCAACCCCCCAGCATCCGTGCAAACCCGTTCCTCTAATAATATAACGTAGAAATGAAAGATTAATGAGAACAACCAGTGCACGCCTCTTTCACTTGTTTTAGTGGTGGCTGCTAGTGGTTATGAAAAAGGTCGATATCGAGTTTCGTATTCTGAATTTGCAGTAGGTACAACAGGTGTGACGATTATCACAAAATTAGCCATATTCGTGAAAAACCTCGCACTACACATTACATTTGAAATTATTTTCATATTTTTTTTGCATAATACCAGTTATATGGGCTTTCACGGATTGAATAAAAACGAATCAATTACTGTAATTTTTTTAAGTTTTCCTTTCAACATGTTAATTATAAGTACACAAGTGTTAATAAAACGCCTAAAAAAAGCTGATAAATACGATTAATGTCTTCAATTGACAGTTCAATAGACTGGCTGTGCCATATTAGATATTTCAGTAAGACGTATACCTATGTATTTTGAAAAATCTAAAAAACTTGCAATATTAATTTTACAAAAAAAAACACATACTTAGTCTTCAGTCTATATTTACAGCTTTGTGAGAGTTTAGTTAGAGTAGTTAAGTTAATGGTACTTATTCGAAATTGTATGTGATGCATATAAACGCCTGAAATATTCTATGTCTTCTTCAGTGGAGATTTTTGACTGCGTATCTTTAGTACAGTGTTTATCAACCTTTGGATCGCGACCCCTACGTATTTTGAAAGGGCTAGCAGCTGCTTGTATTTGAAAAGTTAAATGAAAAGTCTTGGATATTTATCGTAAAAAGGTTGCAAACACTGCTTTAGTATAAAATATCGAAAACATCGATAGTGCGGGCCCCACTCGCGATCGCAATGAAGACCGCGAAGATAAAATATTAGCCGCGCCCGCGCCGGTAGCCCGGACACATCCTCGCTGTCACACTGCTTTAATTACCGTCCGTTGCACATTCTTATACTTATAACAATAACTATTGTCTGCCCGGGACTTCGTCTGCGTGGAACTCGTTAATATCGTTACGCCATACAAACTTCTGTCCCCTATTTCACCACCTTCAAAAATTATTTCTGGGATGAAAATATGCTACATATGTCCCCCTTCACACCATCACCCTTTTCCACGCAGAGACGTTATATCGATCACATACTGCCTGTCAAAATGTCTCTTAATGTCAATGAATCAAGACTGACACTTGATTGTCACTTTTCAACTGCTATCCTGGAAAAGGGTTAATCAGACAGTTACTTTCGCACTTATAATGTTATATAATTAATATGGATGTACGTACATAAAGTAATAAATACCGTATAGAATGTATAGATTCTGGTCCCATTCAACACGCACCAAAGACATATGGCGTTGATATGACTATTGATGACCAACAGTTAAATACCGAGTTCAGTTAGAGTTAGTTTACACTCAGCCTTAGCCAAATAGTTACATTACTAAAACGAGACAGATAGAGTAATTTTTTGAATAACTTGATATTGAGGATTGTTTCATTCAAAAGCACTAAAAGCTTATCTAGTTTACGTATCTCAGTTAGGTAGGTCACTGACCGGTTTAGATCGAAAATAATGAATGTAGGTACCTAGGTAATTAAAATGAATAAAGAAGGAACCCTATATGAAATGCGCCCACACTAGAGGCAGATTAAACATCATCCGTCAATGCTTCATCTACCTGATCTTCTATTTCAATGATCTAGATCCTTTAATTGCAGCGCTCTGTAACCTATCCTATCCCCAGTAAGCTGATATAATTGGGTACAATCGCACCGCTACCACAGCTCTGCTCGTTCCAAAATAGCGCAACAATATGATCGAAGGTGAAAATACGCTTGCGATTTTGAACTTCATCTCAATGTCATAAGATGGAAAATAATATAGCTGTTTGTTACTAGTTAGAAGTTAGAAGGCTAAGATATGGGCTCTTATGTCGTAATGTAATTGGATGGTGAAGTGGTATCAAGGGAGGGTAATTGTTTTCTGTCAAGCGCCTGTACTGCCGAGGCTCCTTCGTTCTTCCGGCTGCCCGCACAAAACGATATGGATTTAATTGTAAATAGAAAATGTAGAGCTGTTCAAAGTAAAAATGTTAGGTTTATTAATCATTGAAAATAGATTCCTCGAATTTCATTAACTTTCGTGTAAAATTTTTAACGATTTACGGCGAAAACAGTTTGCTCAGAAATTGATTAAAAGAAACTAAAAGTATTTTTTGGGTTGCATCAATGGCACCCGGCTAGTATTTTTTTTAATCGCCTGTATTTTTTTTGTGTGTTTGTTACGTGATAACTCCGTAATTTATGACCCGATTTGAAAAAATATTTCTTTGTTTGAAAGCATATACTTCCAGATTAGTCCTGTTGTCACCAAAATCCAGTTCTGATGATTGGATCCTGGGTAAATTGAGGGAGCTCTTCAAATTTTATAGGCAAACTTGAAGCAATTTGGCTAGGTACTGATTTGAAGTCGGTTAAAACTTTGTTTTTAAAGTAAATTATTTACACTACGACGGAGGAAGCATGCAAACGGGTTGCCTGATAGCAGGCCTGCAGACATCGTAGCCTATGGACTTTAGCTACTACTACAGAGGATTCACAAGCACGTTTGTAGTTTATTGTTTATTGTTTGCAGATTCGTTCTCGTGACAGCTAGACACAAACGCAGGTGCCTCACTCTCAAGAGTCTCAAAACAACACACCCTCGGGAGCCCTGGAGACCTTACTAAACACCAGGAACAGAACACCCATACCTACTAAATAAGTACCAACTGGTCATACTTGTTACGGATGCGGTCTTCTGTGATATGAAGGTACTGCACAAAATGCTCCAAACATGAGTGGAATATAATCGGTATAGCCAGAAACTAAAAGGTATGTAATTTAGCTTCTATAGTATTTGCATTCTGACACAGATGTCATCCCAGTACAAATTATGTCATCATTGACGTTTATTGTACCAGGATGACAGCTGTGTCAGAATGTAAATAGGAATGCCTAATTTACAATAAACACAATACAATACAAATACCTAATATGTATTGCACAAAATAATATAGCATAATCAACACAAGTAGAGGCAAACAACAGGACGTCTTATCGCTAGAGGGCGATTACTTCCGGACAACCTGAACTTTTTTTATTTTTTTTTATTTATATATTCAAATTACATCTTAAAAACATTTATATTCTCGCCAAACTGTTACGTTTGATGGCGAGACGCGCTCAGTTTTCATACAACTTAACCTATTAAACTCATCTTGTATAAAATAAAATAAATTAATTTTACGTTCTAATATTTGCCCAAAATACAGAATATTCACTTTGTATTCTCTCTCGCTTCCTATTGAACTTTCTTGCCAAAATCCACGTTCAATCCTAACTCTACCAATTTTAAGAGCCCACGTACAGTATACTCCACCGTCATAGCTCCCGAACCATAACTCACTCCAGATTCGCATTTTCACCGAAGCAAAATTAATTAAAACCTGACCACTATATTTCATCCACATTCCTCTACGGTCGGTTGGTTGCTCTAGTGGGCGGTCGTGTGCATCGATCTTTGCTTTTTACGCCATCTCGTATGTTAATTCGCAATTAATAATTGTTACGCTACATCTCTGCAGCTAACTGGGTGTACGGTTATGAGGGGTAGGTCATATGTATGTAGGAATGAGAGCGTGCTCAGTCGTTGACCGCTCTTTTTTCGCTCGAAGATCCGCTTAGATCTTAATTGCTGCTCACACAGCTTCACTTTATAACACGTGATCGATCAATCTTTTAATAAATTGGAATAAAAAGTGTTGTGACTTGGCTTATTAGCACTTTCCTACTGATATCGCGGTGGGATAGTATCGTTTCTCAATTGGAGACAATCTTTGCTTTATTCGATTTGGGGTTTTGACCATTCCTTAAATCGATAAACAACTTGGTCGATTGTTGGATAGAGAAAGATGTATGATATAGATAAATAATTATGGGAGTTATGTTCTTAGAAATACGGCAAGGGATAGCCTTAGGTATCTTTACTCCGCAATATGGAGGTAGTAGGAGATCCGAAAAATTTCAGAATAATTTTGTGGACCACAGTGCACGTCTGATTATCTTCTATATGTATTTGTTGTATAATCTCTACATTTTCTTCTTTTTAGGGTTCCGTACTCAAACTAGGCACTATAAGCTTAATAAAGCTTGACAGCGGAGTCGTAGTAATAGAGGCCCGTTTTAGACTAGTGCCTAGTAAATTTATATTAGTTTTGCATGATTGAGTAACTAACATCCTTACATCTACTCGTAAACATCAGAACAGGATTGTCCTATAACATTTAGTTATTTGCTTTTTTTTAATTATCTATAAAAAGTAGTATAAATAAATCACCATACATCTAGACTAGACTTCCACAAGCGTTACCGACATTCACACTTCGTGCAAATTCGCGAGTGCGTAGACCACGAAAGCGTGACTATGGTCGTTACAATTAAAGATGGTACCGATCATGATAAGCCGTAGACAATAGGCTAAAGTCTAACTCTATCTCTGCCCTTGTGCATTGTTCAAACTTAAGAGGTCGATGAACTTGCTTAAGTTAGCATTTGTAATTAAAGGAGTGCAAAGTGTACTTTTCAGTTATTAGTACCTGCATAAAAAAATTGCTTGGAAAAAGAAAGTACCTTGTAAGGTATTTTTCTGTTCTGGACGGATTCTGCTCTTTCAGTGACATTATAATTTTCAAAATAACTTTTTTTATGATATCTAGAAAATGGAAAATATGGGCCTACAATCTCAAGTTGTCTCATTGTCAACACTACGGAAAGCGGTAAAAGTAGCTATGGTAAGTGTTTAAAATGGTTTACCCTGGTTTTACCGACAAATATTTCATCGAATGCATGGTTCGCCGAACTTTTAGTCCATCGAAAACAGTTTTTTTTTTCAAAAACAGTTAGCTTTTCATAATTGTTATAAAACACACCTAACCTAACCTGACCTAATAATGGGTTCTACACAATTACCTTATAACAACACCTAAAATAGTATTTTTCACAATCGTGTTATAATAGAGAGCTTTTTAGTCGAGTACCGTGTTTAGGCCACGAAGCTTGCTGAGTGGCCTAAGTAAGGTACGAGATTAAAAAGCTTGATTATAACACTATTGTGAACAATACTTTTTGTACGAGTTCATTAAAATTAATTTTCTACGAGTCAACTGAACTAATTAAACAAACTCGATACAGTTGAAACGAAGTGCAGCCTATCGCTCGTACGCTCGTTGATATCTTAAAAGACATGAACGAGCGTACGACATCAACGAGTAAACTCAATAATCAAAGCGATTCTATTGGTCCAATTAATTACAGTTCGGTAAAGCAGCCACGTGATTGGTCGAATTTATTGTAGTTCTATTTTCAAATTTTTTTCGGTTGTCTGGAGCGTATCGAAACAGTTATTTCGATTGTTTCGACAGTAACATGGACTACAACTATGAAAAGAGTGACGTTGCAGTATTCTCTATGAAATCTTAATACACAGATTTTAATCGACGAGTACAAAAATACGGTTTCTGAGAAGAAAAATGCATTCGGTGAAACGTTTGTCGATAACTGCAACTTAGAAACGTTGAAAAACCCCCGACATTTTCATTTCAAAGTGCAATATCTCAAAAACGGCTGAACCGATTTTGTTGAAACGTAGCTAAGAACCACCTCGATCACATCAGCTTTCGGATTAAATAAAACCGCTTTCAAATCGGTCCATTCGTTTAGGAGCTACATGCCACAGACAGACACACACACACACACACACACACACACACAGACAGACAGACACACAGACACGTCAAACTTATAACAACCCCTCTTTTGCCGTCGGGGGTTAAAAAATGCATTCGGTGAAACGTTTGTCGGTAAAATAAGGGACTCTCCTCTATAGCAGAAATACATAACCCAGAACAAGAACAACTTGTCTTCTTCTTCTCAGTAGTATCCTGGGGGTCATGACTACCACAGAGGTCTTACACCCAAGCCTGTACTCTGTTTAGAGTTCTTTACCTCTCTTCCCTTCCAAGTGACCGACCATTATCAATAAAACTAGTTTGTATGAACAAACAAGCAAAACACGTTACGCTTCCCAGGACTATATTGGTAATAGTTATCTTACTGCTCTAGTGGAGGACGGCATGTATGTAGGATCACGACATGTACTTCATCATCATCATCATAACCGCCACTGCTGGACATAGGCGTCTCCCAAAGAGTGCCACAATGACCGGTCCTGCGCCACTCGCATCCAGCAGACTCCCGCGACCTTTACCATGGCATCAGTCCACCTTGCGGGGTCTACCCACGCTACAACTTTAAATTTAAACATTTTTTCCTTGCCGGAAAGGAAAACACGTTCAACCCCGATCACTGAGAAATAATTTTACAAGTGAATGTATTATTACAACCTAACTGAATAAAAGATAATAAATATCAGCTCGCGCACTGATTCATAATGATAACTCTTATAATACCCCATACAAGAAGGCATATATCAGTGTAAGACTTTCATTACTTAAGGCGTTAAGTTTCTAGCTGTACAGCGATCGCATAGTGGTCAAATTAATAGCCAGTCATTATGCTAAAGACGTCAGCCCGTCAGGTGGTTACTTTAATTAGAGAAGCGAAAGTGTTTATCTTTTGTTGCGTTCACGGGATGCGGTGTCAATGACTCTAATAACATACTGAAGTGGGTGTTTACAATGTTGTTATTGTACTTCTCCGTTTTAGCGTGAGAATAAATAATTACGGGAAATAAATATCGAGTAAGTATTTAGGTCTATAAAAGCAAAACGAATCATTGCTCGCTAACTGAAGTCAGTGATACTGACAAATGAAGATCATAAAACAAAATGATTAAAAATTGTAATATTTTTTGTGTTTTTCAATACATTTTTTTTTAATAAAAGACTGGTAATTGACCTTAGACCTGATGGTAAGCGACAACAGAGCCTAAGATGAAGCTCACTGGTTTGGGAATAACCTATTCACTCTTATTTTGATAATTTTCACCCCGTTTTAAAGTTTCTATTCTTTTTCACTATTTTGCTCAGATAATTAGATTTAGATAGAGCTTAGATATGTCAAATTATTTTGTACCTACCCAGTTAGCTACTGGGTAGCAGTTAGCGTGCGTGACTCGTCAAACAAAAATTAACTATCCTTTTGTTTTGTACAGATATTAATGTTGTTGAGTGGTGTGCGCAAAAAAACTGCCATGTAAATCTTATGGTTAAATCAATTCCACATGACTCTTACTTAGGTTAACATTATTGAACAGATAAACCCAAATATAATAACCTCTATTTTACACGCACCTCGTGTCACAATGTATGTATATATGAGCAAGGGATAAGAAAATTGTTGTTGTTGTGTTGGGAAAAATTATCCTAACTAAGCAAGTTAGTTTTTATCAGGCGTGAGACAGAACTCTATCTACCTACAACCACATATTTGAATTATGAATATAATAATTGTTTACCAAACACTAAACGCGACCCGCGTTTGCGCATAACCGGAGCAAGGTCCATTCGCGGCGAATATCTATCATTATAAATTTCTAGCCGCTAACGGCGCACGCGCACGCGACCTCGCGCAAAGACTATCAGTTTCCCTGCTAGATGTAGAAAAGACAATTTGTTCAAGGGCGTCCCAAAATGATACCACTGGTACCTACTTGCCAACACTGTACCTCTATATTGAATCAAGCACCAAACTATCTTCTATAAAACGTGTACAAAAATCAAGTAGGCCAGAGGTCATTATATTCAAGAATCGACGCGAATCGAGCGAATCGAACGTTTATGTAAATTGGCACACGGCTGAACACAATTATTCGCCACACACACTTATTTTTGTAGTAAAAGCCTTTATGAATCTTCTAGGGAAAAGGTAGGTAATGAGGTATTTCTAACCAGAAATAAAACTTATGTAAGAAAATTTTAAAAAGTTTTTTTAACGTATATTTCTGACATAATGATAATCTAACATAATGAGACACTCATTTAGTGAAAGGTATAGAAAATGCTACTAAAATTTAACATGAAATGGGATTCTTAGTTTCAACATTGGCTGAGATCCTGTGACTATTTCCAAAGCGAGCTGAATATCTTGGAGACGGCTGCTTTTATTTCCACCAAACATAGCTAAGAACCATCTCGACAGCCAAGGCTTTCGCTAAAAAAAGTCTGCATGCTGGTATAACATAAAACTTTGTCATCATCATCATATCAGCCAAAAAATGTCCACTGCTGGACATAGGCGTCCCCCAAAGAGTGCCAAAATGACCGGTCCTGCGCCACCCGCATCCAGCGGACTCCCGCGACCTTTACCAGGTCATCAGTCCACCTTGTCCACCACTGGGGGGCCTACCCACGCCTCGCCTTCCGGTACGTGGTCGCCACTCGAGAACCTTTCCGCCCCAACGGCCATCGGTTCCACGTGCAATGTGCCCCGCCCACTGCCACTTAAGTTTAGCGATTTGATAAAACTTTGTGTACCTACATAATCGGATGCCGTTGTGTATACAAAGATACATGTTATTCCAGAATGCCGTTTTAAAGTGAAAACCAAACTACGTTTGTACAGAGAGTCAAGCTTCCTGGGAATCCCGAGGACTCTTTAACATCTGGTTAAAAGTGTAAGTTATATCTAACGATTTCACACATTATCCGAATCAATCACGACAAAATCTAGCATAAAACTGATGATGATGTCGTCCTGACCGATTTCAGCCACAGCGACTGTGTGTTCTGGCTTTGGTATTAACAATTATTATTACCAGAGTGTTGTTCTTCTACTCTCTGGTGCGCTCTCAAGTGGCTTAGGTACGTATCTTTCTCACAAAAGTGCGCGAGCGCACTTGGTGGCAGTTAACACCCCACCGACGTAGTTGTAAACTTGTAACTGATGGCTGCTGTGCTTTTTATCGAGCTCGTTGCGACGCTCAGTTTCAACGCATAAAACTACCTAAGTTCTTCAATCCATACTTCCAAATATTATAAATGCGAATGTTGCTTGTTGGTTGTCTATCTGTTACCTTTTCATGTTTAAACCGCTGAACCACTTTAGTTGATAGGGAGATAGCTCGAGTCCTTTTTTTACGTAGGGGAAAATGCATTTACGCATCCCGTCCTGTAGGTATAAACTACCAACGAGATCCACGTCCGCCTTGTAAAGGGAGGGGTGATTCCCATCTGCCAACCTATCCAAGTCCAACCCAGGTTTCATATGGAACCTAAGTCGGATAGGTTGGAAGATGCTGGGAATCACACCCTGAGTAGTGATACTTTTTATCCCCGAAATCATCGTCAAAAGGTGTGAAATGGGAAGCAAACATCGGCTAAGGCGAACGCGATTATTGAGTTCTACGCGGACGAAGTGGCTGGCAGAAGCTAGTTACTCACTACTACTGTCAGGGGCGGTTCACTCTGTGATTCCGTCGCGCCGCTACAAGTACATGCCGGCGGCCGCCAAATTGGTGGCCCATTAGTAGCTGCCACCAAAGACTGTAGTCTTACATATACATACTGAGATAGACAGGCAACTCGACCAAATTGAGAAGGCATTTAATGCTTGCGTATACAGGCGCCATCTCTTCTGCGGTAGTTACAATTTTTCTTTGAATGTACAAAACATACAAAAAGTGCGTCGGTCGTAGGGATTGAACCCCGGATCATCGACTCCAAATACCACCGTATGTACCCCTAGGCTACTGATGCCTTGTGACAATACGGCGAATTTTGAAATACCTTGACAGCCTAGCCTAGCAATCGCTAGAGCTTCAGAGAGTTCGCCAGCTATCAAGAAGGTGGCACTGTTTTCAATAAGAAACTGGATTAGCATTAAGTTCTAAGTTCGCATAGCATGGCTGCCACGCGTTGGGACAGGACGCTCGCACGGGTCGCAGCGCGTTGCATGCGATAGAACGGGATGGCCACATTTAGGCACGTTTGGTGTACCTAAACAGGGAATTTGTTAACAGAGAACCTTCTGTACGTAGTACTATTACTTATTCTGTGCTACTGTAGTGCTACGAATGTTATTATTGACCGAGAGAGCGAAGCGTTATGCGTATGTATGGCTGGCTGTAGACGGCAATTAATAATCTCCTCTACAGATCGCATTTGTCAACCGATTCTCATGAAATTTTGTGAGCAGGTTCTATGATAGTTTTTAGGGTTCCATACCCAAATGGTAAAACGGGACCCTATTACTAAGACTCCGCTATCCGTCTGTCACCAGGCTGTATCACACGAACCTTGATAGTTACAGTTAAAATTTTCACAGATGTATTTATGTTGCCGCTATAACAACAAATAAATACTAAAAAACAGAATAAAATTAATATTCAAGGGGGCTCCCATACAACAAACGTGGTTTTTTTGCTCGCTTTTGCGCGATATTGATAACGGCAACAGGTAGACGCTTGAAATATTCACAGAATATTTAGTTATATATTCACTTTAAAAATCAATTATTAAATTAAAAACAAATATATTTCGTGCGCGAGTCCGACTCGCACTTAAATTGGCTGGTTTTTTTTTAAACACAGGCTCACGATTTCTAGCAGCTGAAAGAGCCACTACCACTAGTTGTTATGATATTCCAAAACTTACACGGGTTATTACAGACAATAAGCGAGTTATTTAATTATTCTATTATCAGGAATCCCAGACGTCAACATTACCTCTGATAACGCTGTGAGTCATTATAATGTGTTAATTCGTCAAGATAAAAAGTCTATTGAGACTTGGGCAAAATATAATTTCAGCATGTAATGCCTACTTTACTATCTGTGCGTGAATAAAAAGCTGAAAAAGTTGTGCAATAATTTGTCACTATTTTATACAATTCCGGAATGCGCCATGTATTAATGTGACAGTGGACTCTTGTTGATCAATGTGTTCTCATAGTGCCTAGTAATGTAATGAGTGCAAAATTGAACCTCTAATTCTAATTGAAAACGTACCTAAGTGCACCGAACAAATGGTGCTGTTCTAGTTAAATAAAACTTCTTAGACATTTTTCTCGAAAGGTTATCGAGTGGCGACCACGTACCCGGCAGGCGCAGCGTGGGTAGGCCCCCCACAAGGTGGACTGATGACCTGGTAAAGGTCGCAGGAGCCTCATCCTCAGAAAATTATTTCAATTATAAAACCTATCTGACGTCCTGATCCGGGAACTCGTACTTAACCCACACCCATCTAACACCCACCCACCCATCCCCCACCCATCACCCATCTTTAAAGCTCATACAGACAACATAGAGACAGAATCACTTTGGCATTTTAACCATAAACGCCTCGGCGCTGTTTCTGACTCGAGTGTATCGAGCGTTGAAACAAATTATATGGCACATTCGATAGTCGGACCAGCTTAGCTACTCTGGCTAGCATTGTCACGTTTCTGTCGAACATAAAGCATGCGTCTCTTATTAGCAAGTATGTAGGCAGGAGCGGGACGAATTCTGTACGTCCGATATAAACGCAATCATGCAGATTATGGGAAATCGGACGTATATTGCGCCATCCTAATACCTACCGCTGAAACTTCTGAAACAATTCTACTCTATGCCACCATTACATAGCGCGTTCAGATTGCACCGTGCTCCGCGCGCCATCTATAGATCACTGCGCATGCTCTCTAAAACTATCCCATTTACAAAACGATCCATCTAACACTCCCACACCAATCAAATCTCAACTTTTACTACGACATCTTAGGGTTGCTTTTCAGTTGACCGCGTATAAAGAAATCAGTATTTTTTCGAGGATGCGGTGGTCGTAGTTGACTACCATTTGCCGTATTTCAGCGGCGCTCGCGCATAAATTCCCGCACTCTTGATTAACGCTATCGCGTCGGAAGTTCGGTCTTTCGACGTCAATTTATTAATTCATTAGTTAAATACTCGCTTATCCGGTGGATTCGGACACGTTAATTAGATTGCTGATTGACTGAATGCGATGTTTGGCAAACAACACAGTTTTACATGTTTAAATAAGGTGCTTTCACACAACAAGTCTATAAAAAACAATGATATGTAGAATTAAAGAAATATTTGGGGGCAAATACACAAATTAACCATCTCAAACTAAGCAAAGCATCGACGAAGGTATACTACTTAACATGGATAAAGTTACGTAAGATAGATAAATAAAGAAAACCTCCAAAAATCGAGAACAAATACCTACTTCTGTTCAGTACTCAAATAAGTATCCATACTTTGGGATTCGGCCCAGAGGACGGTCTCTGGGCCGAATCCCAAAGTATGGATACTTATTTCACATCAGGAAAGGTCATTATCAATCAGCTTAAGCTAAACTAATCGTGTACTCGTATCGTTATCTAAATCAGATGTTGGTATCATACTGCAGCCTTTTCCTCGGTCTATATCAATATATTTAAAACACAAAATACATAGTTAAATAGGTACATTTCTGTAGAAACAAGAAATAAATATACCTACCTGATGCCAGGGATTGTAACCGGTTATTTTTTGTATAAGAACTGTAACCGGTTTTTTTCGTTCTTTGTTAATTATTTCATTTTCTAATTGGGCAATCTAATAATACGCACTCGTTACCTCAAAACACAACTGAGTCCTACATATGAAGTATAAAATAGTTCGAGATATGTGGTTATTTCGAGGTTTTTGAAAAAAAAACCGGTTACAATCCCTGCCTAAAGCTAAAGGTTAAGGTTGCCGGAGTCCGCTGGATGGGGGTGACGCAGGGCAGGACCGGTCATTGTGGCACTCTTTGGGGGATATGTATTTAAGAGAGGTAGGGCACAGCGGAAGGTCATCTCGCTCGTATGTGGAGCAGCCTAACTGGGGAAGTACCTCCACCTTACAGAAGACCGCAGCCATAATAGCACCACTGCTTTGTACTGTTGCTATTGCATGCTATGAAGCATGTGGTGTTATGTTCCTGGTGGTGAGTAAGGTCGCCAGAGCTCCCTAGGATGCATTGTGTTGGGAGTGAGGGACCTGCATGTTTCTATCTGCCAACACAGCGAATCCTCAAGTGAATAAAGGGTCGGCAACACGCTTGTGATTCTTCTGGAGTCACAAGTGTCCATAGGCTACGGTACCAGCTTAACATCAGGCAGGCCGTAAGCTTGTTTGCCACCGTCGTAGTATAAATGTCTAGAATTTGAACTATTCGTTTAAGAACTATTGTCCTTCAAAGTTCCTTAGTTTTGTCACTGACATACTCACTCACTTATTGACTTATCATGATCAACATAATTCTAAGGTACTTCTAGCAGACCCACAAGCTCCAAATTTTTAACATAATTAGTTCTTAGCCTATCCATTCATAATAAATACGTAAGTTTGTGATCATGTACAAGTGCATGCGATTACAAGGTTTCTTTTGCGGTTCCATCCTGCAAAACTATACTAAACGTTATTTGCGGTTGGTAAAATTACATTTCCATACAAAGTTGATAACACAATAACCTACAAAAAGAAATGAGATCCCATAAAAAAACATTCCATGTAACAAAAAAGGCCAAGTCTCGAAACTCTTCCACCGTAAAAAGTTGTGAGATATTTCGTAGAGCCAAGTCAGGCATTCTTATTAATCATTATTTGCTGGCTAAATAAAATGTTGTGACTTGGCAATTACACAATACTACTCGTATACTACATAGTTTTAGGTATGCAAAAATCAATAAATTGGTCAAAGTATACGGAGACCATAGGGCTGGCTCGTTCCTTGCCCAACGGATCGGCATAGCCATACAAAGAGGGAACGCAGCCAGTCTTATGGGAACCCTTTCCGCAGGGATCCGACCTTGGGGACCTCTTTTGATTAAATTTATGTTATTCCTAATTTTAGGTTTATTTAGTTTATTTAAGTTTTTACTATAGTTATGTATTGTAAGTAGGTTTTTAACTGTCATATTATGACTAACCTATCGTATTGTCATTGTATTTAAAATAGCTTTCTAATAAATGCAGTGAAGTTGTGTGATTCCAAAGTTGCAGAATTTTATTTAGCAAGCAAATAAAGTTTAAGAAGAATGCCTGACTTGGCTTTACGAAATGTCTCACCACTTTTTACCGTAGAAGAGTTTCGAGACTTGGCGTATTTTTTACATGGAATGTTGTTATTTGGATAGAATTATCTTGATGTCGCGATTCGTAGTAACTAAGCGTAATCAGAGCTCTAGTTTCATTAGGCGTGACGGGTGAGTTGAGGTGCATTAGCGCCAGCCCTGATCACAGATACATACCCCTGCTGGGATTGAAACCAGGATCGTCAGCTTCGCAGGCAGGGGCACTTCTAGTTCCGCCTATGCTAAACTGGCTCAAAGTAGTCAGTAACTTTATAAATAAGTTGTACAAGTTTTAGTTAGTTGTCGTCAGTTTAGGCCACTGGTTTAGGTTAACCCTTTATTAGCAATCTTGGAAAATTAACTGTAGGTATGATCAAAGTTTTAAGGTTGATTTTCCATTATACAAGCGAAGGAGACGCAAGATCCTGAAAGAGTGCATTGTGTCATGGCATGTGACGTCATTGTGTGAAGTACTGCACGCATGGAATGAATGGCAAATAATCGTTATCTTTGATTGCGATAATTCCTGTCTGTTGTAAGTGGACCTTTAACGACTTGCTGCGGAGTTAATATTAAATAAGCACAATTTTATTAACAGTAAAATACAGTACACGTTTTTAATAATAGCTAGTTAATAATAATACTTGGATGTTGATTCGACGATCATTGTTCGACTATTTATTTTCGGCGAACGGTTTAATAGCGAAGAGTTAGTTACCTTAAGAGAATCTCGCTAGATGGCTAGGTCAAGAGTCAGATACAGAAAGCGGTACTTCTGGACACTGCGCGGATAGTCCGGAGGTTCGTCTCATCTTGCCACGTTGCAGTCCCCATCTGGCCAAGTCTTCCCTACAGCGGCCAACTTGCGATCTGAGCCTATTTAGCGCTCTCCAGATGGGCCATGGCTCCTTGTGGCCGGATGGCAGTTGTTTCGAAGCTAGCACGTAGACGTCGGGCGGAAGGCATCGAGTCCGCCAAAACAGGCAGCGAGCATCTGAGGGGTCGCTTTGCAGGTTCATCTCTGTATCGCCCTGACCACTGGCAGCTTAGGGCTTGTGCAAAAATCACGCGAGGTTTTTTCGGCTACTTTTTGCCAAACCTTGGTGATATTTGGTGAGGTTGTTGGCAGTCCAGTCCATTTTGGTCCATTTTGCAATAATTTTTGGGAGGCCGTAGCTTAGTGGTTGTCAAACGGCGGTCATGGGTTTGAATCCCAGCTCGTATCAATGAGCTATGCACGGAATATCATTTGATATTAGCGTTAGCTTTTCGGTAAAGGAAAACATCTTGAGGAAACCTGTATACATCTGCGAAGAAATTCAAAAGGTGTACCTATGTGAAGTCCCCATCTCACACCGGGCCAGCGTGGAGCATTGTACAATAAAATGCCTAACTGGACTACGACAAAATACAGTAGGTAGGTACCTACCTATACTGAAGTTTAAAATGCATGCCTAACAGTTTAAAACATATTCAATCTCTCGTAGTTTTTCCATACTGTACTTATATACCTAGTTTTATACCTATCAGTGGTGGAGCGCCCATTCAAGCCGATTCCCACCGGCGTGCCTTAAATTTCTTTTTAGGCAAGGCTATAGTTATGTACTTTAAACTTTATTTTAATTTATTTCCGAGTTGCCCATTGAAAATTTTCACGCAGCGCCACTGATAAGTTGATAACTATACGAGTACAGTTAGTCAGCGATTATCCGCGGCAGCGTCTATTTATCTTTAACCTCCGATTGAATACGGGAAACCTTTTACATTGTTACATTCAATCCATTTCTGTATCCCATTCTTCCCTATACACTTAATTCCATATCATTTTTATTGTCCAGTAATCCACACTACCGGATTCTAGCGGACCATTTCTTGCTCAAACTAATCTAGACCTTAAATTAAGGGAATAGAGTCGGTTTTACTGTAGAATGTGAGCCGTGCGCGTGCGCAGCGAAACACGCGCCTCCCATTAACCCCTGGCTCGTTAAAGAGACGCCTCTACACTCCTTGGTGTTTATGTTCGCTTAAAATAGCTAAATTTAAGTGAGCAAGCTTTAAATTTTATTTTTGAGGGGTTTGAATCCATTATATCACGATTTTTAGGGTTCTGTACTCAAAGAGTAAAACGGGACCCTATTACTAAGCCTCCGCTGTCCGTCTGTCTGTCTGTCTGTCTGTCCGTCTGTCACCAGGCTGTATCTCAATAACCGTGATACCTAGTTAGACAGTTGAAATTTTCAAAGATGATGTATTTCTGTTGCCGCTATAACAGCAAAAACTAAAAATCTGAATTAAATAAATATTTATAGATAATGGTACGGAACCCTTTGTGCACGAGACCGACTCGCACTTGGCCGGTTTTTTTTTAAAGTGACCCAGGAGATGTAACCATGGCAACAACCAAAAGAAAAAAGTTAATTGAAGCAATTGCAAATTTTGATACATTCGTAAACTAAATTGCAGAAACTCTAGTGTTCACGCAGTATTATCCACTCGCTGCAGATACGAGTAGGGTGCTGTTGCTGTCAGACTTCTATATAGATGACTTTATGAGTGGTTGTGAGAACGAAGACGAAGCCTTGCAGATCCATTCCCAAACAGTCAGCTTACTAGGCAAAGCGGGATTCGAGTTACAGAAATGGACTAGCCATAGTCAAAGGTTAATGGTAACAGTTTATCCAAATCCCGTCACCAGCACTGAAAAAGTCATCAAGATGGATAACATCATTCGAATTCTGGGCCTATCATGGAATTACCAAAGTGACTCATTTCACTATAGAGTGAACAATATATATTCGGTTTGAGCTTAACCTACTCAAAATGCCATTTAGGAAAAGCAGAGTACAGTTTTGACATATGTTATGCATTTATAAAATAGGAACCTTCCTACTATGGTCTCGAAGGCATCATCAGCCTTTACTTATATGTCCCACGGGTGGCCTCCTCTCATACAAGTCAGCATCAAAAGTAGCTACACAAACGAAGATGTCAAAAGTCCTTATTAAAAGGGAATAAGAACTTTTGACGTCTTTGATTGCGTAGCTACTTTTGATGCTGACTGTACAAGGGGAATGGGCAGAAGTCCCTACGCTGGCCCAGAGCGGGTTAAGAGCGTAGTCGGTCTGCGACAAAATTGAGAAATAGGTATTTGTACAAACTATTGCCGTCGCGTTGAGCCCAAGCGACCGCGTGCGATGCGCGATAGGGACAACCGCAGCTCAGACCGATTTTCACTACAAAATCTTGACAAGATCGATGCTTTGTATTCCCCTGTTTTCTCCGCCAAACCTGCGCCGATTCAATTATGTTTGGTGTTGAAATTTAGAGGAAGAGTAGATCTATGTTTCTATTATTTTGTTTTAACGTAAAAACTTTTCATATTTGTCTGGTAGTCATCTGAATATGACAGTAAAAATGTGGCATTTTTTAGGTTTTCGAAAATTCGTATCTGTTTTGGTAATTATTTTTTGGGAAAAAGTAAATGACAGGGGCATACATACAGTACACCTAGATTTTATAAAAAAAAACGAGTCCTCTAGAGGGATAAACCAGGAAGGAAATAGGGGAATACGTTTGTATGGAAAAATGCTGCTAGGATACCCTCTTAAGGACAATAACAAACGCCTATTCATTTCTTCGCAGATGTTGTGCAGATTTCCTCGATGTTCTCGATCACCTAAAAGCTGGCTCTGACAGACGGACCAATTTTGGTACGGAACCCTAATAATTATATATCGTACATAAGTTCCGGTAAACTCATTACAAAGTCAGGATACGCCTGAACCACTAGGCTACCGTAGCTTCACCGAGCTACCGAACCATGAATGAATCATGTATTTTTAATACGACCCTATAACCCTTAACATTCCATGAAGAAGACCGTAAATACGCTCAAACACCGCTCTAAAACAAGCATTTCCTCTTAAACAAACTAATTCAGAGCAGAAACAGCGTGATCGTGCGATAGTGTATCAGCGATCGCGCCATTGTTACCGAAGATTTAAGGCGTTGGTGCGCGAGACCGCCTAATTGCGCGCGTGCCCTTTTGTCTCGCAGTAGGTAATTACTTTTATAAATCTACTGAACGATTTGCATGCGTGTGATAACATCGAGCAAAGGTGCGATACGGTTCAGGGAGATTTGCTGGTCTACGCTTCGTATACCTACACTCTTAAATACGTGACCATAACGGGTTCTGGTCGCGTTTATCGGGATAAAGTTTAGATAAAGGTGAGGTACTCACCCATAAGCAACCGTCAATCGAGTCAAAAAGAGGTGAAAGTCTTATCATATATTTTTCGCGGAATCACGAAAGGCCTACTGATATATTTATTGAAGGGGTTAAAGTTACATCGGCTATTTTCAGTGTCAAAATTCTCCATCGGATTTATATTAGTCAAGGATTTCATTGCATTTATAATTCTCTGAATTTATGATCGTGATGATATTACCACATGATCACCATCCTAAATTTGGAGTTAAACGTGAATTTAGGATTTCAAATGGTAATTAAGCTGTGTTAAGGTAGTCAGAGATGTTTCATCATCATCATCATCATCGTCCTATATACGTCCCACTGCTGAGCTCAGGTCTTTTGGATGAGAGGGATGGGGCAGTAGGCTCCAGAGATAATTTAAAGTAAAATAAAATTGATCCACGTTTAACCTAGTTGTTCATTGCTATAGACTTATTTCTATAATTTTTAGATTTCCCTAATTACTTACTTAGTTTAACAATGAGATTAACGGGTGCGAGCAAAGGATTAGAACGTCGCCTTCAAATGTCTGCTCAAACGGTTGCATGTGGCGTTGCAGTTTAAGGATATTCGCCGTTCAGGCGGACGCTGTGCTCGCAAAATAGGCCTCTCTCTATACTTTTTACAAGCGAGAAATGCGCCACAAATTGTGCCAACTCAAAATAAACTTTAATTATACTAGTTTTTAAAGTTCAATGTTATAAAATATAATAATGTAAAGGGATAAAATATACGTCGTGGTTGACCATTCGAGCTCAGCTATCCATTACAATGAAGGTATTTTATACTTAAATTATTTTATCTATCCAAATATCATAAACCCTCCATGATGCGTTCAAGAACCGCACATTATGGCCACCATAAAAATAGACTGTTTTGTTGGAACAAATTTCTTATCTGTGAAAATGTTATTATTGCTAAATAATAACATCGATTTCGATAATATTATTTCATTCAAATTTCGAACGTCTCTGAAAAACAAAGAAATTTGATTAACCTCTATTCTAAATCAGTCAAGATGACGTTTAGTTCGAAATGAATTGTCAATTTGCATACATATTTGACAAATGTCGCACGTAAGTAAGATATCGAACGATATGATGGTTGACTCTGACTCTTGTTTGTCTCTGAATTAATAAAAAACGATGACAGCTGCCAGAAAACAACGCCGCGATGCCGGTCATGCGAGTAATATGCGGTTCCTGAATGCATCATGGAGGCTTATGATATGTGGATAGATAAAGTAGTGTACGCTCAAACACCGCTCTAAAACAAGCATTTCCTCTTAAACAAACTAATTCAGAGCAGAAACAGCGTGATCGTGCGATAGTGTATCAGCGATCGCGCCATTGTTACCGAAGATTTAAGGCGTTGGTGCGCGAGACCGCCTAATTGCGCGCGTGCCCTTTTGTCTCGCAGTAGGTAATTACTTTTATAAATCTACTGAACGATTTGCATGCGTGTGATAACATCGAGCAAAGGTGCGATACGGTTCAGGGAGATTTGCTGGTCTACGCTTCGTATACCTACACTCTTAAATACGTGACCATAACGGGTTCTGGTCGCGTTTATCGGGATAAAGTTTAGATAAAGGTGAGGTACTCACCCATAAGCAACCGTCAATCGAGTCAAAAAGAGGTGAAAGTCTTATCATATATTTTTCGCGGAATCACGAAAGGCCTACTGATATATTTATTGAAGGGGTTAAAGTTACATCGGCTATTTTCAGTGTCAAAATTCTCCATCGGATTTATATTAGTCAAGGATTTCATTGCATTTATAATTCTCTGAATTTATGATCGTGATGATATTACCACATGATCACCATCCTAAATTTGGAGTTAAACGTGAATTTAGGATTTCAAATGGTAATTAAGCTGTGTTAAGGTAGTCAGAGATGTTTCATCATCATCATCATCATCGTCCTATATACGTCCCACTGCTGAGCTCAGGTCTTTTGGATGAGAGGGATGGGGCAGTAGGCTCCAGAGATAATTTAAAGTAAAATAAAATTGATCCACGTTTAACCTAGTTGTTCATTGCTATAGACTTATTTCTATAATTTTTAGATTTCCCTAATTACTTACTTAGTTTAACAATGAGATTAACGGGTGCGAGCAAAGGATTAGAACGTCGCCTTCAAATGTCTGCTCAAACGGTTGCATGTGGCGTTGCAGTTTAAGGATATTCGCCGTTCAGGCGGACGCTGTGCTCGCAAAATAGGCCTCTCTCTATACTTTTTACAAGCGAGAAATGCGCCACAAATTGTGCCAACTCAAAATAAACTTTAATTATACTAGTTTTTAAAGTTCAATGTTATAAAATATAATAATGTAAAGGGATAAAATATACGTCGTGGTTGACCATTCGAGCTCAGCTATCCATTACAATGAAGGTATTTTATACTTAAATTATTTTATCTATCCAAATATCATAAACCCTCCATGATGCGTTCAAGAACCGCACATTATGGCCACCATAAAAATAGACTGTTTTGTTGGAACAAATTTCTTATCTGTGAAAATGTTATTATTGCTAAATAATAACATCGATTTCGATAATATTATTTCATTCAAATTTCGAACGTCTCTGAAAAACAAAGAAATTTGATTAACCTCTATTCTAAATCAGTCAAGATGACGTTTAGTTCGAAATGAATTGTCAATTTGCATACATATTTGACAAATGTCGCACGTAAGTAAGATATCGAACGATATGATGGTTGACTCTGACTCTTGTTTGTCTCTGAATTAATAAAAAACGATGACAGCTGCCAGAAAACAACGCCGCGATGCCGGTCATGCGAGTAATATGCGGTTCCTGAATGCATCATGGAGGCTTATGATATGTGGATAGATAAAGTAGTGTATGTAACTGTACATAATTAGGCATTAAAACACTGTTTAATGCCCTTCATTATGTACAGTCACATAAACTACTATTATGTGTGTTATTTATTGGGATTAGGTGATGGCAAAGAGCATCTCGGGCTCGTTAGAGCACTACTGGGAAAAACGCTAGGAGATTGATTATTTTATGCGACAGTCGCGTCTGACACGGCTATTATGTTACAGACTTAATCAATGATTGGCGTATTTGTAGTGTGAGCAGTGAAATATATTGGAACGTCAGTCTAAGCCCTGAATGATACTGGCGCGGCCTGTAGTGGCGGAGGCGGTCCGAGCTATTGGATTCAGGTCTGAAACCATGCGACACTTCTGCACATTGTTTGTACCATCGATCAGACGCCGGGTCGTAGATATTGGTTTTTTTCTATTCAAGCGTTTATTATTATGTCTTCACTGTTTTATAAAAAGGATGTGAACCCGTACATCACACATTCTGGTAGCTTACCAGCTAGCTAAGATAAGAAACGAACTATCCATCTGGTCATCACATGTTAGGTATAATAGCGATCTATACTATTTTGAAACGTATTCTTAGGATACAAAAGTTGCTAAAAAAAGGAATTTCCGAGTCATTCTAATTTGTACCGTATTGTTAAGATACTATAAATTTAATTTAATTCACAAGAGTTACTGGTCAAACAATCACTGGCCGGTTCTATTGGTGGATGATATAAATAGCAAACGCTTGGAAGTGCATTCGAAAATAACCCTAGAGGTGTGAACCCGTAGCGTTGGGCGGTAGTACCTACTTCCAGAAATATGACTTTTTTGTTATTATTTACCCTTTCAAAAAATTAATGTTTTTGAAATAAAAGTTGACTTCATTAAATTTTATATTTAATTTATTTACACTTTGTTTTATTTTATTATTCCAATTTAACTTTAACGCCATCTATGAGATCCAGCATGCTTTTTTCGGTCTTTAGTAATACGTTTTACAAATCAGTGTCCTGTTAGTTCATTAAAGTTGCCACTTCTATGTTGGCGCTGTTGTATCGTCATTGTATCGAGGGGCGGGACGGGTGGCGTGAGAAGGGGCTCGATTTTAGATTTCATTTGGGTATATGAGCGGCCTTAAGGCCAATACGGAACTGACACGCCCTGCAACAGTGAAGAGCGGGCAGGAAACATATGGACCATGAGACGAGCGGCAGCGGGTGGTCAGCGTGCTCTTATTACATTTCAATCTCTCACTGTCACAGGTCGCGCCAGAGCTAGGCCTTAGTAACTTTATAACTGTTAATCACATTAATAATTTCACTCACCTTTCATTTCACTCTGACTCCTCAGCTGCTCGATGATGTTGGTCAGCCGGTTCTCCCTCTGGCTGACCTTCAAGTCTCCATCATCACTTTCCACTTTCACCACTATCTTGTCGCCATCACTGATGCCATCACATTTATCACTATCACGGTAATACTCCTGAGCGTCAATGTTGCTGTCTTGTTTGTTATTGGATTTTAAAACACTTTCAGACATGATGTTAGGTTTCAGATCGTTATTTTATAACCGTTCACGTAATTTATCTGTAATATCTAATTAAGTTATTTACAGTCACAAAATTATTACAAACTTACAGTCACAAAATTTTACGATAGCAATAAGGAAGTAGGCTCACCGGCATCAATATATGATGGATCAAAGGCCGCAAAAATATCTGACACGCTCTAATGGCTGTAAGAATAGAGTTGTCATCAGATATTTTTGCGGCCTTTGTTCCATCATATATCAATGCTGGTGACTGTACTTCCTTATTGCTACCGTAAATTTTTAATGCATAAACAATACGGTACCTAATGAAGTGCAAAGATTGATTGAAAAGAAACCGTTTTTGTGTGAAAAACTACAGCGAAAATATGGGGACATCAAAATAATGTGCTACTTTTCAGAGAAAAACAGCAGAGCTGAATGAAGTTACGAATTGATAAAAGACGAACTTACACCATCAACTTAATGTTTAGTAAATCTGCTATGAAATGACCCCATGAAATACTTGAATGATCAAATTATTTACGTAAAATTCATGTTTTAAAACAGGTTCATTCCCGCAATAACTACTTTTAAGGTTACGCAGATGTCAATAAGTCGTTGTTTAGACAGCCATCAAACATTGACAGCATAAGTGTTGTTTCAAAAGATAACACATTAGTCACGGTCTACCTATAGATATTTTCTACACAATTACAGTCCCCGTGATCGATAGACGACAAACAAATAAAACAATGATTTGCTTTTACACAAACTGCTCCAACCATCTGTCTTCGTGTTCAGGTCCGAGTATTAAGATGTATCTTCCTTTGTAAAGAATATGGTGACAATTACATTCAATTGAGTGAACTGGTCAGGGGTTTTAACTATTTATCATTTTGATATTATATTTATTCAAACATCATGAAGCATTGAAGCCCCGCACTATCAATCAAGACAAACACTCTTTGGATAGTGCAAATATAAGAAAAATATTAATGGCAATCGAATAAAAAATATGATAAGTATTACTTTGACGCAGGTTTCAAGTTTGATATGATGACCTAAGTCTGTAAGAATGCCAATGCAATTGAATAGGTACGTACCAACACCGATTTATTTGCATGAAAAATATTTTATTAGGTATGGCAAGAATTGATTTAAGTACATAAGCTAACTAATAACAAATCGAGTAATACGCGTCAACATCGATACGAAACGCAATTGAACATGATGCAACTGTCGCAACAATTCAAAATCCTTACCAACCGCAGCGACTCCCGAAAAACCACTTTTCTACCGATTTTAAATAAAAAAAGAATAGGTAAAAGGGTTAAAATTAACAGGTACACCGTGACAGCGCGTTGTTATCACAGCAAGCAACTGATAACTGAGGTGTCAGGTCAAACGAGCAAATGGGGCGGCACCTGGGTACGTAGTCGGCTGATAAGCGCGATAACGGGCTCTTAACCTTCTGTGGCACTAGTGGAAACGATGTCACCGCTGAACTGTAGGGCCCAGCAGTCAATTATATTGTGATTCTGATTATAGTGCTTTTCAAATTTCTTGGATACGGTGACATGACCCAGTACATGTTATAACCTCTGTTACGGTTTAAGCTTATAAATCATATTGGGATGACTGCAGGGGTCACCGTACCCAAGCTATATGAAAGCCATATAAATATGGAACAGACATAACATACGGCTGTGGTCGCGTATTGACCTGTGTCGTCGATGTTGAAGTCACATCGTAGTTCTTTGAACTTGGGTTCATGAATAACATCTAAGGGTCAAAATCAGAATAAAATAGCGTCGTTCCAGTAGACAGTGCAATAGTAAGTACCCTACTACTTTTTAGGTACAGTTAACGTCAAAGATATGTGGACAGTTTTAAAACTTATTCCATTGTAATAAAGACGAAAAATATAACTAAGTATAAATATAACAACAACAAACATATTGCGGTCATAAAGTCTAAAACAGCAGCGGGCCCGGCACATACCTGTATGAGCACACCAACAAAATGACTCGTAGCCCTAAAAAGGTCTCAAAACTTTGGATATGTCCACAGGAAAGATGAAACACTAACACTAACACAAAACACATAATGACATACACCTGAATTGAAATAAACGCATCAAGTGTTGATACGATTTCAGGGGGATATGTCTCACTAAACGTATTATTTAGATTGAAATCATATCTAAGTACCTACACATTGCGCGCCCTCATTTAGACAGGATTGTATTTACGGAAGGATATGAACACCACACGACAAATACCAATCTAATTTCAAATACAAACAAATAGAACCCTAACTATAAGGCAGATATAAATCATACGTCCTTCATCTACAGCAGTGTTTTTCAATCTTTTTCATGGCGCGACTCTTTTTTAGAGATATTACCTAAATCCCTACATGTTTTATCTTACAAAATTCAAGTAGAAGCGATCCCCTTCAAGAAGATTCGCGTCCCCCAGGCGGTCACAGCCCACAGCTGGAATAAAACTGGTCTACAAGTGTTTTTTTTAATTAGTGGTCGGAGTCACATCGATGTCAGTGTCTCGGCTTGTTTGCCCTGGCCGTGAACAAAAAAAAACTCAACATTTAAGAACACGAAGGTATCCAAGCATTATATTATGTTACTAGCTGTTGCCCGCGACTTCGTCCGCGTAGAACTTTTTATCGTCTTAGAAAATGATTTCTCTCAATACAAAATTTGAACCCTCTTTTAGGGGATAATTAAAAAAAAAGTTGATGTTCATTTTCTAGTTTGTGAACAAACAGTCTAAAACCAAAGTTAAAAATCTCATACTTTAAAAATGCCTTGAAATACTCAAACTTTGAACCAATTTTAACACTCTTAGGGGATGAATTTGGAAAAACTCTGAAATCAGTTTTCTAGTCTTTTAACGTACAGAATAAGACCGAAGTTAAAAATCTCTTACTCACACTTTAAAATTTTATTGCTCGCCATTTAAAATTTGAACCCCCTTTTAAACCCCCTTAGAGGTTGAATTTTTCTAATCGCTGAAAGAACTTTTTTCGTAAACTTTTAAGTCTCTAGCTCAAAAAAAGTGTTGCCCATACAAAGCTTTCTTAACCCCCTTAGGGGTGGAATTTTCTAAAACTCTGAAAGTACTTTATTATTAATTTTAATAAGTAACATTTTGAATAGTTTTAAGTCTAGTAAAAAAAAAAGTTTTTCCCACACAACACTGGCTACCCTTCTTAAGGATCTTAAGGATCCCCTTAGGGATGGAGTTTTCTAAAACGCTGAAAGTTCTTTTTTAGTATTCTAATAAGTAATCTTTTTGCAAATTTTTAAGTCTAACTCAAAAAAAAGTGTTGCCCATGCAAAGCTTGCTCTCCTTTTTAACCCTATTAGGGGTAGAATTTTCTAAAACGATTTGTGTTCTTTTTTTGTATTTTAATAAGTAATCTTTCTACAAAGTTTCAAGTCTCTAACTCAAAAACATAAACTTTCCCTGATAAAAACTTTGCACCCCTTTTTATCCCCCTTAGGGATAGATTTTTTCAAAACGCTGAAAGTCTTTTTTTTTGTATTTTTATAAGTAATCTTTCTACAAAGTTTTAAGTGTCTAGCTCAGAAAAAGTGTTCCCCATACAAACCTTGCACCCTTTTTTAACCCCCTTAGGGAATGATTTTTGTAAAACGCCGAATGTAGTATTTTTCAT
The DNA here is from genome assembly GCA_963854355.1 of Epinotia brunnichana. Taxonomy (NCBI): domain Eukaryota; kingdom Metazoa; phylum Arthropoda; class Insecta; order Lepidoptera; family Tortricidae; genus Epinotia; species Epinotia brunnichana. The sequence goes on along the minus strand of OY977946.1, from coordinate 24,358,290 downwards.
GTTCTAATAAGTAATTTTTCGTCAAAATTATAAGTCTCTATTAAAAAAAAATATGTTTTTCCCATACAAACTTTGCACCCTATTTTACCCCCTTAGGGGTGAAATTTTCCAAAACGCTGAAAGTACTTTCTTTGTATTTAAATAATCTTTCTACAAAGTTTTAGGACTCTAGCTAAAAAAAATAGTTTCCCACATACAAACTTTGCACCCCTATTTTAGCCCCCTATTTTTAGGGGTAGAATTTTCTAAAACGCTGAAAGTACTTAATTTGTATTCTGATGACTAATCTTTCTACAAAGTTTTAAGTCTCTATTTAAAAAAAATATTGTTTCCCCCATACAAAATTTGCACCCCTATTTTACCCCCTTAGGGGTAGATTTTTTTAAAACACTGAATCTAGGTACTTTATTTGTATTCTAATGAATAATTTCTCTACAAAGTTTTAAGTCTCTATTTTAAAAAAAGTAGTTTTTCCCATACAAACTTTGCACTCTATTTTACCCCTTTAGGGGTAGAATTTTCTAAAACCCTGAAAGTTCTTTATTTGTATTCTAATGACTGATCTTTCTACAAAGTTGTAAGTCTCTATTTAAAAAAAAATGTTTCCCCCATACAAACCTTGCACCCCTATTTTACCCCCGTAGGGGTGGAATTTTCCAAAACGCTGAAAGTGTTTCATTTGTATTCTAATAACTAATTTTTCTACAAAGTTTAAGTCTATAGCTCAAAAAAAAAAGGTTCTCCCATACAAACTTTGCACCCCCATTGTACCCCCTTAGGGGTAGAATTTTCAAAAATCCCTTTTTATCCCTAGCCCACGTTGTAAAAGCAACATACTGTGCAAAAATCAACTCTCTAAGATTAGTAGTTTCGGCTGTGCGTTGATGAGTGAGTGAGTGAGTGATTGAGTGAATAAGTCAGTCAGGACATAGGCATTTATTATGTATAAATAGATAGAAGATAATGAAACTCCCATTCAAATATCTCAAAAAATTATGAAGCTACATCCGTTTTAATGTCGCTTGTTAGAGTGAGAAAACGATGAGGGACTGTGACGTCAATATACTCGAGCGTCATAGTAAAAAACAATCGTTTCATATGAAGGTGCGTTTTGCGGAAAAGGGACAGAACATACCCCCTCTTAAAACTTTGGACTCTTATAACTTAATCATTACCTATATAACCTCTTGCTTTGTTTTTTTCTCCATTTGACTATATTTATTTTAAATTCTTTTTCGAGAAAATACATTATGATTATTTACCATATTTTCGATTCCTGAGCTATAACCACGAACTTCGGAATTCGAAAATATTCAGGTATCTCTATCTCTATCGCACTAACCATACTCGAGTGACAGGGATGCAAATATATGAACATTGAGTATCGGTTTTCGTGGTAGCGCCGCAGGTACTTTGGCTGAATGCGCCGAGCGCGTGCTATTGTCATTCAAAAAAAACAAATTCGTGTTAATTATATTGTTCAAATTTGTTGATTTCATTTATTGAAATTACGACATAAAACGACATTTGCGCATATAAGTTCTCATATCAGAATCGAATATTTTTTTATGGTTTATATTTTAGCATTTGTCTCGTAGACGGGATTTAAATTATTAATAAGTGAAAGGCAAAGCAATTCCGCCATTTTGACGAAAATTTGACGGTTCTTATAGCTGACAGTTGGAGCAGCGTTTGATTTCAATAAAAATAAATGAAAAATTAAATGAAGTCGTATATTTCGGAAAATTAATTAACTGTCGCAGTCGGATAAAAACTATCCTAAGTTGCAGCTAGAATAATAATGTACCTATATAAAATGTTTCATATTTTTCCGTTCATGGGATGCTGAGAACATTCGAACCGCGCAAAGCTTAGTTTCAAACTGGCTGATTCTTTTTTTAATTTAGAGATTTATTATAAAAAAATGGAGAGGAGATTATGTTTCATATTATTGCACCTGCAAAACTTTAATAAAAAAATAATTAACCATCCTTAGAAATATAAATAAGTTTTACGAATATGGCTGGGTCGTTAGTCGTTTTCATTAGTTACTGAGCACTATACTACAAGGTTTAGTACTAGAAACATTAACTTATTGGACAAGCTGACAGGACATAAGATAGCACCTATAGGGTCGTTTCGCCGGTAACGCGACCACCTTCGGTTAGCGACCACTTGACGGACTAGGCTGCTTCAATTAAAGATATTAACATTTCTACAAACCCAACAGAAAAATAATTAGTTATTAACTATTCTTGAATAGTGTCAGAATAAGAATAAATACACTTTAAAACCCAAAGCTTAATCCAAAGCAAGAAAAAATAACCTCAATTCACACATTTCACACATTGCTTCCGAAAAGTGTTGACGTGCAGTGAATCTGTAAAAAAAATAACGCGACAGTTGGCGCGAAAACTTTAGTTACGTCACTTAATTTTATTATTATGCTGAAATTAGTTAATTGATCGTTTAAATGATTTAGCTGTTGTAATAATTTCGTTGAGATTCGGCAAATTTAAAAATAGATTTAAATAAAATAGGGTGGTCGCGTACCCAAATACATAATTACCAAAGAAGTCGGATAACGACCACATCGTTTTCTTTTTCTTTCCTTATGGATTCTTATGCGGCACCCGCGATATTTAGCTTGGCTAGCAAATTGAGTCGGTATTTAAGCCGCGCCAATCCATGCTATGTCCATAGTATATATAATATAATAATAATATATAATTATATATTATATTATATAATAATAAATAATTTATATGAGATAGTTAAATTATAAATTCGAAAGTGTGTATGTCTGTCTGTCTGTTATCTCTTCACGCTTAAACCGATGGACCGATTTTGATGAAATTTGGTATGGAGATAGTTTGAGTTCCGGGAAGAGACATACCTAGGATAGTTTTTATCCCCGAAATAATCCCCTAAGGGGGTGAAAGTTGGTATAAAGCTACGATATAAACGATTTCCACGCGGACGGAGTCGTGGGCAGACGCTAGTGTAAGTAGAATATAATCTAAAAGTTAAATAAAAGCTTGTAAAAAGGTGGCATTTAGATACCTACTATGAATGACATGTGTGACCAATATATATAAAAGCACTATGGTGTGAGCGAGATGGCGCGCTTTATTCGATTCTATTCTTCATTGACACAGCAATGTAAAGTAGATTTAGGAGAGTAACAATTTAGGGGTGTAGACACTAAATAAAATGACCTATAATGATGAATTTTCTCGAAAAAGGATTAAATGTAACGTCAAATGGAAAAAAAAAGAGCAGGGGATTAAGTAATCGGGTCATTGTCAGATTTAGGTTCGCGTCTTTTCGGTGGACATTGCCAAAGTTAAGGGCTATAAAGCCTAATTTTTAGTTGCACTCTTAATCCGCATAAACGGCGTTGTCTCTTCTATAATTCTATGTGATAAAAACATAGTATATATAAACACAAGCCCGTAACTTTTGACCACCGGAAAGATGATTTTTGTTTTTGTGACTGACAATGACCCAATCACAAAGTTATAGTATCCAAAGTTTTTAGAGGGGGTGTATTCTATCCCTTTTCCGCAAAACGCACCTTCATATGAAATGATTTTCATTTACTATGATGCTCGAGGATTGTGACGTCACGATCCACTAGCGTTTTCTCTCTCTAACAAGCAATATTAAAACGGTTGTAGTTTCGTAATTTTTGGAGATATATGAATGAGATTATTGTCACTTAGGCTTATCATTTTGCCTTCTTTTTTTGGATTAATAATAAATGGTTAGTCTACACTCCTATTTATAGTGGTATAAGGGCAGCTAGGTAGGTCAAACTTTGAGAGAAAGAGGTCAATCGTCGAATCCGACTCGTCTGGGTAGCGTTCGGGAAGCTACGCTATGGCACATCTATTCGTCCAATATTCCGCAGTGTCTCAAGGCGAGAGTCTTTGACCAGTGTGTGTTGCCAGTGATGACGTATGGCACTGGAACGTGGTCGCTTACTATGGGCCTCATAAGAAGGCTAAAAGTCACCCAAAGGGCAATGGAGAGGGCTATGCTGGGAGTTTTTATGCGTGATCGCATCAGAAATGAGGCTATCCGCAACATAACCAAGGTAAGTAACCGATATAGCCATCCGAATCGCTAAAGTTAAGTGGCGGTGGGCGGGGCATATTGCACGTAGTCGATAGCCGTTGGGGCGGAAAGGTTCTCGAATGGCGACCACGTACCGGGAGGCGCAGAGTGGATATACCCCCACAAGGTGGACTAATGACCTAGTAAAGATCGCAGGAATCCGCTGGATGCGGGTGGCGCAAAACCGGTCATTGTGGCACTCTTTGGGGGAGGCCTATGTCTAGCAGTGGACGTCTTTCGACTGATATGATGATGATGATGATAAATCGTTTTATTAACTACTTAAACACTATTTGCAAGAGTGGTTGCCAACTAGCTAACAGGTGGTCGCAAACCGACTAAAGCGGTCGCTATCTAGCGAATTCGCTATTTTGTAACCTTTTCTATATTTTTTCCTAATCTATGGATGAAAGTGCTATATTTTATTGTAGGTTTCAAAACTTGACTATACTCAGAGCCTTTACGAATACCATCTATTATGTGTGTAAATTGAATAGGTATATTTTTACTAATCTAAAGTGAGCAACTCGGCTAAGTGGTCGCTAACCGGCGAAACGACCCTACGTCATCGTACAAAGTTAATTTTGTAACGAAGCAGGTAAATTAATGAGCATTTTGAGGTCAAGAGTAAGAAGAATTGAGGAGGTCTTTACTAAATATTAGCCTACTTATGTGGACATCTACATCGACTGAGCCGCCCTTGATAATCGTAGGCAACGTCACTCGCCAACCCCCCTTTTGTGTGATTTATCAGCCGACAAAACACCATTTTACCTTCCCTTCGCCTTTCCATGGCACCCTGGACTACAGAAGATCTACAATACACCAAGGTTACTCTGTGAAGGCTGAGGCACAAATTTAGACTGCGCTAATTTGGCATAGGTATTAAAGTTGTGTGAAGTTCCTGTGCTCTCTCTTGTGTGAGTAAACGTGACGCACTCATGACTAGACATATTTTGAATTAAATTAGTGGTCTATCCATAACCATTCCTGAAAATCTATTCAAAACGCATGGTAAGGCTTGTCCTGATGTATTGCGATTCTTTCACAGTCCCATAACAACGAGCCTTACGCGCATCTCGAATAGATGTCCTCTATAAATAAGACGTTTAATAATTTTCGTTCCGATGAACGAATGGTTATCCGCTGTCAGACACGACCGGTCACGTCGTGACTTCTGATAAGGCGATAACAGCGATAGGGAATGCACAGTTTGAAAAGGTAATAGAATACATGAAAATTATAGATCGATAGTTTATTTTGAATTTCGAACGCGGGACAGCGGCGGACAAAGGAAAACGCGCGAAAACTGCACGTAACCTATTATCGAGCTTATGACGTCGACATTATATTTTTCAGATTTTTTATTTTGTACAATTTAGTGGAAACACTAATTTAAAATGATATCACACAAAAGTCAGTTTTCACTATGAATGTATGTATACCAGAGGTTAAACTCAATATTATTGAGTTTAACCTCTGGTATACATATTATTAGTAACTAGATGATGAATATAATTATAAATAATTGGACAATACATATGATATCAAAAAACAAATAAGGAACCACTTCATTAAATATTCAGCTTTCAGAATATTTTTCAGAATATTTGAATACTATCCTATATAATAACCATTATACATTAGAATTACATACTAGCTCCTTTGGAACACGACGATCGTAGATACCTATTATTTATGTTCTTAAAATCGAAGCCATGTAAATTATGTACAGTCGCCATCACATACATAGGTACACTATAGGTGTTCTGAAATATCGGCACATGCACCCTAATGCCTTGAAAATAGAGGTGTGTTCCGATGTTTGTGAGCTGTTTGTTTGCTCCGATGTATGTGATGGCGACTGTACCTACCCTTTTTTTTACAGTAGCTGAAAAGGCCCCTTTTCATTGCGCATCGACGCGACGTGCTTTTGAAAAAAGTTACCATACATTCTCCCTTTCAACCAGTTATCATTTTTTTACTATAGTAAAAATACACTCCCATATACCTAAAGTATCAAAAATCAGCTAAGGAAATGGATCAACAACATAATTTAATATTCCAAATATAAATTCTACTACCATAATGACTATAGCTTCTCGACTACGTACGGGCAGTTGGCAGGCACCTGCTAGGAGCTAATTTCGTCGCGCGAGGTCGTGACCCGTCGCCCTGCGTTCACTTCCATACAGAGTTATAACACTTATAACCACAAACCACGAAGTTCGGACGTTTACATCTCTGTCTCACTTGATGATACGAGCGACAGAGATAGAGATATACGAACTACCTACTTACTATTACCTAGATATACGAGTATAGATTTCTACAGATGAAATATACTCGTGCCACCATAAGAGACGGAAAGGCTCATATTATGCAGTTAAATTAAGAACCTGAAAATGGCTGACAGCTTACCATAAACGACTTACCTACTTAATTTGGGCGGGTGATGGTTTATTTGCCGCAACTAAGTTAGTATGATGTCGCGGCAAATATAATAAAAAAATGGAACTATGACAAGGACAACGAATGATATATCCCTTTCTGTCACACTTATTGAGATTTGTATACTAACTTAGGTCCAGTCCATGTACGAACTATATTAAATTTACGTGGTAGCGCCGCAGAGCTGCTACCGCGAACGTCAAAAAGTAACAGTTCGTACGTAGGTATATCTCTATCACTTGAATGCAAGTGCGGTAGAGATGGAGATGTAGAAGATACGGCAATAGAGAGATCTCTGAGGGACCGAAGTCCAATGAGAGTTATTTATGCAAATTATTTAAGAAACTTCAATAGCGCGATGCAGAACTCGTCAGATTTGACAGGAGTGACGCCACAGAGATATTCGAAAGATTTTCGCGGATATAGCACGCCGTGCCGAATACGAAGATAGTCTTACTTTACACGCTATTGTCAATTCGACCACACAAGATTACGAGTATACTTAATGGAGACATATGTACTTAATCTACACCGATTTCGGAAATTATTTCACCTGCGCGTAGATTGGATTTTATAAGTTAAGGGTTTGCCTACGTTTTTTGAAATATGCGGGAATTTTGCAATATGAGATAAAGTTTGGTAAAACCAGACCTAAGAAGAAAGCTCCGTCGTTGATTTTGGGATGTGAGAGAGAGGAGTGAATTAATTTCTTCCTTTTTCAGGTTCGGTTTTCTTATTGGTAACCAGTTACCGGTGGGTTTATTCCATGGGGGAATTATTAGTACGTAAGGTAACCGTCCGAGTGCTTGACGCTGTACTAGTATATATATATGGCATGGGCACTTTACGTCAAGGCAATATGGGTTACATTCGAACTAAGAGGATTTATCTTCATTCGGATTTAAGCCATGTTACTTTGACATAGAGTGCGCATGCCTTGTTCTTTAGAGCGTCGAGCACTCGGACGTAGAACGTAGGTTCTACGTCCGAGTGCTACGTCCGAGTGGGAATCAAACTTGCGAATTGCTTGCAAAACCATTTAGTTTTCATTCCGGATTGATCATTAGATAGGGCCCGCCTACGCTTCATTGTTATTAGCAAATACCTAAAATAACTATTTCGTACGACAGCTAACTTGGCGCGAATAGCTAGGTATATTCAACCCAAACTATAAAGACGCTGAATGTTACTAATTCCACAGTCGCATATGACATTCTTCTAACAAGAGTATTTACATAATAATTACAAAAAAAGCAAAACGTTGTATAATACGCCTAGGTGCATAAGCTGTTGTTCTTTTGAATACGATATTACGTGCTCTGAAGAGATTTGGCGTGGCTCCATGTCTAGTGTATTTCAGGAGCCGACTCCTTGAGGTCATGACCCAGCCACCTTCGGCCCGGCGCCCCCGCTTGCGCGTGAGTCGATCGAACGATCTATGGGAAACGGAACCCTAATACAAGGTATTTAAAGTTGATATTTGACTAAGGAAAGCATGTAAATGTTGTCAAGACTGTACTGTTAAGATACGAAATTTCAAGTAGTTGGGCTTGATACAGTAAAGGTGCTCCTAGACGGGTCATACTTTTCCTGAAATTTGTGGCCGGTAACTAGAGGCATGGAAGTAAGAGCAAGACATTTCACACGCCGGCCATACATTTCAGGAAAATACGCTCTAGGCGCACCTTAATAAATAGTCGCTCTACATAAAATGTATGACGTCGACTTAGAGCAGATTACACTGTCACAAAATCATGAATGTTTATATTTTTATTATAACCATCGATGTAGATATGCAGTACCTACTGACAAAAATCCAACCAGACGTTTTACATTCCAGTTTGACATCACCGAAGTTTCGCGCACCCGTTCCCACGCGCAGTGGGTTAACGCGCCAGAAAGAGCGCGCGAATCTCATTAATGTTACAGTAACTCTTACTACTACATTTTTGCGTCTCGGTATTCAATTAGTTTTTTTTTTTTTTTAAACAGAAAATTATTTTATCAGGGAACCAGTAGGTACAGAAAATATTTTGTGACACAATATTTACATTAAATGACATCAAAATTAAACTAATAAAATTAAGTACGTAAGCCTAAAATATGGATAAACACAAGAAGTAAGTAAAAAATTAACTAGAAACTTAATACACAAAGGAAAAAATTAAAATTAAGAAGATTAATTATTCAATTCAATTCAATTCAATTCAATCATTTATTTGCTCTAAAACACATTTCTCGATGCATGCAAATATAATTATAACATACAAATAAAATTAACAAGTACAAAATTTAATTTAAACAAATATTTTTAACTTACATTAAATGTCACAACAAAATAATATTCATTTTATAATTTAAATAATAATAATAATGCAATTAAGAGGTCAGTACGGATAAAGAAAAAAATTAGTTAATTATTCTATTAGTTAAGAGTCCGTTAACGTGCTCACTAGCACCACTGGTAAATAATTGTGATAATTTAAATTTAACGATAGATATTTAATAATTTACTTTAAAAACAAAGTTTAAATAACCGACTTCAATTTAGTACTTCGCCAAGCCACATAGGTTCATGAACGTTTCCATCCATTCCTTTCCAATTTACCACACACACTGCTTTCCGAGAGCAAATGCGTTGATTATTACAGAAAAAAAATCGCTATCTGTGGGCTGATAATATTTGAGGAGCTCCGTCGATTCCTAAAGGATCTCAGAATTACCACTTCATGAGTTGCTACTTCAACGGAATTATGTCAGAATCTTTGACGAACTTTACATCTTTGAGGAGTTCCATAAGGCATAGATCTGTGGTCTTCATCATCAGTTCCACTTCACCAAAATTGCGATTTCCGAAGGAAAATACACTAATTACCTATATAAAAAAATACCGAAATCACTACATGCGTGCCTATAAAATATGAGGGTTGTCCTCAATTTCCCTGGGATCCCATCATCAGATCCTGATTTGGTGACAATGGGACTGCCTCGGAAATATACTCTTTCGAATAAAAAAGCATTTTGGAAATCGGTCCACAATTGACGGAGAAATCATACAAAAAAATAAACAAAATACATACAGTGGAACATATAACCTTCTTTTTTTCAATTCGGTTAAAAAAGTAGGCTACTAATCACAATTATGTACCAGTGGCGCTAACTTGTGATCACGTTAACGGGTAAATAGCAATGACGACGCGTAGTTGCAGTATCCAAGAGGCAACAGGATAGCTCGCGGTATTTGATCTCCCAAAGTGTTGTGGAACCGTCCTGTGGAACACGAACTGAACCAACTTGGACTGGGACGGAAATAGGAGGGGAACATTTCGGGAGCTCAAATACCGCGATCCATCCGGTTGCCTCTTGGATTCTGCAACCACGCGTCATTGCTCAGAATATATTGCCTTTTGTATTGTGGCATCACTCCTGTCAAATCTGACGAGGTCTGCATCGCACTATCGAAGTTTCTTAAATCAGTTGCATAAATATAACATCCAACAACTTCGGTCCCTGAGAGATCTCTCTATTGCCGCATCTTCTACATTGGTGACCCCGACAATGGACATAAGCGCAACTCTGAAGATCCTTACTGACGCCCGACTCTTCTCAGCAAGCCAGACTCTCGCTTAAGCGAGACGGAGCGAGCGGAGAGAGAAATTTCTCTCTCCGCTCGGCACCCTAGCTCTGAGCGCTCGCTCGCCACGCTGGGTCTGAGCACTGGCAAGCTGCACTCTTCTCTTCATACATCGCTGACCCCTCCGTCTCAAAGGGGGGCTGATGTGGTATCACTCCTGTCAAATCTGTCGAGTTCTGCATCGCACTATTGAAGTATCCTAAATCAGTTGCATAAATATAACATCCAAAAACAACTCTCATCGGACTTCGGTCCCTGAGAGATCTCTCTATTGCCGTATCTTAGCTACGTATGGTTGCCTGTAGTGTGCACCCAGTAAATTCCTGACATCTCCTGGACCCACGACCTCTGCTCCTCCATACAAAATACTCAAGATGGAAGAGCATGGAGAGCAGTGGTTGAAAGAGTCGCCCTTCAGACATGAGGATCGACAAAGAAGAAGAAGATTCTATTGCATGATGGAAAATCTCATTACCATCATCAGCATATTCAGCATGTAGACAACATAATATATATATTCTTTCAGTACCCCTCTGTTCCCGATACTGAGCTAGTAAGAATCCAGGAGCCATTTGCGATCTTTAATAATGGTCGACCTAACCAACTGGTCGAACATCATCATATCAACCGAAAGACGTCCACTGCTGGACATATGCCTCCCCCAAAGAGTTCCAAAATTACCGGCCCTGCGCCACCCGCATCCAGCGGACTCCCGCGACCTTTCATCAGTCCACCTTGAGGGGGGCCTACCCACGCCGCGCCTTCCGGTACTGTCGAATATACCCTGTTTTAATATAAACATGTACCAGCCCTATTTTCTAACGTGACTACCCTATTCGTGTTACACAACAACAGAATAATGGGTGCCGTAACATTGCTTGCAATAATTACTACTTTTATTTTCAGCACGCTTAGGTAACGAATAGAACAATAGAAACTCACTATAGCACTGAACACTTGGACTATAATACCGAAGAAACCTACACTCTCCTGCAAACCAGTAGGTTACAAAACATTTATATCGAACAGCAAAAGCAAAAACTTGAACATGAAAGTATTAGTGGTAAGTATCTAATAGACTGTTATTTAATCGATTGTTCCGTCACCTAGTTCGTGATTTTCTCTTTCAGTTCAGACACTCAAGCAAGCCAGAACTTACGTGTGATGTTTATAGATAGATCGTAGGTAATTCGTGTTCGAAGTGTTATTTTATTGAGGTGTGCAATAATAGTACACTACTTACCTAGGGCGGTTAAACAAAGAATGTCTCAGATCGCAGGTATTTGACGCCCGAGCTGAAGGCAAGGGCGATAAATATGCGCTCTGAGGCTTTCTTTATTACCGCCCGTGGTGAGTACAAAATTTTACGTCTCTATCTGGCCAGGAAGTGGGGTTTTCCGCACGCATAGCGTGCGGTAATTCCTACTTTATGGCCAGGTATGACGTAAATATTATTTGTATTGTATTGTAGGTATGTATTGTACATAATTTTACGTCATACCTGGCCATAAAGTAGGAATTACCGCACGCTATGCGTGCGGAAAACCCCACTTCCTGGCCAGATAGAGACGTAAAATGTTGTACTTACCACGGGCGGTAATAAAGAAAGCCTCAGAGCGCATATTTATCGCCCTTGCCTTCGGCTCGGGCGTCAAATACCTGCGATCTGAGACATTCTTTGTTTAACCGCCCTAGGTAAGTAATGTACTATAGGAGTTCATTTCGAGGATTATATTTTTGATTATTCGAGAGTTATTACATAATATGATGGTTGGTTAATTTTTTGATGCTATTCCAATTCGTGCTTCGATCAGTCAGAAACCTTAGTCATTTACTTAGTTGTATGCATCTCTAAAAATTGTTATTAATAGCGACATACAATCATGGAACTTTATTCAAACCAAAAATTACACCTGTGTTATCTTATGAAGAGTTTCAGGCACGCTCTGTTAACATTTCTAAGCAATAACTTAACAGTAGTCCCTTAAAAATAGCGTTAAATGGATCCCTACACTATATTTGTATCTCTTTTTACAAGCTATATATTATTAACTTGCACTGTTCGTAACATGTATGTAAATATGTAAGTTGTCCGTCAAAAATTGCAATCCATATTTCAGTCACTTCCCGTTATCCAATTAAGCTAAAATCTTGTAAGCATATGTATATCGCATGACAATGCAATGTTATGATGACTTCGAGCTGATCTGGTGCTGGAGCTGGAAGGTGGCCATAGGAACTCCGCAATAAAACGACACAACCCCATTGAGTTTGGGCTCGTTAGAATCGTCTCAACGAGTAGTCGAAGGCGGTATACAGAAAAGTACAGTCGGCAATGAAAACATGTACCAAAAATTAAATTTTGGACAGAAACTTATTCACTTGTTCATGAGGAGAAAGAGGAAGATACGTGGACGCCGGTTATTTAGTTGTGCAATTAAGGGATCCCGTTAAATGTTATTTGCAGATTTTCATCATCGTCGCCCCTGGCCTTAGTCTACAGCAGCACCATTACGTCCAAACCGACAGCTGCAGCAGAGAACTAGACGAGTCGCGACAGAGCCGTGCATTGGACTACGATCAGCAGTCCTCGCATGGCTCACCCTCCCGTAAGCATAAACACAAAAATCATGCCAGTAGAGAGGAAGTGTCAGCCGAACTGGAGCCACTGGAGACTGCCAATGAAAAGTATATTCAAAGGCACTCCGAAAAACGTTCTCACAGACGTCATAAAGGAAATCTCAGAAGACATAAAAAGAAATATTCCGATAACTGCGTATGCGATTGTATGAAGTGTGATGGTCTTCAGCAATGCTGTCAACCAGTCTGTAGCAATGAATGCGAGCAGCCGGAACAGAATAACCAAGTCGAGCAGCCAGGGCTCAGCCCAGGGAACTTAGTGTTCGTGCCATACCCGTACCCCTTAGTGGTTCCACCACCAGCACCCGTAATGCCCCTATTACCAATGCTACCTCCCACTACAGTCAGAAGTATCACGACATCCACAGCGCTATCAATAAGTAACTATGAATCCAGGAGAAGACATTCGGAACCAGTAGATAAGGATAGTTACTTGGATCTGCTACGGACCCTGAGATACAGGAAAGAATTGCCGTTCAGCAGAGATCGTTTGGCTGGCATGAGACCTGTGAAACGGTATATACCGGAGTACGGGGTGATCTCTGATCACTTAATAGACCGGCTGATGTCACAGGTTCGAAATGTAAAGGATATCCAAAGCACAATGGACCACTAGAAAGAGTACCTTATGGCCCATAAGGTACTCTTTCTAGTGGTCTTACATTATATCGAATGTCGGGCACCCATAAGTTATGGGTGCCCGACATTCGATATAATGTAACGATTCGCCGTGTCACGTCGATATATTCCGATTCATCCAGTAACTGTCGGTGAATTATATACGTTTAGATGTATTTTTCTTAAAGCATAGATGTTCATTTCCTATCAACTTACTTACTCCGCTGGCTCAGCGACCCGCAGTAGGTCTTGGATTTCGATACGAGTTGGCGCCATAGCACTACTACCTAACACCGCCGCTTTTGCAATCCTCCCAGTTACTTATCTGCATTCAGGGCGCATCGTATGGAAGTGAGAGTAGGTAAAGATTATGTTTCTTCCCATTTCGTCATGAATCTTAATTAAGTATGTATGTATATTGGTGAAACGAAGTAAAATAATGTGTGTAATATTTGATACTTTTTTACGACTGTTTTTAATGTAAACGCTATTTAGCCAGGTAATAATTAAGTGTATACCTACGTAGGTGTCCATCCGACATAATGTTGAAACATTTACAGTTTATAATAAAAAAAATTAAATAATGATCTATCGTTTTAATTTATACATTAGCGCATACCTACTAATAAATAAGTGTAAAGTAATTTGTCGGAAGAGAAGCACAGAAAAGTTGCATTAGGCGACGGACCTATCGGCCGACCAATTGGTTTAATATGTAAGTAACCATAATTTCCTTCTACTTACTTCATAAAATAGAGGGAGGTACCAATGCAAACAAATAATAGACAAATCTCAATATATTGATCGCATCGAAGTTTTCAGAAAATTTACCAGTTAAGGAACGCAACGCTGCGCTTCTTACAGAATCAAAATGCGTTAGCAAGTCCATTACGAGGTAGGTACGTGAGGGATTGATTATGGACGTCAGCTAACAGTCACTGTTGATTATTATTGATAAGGCTTACAACTAATTTACAATGCCTACCGGTTAAATACTCAATTTTGTTTTCATCCGTGTTTTCACACGCACACACTGAAATCACCAAACACGAACACTTCACGGAAACATCGTCACTTTTAAAAGATCGCACCGATGACGGACACAATTATATCGATAAATTAAATCGATATTTATCGTAATTTATGCGACACGGCATGTTCAGCGTGGTTTGACCTTTCAGAAGGCGGCACGACTGCGCGCGCGTTGCACGGGGTCACAAACGATGTATTTTTAGAGTTGAAAGTTCAAAATACGACGGTTCACGCATGTGAGTGCGCATGTTTCCGGTGATATGTCTTGATTGGATCAGATTGTTTGATAAGGGCTGATTTAAACGGCTGCAATGCTTAGCAGCGTGCAAGACATGTTCTTTAACTGCTGAGACAGTGTTTTTAATGGCATGTATTTCGCTCGTGGGTCTGATAATGGACAGCTTGATGGTATGAACCTTCCTCAATATGAGCTAATGCTCATAATTGCCTTAAGTTCACTCAGACTGTACAATTAACAATACTCTGATACTTAAGATCCTTGCATCAACGTTTAAATAGACGAGGAGTTCTGAAAAATATAAAATATCGAATCTACGTTATATATACGTTGTATATATAATGTATATCGAATATGTAGTATGTAATGCACAAGATATTGGGCTAAACCTGAGGTCAATTTCAAATCAATGAATATGAATATAATAAATAATATATAGGTATATACATATATTGTATTGAAAAATGCCGCCTGTGTAATGAGTTAAGTAACTTTTATCAGTCTGAATTAAACGTTTAATTACCCAATTGCCTAGGCGTTTCGTTTTTTTATGCCACGAAGTTTGCTAAAAAGCATGCGGCCTGAGTGATGGTAAGCTGGTGAGCGTAGGGACCTCAGAGCATAGAATACTAGAGAGAGGACAAGCCGCCGGCGGCCGTGTCGCAGCTGTATGCTCAATGGGCATACACTGCCATACTGTGCACGCGTGCTGATCGCAGAAAATATTACGTTTTTTCCCAAAATGCCTGATATGATGCGCGGTTATTGTCAAATAAGCGTGTAGGTATACAAGAGTGTGTGTTTTAGATGTGTGCGTGCTTTGTCTTGTCAATTACTTGGGCGTTGTGTGGGTTAATGTACTTGCGACAGGCTCACTCTATACAAATCGGCCGCCATGTCCGATCTCCTTATATTCATACATCTGTGGTAGGGACATTTACGACTCCGGAGAGACCGGAGAAGACGCAAGCGTAATGTGGACCTTCATTGATCTGGGCATTCATTGTGTTGAATTGAAAGTTAGAACTTTTAAAACATACCTAAATAAAATATTACAATTACAAACTAGACTGTTAAAAAATTTGGTGGATAAAAAAACCAAGGATAGCTGTAGGTAGTACTGAAAACTATAAGGCACTATTTAAAAAACTTAACATACTGCCGGTGCATGAAAAAATTAGGTATCTAATACCAAGTGACCAATTAAAGGGAACGGAATTTAAATCACGCCGAGTGTACACCCGCACACTGAGAGCTACGACGCGTCGAACTTACACGGAACCCGTAGCTAACAATTACTACGGAGAAAGACCATTGAAGTACTTAACACCTCGTATTTTTAACACAATCTTTCCTGAACAAGAATGTACTAGCAAGGATATCTTTAAAAAGAGGTTAAAAAAACTGCTAATACCCTCTAATTTAATCTAGTATAAGGTTTTTATTTTTATTCTTAAGAGTGCTCTTCAAAAAAGCGCTCGCTCAGAATTCGGTATTTTGACACGCGTAGTGCGTTTGTGTGTGTAAATACTACTACCACCCACACAAACGTACCTAACCCCCACATGCACAGCGAGATCGCACCAGCCGCGGGTGCCGTCCCTTTCTAGCTATATGTAAGTGCGATCGGGATAGAACTAACCGCGGAGCTTGCCGATGCAAATAGCTGTATAGCGCACCGTTGGAATTCACTCCGTGACCGATATTGATACTTGCACTAAAAAGTGGTAAGTATTACTTCGCTAACATGATGTTCTAGAACATCATGTTAGCGAAGTTAGATAACTTGAATAAAGTAAGTATTTGATTTTTGAGCACAAGTTTTCTATTTGTATTAAAATACTATGATATGACAAAGTATATTTAGTTTCGTTTTTTTAGTATAAAATAAACTAACGAGTTTTAAAGTTGTCAGTAATAAGAATAATAATTTGTTTTACGGATATTAATAGTTTGCATATTATCTGAGTCTTATTTATATATAGTAATGTAATGAAATTATACCAGTAGACCCACTACTAGGAAATTACTGGGTACTTACGTATTCATTTCTTGAAGAATTTTTTTTTTGTTATGTAAAATTTGCTATGTCCGTTTCTTACCAAAGGAACTGAAAATTATAAATTATACAAACACAGCTTTTTATCTAGAATACAATTAATTAATGCGTGATTTTATTCAAAAGCCTAAAACCTCAGATGATAAAAAGGAATAGATATGAAACGGGGGCTTGGCGCGTGTCGGTGCGACATGGCCAAATGGGCATGTCACTGCCCACCGCATGTTTCTGAATCTGGTGAATCTGAAATGTTTTTCTACGTTTACTCAAAATGCCGAATTGTAGCGTGGTTACATACAAAAATAGGAATGAAACTAAAACCTACATGAATGGTGGAGTCACGCACCACATGTGAGTATTAGTATTTTCACTTAAGTCAGTAAAAACTAATATTTTAATAAATAAACGCAACGCCGCATCATTTCTCGGGATCGAACTAACATATCGAACGAAAAAGCATATTTTTGATCTATGCGTTGTACATTGAACGTTCAATACAGTAAACCACGGCGCAATGTATTAAACCACTATGGATATGGACGATGCTTGAATTTTTTAGTGGTACGGCCGCTGCTTGGCGTCGCAAACTAGAGCGGTGCCAAAGTGCAGTTACAATTTACGCGTAATCGATAAAATAGAAGGACAATATCATACTAGTTATTTTATTTCGACTACTTTCGCTGTCTTATTTTATTTAATTACTTGTTTTGGTTGGGTGCCTATCTTAAAGGTAACTAATAACATACTAATAAGATTAAAAGGCACAAAATGTTTACGGTACCTACTAATAAGATTTTCACTAAGTTGCAGTATGAACGGTAAATAGACATATTACGGCCTCCGTAGCCCAGTGGGTAGTGACTCTGCCAACGAAGCTGGAGGTCCCGGGTTCGAATCCCGGTCAGGGCATTTATTTGTGTATTTATCACGAATATTTGTTCCTGAGTTATGGATGTTATGTATGTATATAAGTATCTATATGTATGTATCTATTATATATATCATCGCCTAGTACCCACAACACAAGCCTAACTGAGCTTACCGTGGGCCTAGGTTGATTTGTGTAAGATTGTCCCGTAATATTTATTTATTATTTATTATTTATATTAAAATTGTATATACAAGTATATAATTTAGTTGCAAATGGCTTCGGAACAACTTAAAATGTGATATTATTACCAATAATTTATTTTAAATGAGTATTTTTTACTTTCATTTGAAATGTGATAATTGAAGAAGAAATCTCGGTTTCTTATTACAGTTTTCCAAAGAATTCGAGTAGGTACAAAACAAATGTATAGATGCTACTGGCAGAGGTCCTAACTGGTTTCCTGTACAGAGAAGAGTTAATGTGTTCGTAACATTTTCAAGAAAAATGTTTCCAACCACTTAATAAGAGCCGTACACTTTTCGAATATTTGACACCTCGCTTGCTTGAAACCTTGGTGTAAAATGTATGGTAACACATCTTCGCACATCTTTGGTGGATACTCGCCCTTAGCCTTAAATCTCGTAATATGAGTAATGGACATATTATTTCGCGCCAAAATGCGAGTCGGATCGGCCTGGTACCTACAGGTCAAAAATATCGATGTGACCAGAGTTTTAAATGTATGTGAACACGAACTTATAAAAAGCCGTTTATGTTACTCTGTAGGTATTCGTCAATATTTTTTACTTTTGCGATTTATGGTAAGTTAACAACCCGTGTTATTTAAACTTGTAGCTAAAAGTTTAAATACCACCACATAAACTTACCATGTTGTGGAAGTTGTTACCCATCAATATCATAACATAATATTAATTTTAATATCAATGTCGATAAAACATAATTTTAACGTTTGTCGCCCCCCTAGTGTAGTGCGTTTAAGCCAATCACAGCCCTTGTTTGCATGTTGCCGTAGACTCACTGGCAACGCCCGAGTCTTTGTTTTTACACGGTTCAATGTGTGTGCCTGTGGGCGCTGCGGTGGGAGAAAACTGGGGACATCGGTTTTGGTTGAAATTAAGCAGTACGGCACTTCTCCCTTTTTTTATGTTCTGAGCCTAAAACCTATGTCACTTATTAGGATTCCGTACTCAAAGAGTAAAACGGGACCCTATTACTAAGACTCCGCTGTCCGTCTGTCTGTCTGAATGCCTGTCTGTCCTTCTGTCACCAGGCTGTATCTCATGAACCGTGATAGATAGAGATTTTCACAGATGATGTATTTCTGTTGTCGCTATTTATAACAAAAAATACTAAAAAACAGAATACATCTTTTTATTTTTATTTTAGTTTTTATTTGTTTCTTTTTCTTTTACAATCTTACACAAATCGACTTTGCCCCAAACTAAGCAAAGCTTGTACTATGGGTACTAGACGACGATAAACTTACTTATATAGATACATAAATACTTAAATACATAGAAAACATCCATGACTCAGGAACAAATATTTGTGGTCATCCATCACACAAATAAATGCCCTTACCGGGATTCGAACCCGGGACCTCCAGCTTCGTAGGCAGAGTCACTACCAAGTTACTAACTAGGCTACATGGGGCTCCTATACAACAAACGTGATTTTAGATATATATATTTTGCCGTTTTTAGATATAGATAATGGTACGGAACCCTTCGTGCGCGAGTCCGACTCGCACTTGGCCGTTTTTTTTAACATTTATTTCGAAATAAAGAGTGATACTCGGAAATGTCGAAGGGAAGGTCAATCGTCGAATCCGACTCGGCTGGGCAGCATTCGGGAAGCTACGGCACATCTTTTCGTCCAATATTCCGCAGTGTCTCAAGACGAGAGTCTTTGACCAGTGTGTGTTGCCAGTGATGACATATGGCACGGAAACGTGGTCGCTTACTATAGGCCTCATAAGAAGGCTCAAAGTCACTCAAAGGGCAATGGAGAGGGCTATGCTGGGAGTTTCTCTGCGCGATCGCATCACAAATGAGGCTAACCGCAGCAGAACCAAGGTAACCGATATATCCCTCCGAATTGCTAAACTTAAGTGGCAGTGGGCGGGCACATTGCACGTAGAACCGATGGCCGTTGGGGCGGAAAGGTTCTGGAGTGGCAACCACGTACCGGAAGGCGCAGCGTGGGTAGG
The DNA here is from genome assembly GCA_963854355.1 of Epinotia brunnichana. Taxonomy (NCBI): domain Eukaryota; kingdom Metazoa; phylum Arthropoda; class Insecta; order Lepidoptera; family Tortricidae; genus Epinotia; species Epinotia brunnichana. The sequence continues at coordinate 24,338,398 of OY977946.1, read as the reverse complement.
CCCCCCGCAAGGTGGACTGATGACCTGGTAAAGGTCGCGGGAGTCCGCTGGATGCGGGTGGCGCAGGAACGGCCATTGTGGCACTCTTTGGGGGAGGCCTATGTCCAGCAGTGGACGTCTTTCGGCTGATATGATGATGATGATGATGATGACTCGGAAATGTAATAAAACCACGTAAAAATCTCCCTTTCCAGTGTAAACCCCCGGTGTGTGTTATTATTATATATAAACGAAAATAATAACTAAATGCAAGGTAGGATCGTGCTGTACTTAACAAACGCCATATAAGCTTGTTTTTTAAAAAGTTTTTTATTCATCTTGTTATTTTCAATAACCCTGCATATTATGTCGCTGGTTCGTGGGTACTTGTACAGACAAATCACACAAACCCAAACAAGATAGGTCTATCTATTTTAGTTTAGGAGTTCCCATGACCACCTTCCATCATCAGATCCTGGAAATCATCCATCACCAAAATGTTTACCAAGACAAAACAGATGAGCCCAAACTAGATGGGTTTATCTAGTTTAGTTTAGAAGTTCCATGACCACCTTATAGCTCCATCATCAGACTCTGGAAATCATCCAGCACCAAAGTCTTGCCGTGCCATGACCAAATAAATGAGCCCAAATTCGATGGCTTTATCTTGTTGAGTTTAAGAGTTGCTATGTCCACCTTCCGACTCCATCATAAGACCAGCTCTATGATATTATGTCACCGAAGATACGCAATTGTACCTAATTTGAAGATTTCACCCAAACTCCCACACATACATACATACTAACAAGGTGGACTGATAGTAACAAATAAATAAATTAAATCTATCAAGTATCACGATCACTCGTACAATAATAATTGACTATAGAACGCGTAGTTTAGACAAAAGGATCCAACCCACAAGACATCACCATTGAAATGTATGACTTTTGTTCTAGGTAGAAGGTTCAATTTTAAATGTTACGTATCCGGTGGGTTTGAGCCTTTTCGCTACACTACGTCATATATGGCAGCTATGCAATTCATAACTTGTCTCGATTAGCCTCACGAATGTATCCCCAGTATAGTTTGACCCCGAGGTTGGTAACAACTATGCCTAGTCGGAGATCAAAATAATATTATTTTATCTGAAGAGTGGCCGGTTAGCTTCGTGAATAGCCACAAATAAACACACTACACGTCTGTCTCGGAGGGCTATTCAGCCGGTACTGAGATAAATTCCCGCGCGACGGTAAATTTATACTAGTTTTGAATAATTATTTATAAATATAAATTTTGACAAAAGTTATATTTTTTGGACTGGATCTTGTTGGTACAAGCATGAACTTTAATGTTGTGTAAGATTCAATACAAAAATTATTCAACAATAATGAGAAAATCCTTGAGTTTTCAGTACGATTTTGTTGACAAATATGGTGTAATTGAGAACAGTTTACATATATATACGTGCAGAATAAGGAAAATTCGAGGCGGCTAGGCCCAATGGCAACATATAACGCTAGTGAAAATAGAAAAAAACAAGTAGGTTCTCATATAACATCATGGAGTATTAGGGGCTCAAACTTATGACTCTGCGCTCTCTTCAGAAAACTACTGTCGGTAATCGGGTATTTTCGGTTAAAGTATTCAGTTCTTCGTAATTTGGAGGCGGCTAGGACCAATATGAGGAGTTTACCTATGCAAATAAGTAATCAGGATCTAGAAAAAGCTCTCCGTTTCTTAGAATTACAACGTCAAAAATCCGTCATTCTCGCTTATTCCTGACCAAAAAACGAGCGCCCTCTTAATTATAAGGTAACTAGCTTTAGCCCGCGACTTCGTCCGCGTGTATCTCGTTAACCGCCTTAGAGGATAATTGCTATTAAAGTATTTCAGGCTTATGCTTACACATATATCGCTCCCCCGTGCAAACTTCCCCCCACCTTTTCACCCCTTTAAGCGATTATTTCCGGGATAATTTATATAAATTTATATGAAATTTATAAATTTAAACTATATCCATACCAAATTGTATCAAAATCGAATCAGTGGTTTAAATGCATGCAAATGCTACATTAGTAAATGGATTTTTTTATCAATATCCGTTGAGTAGTTCTACTCACGTTAGTATGGGCAACCCGTTGTCTTATGCTAATGGATTCTGTATACATACTGACTAATTAATGGCTTACTTTTAGTCGGAATCTATTTTACTAAAGGCTAATAAAAAAAAAACGTTTTTATGAAATATTGCTGTTCAATCAATTATTTAGCTGCTCTACAATTTATAAGGCGGACTAATATTGGTTACATAGTTGATCGTTTGGGACATTCTTTGCAAATCAAGCCTGATTTTATCTAGAGGTATTATAAACAGGAAAAGTCTGTGAGATTTGTAAGTTTGTGTATAATGGGTAGTCTCAGGAACCGTTGGACCGATTTCAAAACTCATTTCACCTGCGTATATAATGAACTTTCTGAAACAATATAGGCTATGTTTTATCCCGCGGGTTTGCCTGCGTTCTTTGCAATACGCGGGTGAAGCCGTGCGGGCAGCTAGTGTACCTATTATAAATTCATCCTTGTATGCTGATCAAATAATTTGACGAAAAGCTTATTTTTGTTGCGAGCCAATTATAATAACAGCTAACCATCCTTAAGAAATCGTTTCAACAGAGTTAACATTTTCTCACTCAGGCAAGTTTTCTTATAAAGTTTAAATAAGCCCCCATCTTAAGCTCTCTAGACTTAATTTAGTAATTCGCCAGGCTTCCTTTACCTTTCCACACATGAACATTAACTACGGTCCGCACTTGACTTGTTTTCCATACAAATAAATGTTTTAGGTTTCCGTACTCAAATAGTAAAACGGGACCCTATTACTAAGACTCCGCTGTCCGTCTGTCTGTCTGTCTGTCTGTCCGTCTATCACCAGGCTGTATCTCAATAACCGTGATAGTTAGACAGTTGAAATTTTCACAGATGATGTATTTCGGTTGCCGCTATAACAACAAATACTAAAAAACAGAATTAATTAAATATTTATAGATTATGGTACGGAACCCTTCGTGCGCGAGTCCGACTCGCAATAGGCCGGTTTTTAAACCCACTTAAAGGTTGAATTTTGTAAAACCCTCAAGTACTTATTGCTTGCCTACCTTACACATTTCAAGACTCTTATTGGTTCAGTAGTTTCAGCTTAGTGTTGATGAGCAAACTCGAAATTATTTCGTGGTATTATCCTGTGATTTTATCATGCTAAGCTAAGGGTTGATTTACTCAAGATGCTTGATTAATGGATATTACTTATATGTCATTATAACTTTGTAATCAAAATCGTGGACATCTTCCAAGTTCAATAATAACTAAACTTTCATATAAACTTTCACCCCCTATTTCACCCCTTCAAAGTACGAAAATCTAAAAATGCTTCAAGGAAACCTGTTTTTATTTGTGACCATAAAGCCAAATCTCAAATTTCATAGATCTACCTTCAAAAATAACGAAACTTTCATACAAACTTTCACCCTCCATTTCACCCCTTTAAAGCACGAATACCCGATAATGCTCGAAGAAAACCTATTTTAATTTCTGACAAAAAAGCCAAAAATCGAATTTTATAGATCTACCTTCAAAAATAACGGATTTGCATACAACGTGTTATCCCCAATTTCACCCCCTTATGGGTTGAATTTCAAAAAATCCTTCTCTACGTCACTTGAAGAATATGTGTTTCAAATTTCACGCTTGTATCTTTAGCGGTTTAGGCTGTGCGTTGTCTGTCACTCTATAAGTAGGTAACGGTCCAATTTTATATTATGTAATAGATAGATAAATAAGATATGTAGGTACACAAAACAAAAAAAAATTGTAAAGAAAGTGAGTGCAATCCTTGCCAATAAACAATATGTTTGGCGAACTTATAAGTAATAAAAAATGTAACATATTAAATTTGGAAAAATAAATAAATAAATAAAAAAAGATAGGTAGTAAATGCAGGTCATTCACTTGCATTCAGATCATTGATGCTCTGGTGACTTTACCACCTGCAGGTCGATCACGTAACGCATTGTACGCGCGTCAGCTAAATGTCACTTTTTATATGGAAAAAATGACAGTTGTGTTGTCCTAAACCGCGTTCGGAACGTTACGTGATTACCCCTCTGGAACAACTTCACCACACCACCTACGTACCCTTTTCGTGGAGAAAACCTGCGAACCAGGTACCTAGCTCTCGGGGGAGGTCTGGGTTATGTGGTATTTCTACCCACTAAAAACTCCACGGCAACCGCCATCTGCGCTAAGTAATTCGGAGGACTCTAGGATCTCAGGTTGAACGCACTAGAGCCCTCCTCGCGCTTTGCCCCTGCTGGCTCGTTATGGGCATTTTCGCCGCCTTCTCTGGGGTACATGGCCGAGTGTTACCACCTACGTACCTGCAGAACAAGAAGTAGTTTATGGCTGTAAGGACTGTGGAGGATCTCGCTCGGCTCGAGTTGTGCTCCTCCAAATACTAATGAGTGAATTGACATTCCGCTGTGACATACCTACCTATATGTAAGTTTAGCAGCCTGAAAATTAGAACCATCACACTTATTGTCGCTAAGCATCCGTCACAATCGCAGTTATTTGAAAGCTTATCTGTCTATGGCGATAATTACGCAACTGGCAGCTTAGCTATTAATTAATCAGCTAGAATCAGTCACGAAACTGATATATAAATGGTGTTCAATCAAGACCGTCTGAAATTGCGTTCCGGCTGACGTCGATTTCAGGGGAAAAAGACGCGCTCACGTCACTATTTAACGATTCTCTAATACGAATGCGACCTTATAACTTATAAGTACGGACCAATGATTGGATTCTCGAATCTCGATTCAATGTTAAATAATGGGTAGGGGGAGGTGCCTAAATCACTGAAAATTCATGACGGGAATGCGTTTCCCGTTGTTGAATGCGATAGCAGAAATGCTATTAGCTGACTTATTAGATTAAATATAACTAAGAGTAGGTGTTCGTTCTAATTTGTATATTTCGGTATCACCGTTCACAGTGCTATTTCGAGATGTGGAACGACAATACTTTATTCAAAATGTTTTATTAGTTCACGTGTTTTGTGTGCTGTAATTGTTGTTGCAGAGGCGTTGTTTATTTCTATGTTTATTCTGTAACAGTAACACGTAAAGTTCGTCGCCGCCAGAACAAAGTTCCCACGTCGTCTCTATATCAAACAAATCCACATTCTCAAATATTGTTTTGGAAAAAATGCTTCGCATTCATCGGACTCTGCTCTTATCGGAAGCTGCGCGTAGTACACTATATACCTATAAGTATAGAGCTCAAATCTGCACTTTTGCTGCATAGTTTACGCGTAGCTCCTACGATGGCATGTGCCCACCCGCAATTCCGGTGTTATGTTTCTCATACAACCACTTACAACATTTACAATTCGTCGGTTCTCCGCTGTCGCTGCTACGCGCTGTTTGCTCGCTAGTCTGACGGAGCCCTTGTGGCGTCTGGAACACCACTCATTCTCCCAGGCAGAAAATCCTAGCATGTAAAGCTAACCTTATATTTTTGTGTAATAGCCACACTGGCCTTCGTTTGGATGCAGCCGCAAGCCCGTTCCGATTCACTCTGAACGGAACGCATGAATGGATGCAGTATAAAAGCGCTTGCTGAGCTAAACTCTCTCTCTTCTCTTCCTTCTGCCTGCGCATAAGATACGCCTGCTGTTATTCTGTAAGCATTTCACCTGGACATCTCTATATGTTGTGCATTAAACCACTTGAAGAATCCCACTGCGTTTGCTCATCTGATCACCACCATCATCCCAGCAACCACTAAACCCTAATGAAGTCACAACTCAGGGCAATAAAAAATAACTTATTTACATGTTCTAAAAAGCGCAGCAGCCCATCTAAATACGCTTTCGATTTCATGTCAAAACGGTAAACGGCCCTCGTACAAAGAAATGGGAGATCTGTTTTCATGACACTTCCAAAGCGCCTGAAACAAGTGGATAGCAAAGTTGTAACTCCAACAATATGCTCTGAATTATTTCATAGGACTTTTGCCCGTGACTCCTTTCGTAGTTACTTTCTTTCTTTCTTCAGGAGGCCTACATGTGGGTCATTGGGAGTCTAGGCCTTCCAGCAGCCGATTTCCAGGAGAGAAAAGGTTAATCGATAATGTTATATATAAATACATATTAGAAGACAAATACCTACGAATATTCACGAGGACTGCCAATTCATATACAAAAACGCGTCCTTCCGAAATAAAAAGTTTGTTGTAGATCGCGTGACTTAGGCGGGGTCTCTGCCCCATCCATTTAGCACTACCGTCATCTATAGAAGCTTTCTCGTTGTCGTCGTCTGGAGGCCAATTCTCGGACAATTCGAGATAATAAGAGATCTCGAAAAAAATTATGGATGTCAAACGAAAACCAATTTCTGTGTTCTCAAAATCTCACTCGAAATATGTCTACTCCCAGCGATCAAGATGCAACGAGTGGTCGGTAGGTAGCGATCGAGATGGTAGTAGGTATCACTGTTTTTTTTAACATTCGATCTGTCAATGGCGTAATGGAGGATAACATTGACAGCTCTTACAAATGCTGATACTGCTACAGTAGTCTTTGGCTAAAAACGGTCAAGTCAGAACAGTTTTTATGCGCTCGCACTTCATACAAATATGAAGGAAAGCTTCTTGGGGTAGCAATAAATTAAATGATAAACTTCACATAACATTCACGTTATGTAATATTGCAAAGCATTAACTAGAAATAATAATATACAATACAGTTGATAGCTAATTACTTGACCAAAGAGAATATAAACAATACGTTCTACACTTTTTTTTCTATTAAGTTTCAAGAGACTGTACTTGACAAGACACCCCTCATGCTATGCGAACTTAGAACTTAATGCAAATCCAGTTTCTTATTGAAAATAGTGTCACCTACTAGATAGGTCGCGAACTCTCTGAAGCTCTAGCGATTGCTAGGCTAGGCTGTCAAGGTATTTCAAAATTCGCCGTATTGTCATAACACATCAGTAGCCTAGGGGTACAGACGGCGGTATCTGGAGTCGAAGAGCCGTGGTTCAAACCCTGCGACCGACGCGCTTTTTGTATGTTTTGTACATTCAAAGAAAAGTTTTAAGTATCGCAGAAGAGATGGCGCCTGTATACGCAAGCATTAAATGCCTTCTCAATTTGGTCGAGTTGCCTGTCTATCTCAGTATGTATATCTGTGTGGCTTTGACACCCCTGTCAAACTCCACGACAGCCGTGCGAGCAGCGGCCAACATCTGAAGAGGTGGTAAACCGCTGTCGCCACAAATACATAAATGGTTTTTGTTCATTTTTTGCTTGCCCACTTACATATTTTATATTATTTTAATGTCTAGGGGTCTTGGCGACGCCCATGTAAATGGATAATACTTTTATTCTTAATATTTAATTCACTAGAAATAGTCGATTGTAAACACAATCCAGAAAAACGAAACGCATGTTGCAATAAACATTGAGATCGTCGTTCGACATAATCTCTACCATGCCCCCTGTGGTCGGCGGTTCGAATCCGGCTCGGACCCTACATTTTTCAATTTTTCCTTTAATTTGAAATTTATGAATATCGTTAGCAGACGTAACTGCATTATACAAAATCAATATTACTGATGTTTGACCAGTAGGATGTGGTCATTATGACCTATCTGTCTGAAAAAGAGTTTCATTATCAAAAAAAAATTGTTTAAGGGAAAACCAGAAATCATACAATGTGTAAACTTAACATTTGTTTAATTCCTTAAATTTGAAGTACACAGCCATAATTGCCATAATCCACAATTATAATAATGTTAAGTAGATTAGTCAAATGGTTTATCGAACCAATTTTCTGATCACTTATAATAAACCATTATTTAATTTGATAAAATAAATAAGACACATAACCTAACAATATAACATACAATGTTAAAATATAAAGATTACAACACATTTCTCCAGAACGGAAAAGGTACTAGCTGAAAATAATAGCCTAAACTTTAAATTACAATTATATTTCTAATAATTGATTCTAGTACGGAAGCACCATCAAATATTATCGTCTAAAATAATTATTTACAATATCGATTCACTATTAATTTAATATAATAATATGTCGGTAGAAAACAACTCTCGGAACCATGTCCCGCAAACTGATCTAAGAATAAAGCCTTCAGAACTTTGTACTCATAGTACCATCACAAGAATATATTAACAATAAATGCACAATTGAAATCAGCTCTTAAGACAAGAGGCCGAGCTATCAAAATGCTGTGGCTGTTGGTAAATACTGAAACAGTCAAGTCACACTCAACCAATACTAGCCAAACTGTACAAAGTGCAAATAGTAAAGATGCTAGTAATTTAGCCAATAAATGACTAAAAGTCATGACATTCAATTCAACTAAAAATGGTAGCTCTAATTCACTCTAAACCTATTTCAGTAGACACATGCTACCACATATCTACACTAAACTAGGTTTGCGAGTACTTAATAACAAAACAAACTTGAATACTGGCTCAGTACAATATTACTAAGTGAGAATTTGATTCTAAAATGTCATTCTAAAGTAGGCCTCAAGGTGAAAGAACTAAGGTACATTTTTCATTGCGCAAATTGGCCTAAAGATAGGGTAATCACTTGGTCTGAAGGGTGAGCGAGGTGACTAAGTCTTGGAAGTCTGTGACGTACCACGAAGCCCTCTTTTTGACCTCCTCTCGCATCACATTGCCGCCAAAACCTGAGAATAAGAGTTAGAAGTTAGCATTGTGTTTCAAATCATTTTAAGAACCTTGTGTGTGTTTATATTGTGGTTCACATCATTTTATGAACTTTGTGTTTATATTGTGTTTCAAATCATTTTAAGAACTTCCTTTGTGTGTGTATATTGTGTTTCAAATCATTTTAAGGATTTTGTGTGTGTTTATATTGTTTCAAATCATTTTAAGAACTTTCTTTGTGTGTGTATATTGTGTTTAAAATCATTATAAGAAGTTTGTGTGTGTTTATATTGTGTTTCAAATCATTTTAAGAACTGTCTTTGTGTGTGTAGTGTATATTGTGTTTCAAATCTTTTTAAGAACTTTGTGTGTGTTTATATTGTTTTTCAAATCATTTTAAGAACCTTCTTTGTGTGTGTGTATATTGTGTTTAAAATCATTTTAAGAACTTTGAGTGTGTTTATATTGTATTTCAAATCATTTTAACAACTTTCTTTGTGTGTGTATATTGTGCTTCAAATCATTTTAAGAACTTTCTCCTTTACTAATTGAGAAGAGGTGCACATTTTGCGGCACTACCACGAAAATCGAAATTCGAAGTTCGCATGTCTCCCGCCCTGTCGCTCAAATATGCAATTGCGAAAGAGATACAGTCAAGTGTAAAAATATGGGTGTATTGTATACAACTTACTCATAAATATGTCCCAACGCTCTTATGGCAGCGGTCATATTGAAGCATTACCATTTAATATAATATTGTTATTCTGTTGTTTGCGTCTACTGTGTATTGATAGTAATCTTTACTGTGTTATTTTATAGTGATGTGCGATAGAGTTGTATTCTACTCTATTTAATGGGGAACTTGCATGGGACTTCAATTTGAATAAATTGCACTCAATCGATGCGGATATACGCAGAGATATCATATCATAGATTTTTTTTCTTCTATAAATAACATAACAGTTACACAGAATATTGAATTAGAAATGATATTTTATATGCCGAGTATAGACTTAAACGCAAGTTTTGTGGAGATCATTGCAAATTAATGACTTACTCCATAGTAAACGCGCCGAGAATATAAGTTGTGATGTCATAGCATAAGCCCGTTTAATATAGAGCGTTTTCGGTGGGTGCCGGCGCGTGCAGATTTCAAATACATATAACATCAGAAAAAGAAATCTTAAGAAAGTTTTGATGCTACAGGGTCAATCAACTATTTGTTGTTGTTATTTTGTCCCGTTAGCCAGTAGACAATTCGACGGAGTTTCTTAGAAAAATTGTTACAATATGGACTTTAAACTGGCTTAAAAGATGGGCCATACTAAAAGGGATTGAACGTGTTAAGAAAACCTCACATTTGTTGAAATTAAACCCATAAAATAGCAGTTTTAAAGAGTGACCCAGGGGACGTTACCATGGCAACTACTGACAGAAAATAGTTGATCCACCGTACAGTTGATATTCCTCTGCATCATACTTTTGATTTTCGTAATAAAATAAAAGTTCAAGTTCCCTATAAAACGCGAACTCACCAATGAACCCGTCAGCGGGCGGGCTGGCCTCGGCATCTGTAGCTCCGTCCCCGATCATAATGACCCTCTGGTATCCGTGCTGTTCCTTTAGCCGCCTGATCACCAGCCCCTTGCCGCCAGATCGCGACGTCGGCTCGTTTTCATCGAACCCAGCGTATTCGCCTGTGACAAGGAAGAAAGAGTTAGTCAATAGGGAACATTACGCAAAACTCTTCGTAGGTGGCAACACTAGCCAGACTTGACATTGTGTCTCGTTCTCACTTGCGGTATTGTCTATGCAAGCATCCTTGTCACTCATTTGACAATCAATTGTGCATGTGTGTGTGAATCCCTATATTCCTATACTGGTTTACTGTTAGTGGTAGTGCTGCCTCTGGCGGCAGAACATTGCAGTAATGTTTCATATTGAGTCTACAGGAACATTCCAGTTCATTTCACGCGCCGCCAACGGTAACCAATGGCAACAGTAACAGAAAAAAATTGATGATTGACTGACCCAAATTCACCCGAACGTGGCTGACACCGCTGGACCACTCTGCATAAACAGGGAACGAAACTGTGGTGCCGGTGACGTTATTATGACGCAAAGTCGCATAAAGGTTGTTTATTTTAAAACAACATTGCAACAACTCAATGATACTAAAGTCTTAATAATGGTAATATAAATTTATTGAAGAGTTTATTTATATAAGTTTCTTGTCTTTGGTATACGGCGTTAGGCGATGCATGAATTGTTTTGGCACATTTTATACGGTGTGATAAAGATTTGGATTATGGAATGATTGTTTATTTATGTTTATACAAAAAAATGTGTAAATATTTTTTAAAAAAACGGCCAAGTGCGAGTCGGACTCGCGCACAAAGGGTTCCGTACCATTATCTATAAAAACGGCAAAAAAAATACGTTTGTTGTATGGGAGCCCCCCTTAAATATTTGTTCTATTTAAATTTAATTTATTATTTTAAAGTGCATATATAACTAAATATTTTGTGAATATTTCAAGCGTTGACAGGTAACTATTGCCGTTATGAACATCGAGCAAAAACGAGCAAAAAAGTCACGTTTGTTGTATGGGAGGCCTCTTAAATATTTATTTTATTCTGTTTTTTAGTATTTGTTGTTATAGCGGCAACAGACATGCTTCATCTGTGACAGACAGACAGACGGACAGCGGAGTCTTAGTATTAGGGTCCCGTTTTACCCTTTGAGTACGGAACCCTAAAAACGATACGAATAACATTTTTTATTGGGTAATCTTAAAGGTACTAACAAAAAAAAATCCATGGCGAGCATTTCCAGTGACTCGAATTCAGCAATAACAGTTGGAAACGAGTCACTGGAGATGGTAGAGCGGTACGTTTATCTTGGTCATACTCTATCCTTTGACAAGGAACATCAAACCAAAGAGATCTCCAGGAGAATTCAGCTGGGTTGGGCGGCATTCAACAAGTTAGATGACATCCTCAAATCCGTTGACGTTCCACAATGCCTGAAGACTCGTCTCTATAATCAGTGTGTCCTGCCCACAATGACGTATGGTGCTGAGACATGGACGCTCACAAAGGAGACTGTGCATAAAGTACGGGTAGCACAGAGAGCCATGGAGCGCGCCATGCTTGGCATTAAGCTACAAGACCGAGTGAGGAATATTGAGATCCGACGTCGCACTAAGGTGCGTGACGTCGGCGAAGTCATAACCAAACTCAAATGGAGTTGGGCAGGACATATTGCCAGGCAGCGTGACGGTAGGTGGACCAAAACGTTAACGGATTGGGGGCCAATTGCAGGAAAAAGAAGCGTTGGTCGTCCACCAGCTCGATGGGTTGATGACATAAAAAAGACCGCGGGTCATTTCTGGATGAGACTAGCACGGGACCGGGATAAGTGGCGTACGCGAAGAGAGGCTTATGCTCAGCAGTGGGCGATTACAGGCTGAAAATGATGATGATGAATGAAACAATACAACAAATGTTTCGTTGGACGAAGAATGCAACGCTTAAAGTTTAAACATAATATCGCATCTTCTTTCTTATTGCACATATATACTCGTACATTTCACACGTACATTCTGGGCGATATCAAAACTCTCAACAAGTTACAATATCAGTAAACTAAAGAGGCCAATAAGTTGTTGTTTGATTAAATATCTATAATCTAGATAAAAACACTATGAACAGTACGCGGCACAAAGTTTGCGTGTCTGAAGTTAGCCTCGAGTCGCCTCCCGCATACCCGTCCAACCCCTCTGAGACCTTTGCGGCGCTACTAGTAGCTAACATCAGAATAGTTAACTGATTTTGATCGTATTGTATGTAGCTTGACGTCATAAATATGTCTGTCATCGGATCATAGTTTCGCTCCCTGCCATAAACTATGCGGTACAGTGGGAAGGCACGATTTTGAGTTGTCTAGCTCAAACATCTGTTTTGTTAGATAGAGGCTATGTACATAACTGCAGGGCCCGTAATTTTCATGCCGATTACATCAATTTGACGTCACGCTGCATATAGGTTGATCCCAAATAGTTTTATTGTAATTATTAATCATTAGTCGTCAATCATTTTAATCGTGTACAAATTACTTCAAAAGTAATCTATTCACACGTGTAATAATTAATAGGTACCTACTTGATACGTGAAACGTAAATTAAACTATTTGTTTTGTTTTTATACATACATTTTATTAAATGGCATTGTTACCACATTTCAATAATTAAGTAGAAAACAGAATTCCTCTTTAACTTGTAGCACGCCATCCTTCTTGCATTTATTCCCACGCAGATAAAATTACTTTAATTACTTTTGAAGTAATTTGTACATGATTAAAATGATTGACGACTAATGATTAATAATTAAAATGAAACTATTTGGGATCATCCTATATGCAGCGTGGCGTCAAACTGTTGTCATCGGCATGAAAATTACGGGCCCTGTACATAAGTATTATAACATTTATAACAATGCCTTCCTTAAAATGACAGCCGGCTGTTTTGAGTGCCCAAGACAATTCGGTTTGATTAAAACTGTCAAATCGAATTTAGAATTTAAGTTCTGAATGTATCTTAATGTGTTTTAATGTATCTAATCCAATACTAACACATAGCTGTAATTGTAATGTTTTACTAACAAAATGGATCGTGTTATCTGAATAAATAAATTTTGAATTTGAATTATTATTTATTTTGTGACTAAGGTTAGATATAAAGCACATCAATCAATACAAACATCCTCGCTACCAACGCGGCATAATGAACCGTTGCATATAGATAAACATCGCATTATTGACTAGTAGGATTTTATATCACGAATATATACCGAACCGAACTAATTAGCAACCGACTATACATATAAGATTGATATGATAGGAAATCAAGATTATTTCACTTCCTAGCAGTAAGTCTGAGTTTATATCACAAAGGTCATATGACACGGTTTGGGAGGTATGATAGTCCGCCCTCACTCATTTTATTCGGGCAAAATTTCTTATAGGTACATTATTTGTTACTAAACCAGACTATCGCATATAATATTTAGGGGTGTAGACACAAAATAAAATAACCAATAATGATGAATTTTCTCCATAAAGGATTAAACATATTGTCAAATGGAGAAAAAAATCAAGCGGGGGATTAAATAATCACAAAGTTATGTGTCCAAAGTTTTAAAAGGGGGTATATTCTGTCCCTTTTCCGCAAAACGTACCTTCATATGTAACGATTGTCATTTAGTATGACGCTCATGGATCGTAACGTCACGATCCCCTAGCGTTGTCTCTCTCTAACACGCAATATTAAAACGGTTGTAGCGTCGTAATTTTTTGAGATATCTGAATGGGATTTTCGTCACTACGCATTTTTTTTTGCCTTTTCTTTTAGAGTAATAGTAAATGTTGAGTCTACACCCCTATTAACTTATTTATTTACCTCTTTGAGGCTTCCCGACGTTTCGGATGTGTCGCAACATCCTTGGTTTAGTAAAAAATTATGTGACACATTATTTTTTACTAGAAGGGACATGGTGAAAGTTTAAATCATTATAACATGTCTTATATTGACGAAAAACAACACTTTAATAGCTTACATGCTAGATCAATAAATCGGGCTCAATGAACGGGTTAAAGATCGAGTCATCGTCATGCGAGCGTATGACACGCGTTCGTCTCGTGACTGATATGGCATACGGCTGCATACACACTCAGTAGATATGTCTTATACATACGGTTGTAGATCGTTCGATGGATTGACATTCATATTCATATTCATTTATTCATAATTGTCAATATTACATGTCACGAATTTATAAAAAAAAATTGTAATAATAATATTAGCTTTACACAAAAAGTGTACTTACAAATAATATTCACTAGTTATACGCTCCACGCCTACCTAGACTATGAATATGAAAAAAAAATTAAAAAAGTTTATTGGACAAAAAAAAGAAATACAATAGGTATGCTAATCACGACCCTGCGTCCTGAGCTAGGAAACCCTGTGTTACAGGACTCAGTTTCGTATCAAGGTTTTTACACAAGTATATTTAGTTATAGGTATTATAAAGTGGTACAGAGCATTCAGTATCTTAAGTTACATCAATTTTACTTATTTTAATATTCCTTACAAATGTGTGTGAGAGAGAGAGAGTGAGAGAGAGAGTGTAGACTAGATACAAGAATCATACGCAATCAATAATCCCCGGTGCTTTCTTATACCGGGTACAAGAAAGCGGATGGGGTAGTTGCGTCATGTTCAAATGTATAATGCACTGTTGCTAAATGGATAATTAACCATCGAATTATTGTTATAAAGTATAAATTACAAAATATAATTAAAATCACGAAAAGATATGGATCGACCTTGAAGTTTAGAAAAATATGCATTTTTTAATGCCCAAAAAAATTAAAAGCTACCAATATAATCGCATTTAAAGAAACAAAATTGTACAACAACTATGGACCTAAACTCAGTATTTCGCAACCGAAACAGCAATTTACTTGTTTTTCATACAACGATTAGTACAAATTGCAAAGTGGGACGTCATGCTTTTACGTCAATTAGTATGAAGCGGTGCGGGTGCCGCCAGCGAGGTCCGTCTTTAACTCAATATTTTGAGTATTTATGTTCTCTAATTGTAGTTGCTCCCATACAAACATTTGTTCCTCTCCAAAAACTGGTTCGGATGGCATCGTAAATAAATCTTAGGTCACAAGCCTATTAAACGATTGTATACAGACTCTACGGTAGCCTAGTGGTTCAGGCATGCGGCTGTCAAACGGCGGTCGTGGGTTCGAATCCCGGCTCGTACCAATGAGGTTTACGTGGCAGCCGGCGTTCGGAACGGGAAAATGAGACACTTTTTCGTGCGTGCAGCCGGCGTTCATCAATGTATAAGACGTTATCACGTCAAAAAAGATTATAACATGGCGAAATATAAACCAACACCGAGCGACCAAGACCAATGAGCTCCTGCAGCGACTCACGGTTAATATGCATCACAATGTTTGACTTCCTCCTCACTCCAAAGTATTCATACGTACCTAAGTATTTCTAACTATTTTACGGCAACAAGGCAGGGGTAAATAGAATTAGTGATCTTGTCAAGGACTCCAATTATCTAAAGTTACTAATGAGACTTCTTAAGATACAAGCCTAATCTTCCAATATGCCACTCAGTTCCATTAAGATAGTGTTTGAGCAGATATACGAGTAGCGATCGTATGCTGTTTGTAATCTTTACTACCGGTTCAGCCGGTATGTTGGTGATAACCCTGTTAGAGTGTGTCACATATGGACATATTATGTATTTTCTATGTATTTAAGTATTTATTTCTCTATATAAGTATCTATATCGTCGTCTAGTACCCATAGTACAAGCTTTGCTTAGTTTGGGACTAGGTTGATTTGTGTAAGATTGTCCGCAAATATTTATTTTATTTATTTATTTATTATGTACTCGTAATAAACATCCTACAATCGGTGAGATTCGATTCGAAGACCGGTAAAAACAATCGTCATTTAAAAATTGCATAATTTCTTGCGGCATATGTTCGAAACTACCTATATAATAAACTATTACCATAAAAAAATATATCACAAATTTACTAACGTTTTACTTTAACTGCAGGGATAAGGGTGTGCATACTGATATGTATAACAAAAAATATAATTGATTTTTGCTAAAAAACGAACTTCGCATGTTTAAGATAAGTGATAGTTGCATACTTAAAAAGTTAACTGTACCAAAATAAATTGCATCATAGCATAATAAATTATGCATTTTTTTATGCTACAGAAAACGATGACCCCTGTCACACTTATTGAAACGTTATATATAGTTGGTAGTCACCAGCATTAGTATCTGCCATAACAAAGGCAGCAAACATATCTGATACATCCTAACGGCCCTAGAAACAAAGTCGTGTCAGATGTTTATGCGCGCGGTGTTATAACGTGCGTGCGTGCGTGGTAACTTTGCCTATCCTGTGAACGCAAGATACTAAATAATGTTAATGATTGGCATGACGACGATGAAATTGAATAAAAATAGATTTTGAGCACGATATAACACTAATAACATCGAAAAATATTATTCACAACATATATGCACACTTACGTTAATGTATGCCTAGTGACGCGAGCGAAAGGGCAAAGGTTAAACACACCCACGGGACGAAAACAATCCGACGACATTCTAATCTAAACCTTATTAGCAAATCATTAAGGAACGTTATTGAGCTAGCACACGTTCTTGTCATTGAAACGTTGACTTCAGAAGGAAAATAAGGGCATATTACATAGCAACGTCATTTTTTGTAAATAAGTAAATAAAAGCATTAAATGGATATAATAATGGATTTGTAATCACAGACAGGATAGACATACAGGTGTCCCGCTTTCGGGCGCTAGTCCTATCATGTCAAAATGTCATTTATCTGGACAAAATTCAATTTGAACTCAATTCAATTTGGTTATATGTCATTTTAATTAGGCTAATTATATTTTCACTATATTCACTGTGTGTAGCGTTAATTTTGGTTCAATTTCAAAATGGTCATGTCAGTAAATGTATGCATGGTCGATCGTGAATGAGTTTTATAGTGAAAATAGCTTGTCCACCAAGAAATGTGCTGTCAATCAAATACTCTCTCAAATTATACCTACCTACGAAGGTCCTGGGTTCGAATCCCGGTAAGGGCATTTATTTGTGTGATGAGCACGAATATTTGTTCCTGAGACATGGATGTTTTCTATTTATTTAAGTATTTATTTATCTATATAAGTACGTTTATCTTCGTCTAGTACCCATAGTACAAGCTTTGCTTAGTTTGGGACTAGGTCGATTTGTGTAAGATTGTCCGCAAATATTTATTATTTATTTATTATTATTATATTGCCATTGCGGAGAAAAAAACACAGGACCAATGACTGACAAATAAGTATTAATAAAGCAAACTCACAACACCATTATATTAGTTCAATGATGACGCACAGCCGGTGGAAAAAGATGTCGCGGGGGGCGACTCTGATAGCAACAGGCTCAATATGATTACATCAGTTTTAGAAGATACGCTATCTGTGGACGCACAATACTATCGTGGAAAATATATAACTATTTAATTAGGCTATTCGCCGCCACTGACTTGAACTCCAGTTCGCCACTGTGGCCACACACCTGCCATCGACTTCATTCGAAGTCCAGAATACTTAAGCAATAGGCTTGAGTATCGATATAAGGCTTGTGTTATGGGTACTAGACGACGATTCGTCTAGTACCCATAACACAAGCCTTATTGAGCTTACTATGGCTAGTTCGATTTGTGTTAGATTGTCCACAAATTTTTATTTTACTTGTATATCATATCATATCATTGATTTGCATTGAACATACGTGTGGGAGACAGCTGGATGCGGGTGGCGCAGGACCGGTCATTTTGGCACTCTTTGGGGGAGGCCTATGTCCAGCAGTGGACGTCTTTCGGCTGATATGATGATGATGATACGTGTGGGACACCACTATTTTTTTTCAGTGACGGCAAATGGTTTAAAAAATATATAAAAATCGTTTGGTCAGTTGATCATACTTCGGCAAAAAGTAGCATTGAAAAATATAATAATTGTAAATACAACCATATTGTATGGTAAAAAAGGGCATAATGCAAATTTATTTTTCTCTGATCGTGTGTGAAGTAACGATATATGTACATATAACGTAATCAGAAATGACGCGTAAATCAAATGAGCATCAACTCGCATCTATATCGACCATACACCATACTCGTCTAAAAAGCGCAAAGGAAAAATTCGCTTTTCATGGCAAACCTACATTGGGAATACCGTCCTGTTTACAAACAACTCGAATCAATGATATCATTTAGATTGTAAATCCCATGACAAAACACTATCGCCATATTCAAAAACAACTTGTTTGTATCCTTCCAACTACGAACAATATTCTCCGTATTATGATTTCAACGTTATCTGACTTATTTGCGCGGTGCTTTAAATCTATTGTTGCTACGAATGATAATAAGTAATATCACTTGTCAACTTTGAGAAACGAGAACAAAATTGGTGGACTTTCAATTTCAACCCGATTTGAGCCGGTGAAGTCAAACAGTTATTATAAAACGAATATTGCATTTTCCAACCTACGGTTAATAATCATTAAAATCCAGAAGATATTCGCAAAATTCATAGCTGTCAATCTGTTCAAATTAACTCATCTGTTGACCGGTCTGTAATAGGGAACATTACGCAAAACTCTTCGTAGGTGGCGACACTAGCAGTGTTGACATTGTATCTCGTTCCCACTTGCGGTATTGTCTATGCAAGCATCCTTGTCACTCATTTGACAATCAATTGTGCATGTGTGTGTGAATCCCTATATTCCTATACTGGTTCTCTGTTAGTGGTAGTGCTGCCTCTGGCGGCAGAAATGCTTCCTATTCTTGAAATCTCTCTGCGACCTAATGGGGAACTTGCATGGGACTTCAATTTCGAATAAATTGCACTCAATCGATGCGGATATACGTAGAGATATCATACAAAAGAAAAAAAAAGAAAAAAATAACGATTTTATTAATTTTACCTAACGTTAAAATGACGAAAATTTATTTTTTATTTTTTCGATAAAATAACGTAACAGTTACATAGAATATTAAATTAGAAATGATATTTTGTATGACAAGTATAGACTTAAACGTAAATTTTGTGGAGATAATCGCTTACTCCATAGTAAAGGCTATGCTGTGACGTCATAGCATAAGCCCGTTTAGTATAGAGCGTTTTCAGGGGGTGCCGGCACGCGCAGATTTCAAATGCATATAACATCAGAAAAATAAATCATAACAAAGTTTTAATGCTACAGTTGTTTTAATGCCGGATTATACTTTTGTTTTTCGTAATAAAATATTAAGATGCAAGTTTCCTATTGAACATGTTGTCGAATTGAAATGTTTACTTCTCGATATGCTGCGCGTAAATCAAAACGATAAGAGGATGAGGACGCAAAGATTGCACTGATTTTAATCAGTCAAAAACCTTCAATGATTGCCTGATTGCATACATAATATCTGTTAGTTATTGTTTCAAATGTTATCAAGTTCTCAACGAGTTGTATACATTTGCAAGCGATTATGTCTCTTCGGAAAACACGTGCATATTTGTTTAAGTACCTGTTTCTTTTCTAGATTTTTCACAAATTAAGAGAGATTGTAATTTTCTTGTATTGCATTGAAATATTTTTAAGTTATGGCAATAAAGTTAAATTGAAATTTAAAATCTTATCTAGCTTTAAACGATGGTAGATAAAGGCGATCCGTATATTCCGAACCAATGATGTAATATAAAATATACGTAGATATGTTATAAGCGGTCCAAAAGTGGCACACTAAACTTTGGTCAAGTCACACAGCTTGCCATAGTTTTGCGTCGTCAATGGAAACGAATGCTGTCAGAATTTGGTGGCCATTTTTAAACACGGAATTTCGTACAGACAACATATCTACCTATTTTTATATTACATCATTATTCCGAACATTATTGGGAAAATTTAAATGTCACTGATTGTAAGCTCTAGATATTTATAATATTCTGGCTAAGTTTATCTGTGAAAATAATATCAAACTATAATATAATTTATATTTATGTATATTTCCATTCCATTTTTTCTGCCTTGATCATCCTTTCCAAATTCCGATATCCATTCCGAACTATTATTTCCTTCCCTTTATTCACTTGAGAATGGCTATGGGCACACGCCCGAAAGCCCATAAAAAAATAAATAAAAAAAAAAAAAAATAAAAAAAAAAAAAAAAAAGCTGTCGAAAATGTAAGCAAAACTATTTATTTGCTTATTCTATAAATAATTACCTATGAAGAAATTATGATTAAATTGTAAGGCCCTAGGGTCGTAGGTCGACCCCGGTTACTTTATTTATGCTAACACAGACTGAATCACACGCAGGCAATGCCAAGGACAACTTATTTATCGCAATATATACTTATTTATCGCAAATGTACACTGTCCGTCGTGATTGGTGAGAGATTAGAACGCGCTATTATATCATGAAACTCACCGTTGAAGTAGAATTTGAGTCTGTTGGCGTAAACATTGGTTTTCGGGATATTGAGCTGGCTGGCCACGGGCTCTATGAGACTCCGGAAGCCTCCAGATACGAGGTACACTGCCACGCCACGGTCCTGCAGCGCCTTCACTACTTGTCTGGAAAGATGTACAACTCATTCAGCAAACTGGGTGGTTACAGTGAGAACACACACACAAATACTTATTCTAGCGATAATCTGTAAGTGTAAATCTTTTTGTATATTATTGACGGACATAAGTGTATATTAGCATACCTATATGGGAAATAAATTATGACTATGAACATTCGATCATCATCATCATATCAGCCGAAAGACGTCCACTGCTGGACATAGGCCTCCCCCAAAGTGCAACAATGGCCGGTACTGCGCCACCCGCATCCAGCATTAGCGCGACCTTACCAGGTCATCAGTCCACCGCGCCTTCCGGTACGTGGTCGCCACTAAAGAACCTTTCCGCCCCAATGGCCATCGGTTCATTCAACATTCGATAAAAGTAGGTATACTATTATCGAATGCTCACTGCGCGCGGGAAATGTGGGTATGGGACACCTCTGTTGCGCTCTCTGTTGCAATTACCTGTCGTCATAGGTGCGTCCCGGACTGTAATAGTTGAGCCATTTAGAGCTCACTTTATGCAGGACACTTCAAAGCTTAACAATTAAAAAACCAAAATTAGTTGACACCTAATGGCTCAACATTTAAAGTCCTTGACCGGTATATAATGATGGGAAACATTTTATTGGTGTTCCGAATCGTTTTTTAGGGTCGTATCGGGTGAAAGAAGAAATCACAGGACGAAACTATACCGATGTTTATTTTACAGTATCGAAATCCAAAGAAATCCAAAGAAATTATGAGACGAGGTAGTACCTATTCTAGAATTGATTTCGCAAATAAGTTTAACGAACAAAGGAATTTAAATTACACTGTAACTATGACATGAAAATCATTAAAAAACAATTAATTTTCCATCGATAGCACGATAAGAAAGCATTGTGTTTTATGGTTCATATTCTAAAAGATAAGATATGAGTATTTTTGATTGCCGATAAATGGGAACTCAACATTTTGTTCAAATGTCATCTAAATAACTTTACGAGTAATCAGCCTGAAATATTGTTTTGACAGTGCTCTTTTATGTCCTTACTTTTCGTTTAATGATTTATTTTCATTTGTAAGTAGGTAACGAACAAAGCAGACATTACTTCTTATATGTATGTTAATTCTACTTCCATTTTACGCATTCATTACAACTTTACAAGCGTCGTAGACAAGGAATCATTGCAAGCCATTGCTTGTTTATTTACGCATCAAAACGGGAAGTAAATATCTATCGCTTCATAGACCAAGGCCAGATAACTGGCCACTAGAAAGAGCTAGAATAAGAAAAAGGAAGTATTAAAACAGTTGCCGATCGTTTCCATAAAGGGGTCGAACAACACGATAAAGCAGATCGAACTGGATATTGTTGAAGCGGCATCTGTTACATAGACTTTACATATTTACGTTGGCCTTTTGTATGTATCGGGAGATGATAATTTCGTGAGCAACATGAATAAGTTTGAATCGGTTTTGCTTATATGGGGTCCTCATCTGTTGACCTACTTTTATGAAAGCTTAGACAAATAATGTTGACGACCTAAATAGGTTGTAGTAGTAACTAAGAAGAAAACTAAAACATAGAACAGTTTCTGAGAACAAACGGAGTCTAAACTGGATTTTTATTAATTTTGTCACGTCATTGATGGATGTTATTGTAATGAAGAAAAAACAATATTAGTGGAATTTAAATTGCAAATCCTATTAGAAGTTTGAACTCTTTGAACTCTATAACTTAGGTGAGAGTAACACAAAACTTGCTCTTGGCACGTGAACATGTAGGTATTTTGTTAAGTGACGTCAACAAGCTTATGTTTATGTATTAGTGGGTGTGTTACCAAGCCATCATATATACTAAGGAAAAAATAAAGTTTTTGGCTGTTTTTGTGGAAATACATTAACACATATTTCAATAAATTAAAGCAAGTTTTTTAGCTGCTTGTTTTGGAAATACATATTTTAATAAATTTTTAATGCCAGTCGCTGAGTCGATTAAGACTAATTACGAGGCCTTTGGCAGGCTTGAGAACGACTAACAGTAACTTTCTTTGAAAAAACGGGGTAAATCTAGTACTATATTGAGAACATATTTTATGTTAGGGTACCATGTACTACTAAATTCAACTTTATTGTCAAAGCGATTAGGATAAAAATCTACAAACACTTACGAGACTCCCGGTGTGAGATGAATGGGGAAGGTGTCTAGGAACTCTTTTATTTGGGCTACACTCGGCCTAATGATGTCCAGTCTTTTCTTTAACGCTTCCTGGAACGTCATGCTACCGCCCATCGCTTCTGCTGTCCTGAAATATAAATGAACAAATGAACTATAGGTTAGGATACGTCTTTGAGAACAGTTTCTCAAAGAGTAACTTATATAAGGAGAAGAATACTCCTGACGTAACTTTGACGGGACTTCGCAGTTTTTTTTAAACAAATGTGTAAAACCTCTAACAGTAGGTACGATTCAACCTCATAAGTCAACAAAAGGCTTCTAAGTTCTATAGAACTGCTGGGAGTATCCTTAGACATCATCATCATCAATGGCCTTAAGTCTATTACAGACTATACAAGCAGTGTCAAGAAAGGAGACAACGTCTTCCATGGCTGTGTAAGCTAATGCGAGAGCGGCATACACGACCGCAAGCTTGGCAGGTGTAATTTGCCCGCGGCGAACAGGTGCCACGTTGATGCCGCTTGGCTCGCTTTACTGCGAGTGTTTTAAACCACGCTTCATCATGAACTTTACGGCCATCGAACACCGGTTTGCGCCATTTGTCTCTGTCCACGGCAAGGTCCTCCCACTTGTGAACCGGGATGTTGAATGCGTGCATATCTCGCTTGGCACAGTCCTTATGCCGCAGCATCGGCCGGCCGACGCTTCTTTGGGCATCAGCTACGGCCCCAAGCAGAACACGCCGCGGCAAACGCGATAGATGCATTCGATGCACATGCCCCAGCCAGAGTAAGCGTCTCTGCTTAAGCAGCGCAAAGAGACAAGACCTTAGACATCGGTTACACGCTAATTCTGGCTGCAGTTCAGTCCATCATTCTGATCAGACTGACGAGAGAATTATCGTGTAACCCTTGTGAATGACAGAAAACTGACAGGAGACTGACCATCAGTCCGTCAGTCCGAGGGTTACACGCTAATTCTCTCGTCAGTCTGATCAGAATGATGGACTGAACTGCAGCCAGAATTATCGTGTAACCGATGTCTTAGATGGAAGTTTAATGACTAACCTTATGAAATGTTGCTAATTTAAAAATCTTTAGATGCACAAAAGTGCATAAAGGTTGGTTTATCTAAAATACACTTGACGAGACCACGTACTGTTGTTTGTCAACGAGCATGGATTTCGATAACAAAAAGTAAAAATGTATGTTTTATTTAACAGTAAATTTGTACGCGAAAGAGTGTGATTATATTACCTACATTGTAACTTCGATGAGGCCCTAAAGTCTGACCAGTAAAACAGGTCCGAGGGGAACCAGTTTATTGTTTTGCCGAAATTAGACCATCAACAACAATGTTATGTCAATAAAAACGGAAACACTGTGTCGTTTTCTGGAAAAGAGACCTTAATGCAAGGCGCAGTTAGGTCCCTTTTCTTAGAGACACATATATGACTCTTGTGATACTGATGTAAGCGCCACAACAAAGCATAAAGCTGCCTCTACACGTCTTGGTGCAAACAAATTGCATGATTATAACAATTCTATTTTTATCTCCGTATTACTTGTATCTGGTTGCCTGGGAATCAGACCGTGAAGATCGTAGGTCGAACATTAATATTAAATTCGTATCAACGTTTACATACAACGCGATATGTCGGTAGGCCTATCTGGTGCAGGCAGTAGCGATATATTGATATCGTCCAAGAGAAACAATATATATATTTTTTCTTTTTTATAATTCCCTTGACATTAAAAGAAAAGCACGCATTTAGCTTTTGTATAATTATATTATTAAATTTTTAATTGGGTGGGTTTTTCAACATGATGAATAAGCATTTTAGAACTTGATTTTAATAAATAAGAATAGTTGCCATAATATTAATAAGTTTCTGTCAATAATTTCATTTTTGGTACAAGCTTTTATTGCCGACTTTACTTTTCTTCATACCATCACTCGTTGAATCGATTCTAACTAGCCCAAACTCGATGGGGTTGTGTCGTTTTATTGCGGAGTTCCTATTGCCACCTTCCAGCTCCTGCATCAGATCAGCTCCAAGTCATCATAATATTGCATTGTCATGCAATATACATATGCTTGCAAAATTTCAGCTCAATTGGATAACGGGAAGTGATTGAAAAATGGATTGCAAATTTTGACTGACCACTTACATACTTATATGCTTACATACTTACATATTTACATACATACAAACAGTGCAAGTTAATATAAAGCTTGTAAAAAATTAAAAATAGGTACAACCGAATTGAAATCCCTTTCTTTGAAGCCGATAAAAATTTAAATCGTTCATTACAAAGAACTTTTACTATCTAGTATCAATTACTATGTTGTTCATAGGGAAAATGAAGAGCTTAAGATAGGCTTATCATCGTCACGCTGGATATAAAGACAAGTGAAAGAAGCCGATGTACATTGACAAATAACCTTATCAGTAGGATATCCATTTATCATTTGATAATGAACTTATTCTCCACTGTTACCGACAAAGCAAAATGATTATTGAAGTTGAAACTAGAGCTTTCTAATTATATGAATCTTATAACCAAGCTGGGGTGGAAGATGATACCGCAACCCACGCAGATAAAGTCGCGGACTTTAGCTGGTTACATTCATATAGGAAATATCACGTAATACTTATTGCATAAAGGTCAACTCGTGAAAAAAACATTCATAATAAAAATAATCATATACATTTATGAGATTTTGGGTGTGAAGCTAATGGATCGTATCCGGAAGAACACGCTGCGCTCATCATCATCATCATCATTATATCAGCCGAAAGACGTCCACTGCTGGGCATAGGCCTCCCCCAAAGAGTACCAAAGTGACCGGTCCTGCGCCACTCGCATCCAGCGGACTCCCGCGACCTTAACCAGGTCATCAGTCCAACTGCCACGCTGCGCTCACAAACTCAAATTGTAGACGTAGCTCGGAAAGCGGCCGAGTTAAAGTGGGACTGCTCTGGTCACGTATGCCGCATGCCCGGTGAGTTATGTGCAAAGAGCACCACGAAGTGGAAACTTCAGATCTCGAAAAGGAGACGGGGCAGCGGGGCTAGCACAACTGACACAACAAGCGCGACGCGAGTCGAGAGAATCTAGCCTCCTCTTTCTAATTTGCACAATACGAGTGAGACTCGACTTAGCAGCAAGTTGTGCTAGACGTACAGACCTCGTCGGCGATGGCGGGACGAGTTGGACTCCTTTTTAAAGGACTGGCCAGATCAAGCTCGAAACCGCGAGCAGTGGAATAAGAGGCG
The DNA here is from genome assembly GCA_963854355.1 of Epinotia brunnichana. Classification (NCBI taxonomy): domain Eukaryota; kingdom Metazoa; phylum Arthropoda; class Insecta; order Lepidoptera; family Tortricidae; genus Epinotia; species Epinotia brunnichana. Next base: position 24,311,959 of record OY977946.1, on the reverse strand, counting down.
GGAAGGCCTTTGCCCCGCAGTGGGACACATCATCAATACATTCAAGTTCCAACAATGAACGATGAATGAATGTTTTGGCCCGCATGTTGTAACCGCAAAAATGGATATGAGGCTGAAGACTATAAAACCAGGACACAACACAACTTACAGTCTCTTTAGAGTCCCCAGGACGCTCGACTTTCCATGACCCCAGGCTGTTTGTATGGGGAGCCGACTTGTGTCGAGCTTCCTGTGGACTCTTAACTTCATCGCATTTCCCGCAGAACCGTGCCCGCTCATCAATGCCCTCGTTTCTGATGACAGTGGATACATCAACATCGAAGAAGACGCATTCGGCATTACGGAACAGAAGTTAAAAACTACAGAAACACAACATACAGTCTCTTAACTTCATCGTCCTTTCCGCAGAATCGTGCCAGCTCAACACCCTCATCTCTGATGACGGTGGGGTCCACATCGAAGCAGACGCAAACGGCATAGTATATCTTCTGCTAGGACATTTAGAAGACTATAGAAGCAGACCTTACTGTACAGTCTCTTAACTTCATCTCCCGCAGAATCGTGCCAGCTCAACAATGCCCTCATCTTTGATGACGGTGGAGTCCACAAGCAGACGCAAACGGCATAGTATAGCTTCTGCTAGGACATTTAGAAGACTATACATATAAGCAGAACTTACAATCTCTTAACTTCATCTCCCGCAGAATCGTGCCAGCTCAACAATGCCCTCATCTCTGATGACGGTGGAGTCCACAACGAAGCAGACGCAAACGGCATAGTATAGCTTCTGCTAGGACATTTAGAAGACTATAGAAGCAGACCTTACAGTCTCTTAACTTCATCGTCCTTCCCGCAGAATCATGCCAGCTCAACAATGCCCTGATTGCTGATGACGGTGGAGTCCACATCGAAGCAGACGCAAACGGCATAGTATAGCTTCTGCTAGGACATTTAGAAGACTATAGAAGCAGACCTTACAGTCTCTTAACTTCATCGTCCTTCCCGCAGAATCATGCCAGCTCAACAATGCCCTCATTGCTGATGACGGTGGAGTCCATATCGAAGCAGACGCAAACGGCATGGTATAGCTTCTGCTAGGACATTTAGAAGACTATAGAAGCAGACCTTACAGTCTCTTAACTTCATCTCCCGCAGAATCGTGCCAGCTCAACAATGCCCTCATTGCTGATGACGGTGGAGTCCATATCGAAGCAGACGCAAACGGCATGGTATAGCTTCTGCTAGGACATTAAGAAGGCTATAGTGTCGACGTCTCTCTTACAATCTCTTAACTTCATCGCCCTTCCCGCAGAACCGTACCAACTCATCGATGCCCTCGTTCCTGATGACGTAGGAGTCCAACAGACGCAAACGGCATGGTATACCTTCTGCTAGGACATTAAGAAGACTTACACAAGCACAACTTACAGTCTCTTAACTTCATCGCCCTTCCCGCAAAATCTTGCCAGCTCGTCAATGCCCTCGTCCCTGATGACGGTGGAGTCAACGTCAAAGCAGACGCAGTCAGCAGTGCGGAAGAGCTCTTGGACGCTCTGCTGGGGGGACATGACGCTGATGGAGACCAGGGAGAGGGTCTTCAGGGTCGCCAGCTGCAGATTGTTCTTGATGCTGAAAGAGTAGAGAATGAAAATTTCAAATGTCCTGTGGACTTATTCATAAACGTTCAAAAAACCCATTTTAGCTAATACTTGTGACTGGTTTGTGTTTATCTGTCACTTTCACATTTGTGTTCGTAGAAAGGGACGAAACACATATTATTTATCAGAGGCATTTTAAGTTTTATGAATAAGGGGGTTTAAGAAAAGTAGGAGCCATTATGACTTAAGCATAATGTTTGGGTTATACACAGAATAAAGATTTGTTTTATTTTTCAGATTCAAGTGAGACATTGATCTTAATTAGGTGCGTATTGGGTGGCGCAGGACCGGGCATTGTGGCAATATTTGGGGGAGGCCTATGTCCAGCAGTGGACGTCTTTCGGCTGATATGATGATGATGATGATGATGATTGATCTTAATTTACGTTTCGTTTGGTTTCTAGTTGAAATAAAACGGGTAGGGTCTATTATGATGAAATTTAAAATAGTAATTTAATTATTATAATACCTACATATAAATAAAGTCTAATTAGTAAAATACGAGTTTTAATTCAAAGCGTTTTTTTTATTAATTAAAAAATATATTACAAAGCATTAACAGTAAAAATACAGATTTAATTATGGGAAAATACTATTGATTGATACATTATACCTATACACGAGATGAAAATTTAAAATAAACTTACTCTATAGTACCTATCCTGAAATGGGTATTATGGTATGGACTTATGGAGTATTAATTGTTTAAAAGATGAATACTGATTTTTATGGGAGACTACGAAAATACCTTCACAATAAAATGCGAACTGACAACGCAGCTGGAATAAACACACTTTATACACCACTTGCACACGGCTCGTTTGTATGGTTAAATTGGTTAATGACCGTGCGCAAAATGCGGTTTCCCATCATATATCGGCCCAATCAATCAATTGCGGTAATAATGTCAGTGTATTTATGTTAAATGATAAATTGACCATTTATTTTCTTCAATGTTGACCACTACCTACTGCGTATCAACCTAACTATTCTAACTCAAATACGTAAATGAATAAATAAATAGTCAAGCAATCATTGGGCATGCCACATGCATTCCTAAAATAGAAAGCAACAAACCTGTAAAGGGCCATGTCGATAGTCTTCGGAGTTTCAAACGCAATGAACAGAAGTTGTTACACAGTTAATTAATCTTTCCATAAAGGTCAGAACAATAAAACAAATAGCACAGTCGGGGATACCACGAACACGCCTCCACCAAGTGTGATATCATACAGTGCACCCAGCCTTCTTTTATCGCCTTATATCCACAAGCTGTCCAGATAACGCGGTGATGCGAGCTACAACACTACTCTCTGAGAGCTACGTACTATGAATGACGTCACGGTCCCGGCTACATTTGCAAGACATAGTGCCAGACACGACTCACATTTAAAGTAAGGGCGCGGAAACGACGGCTGTCTCAGTCACTCGCGATAGAAGCGTATGGAATATTTGTGGAAGAACTTGTTTTGCGAATTGCGTCGAGCGCAAAAATGATAAGCGCGTGAGTCGATGATAAATGAGAATGTTTTTGTTAAGAAAAAATAAATAGATATAGGTATTTGGGCTCGATTAGTATGGGTAATGCGTGCATACTTTGAAACAATAAACAAAAGACGCTGTACCTGCCAGTGTGAGTTTCTATATAAAACGAAGGAATTCCCTTTCTATCAAAGTTAGTGGGGGGTAGTGTTATCAATAATTTATATGAATAAGTAAGTAGGTAGGGTAGGTACTTCAACGTGCACGCTTCAATAACAGGGTCAAGGAATGATGAAAGGAGTACGACTACTTACTTAACAATTGTCTAGAAATAGCAAATTATGATTGTAACTAAATTGGAAACTATCATACCTAGGTCAGTTTATTTAAAAAAAAAAAAAAAATTAAAATTTGAACTGTTTATTTTCAGATCTGTGATTAAATTATGTATATCAGTTACATTTAGTACAATCTTTAATATTTAAGATTATTTACTAAACTTTTTATCTTAATAACTAGTTATATTTATCTATGTTACTACTGGGGGCCATAATGAACATTTTCTTAATTATATTTTTAGTTTTTGTAGGTTTACTTTCTATATTTTCTACAGTAGTTTTGGGAAAGCTGTTTAATACAAAGGGTAGGTAGTTAGACCACACTCTTTGCCCATATGTGTTGTTATATTTGTTAATTATGTATACATTCTTACTGGTCAGGGTTCGTAGGTTGCCTTTCCTTGTGTACTTAACAAGATCTCCCAATTTATGTTTATATTGCATTACAATTGCCATTTTAACTTTATCGAATACATTCATGACTCTGCAGTATTTAAATAGTTTATGATAATTATCTCTATATTTATATTTAATTTTTAGCGGGACTATTGTTTTCAGTAGTCTAATTTGTAGGTTATATATACGCTGTAAATATGTTTTGTATGTTCTACCATAGCTAGAGATTCCATAGCTTATGATTGAGTCAGCCATGGCCATGTACAGTAGTCGCAGAGTAGTGTACGGCATTTTATGTTTAAGTATGTTAATGTTACATAGGATGGCTCTTAGTTTTTTACATACTATTTCTATGTGAGTATTCCAGTTAAATTTATTATCTATTGTAAGGCCAAGGTAAGTGTGATCTGTTACAACTTCTAGGGTATCACAATTACATGAAGTGTGAGTGGTATGCATGCATGAGTGTGTATGGGCCACAATCCTGGGTATCATATTAGTTTTGATGTAAGGAGAGTGTATATGCATTAGTTTAGTTTTTTGATAATTAATAGATAGTCCAGCATCATGGGCCCATTCACATAGTATGTTGAACTCACTCTGCATCTTACTTTGTGCAATTTTTTCGTCCTTTTCTGCAGTTATTAAACAGGTGTCATCGGCAAACTGGTATACTGAGGCCTCTCTAAATATGTTACACATGTCATTAACATAGATTATGTATTCAGTAGGGCCGATTATTGAGCCTTGGGCTGTGCCTTTGATTTGTTGACCACTTTAGCCTAGTTGTTGATGAATGTCATAGCTAATCTTACTTTGAGGAGGGGGGGGTTTCGGCAACTATCATGTAAAAAAAAACCGCAAGAAACGGAGTAAAATTGCGAGAATATAATATTAAACGGAGTAAAACATGTTTCTTCACAAAAATAGTCTTAACTAGTCAAATAAAAATATAAAGCAAAATATCTTCCACATTTACCTACACTAGAAACACACATTTTGAAAAATCTCACGTGAGTTTGGGGATGGGAGGGGGGTGAGACACATCTCACGACATTTCACCAACGGGGGAGGGGGGGTCAGAACATTTCTCAAAACGCCTGTCGGTTAATTAGCCAATTAATGTCTCCAATATCGCAGTCAAGACATGACAAGGTTGAATCTCGCAAAGTATTCCAGATCCACCATTCATCATATTAACCAAGGTATAGTAACACTATAGGTATCTATAACTAGCCGCCTAGTCCACCCCATACTCCTGAACTTCCGAAAGATAAGTCTGTATAATAGTAAAAGAATTTTTGAAATCGGATAAGAAGTTTCGATGGTTACCCCCTACATACAAACATTCTCACAAGCTCACTTACACACGTCTCTATTATGCTAGTGTAGAGTATAGATTCAGTTTTTGACATAAGCTGAAATCTAGAATTGTAACCATAAAACCAGTGCCTACTTCTAATTCTAAACTAAACTGCACTTACTTAGTAACTCTGTACAAAATCCAGGCCATTGCAGTGGACGGGCTTAAGGGGACGTAGGTTCGTGGTCTTCTCTCCCTCTCACTGAGCATAAGCGTGAGCGAGATGGAAGTGTTGGATAGTCTATGGCTCACAATGAACATTTTAATTCGTGAATGCCACCTTATTACTTTTTAATGCAGTGGCAACTCTACCTAGTTGTCAACCTTCTTCTTCCTCTATCACTCAGCTGGAATACATGTAATGTATTTTGTCTCTTTAAATAATAAGTTTTATCACTATATCTGACGATATTTCCGTGTGCTATATTTGATAATATATGCGTACTGAAAAGGATTCCTTGTTTTACTTCTCCGCTGCAACAGACCACTCATCCACTGCGATCCACGTCATAGGATCTCTAACAGGTTATGGGCCCAGCATGCTTCCACTGCGATCCACGTCATAGGATCTCTAACAGGAAGTGCGTGTTTGGTGGCGCGGATATCATGTTTTTTAATTTAAAATTTTTGTGCGTTTTAATAAATAAAAATGTAATAGCTGATTTCCCTCAAACATGACATTGCCAAATTTTAGAACCAAATTTAATATGTTTAACTGTTGTGCATAATTTGTTACGATTTTTTGAAGTGTATTTTAGACCTATGTTTGTGATTTTTTTCTATCAAGCGAAAGTCAAAAACTCAGGATTCGAATAGCTGATTTCCCTCGAAAAAGGCCTCAAAATTGCTAATTAAATTTAGGGCAGCCGTATTTTAACCCAAACAATAGCTACGATTTTTTAAAAATCGGTTTTTGGAGCTCACGTCACCTTAAGATATCTGATAAATATTTTCCTCCTAGCTAAGTACATTTTATGATGCCTGTTGACCAATCAATTCTGCTGGAAATACCCTGACACTGTTTAATAGGAATACCCTGGCAGAAAACTTTTATCAATATAACTACTTACTAAATGTTAATAGGAGACAAGACAGTTGCAAGTTGGTACAATCTTGGCTTCTAAATACCTATAACATCTTAAAATTTATTCCTGATCATCATCATCGTCATCATATCAGCCGAAAGACGTCCACTGCTGGACATTGGCCTCCCCCAAAGAGTGCCAAAATGACCGGTCCCGCGCCACCCGCATCCAGCGAACTCCCGCGACCTTTACCAGGTCATCAGTCCACCTACCCACGCCGCGTGTAATTCCTGAATCCTGATACAGATTCTTAATTTTATTATAGAAATTATAGCTAAGAACCATCTCGAACACGTCAGCTTTCGGACAAAAACAACGCATTAAAATCGGTCCATTCGTTTAGTTAGGAGCTAAGAGCTATGACGCCACAGATACGTTAATACCTAGTAGTTTATGCAATCGTTATATAATGGATGCTTTTTAAGTCGAGTACCACGTTTACGCCACGAAGCTTGCTGAGTGGCCTAATTAAGGTACAGTAGACGGCAAACTTCGTGCGCAAATGAGGGGAAGTGGGGGGGCAGCTTGCACGTACAATTCGCCTTTGCGCAGGCAAGGTCATTTGCGCACGAAGTTTGCCGTCTACTGTACGAGACTTAAAAAGCTGATTATATAACTATTGTATACAATACTTTTTCTACGAGTCAACGGAAATAATAATTTATTAAAGAAACTTGGTATCTATTGAAAATCGCCCTGCTGAAATGAAGCGCAGCAGCTTAGTAATTTTGCGCTTCACAGTTATATTATACAGCTCCTGGATTCATAAGATGACTGCTGGCGGTTACCTTATGAAACCATACGAGTTCGTGACGAGCTCGTGGAGCTCTAGGATTAAAAAGTATGTGATCTTAGTTTCGTGTACGAAATCTTAATTCAAAGATTAAAGTCGACGAGTAGAAAAATAACTTTTATTAAACTTCAGATTACTTGTACCGATTTGTGTTATTTAGAATGTAATGTATTTTTTAGATATATCAGAATAGTAGAATATAACAATTCCTGAAGCCTTTTTTGCACACGTACTTTTGTGCAGTCTTGCCAATCCAATTATAACAATGGAACATCGCACTCCCTCTGTTTCATTGTTATAATTGGATTATTTAGCAAACAAAAAATATCTTAAGATATATCCTTATATGGTCGGATTTTTGTAGTTATAAAAATATACAAGAATTTTTTTATTATCCTTTTACTATATTTATTACTAACAAATTCCCATGGTAGGTAATTGATTTGGCTGAGATTTCAAATTTTAAGCTACATGACATGATATTTTCTACAAACAATTATTGAATCTTTAAAGGATATTTTGATATTTAAAACCATCATTGATCTGAATCAAGAGCTTTGCTCTTGTCGGTACTTAAAATAAATGAATTGATTAATATTATTTAAAAGATACAACATGCAATTTTAGGTGTGTAAGGTATTTGCTATTAATCAATCTAGAGCAGCCATACTCAACCTTTTTTCTACGAGGGCCGCAAATACATTTTAGCTAAGGAGGCGGGCCTCAAGGTACATTTATGGAGTTTTTATACAAGGATCACATGTAGGGTTGCCATATGGAAAATTTAATTATCCTGATAAAAATCCTGACATCACCCTAAAAGTCCTGACATTTTTTGTAACAGAGTTGTATCATTTCATTAGTTAAAACTGTGTTAAATTTGTGACATTTGTATCATAAAAACATATAGGTATTTCATTTTTTATTTTGTATTTTATGAGCTAGGTCAATTCTAAAAAAATCCTGTCGTAAGTCCGGCCGCAATCCTGGCAAAGGGTCAAAAATCCTGACATGTCAGGACAGATCCTGACGTATGGCAACCCTAATCACATGGTGGATGGCGGGCCACTCGCAAAAGCTAGGTGGGCCGCAGGTTTAGTATGGCTGATCTAGAGGTATACAGTTCTCTCTATAAGCGTTTGAGACTGCATACAAATAACACAATAGAATTTAAATGAAGGAGTTAATTAATCAGACAAAACAGACCAAATTCAGCTCTCTTCTTCCAATATTTAAATTATATTTGTGATCACTTATTGAATCATTTTGATCTCTCTATAGGACCGATGAATTTTAGAGGATAATCTGGACCAGTGACCCGTATTAAGGTTAATAAGCAGTACATATAAGGTAATTCACGAACATGGAATTGATAAAAACAACTGGTTTCAACAAAATTTATGTAGGCACCTATTAAACATGAACTTATTCAGTATGAACCGGTTTCATATCAGTTTCATGTGGATACTATATTTTCTTTACCCATATCACCCCATTTGAAAATAATTATCTCAAACCAGTTTGAAGCAGATTCTACCACATTGACTTAGTAATTATAGCTCACATTATGACATGAAATTCTGCATTTATTATCAACCAAAACAAAACATTACAAAAATATTATAGGACTCCGCTATGAGGATATTTAAAAAATGTATGTATAGTAGGTATATTTTTATCCTACCTAAAAGCACACATTTTAGTCATCTTTTTGCAATTATTTTAAGAACAATCTTATTCACTGTATATATGGTGCAACCGAGGCCCACGATTTTATTAACCCGCCAGATACGAAATAAACAATCTATGTAAATAAGAATTTAAATTGCAACATTTTATTGGAGTTACTAATGGGGCATCTAAACGGGCCATATTTTCACTACAATATGTGGCCGGCGTCTAGAAATTTCTATGACGACCTTGCGACTTAACTGTGCCCTGTGCAAATAAAATAGATTAGGTAATGCTGAATCATACAAAAAACGGTGTTCACGCGATAACCTTAAAATTAACTGTATCTTATCAATAAAATATTAACACTATATAGGATGCATAATATGCAGTTTACAAATAATGATAAAACACACTTTTAATGCTAAAACTGTAATAATTGCGTTTCGTTCAAGGTTATATTATTAATCGTTAGAAATAGAAGAAATTACCTTAGGACAGCACACATACCTTTTGCTTAGCGTATAATTACACGAAGTGTATATTATAGATAAATATAAAGAAAACTTTTCTTTTATAAAACTTTGGATATTGGTTTTCAAATTACGTATAACGTATACTATACTGGCGCTCACAGCGGGCTGAACTCGGCTGAAATGACGTGACAGTGACAGCAGGTATGTTTGGCATTACGAAGGGCGTTCCTAACCAACCTGAGACCCAGATTGTGGCGATAATAAATTTTACAAAATTATTTCAAGTATGTAGAAACTTCAAATTAAAAAAAATATCGATAATCAGAAGAAAACAAAACTTACCATCTTATATCGGAAAATTAAACCTTGACATTTTATCAAGTCAGGTATTTTCAAAATAATAACGTACTCTTAAAACTTAAGTCCAACTTATGGATTATAACGATTATGCGTAAAATTTAATTTTTTTATATTGAATTTGAATATACAAAATAATTAATTGATTCTTATTAATCATTATATATCATACTGATTACTAGCTTTAATATTTGTTAGCAAAATGCAGCAAATATTTGTGTTTCTATTTATACCTATTCTGACAAAGTTTAGTTCGGACTTGAATGGCGCCAAAGCGCCCTATAAAAAAGTTTTGAAAACGTTTAGTTTAGTCAGTCCGAACCGAAAATTAAAATGAATGTGGTGCAAAGGGAAAATAATGTCAATTCCAACAAAAAAACGACGAGAGCCAAAAATGGACTAGTGCGAAAAGATTTTTCATGGGGTTAGTGTCAAATCAAGTCTTAAAATAAGTAAACATATAGGTATTCGTTGCATTCTGACAGTTTTGTAATTTACTAAGTCTGTTACAGGAATTCGGGGAGGCTCATCATTACTACCCGCTAAAGCGTCAATGCAGAATAGCGCTCCTCGTTACCAATTTACAAGCAACAATGTGGAAAGCTCAACAAAATCGAATAAATTGTCGATGGGACCTCCTCTGGAACCACCTAAAACTTTAAAGCGCAGGTGAGACATTTACACATTGAAAACGAATATGCCTTGTTCGGAATTTGGTACACCATACATTTCTCAGTCTGTTATATTAAACATAAATAAAAAAGTAATTATACTTATGTACCTAAAATCCGCGCCGCTATCGGCAAATGGCCACGCGTGTCTTATTTACATCATCCCGATCATTCGCTCGCCTAGTGATGCAGCCGCGGTCAGAGAAAACAAACAATAAGTAGCAATGTAGGTTCAATTACATCATTCATCTAATTTAAATTCAGATGGTACGGGATTGACAAGCAATTCGTTATGAAAATAAAATCGAAATATATAAATTGTGAAATGAACTCGAATCCTTTATTTTTATTTCTTTTACGTTGGGGAAATGCCTTTACGCATCCCGCCCGCCACGGGGAAGGGGCAGGGCGGGTATGACTATGACGTAGGTATGATGCAGGGCCGGGGCGACTCACCAGCACAAAGGGAGGTGGAGGCGTGGCGCCACGGTGCACGCATGGAAATGGTGGCCATATGGAAGGAGAGGCTGGCGCAATCTAGTGCAGGCCTCAGAACGATACTGGCAGTTCGTCCTGTCTTCGAACAGTGGTTGGACCGTCACCATGGCACGCTGACATTCCGGCTGACGCAGATGCTCTCGGATCACGGGTGTTTCAGGAGGTATCTGCACCGCATAGGCCGAGAACCAACTGCAGCGTGCCACCACTGTGACAACTGCCCGGAGGAGATGGCCCAGCACACTCTGGAGGTGTGCCCAGCCTGGAGAGATGAGCGCCAAACTCTCTGCGCCACGATAGGCCATGTCCTCTCACTGCCTACCATAGTTCGCACAATGGTGGACAGAAAGCGGTCCTTGCCTTCTGCGAGGCCGTAATGGAGGCCAAAGAAGCCGCTGAGCGCGAAAGGGAAGCCAACTCTGTGGATCTCGGGCGCCAGCGGCGGATTGGGCGAAGGCGGCGAGCCTACGCTCGCCACATTCCCCCCTAACTGTGGCCAGGGCCGACAGGCTTGGGGAAGTCGGTCGGCCGCGTCACTAACTGGCCCGAGAAGGCGTTGCGCGTGTTCCCGCGCGCCACTCGTTGCGTTGGTGCAGGTTACCACCTGCTACAGAGTTTGGGCCCCTAACAAGGCCAGTCACCGTCGGGTCGCGGAAGAGTGTTTCGGCGCGCCCGTAACCCGGCACCTTGGTGACGAGATGCTGTCAATTTTACTTGTTATGACAATAAAATGAAACTGAGTAAACTTAGGTTTCGTCGCATTTCTAAGGAATCATACCCCTGCCCAGCTAGCACACTAATCGGACATATATTTACGTTCGGACGTATAACTTTACGATTGTGCCCATTTTTACGTTACTTAGCTAACATGGTAATCACGCAGCATATATTTATGCCATAGCGTAAAATATAGGTACGTAGCAAAATTATTACATTCATTTCATTCGTTCAATAGTAGTCTATGGTTAGAAGCCTATTATAATACTACCTAATTAAAGAGTAATGATAAGCACTGCACAGTTTACTAAACAGTTGTTCTCCTGTATTAAGTTGTGTTATAATAGTTTTTTGTTTTTATTTACGTTACTCCCACCCCACAAAAAGTTTTACGTAGTGGTTTTAAGTAATTTAGCGAGTACCAAAACACATGTTAGTTTATAATAGAATCAATAATATTTGTAAATTTGTGTAATATACTTTATTACAACACAAGCAAAAATCATAATCATTGCGTTATTTATACTAATTTATAGTTAGTAATCATGATCTAGCTAAAATTAAAAATGTTTTCTAGATCATTGTTTCAGGAGATGATAGGAGTTTTGAGACTGAAACCGTATGTGTTGTGACAGAAATCGGAGAAATCCTGCGAAAATTATATTGTTTTCATAGTGTTAAAATTTATCCGGGGTCTCCTACATAACCGGGGTGACCTACATAAAATTTCGTCCGTCAACGGCTCATATCGTCAAGTTTTATGTGCCAAAATCAAGAGCATGTTAGCATTAGACGTAAGGCAAATAGTTTTATGTGCAAGACATATAAATGGTCACATTTTACGTAAATTATGGTATAGCATGTTAGCTCATGACGGTAAAATTTTATACGTCGGTTGTGGACATAAAACATGTGCATAAAAGTCGTCATTTTGCTAGTGTGCTAGCCGGGCAGGTGACCCTGTAGAAAGCGTGTACGTATAAGAATGGATAGAAGAATTGTTTCTTTTTATAGAGATGTCTTAAAAATCTTTTTTGGACTTGTTCCAACATGAGAGTGTATTTGCTTTCATGTGGACTCCAGACTACTGTGTTGGTTTCAAGGATGCTTCTTACTAGTGCCGTGTAAAGGACGCGCGTTGCTGCAACAGAGAGTGGGTGATGGAACACCGTGGGGTTTTAGTCGGTAGTTCGGGCAGTTCCCGGGAGTCCGACATACCCGCCCTGGCTTTCCTGGCCGGGCGAGATGCGCAAACCACCACAAAACAAAAAAAGCGGCCAAGTGCGAGTCGGACTCGCACATGAAGGGTTCCGTGAAATAAATTGCGGTTTACGATTTATGACGTATTAAAAAAAAACTACTTATTAGATCTCGTTCAAACCAATTTTCGGATGGAAGTTTACATGGTTAATGTACATCATATATTTTTTTTAGTTTTATCATTCTCTTATTTTAGAAGTTACAGGGGGGGGGGACACACATTTTACCACTTTGGAAGTGTCTCTCGCGCAAACTATTCAGTTTAGAAAAAAAATATGTTAGAAACCTCAATAACATTTTTGAAGACCTATCCATAGATACCCCACACGTATGGGTTTGATGAAAAAAATTGTTTTGAGTTTCAGTTCTGAGTATGGGGACCCCTAAAACTTAATGTTTTTTTTTTATTTTTGTGTGAAAATCTTAATGCGGTTCACAGAATACATCTACTAACCAAGTTTCAACAGTATAGCTCTTATAGTTTCGGAAAAAAGTGGCTGTGGCATACGGACGGACAGACAGACAGACAGACGGACGGACATGACGAGTCTAGAAGGGTTCCGTTTTTTGCCATTTGGCTACGGAACCTTAAAAAGGGTGGGTACGACGGACTAACCGCGGCAAAAGCCTTGGACTACCGTCTAAAACCCCAACGATTGCCAGCTCCGCCTTGAGAAAGGGACGCCGCGGGATCGCTTTCCGCATTCGACCGCGTTCGTCCCTACGGACGGCCTACAGGGTAGCGGCCCGCAGACATTGCGCATTCTTTCCAGTGGGATTAATTTTGGCAGGGTATCCCCCGAACGCCGCACCATCCCACTAAGGCGGAGGAGGCTGCAGTAAATGCGCGTAGCGCCTGCTGGCTCTGCCTCCCGCCCGTCGCCGGCGCGCGGCGGAGCGGATCCGCTAGGGGATCATTCTCGCGTGCCCGCTCCGCGGCCTCCTTCTGCGACATAACCTGGTCACTAAAGGAGGCCATCGCCTTCCATGCTTCCTCAATGTCAAGCATGGCCCTAATAACACCCGCCAATGAGATGTCCGACCGCGTCACTGCTTCTAAATCCTGACAAAAGAGGCGTCACACAGTTTTTCATTCCAAACCGTGGCAAACCCGTCTACTTTAACTCACGATGGCTGGGACCCTGTCTCTAGAGCACTATAAGAACTAGGGTAGTGTTAAGTAAGTGCTTAAATCAGGGTAGTGAAATAACAGAAAGGGGCTTTAAATCTTTGCAAAGGGCACCTTTACATATATCGGGCCCTGGATATCGCCGTGGATAGGTAAAAAAAACCGGTCAAGTGCGAGTCTGTGTCGCGCACCGAGGTTTCCGTAGTTCCGTACACACTTTCACCATTTATTAAGAAAAAATCTATGTTGGTTTTTCAGAGATAATTCTTTGTCAAGTGAACCAATTTTGATAGGGGTGTAGACTCCAAATTTATTATTACTTCAAAAGAAAAAACTGTGTCTCTGTCTGTCTGTCTGTCTGTCGGTCCGTCCGTCCGTCCGTCCGTCCGTCCGTCCGTCTGTCTGTCTGTCTGTCTGTCTTTCTGTCTGTCTGTCTGTCTGTCTGTCTGTCTGTCTGTAGGTAATCTACAAAAAGAAATAATCCCATAAAAACATTCCATGTAAAAACTAGGCCAAGTCTCGAAACTCTTCCACAGTAAAAAGTGGTGACATATTTCCTAGAGCCAAGTCAGGCATTCTTGTTAATCTTTATTTGCTTGCTAAATAAAAATTTGTGACTTGGCAATCACACATACATAGTTTAAGGTATGCAAAAAATTGTAAATGCAGTAAAGTTGTGTGATTCCCAAGTTGCAGAATTTTATTTAGCAAGCAAATAAAGATTAATAAGAATGCCTGACTTGGCTCTAGGAAATATCTCACCACATTTTACTGTGGAAGAGTTTCGAGACTTGGCCTAGTTTTTACATGGAATGTTTTTTATGGGATTCCTATTTCTTTACACTTTGGATCTCTCTTATAATTTATATTACACAGATTGCTTCCCACCTCAAGCTCCACCAAACCTGGATCGTCATCCAGTGATAAAGCGAAGGTCACAGTGCTCGCGAGTGACTCCGCCGCGGCCGATTCAGACTTTTGCACGCCAAGGAACAGACCGCCAGCGCTGAGATACATCAGCAGTAGCAGCAGAGGTAACCTGGCCAGATTTCTTACAGGGAATTTTGAAGGTTTACTCTTGGTTTACCCTATTAAGTCCGTCCGGATTGGACGCGCCATCACCAGAGGCTCTAGTATAAGTTTTATCGATACAATACGTTTTCGAATGCGTTTGTTAGTTTCAATTTGTAGGTATGGCAACGCGAACACAGCGCCTCTCAGCGCTCTCCCTCTAGTAACTATCATGGTCGCACCATATTTAATTGCCCGTTGCCTCTCTTTAATTTCTATTGTGTTTGAGGTCTGTATCGAAAATTGCTTCGTAAACAAATTAAGATTGTTGAAGTTTGGATGGAAGGCGTGTCAAATGAACGCAGTTATCTACGTAAAACAAATTAGATATTGTGTTAGATACTGTTCCCAAGCGATAACCCGACACGGAATATAATCGCTATATTACAACATAGCATTCGATAATATATATAGGTACAGTCGCCATCACATACATAGGTACACTATGGGTGTTCAAAAATATCGGCACATGCACCCTAATGCCTTGAAAATAGAGGTGTGTTCCGATGTTTGTGACGTGCTTGTTTGATCCGATGTATGTGATGGCGACTGTACCTACTTAGGTAAATATCCATTACCATGTGTTTATTAGGACAGGCGGTGTGGTGGTCCGTCTCTAACTTTTTAATCAATAATTCATGCATCAGTGGTTCAGGATAAATTCGTTCCCATTATTTGGTCAGAAATGCCACGTCGCTCATTAAAGAGGGCTCTCAGTGAAGTTCCGTTTGCAAAAATTGCGGACCGCATTCTGACTTCTGAGATATATAGTGTATAGTTCCCAGTTTTGATACAAGTTTTTGCAATCACCACTGTTTACACAATTACCTACACAAGGATATACGCGTAGCGAGACTAGAACAGCGGTAAGGGGGGAGGCTGGATGATAAAGGACCGTGCGCACGCGCGTCAATATGGCTTTTTATCTCAGAACATAATGATGTACATTTATGATCTGATTTATTATCAACCGACGAAAAATTTTTTTTTTCATGTTTGACCACGCATAACTTTTAACAGAGTAGTTCGATTCTGATATTTATTATTTTATTGGAAATGGTACCTATACCCCGAAGTTGGTCCCATATATATTTGAAACAAAAAACAACGTTAAGGGTAGGAAAATAGGGGATGATTGATTTTTAAAGCTTTGTTTTTAAAGTAGGTAAATTATAATGTCGAGGGTCTCTGTTAGACAAATTACAAAACATTTCGCGGTTCGCAATTCTTGCAAACGACCATCTCCTTGGAGCCTGCTCTACATTATCTTTTTTATATTGGCAATTCATGCTAAACTTGAGTAAATTGCATATGCAAAGTGTTAAAATTCGGCTTAGTAACCAACAAGACTGATTTTCAGGTGGGTACAGCGGCACAAGATCAGCTCGCTCATCCAGCACAGCTGTCGAAGCCAGTGTCATATTAGGTAACTGCTATTGGTTTCTTGGTAAACATTTAGTTACCTACCTGCCTACAGGCATTGTAATTAACGAGAAAATGCATTTGCAATATATTAAACGGGATATACCTACCGACAACTTTCTAGTCATTATATTTCAGGCATAGGAAGGTTTATTTAAACAGTTTTATCATAAGATTAAATCTATCCTATAGGACTACGGTAAACCTATATCATTATTTTTTCAATTGATATTCTTAATAATACGCAGTTCCGTAATTTCAAAGCAAGCTAAGGTGACTCAATAGGGAACATTACTGCAATGTTCTGCCGCCAGAGGCAGCACTACCACTAATAGTAAACCAGTATAGGAATATAGGGATTCACACACACCTGCACAATTGATTGTCAAATGAGTGACAAGGATGCTTGCATAGACAATACCGCAAGTGGGAACGATATACAATGTCAACGTCAATGAGTTTTGCGTCATTAATGTTCCCTATTGGAGATAGCACTTAGCAGTTTCACTTTTATCGTCCTTTGGTGCCGAAAACAATCTCGTAAGTTGTTGGCATATTGCAGGCATATGCAGGCATAGGCATGTGCAGGTAAAGACGCACGCACGAGTATTCTTAGACTCTGTATTATTATTAACTAACAGTAACACTCATTTAGTTCATAAGTTATTTATTTTTTACTAACAAATGTGTATGTACCTTGTCTAAAATAAAATGAATTGAATTGATATTGTCAGTTACTTGGTATCTTGCAGCAATATCCGAAGGAAGAGGTATTGCTAGAGGTGAGATAGGGATGGCTGCCGTCGACTTGAGGCATCCCAATTTGGTGCTATGTCAATTCAGCGACTCGCTTCTTTACACCCACACCATGACCAAGATAAACTACTTCAATCCGATTGAAGTAAGTGTGAGTCGTTTTACTTATAGATTATTAGCTACATTTAGTCATGTAGATACATTAAGCACTTATAGTATATACAGTCATGGCCAAATCATTAAGAACATGATATTTTTCCCCATACAGTTGCATACAAATATGACTTTTCAAATTTGATGATAATGTATAATGTGTTTGATTAATTTTGTTTCTGATTATACGGATGTAACCGCGTTTAAACAGTATTTAATATAGTGCAAAAGAGCTTCTGTAAAATTTAGACTTTAAAAAATACAGGCGATCAAATCAACACTTTTTATAAGTTCATACATTGTTCCTAATTACAGTATGAACTCGTCAAAACTGTCCATTTGACCATCCGTATTTTTTTAAGCACAACTTTTACAAAACTTTTATATAAACTAAATTAAATCCTATTTATACACCTCCATATACTCAGAAACAAAATTGGCCAAACACATTTTAAATCATCATTAAATTTGAAAAGTCATATTTGTATGCATGGGGGATGGGGGTAACAATCTTGTCCTTAGTTATCTAGCCATGACTGTATCTAATATGCTAAATACGCGGTAGGCTGTCTAGCGCATGCTTCGCTCTAAGCAGATTGGCACACTTTTTACCCAAAAAACAACTCAGATCATGCTACTATTCACTATTCCACTCAGTTATGAATAATGGTCTCGAATTGTGGGGTACGGCCGCAGAGTGGCAACGTGTATTCATACTACAAAAGCGTGCCGTACGTATCATCTCATTTGTCCCTCCACGCACTTCAGCTCAAAATATCTTTAGAGAAAACAATATACTCACCCTGCCCTCGCAGTACATATATGACGTCGCTAAATTCGTCAAAGAAAACATTGACACGTTTCCCCGCAGAAAGATAACTCGCACAAGACAGGGGTCCCAGAACCAGCTCCTCACACAAACCACTCGACTGACCAAGTCAAGTAAAATCATCTCTCACGTGGGGCCAAAAGTATTTAACAAACTACCAGTAAATGTAAAATGCGCGGGTAGTAACTCAACTTTTTTAAGAAAATTAAAATCGTGGCTTCTCACGCACTCTTTTTATGACATTAATAGTATCTTATGCAACTGTTCTATAAGAAGGGTCTTAAAACGCGAGTGGCGTGGGTTGCGATGCGAGCCTTGGCGAGCATCGCAATTAAAGACCCCACGAGCGTTTTTAGACCAGTTATACACAGTTGCATACAATACTTTTTCTACGACAAATTTAAAATAAATAGCAGACTACAGAATAGTTATACTTTTCAGGCGGCAAGTTTTCTATTCGTACTTTTGCTACCTACTCGCGCAATTACTTTAGTAGGTGGAGTTATTAATTTCTTCGACCATTTTAAAAGGAACTTACACTTTTGTCTTCACAAACACGAATAAAATCTTAATGGTTTAGGACTAACTAATAGTTTATCATCTTTCGTCCTTTCATTTTGAACTGTATTTTGGTGGGAAATTTGAAGGAAATGTGACACCTCTTGCTTATGGTTTGTTTTGTTTTTAATTTGTTTGCACTTGCCATCCGAACCAAACAGAATCCGGACTGTTTATTTTCATAAATAATACCAAGAATTTATAAAACATGTAATTTAACACACAATAGATGATGATTTATTATTATTGTAGTAAATAATTTATAATATACAAATGTTTAATCGTAAATAAATATTTTTATTTCGAAATATTTGTTTATGAAGTTGGCACCACTGCAATAAAGCGGCCGATTTAAAAAAAAGTTAAACAGTGCTTTTATGAAAAATGTATGAACCAAAAAAGTACGCTAAACAGTGCGTTTTTGGGCCATAGAGCATAGAGTTTTTCGACGACTTATTAGTGGTGTCATTGTATTTGAGCTACAGCCTATATAAATGACAGATAACGGTTCAGGAGTAGAAAAAGATTTTTATGAGTTACCAGAATAAGAATGTTATATGTTAACACACTTAGTATATAAATTTAATTTAATCTAAACAATCGATGACATGTAATATTAATAATATTATAAATAAAATACTTATGACTTATGACTTACGACGAAGTAGAGAAATAAAACTGGGAGGAGATCCCACAGAATAAGGCACGTTGGTGTCAACTTGTATCGGAGGCCGAGAACCACTTCGGGTCGCTGTGCTAGCGGAGTAAGTAGGTATCTTAGAATAATAACGCCTAGAAACGTAGTTCACGCGCAACGGTGAGGCCACCTAAACTCGGCCATAAATGGCCCAGTACGCCGATCGGTGGAACAAAATTGTTGCGTTTGTGTGCGTATTGGTGCGTGTGCATACGAGTTCATCACAACTACATGAATCCATTTTATGCCTCACGCTTGGCGCGTCGGCCGTATGAAACTATCCTTCTATGCGTTATTATTCTAAGGTAGGTATATACTTGCCTAAATACGCTAACAGACCCTGGAGTCCCTGCGCACTTTAAGGATCCAACTAAGTTGACGCTAAGATGAGGACAGCGAGGACTCTAGTTTGTAAAAATAGCCCTTTAGGCATATTCAACCACCGTCGTCAAAGGTATTTTAATAAGTGATGGAAAGAGTGTTGAAAAAACGCTATTAAGTAGGTAGGTATGTTAATTTAGTAGGAATTCTAAATCCAGGTTCTGCTGTTTCTGCAGCCTTTATGCTTCGAAGGTCAATATTCTCTGACATTTAGTGTCGTATCTCTAAGGTCCTGTCTTATTGCATCATATTTAAAATCGAGTCGACGTTACGTACTTTTATTATCAATCCGATAAGAAACACACACTAATTAGGTAAACGAAACTTCAATATAATGTCTTCTAAATCAGCTGCATAGAAAAATGCACTGAACTCTCCAGCGAAAATCATCGATATATTAGTAATTTTGTAGTCATCATCATCATCATCAAATCAGCCAAAAGACGTCCACGGCTGGACATAGGCCTCCCCCAAAGAAGAATTTTGCAGTGCTTTTGAATAAATATAATACCTAGGTGAGGTACTATCCCAAAACGCTATGTAGAGACTTGCTTATTCTACAGATAATAGTCCCGAACACATTCTGCGATGGCGTGCAACCCAACCAACTGTATCAGCTGATTCGGGATCAGTACCCTATGTTGAACTTGACCACGGTGCAGCGAAAACATTTCAACGATGCTGCAGGACGTCAGCAAATCCAGACGCTGTGTGCTCCACAATACAGTGCCGTATATCTTCAGGTTCTACATAAGTAAGAGTTTGGGTGTAATAACAATTATAGGTGGTTAAGTAAACCTGTCTTGTAAACCTGATTTTTTGCCATATTTTTAGTTGCTGAATTTTCATCTATGTTATCATCAACCAGTGAAGTCTCTTGTAACAGTATACTTACCTATACTTAGCTATCACTTGTGAAGTGGACTGGGTCATACTTTTTGTATCCTACTTATTTCCAGGTTCTACGCTTTGACTGCAGCGGCTGCTGTCCTCAAATACGTGGAATATATCCAATGCATCGTGTTTACGAGAGAGTCATTGAAAATACAGTACCATTCATCTGAAAACACTATGATCATTGGTACGGTCACCTTAATAATTGTATAGCTAAATATCTACACTATTAAACTGCTAGTCATATACAAAATATCCGCCTATGCCAATTTCCGATTCTGTAGCAACCATTTCTATGTATATAATCACGTAAAATAAAACCATATGATAATAGCGTCTAGTTTTATTGTTTGAGAAGAAGACATCTTAACGCCATGCCATTTCTGTATCAGATGTAGGAACAGCAACTCAACTAGAGCTAGTGCAACCTTTAGTTTCCTCTGCTGGAGCTACTTGCTGCCTATTGGGAATATTGGGCCCGACGTACACAGTCGGTGGAATCAGAGCTTTAAGGGCTGCCATTCTTCAGCCTTCGTGCAATAAGGAGGCCATTGAGAACCGACTGGATGCCGTACAAGATCTGATGGAGAATGAAGCAGGATTAATGGTGGGATTACAGGTAATGAACCAAAATCTCATCATCCTCACAGCTTTATCCCGATTATAGGACTAGTTTTTGCTGAAGCTACTGCCATCTGTCTCTCAAAACAGGGGTCGAATTAATAACCCTGATTGGGGTTAAGCTTTTGTTTGGCAAGTGGGAGGGCAACCTATTAGAAGATTTAGATTATATTTTGTTAAACATCAACCATAATCTCATCGTGCCTTGTAAAGCACGGACACTCTCGTATCGTACCACTCACAGCGGTCGCCTATCTATCAACGGGATCTAAATGTACAAAATAATTCATTAGAATTTAGTTCCGAAATTCCCAAAAAAAAAGTGTCTGTGTATAGGTACACATATTTAGATAGGTACATATTTACTTACGTAAATAGGCGATTATCTTATCTTCATGGATATTACGATTCATTCAACGCGTGATGTTATAGGATGTTGTCAAGAAATTATCAGACATCGATAGGATATTGTTACTGTGCGTTGAACAACAAAATCAAAACATGGACAAGATTGGAGAAGCACAGCTCAACCAGACGCTGCTACTAAAAACAACTATGGAGATGGTACCAAAGCTAGTGGAAGCGTTGCAATCGGCAAACAGTGGCAGGCTTAAGAAAATGAAATTGGTAATGAAACATAAGTATCCACCTTCATCATTGAAATATACAGAAACTCACAACTGATACGTGAGACACTGACGCCACCATTCTAACTGTATGCGTAAAAACAAAAACTGAGGGTGTATCCTCTACTTAGTAGAATTACTCGTCTACCTAAGTACTTGATGTAGCTTTTGTATAAAATTGTACTCAATTTCTATTGGACATTTGGTAGGATTTTGAAAACCCCCACTATAACCAAATATCAGAAAGAATCAAGAACATAATCCAAGATGATGCTCATCTAGAGAAAGGTGCTATGGGAAGTTTGCAACGTTGTTTTGCAGTGAAGCCTGACATCAATGGCCTCTTAGGTAAATCAAGCTCCTTTTATGTGACCCATTTTTCAGGCAGATGCCTTATGTCTTCTTTATTATATTTCTAGATGTTGCCCGAAGAACCTATTCGGAGCTTATAGACGACATACAGAAGATAGTCGAGCAGCTGGGTGAATCCTACGATTTACCAATAAGACTGAATCAGAATATGATGAAAGGATTCCATATAGTTCTGACAATTGCTCCCAAAAATAGAAGGAGCTTCAACGTTGAGGATTTACCTCCGATCTTTATTCAGGTATATTGAACCCATCAAAAATTTTCATGAGAAAATGGGAGCTAAGTTCGATAGGCAAAATATAACTACATGCTATCGATCTACGACGACAAAATAATTGTAATTAAATTATTGCAAGGTTATGTAGACAGTCCTGAAAATTTAATTGGGCTTTTCTAAACTAAACGTAATAATGACTCATGAAAAACTAATTGCAGGTGCAAAACAATGGCAGTAGGATCTCCATGACTACAGAGGAATTGGTGGTACTTGATCAGCAGGCTAAAGAATCCCTCAACGAAATACAGAAGATGAGCAACATGTACAGTCACCAGCATTTGTATATGCCATAACAAAGGCAGCAAAAATATCTGACACGTACTAACGGCCCTATATAGAAAAAAAGCGGCCAAGTGCGAACATGAAGTGTTCCGTTAAATAAATTGCGGTTTACGATTTATGACGTATTAAAAAAAAACTACTTACTAGATATCGTTCAAACCAACTTTCGGTGGAAGTTTGCATGGATGTACATCATATATTTTTTTTAGTTTTATCATTCTCTTATTTTAGAAGTTACAGGGGCGGGGGCGACACACATTTTACCACTTTGGACGTGTCTCTCGCGCAAACTATTCAGTTTAGAAAAAAATGATGTTAGAAACCTCAATGTCATTTTTGAAGACCTATCTATAGATACCTCACACGTACGGGTTTGATAAAAAAAAAAAATTGAGTTTCAGTTCTAAGTATGGGGAACCCCAAAAATTTATTGTATTTTTTTCTATTTTTGTGTAAAAATCTTAATGCGGTTTACATAATACATCTACTTACCAAGTTTCAACAGTATAGCTCTTATAGTTTCGGAAAAAAGTGGCTGTGAAATACGGACGGACAGACAGACAGACAGACATGACGAATCTATAAGGGTTCCGTTTTTTGCCATTTGGCTACGGAACCCTAAAAAGTCGTGTCAGATATTTATGCGCGCGTTGTTATAGCAGATATGAATGCTGTTGACTGTACCTAATTATATTTCTTTCTATTGTTTTTACTGCTACCAGCCATCAAAACATAGCAATAAGCATATTAAATAATAAATAAATTATAAATATTTACGGACAATCTTACACAAATCGACCTAGTCCCAAACTAAGCAAAGCTTGTACTATGGGTACTAGACTAAGATAAACATACTTATATAGATAAATAAATACTTAAATACATAGAGAACATCCATGACTCAGGAACAAATATTCGCGCTCATCACACAAATAAATGCCCTTACCGGGATTCGAACCCAGGACCTCTTGCTTCGTAGGCAGGGTCACTACCAACTAGGCTAAAGCGGTCGTCATAAGTCAAGCGAGCCTCTGGATTGTTATTTTCTCATATTTCAGCGTCATTGCGAGCCTCCTCAAAGACCTACGACCATTCATGGCCAGCCTTTACACGCTGTGTGAGAACGTCGCAGAGTTGGATATTCTTCTAGCTATGGCTCAAGTATGATATCTCTCTTAATTTCAACCATTTTACTGAAAACTTAAGTGACAAATACAAAATCATATTATAGAGATGATTGTGACTTTTGATACCTGAAGACAAAGAAGCCATCTGAGAAGGATGGAACAAACGACTCAGACACGCAATTTTCTCTGTTTTCCAGGCTAGCTCCGTGGGATCATACATACGGCCGGATTTCAGTGATTATACGGACGTACGCAACAGTATTCATCCACTTCTGGACTACAATAGCCAAACCATGCCCGTTGCTAATGATATCGTAAGAAACCATGACTACCAATCTCTTGAAAAGGCAGAGCAATTCAAAAAGATGTTCTGTTCGTTGTATAGGTATTCACTATTCATGTAGCAGGGCAGCTCTAAACATCTTTATCTATTTTTAACCAACTTCAAAAAAGGAGGAGGTTCTCAATTCGTCTATATGTTTTTTTTTGTATTTTTTTTATGTGTGTTTGTTACGCGTTAACTCGGTAATTTATGAACCGATTTGACTTTTTTTTCTTTGTTTGGAAGCATATACTTCCAGATTGGTCCCGTTGTCACCAAAATCCAGTTCTGATTATGGGATCCTGGAGAAATCGAGGGAACTCTGCAAATGTTATAGGCAAACTTGTAGCAATTTGGCTACTGATTTGAAGTCGGTTAAAACTTTGTTTTGAAAAGTAAAATATTAACAGTTTCAACTTTAGCGCCTTTCTACCTAAGTATATTGTCGAAAGTTTTTTCTTCTACGACTATACTTCTGCATAAAATAGTTTTTATATGTACTACCTATATATTTTATATCTTGTTATTTTCCAGTACGCTAGTCCCGAACAGAATTTCACGATAATCACTGGGCCGAATATGGGTGGCAAAAGCATTTACATAAAACAAATTGCTGTGTTACAAATCATGGCGCAGGTTCGTACAAAACTTGCATGTTCGTAATTAATAATGGAGTTGATTTTTTTTTCGTCTTAAAATTTTGTAAATGATTTAAATATCAGCAATTTAAATCATCAAAAACCAGGAGATATAAAAAAATATCTATTCATGAATATAAGATTTGTTATAATAGACTGTTCCTTAAGTAAGTGATATTGTATATTATTCCAGTTGGGCTGTTTCTTACCGGCAACGAATGCAGTTCTTAGAATCTGCGATCGCGTTTTCTCTCGGATAGGCTTCAATGACAGTGTCGAAATGAACGCTTCTACTTACGTCGTTGAGGTAATTGATTGGTTCACTATACTTTCCTTGTAGAGTTAAAGGCATATTATAGGTATCTCAGAATTTCTTGCGTTCGTATGCAGTTCTCAATGCTCAATTCTACATGGTAAGGTAGCCGGAGATTTTCGTTAGGTAATGTAAATTTACCCACGTAAGTAAGAAAGAAAGAAGAAAGAAAATACATTTATTTAACGTCACAAAATTACACAATAAAAAGAACAAGCAAAATAAAAGACTTAAATACTAGGACGTTAAATAGGATCCCCACTCAGCATGAAGCCACAGCAAGGCACAGCAAGCTGAGGCGCTGATTTTCAGTGGGGACCTAACTTAAAAACTAGCATATAAGTGCCGACACAAACGCCGACAACCGGTATCAACTATGAAAGTAAATAACTAAATAAATAAACCTAAACAGTTAACAAGCGGAAACAACAAAAAAGATAAAATAAACTGCAAAGAAGAATTACACTACCGAGATACAGTTGTTTGCCAATCCAATACTATCCTTTAAATGATTCCAGATGAAGGAAATCCAACACATCTTGAAAGGGTTAACGCCATCAAGTTTGCTGATAATAGACGAACTCTGTAGGTGAGGTGCTCCTCCAAGTACTATGGAGTTACAATTTTGGTTTATTTTGATATTCAAGCTGAGAACTAAACGTTAAATGACGTGCTTTTTAGGGGAACCTCGACAGAAGAAGGCAGTTGTATAGCCTGGGCTATATGTGAAGAACTGCTCGCTAGTGATGCTTTTACTTTCTTTACGACTCATTTTATATATTTGACAAGACTGCAGGATTTGTACTTCAATGTGGTCAAGTAAGTCAGCAGAATTATACTCGTAAATCTTATTGCGTCGAATAGATATTAGAAAATACATTATTCATATTTTTAGCGTACACACTGAAGTGAGAGAGGAAACAACAGGCTCACAAGAAATGATAGCGAAGAGATTGATCTACGAGCATAAAATAAGCCCCGGTGTGACTAACATAGAGAATTACGGATTATCGTTGGCAGCAAAAACAAACTTGCCTGAAGCGACTATACAATTGGCCTGGGAACTGGCAGAACTCATCAATAGAAACAGAAAGGTATGACACGAAGTTAGTTTTGTCTATTGACGAAGGCATTTTCATATATTTCCATCCCTTTTCCGCAACCTTATATATCAAACTAGTTGTACCAACAAAAAGTTATTCCTAAACATTCTCCTTGAAATAAAAATTTGCTGCTAGAGTCTGACCAGCGAGTCGTGACAAAAGCATTTTTATCAAATGCTTTATATGGCAACAATTTTACCTATGAAATAAACTGTCAGTTATAAGTACCTATGACGCCTCCATACATTTCGTGTTACCAGCATGCGTTTTTTTTTAAATTTGCCGCCATTTTTCACTGTCACGACTCGTTGGTCAGACTCTAAGTACAGTTATAATATCTATTTTCAGCTGCAAGACGTAAATGATCTAACGAAAAGTGATGATAGATTACTATACGAACTCAATGCTGAAATCAGAAAACAATCCAGACGACAACCAAATAATGATACCATCACCAATGACTTAAAGAATAAATTTAAAGAAAATAATCCACTTTTAATAGAAAGGCTCAAAGCGCAACGTAGTAGAGGAGATCATACCGATGATACTAACGCTAACAGATCTTCACTACCCACACGACAAGAATCGTCAAACGAAGCTGTGTTCAGTAGGAATTCATACTCCTCCAGCAATGCAGCAATTCCAATATCAAATCATTTCATATCTAACAGACCTCGACGAATTTCAGCGCCAAATGCAGTTGAATATAGCAAGGTAGAGGAAGACGGAAATCGAGATACGATGATGCATAATAATCCGGAATATGGAGCTGGCGTCACCTCTTCAACCGGGCTGTTAAACACTATGATAAATCATGATAACAGTAATCTAGTACCTGACGCCACTTTAGAAGATTTCGCCAACGAAGGAATTAATTTACAAAAAGACAACCTAATAGCAGACTTCTGTATTCATGATTTCGAAAAAGGAATAATGAATGCAAATGAACGAATAAACGAAATACCCAACGTAATTGTTGATGATTTCAATGAAGATGGAATGAATCCAGAAAAAAATGTAAATGCCCAATTTGATGACCCGAAAAGTACAAACCAGATTGTTGACTATAATGAAACGGATAACATTTCTGATATTGATGGTGATCATGATAAAACCAATGGAAGGCAGTCCGATGATTCAGTGTTTGATGATTCAGTTCTTGCTGATGCGGTAACTCAAGTAATTGAACATGATGAGATAAGTAGTGCATCGAGCGAAAACTCAACTGACGATGAATTAATGACTGAAACTGTGAATGAAATTAATATGGACTTGATCAACGGAATAGTTAGTTTAGATAACTTGATTCTTACCCCTCCTCCAGCATTTAGAGACGATTTGTAGATTATGCAAGGTTGTAAATTGTAATAAAACGATTATCTTATCAGTTTGACTATTGTTTTTAGGGTTCCGTACCTCGAAAGGAAAAACGGAACCCTTATAGGATCACTTCGTTGTCCGTCCGTCTGTCAAGACCCTTTTTCTCAGGAATTCGTGGAGGTATCAAGCTGAAATTTATATCTAATACTCAGGTCTACTGTTCCTTAGAGCTGTGAAAAAATCAAACTTCTAAGCCAACGCGATAAAAAGATACAGCCGTTCATGCCGCAATTTTTCGAAAATATTAAAAAAAAATGTTTAAGGGGGCACTTTGTACTTTGAAAATCATTCACACGGCGTCTATGCGAGAAAATCTCGTATTAGAGACATATTTACCGTATACCGTAGGGTCTTGCCACCGGGGGTTGCCCTTAGAATAATAACGCCTAGAATGATAGTTTCATACGGCCGACGCGCTAAGCGTGAGGCATAAAATAGATCATGTAGTTGTGATCAACTCGTATTTACACGCGCCAATACGCACACATATAGTGTTGCCAGCGCATACACATTCCCTGAAAATATATATTATAATAAAACTACAATATGTACGTTACGTACGCCCAAGATGAATTTTATAATTTGTTGACGATGTCATTACCTACCATACAAAGTTTCATCCCCTTTTTGATGAAATTTGACATAAATTATAGCCTATGTCCTATTCTGCTACATAAGGTACATTACTGGAAAGTTTCATAAAAATTCGTCGAGTAGTTTTTGAGATTGATTGGAACGTACATCCATCCATCCAAACATTCGCATTTATAATATTAGTAGGATACTTTAGGAGTTCCAATGGCCACCTTCCATCCTCATCATCGGGCCCGCTCGGAAGTACCATAATATTGTATTGTCACCTGATTTAAAACACGTGTTAATGTGAAAATGTAAACTCGATTGACTCTAAACTGATATACTCAAACATACACGGGGAGTCAAGTAAAAACTTGGTACAAATCAAGTGATTTATTTTCTTCGTATTTTCAACCCTGCCGATATTTGTATTTTATGATCAGAACAGAATTGTGGGTAAATATATCCGTTACATTGGCAACACTACGCTGTCATGCCGCTTATAGAAAATATGCAATTTTGATTACTGTTTTACGTAAATATACGAGTTAGAGAATAATACTTACGTGTCAAATGTTATATTAGAATGTTTATCCTTCTTATCCGATCCATTGTGACACCCTTTCACTGCACAAACCGTCATATTAATGAAAAATGTGGGAGCTATTTACACTTGACACGCGTCCTTGCAACTGACAAGCCGATCAGCGTACTGGGCCATTTATGTCCTACTTTTGGTGGCCTCACCGTTGCGCGTGAACTACGTTTCTATGCGTTATTATTCTAAGGTTATTCCTATCACCAAAAAAATAATCAGGCACTTCTAAAATTTTCATACATTCCCCATTAACATGTTTCACTGAACGCAGCTTGAACGCAGCCGTTGCGCTTGCGTTTATCAGCGCCACCTGGCTGCGAACGAGCAAGTTACAAAGACTTCACCGTGTGTCGGTCAGATGTGATTACGGGTTATTCTGGCGGTATAAATAAATACCGCCGGCGCCTGGGGCGTCGGCGGCGTTCTCGTTCGGTTGCGTCTGCATGACGCCCGACAACAACCAACATACTGAGGGCCTACCGCGAACGGCATTCGAAATTTTCCCTCTCTGTTGCACTTACGTACGAACTCGTAAGTATGACAGAGAGGGAAAATTTCGAATGCCTTTCGCGGTAGGCCCTCTGGAAACAAAAGTCTCGATACACTGCGCAATCATTGTAAGCTTACGCGGGTCTCTTAGACACCCCGCCACCGCTTGGTCGCGGGGTGTTAGTAAATCAGCCATGCTCCCTAACGTTCGTGTTTTTGGACATCGCCACTCGTTGGGTATTACGAGCGAGAGTGTTCCATGCTGAGACCAACACTTCCAAAGAGACCTTTACCATAACAGCGAGTCAAGTTGCTTATATCACTAAAAACATGGTAAGAGGGAAGTCTCCTGGGCACGATGGTCTTAGCATTGAACATCTGCAGTATGCTGGCACACATTTACCCAGGGTCCTGGCGATGTTCTATTCTTTATGCATTAAACACTCATACTTGCCTGACGAGCTCATGCGCACTATTGTTGTACCGGTCGTAAAAAAACAAGACTGGTGACTCAACAGATCCGTCAAACTACAGGCCAATATCCTTGGCGACTATTGTAGCCAAGGTATTGGACAGTGTGTTGAATGGTCACTTGGATAAGCACTTCCGTCTTAATGATGCGCAGTTTGGTTTCAGACTGGGGCTGTCCACGGAAAGTGCTATCATGTGCCTTAAACACACTGTCCAACACTATACAACAGGGAGAACGCCAGTCTTTGCCTGTTACCTCGATCTGTCGAAAGCTTTCGACTTGGTATCGTATGACGTGCTTTGGGGTAAGATTAGTGAAGAAACAACTTTGCCAGGTGAAGTTACTTCTCTTATGAGATATTGGTATAACCAGCAAAGAAACAATGTGAGATGGGCAGGTTATTTGTCGGAGGAGTACCGTTTGGAGAGCGGGGTGAGGCAGGGGGGGCTAACCTCGCCTCGGCTCTTTAACCTATACATGAATGGGTTGATTGAGGAACTCAGCAGTACCAAAGTCGGATGCCATGTGGATCGAGTGTGTGTATGACCAAACATCTAACATCACCGCTCCATGGCGTCGTGACCAAACATCTAACATCACCGCTTCATGGCGTCGTGACCAAACATCTAACATCACCGCTTCATGGCGTCGTGACCAAACATCTAACATCACCGCCCCATGGCGTCGTGATCAAATAAATACAATACACCATATGAAATAATGATCAAATAAATATATAACATCACCGTTACAACGTCGTGATCAAATACTTATAAAATACTTTATGACATGGCGATCATCTTCAGATAATATACTTGTCGGCTTGTTCGTTGCCAGCGATACCTGCATGTGCCTTTATCCAGCAGAAAGTATATTGAGAGTCTTGTGGTAGATGTGTGAGGGTGTTGTGTATTTGATTTATGTTTCTGTTAGTGTTGTTTCTGTTTTTTAATTCCATTAGTGCTGATTTAGAGTCACTATAGAAGGTTACTTTTTTGAAACCGTTTAAAGCACAGTCGTGGCAGGCTTGTTGTAGTGCAAAGCTTTCTGCCTGGAAAACAGTGCAGGTGGGATGAAGTTTTAGGTTTTTGCTATTGGTTTTGTTGTTAGGAGAGAATGTAATGTAGGCAGCTCCAACAACTCTGTCGTGTTTGCTACCGTCAGTGTACACATAGTGTTCATCATGTTCAAGTTTTATATTTTTTTCATCAGTTATCTCAGTGAGAGGTACACTGATTCTTTGTGAAGGGTGGGGGAGTTCAGTGATGTTTATTCGTTTGTCATAGAGTATATCGGACGGTAGGAATTCAGAGGTTCTATATCGTTTGACAAGTTGAATAGAAGCAGTTTCCTTTACTTTTAAGGGTAGTGGTGTGAGGCCAGCTAGGGCGATAGATTCGACGGTGGGGAGTGTTCTGAAGCCCCTGATGATTTTTATAGCGAACATTCTTTGCATGCTCATGAGTTTTTTACGTACTGATTTGTATTTAGTTGCGTCTTGCCAGATTTCGGATGCGTAGGTGATGGTGGGTTCTATGACATGAGTGTAGATAATTCTGACATTTTCTGCATGGATACCCCAGGTGGGTTTGATATATAGACTGATTTTGGAGTAAATCTTATGTGCTTTATTTATGATATAGGTGCTGTGTTTTATGAATCTGAATTTACAGTCGATAATGATCCCTAGTAATTTGAATTCTTTGCTGAAGTTAATTTTTGTACCGTTCATTATGATGTTGCAAGCTGTTGCTTTTGGGGTGGGGGTGATCATTACTGTTTTTTGGGGGCCGAATTTTAGTTTGTTTTTGCAACCCCATTGGTAGGTGGAGGCCAGGATGATGTTTGTATTTGTTTCTAACTCATTGATGTTTTTGCCCGTGCAGATTAGGAGGACATCGTCTGCGTATGCTTGTATGTGGTTGTTGGGGGGGAGAGAGATTCCGAGTAGGGTGTCCATGTATCCAGGGTGTCCAGTATTTACTATAGACTATTTATATAAGCGTGCCCTGACCTAAGGGCGTGAGGGCCTGTGAGGGACTTTCTTGAAAAATGTAACCAAACATCAACATTATTGTACCTACATGACTATACAATGAATATGAAAAGCTCAATCGTATAATGGCAAGTGAATTTTGACGGACAACTATATTATGTACAGTCACCGGCATCAAAATATGATGAATCAAAGGCCGCAAAAATATCTGACACACTCTTACGGCTATAGGAATAGAGTTGTCATGAGATATTTTTGCGGTCTTTGTTCCATCATATATTTAAGCCAGTGACTGGCTACTTACATATGAACAGGTAATATGAAACTTGTAAAAAGGATAAGAACAAATTGTCTAGCTACTAATTGGGGTACAGTAAATGCTTACGGTTGGTTGTGGTCCTCCTGATGCGGACTCTCCGCCGGCTCGGGGTCCGTGCCAGCGTCATGTGACGCTGGCCGGCGGAGCCCCTTGGCGTGGGCGTTGCGGCTATCAGCGGCTAGAAATAAAAAAATAAAAAAATATGGGGGTACAAGAAAACGACGAAGCGCTTCGAGAAAAGGTAGGTAGTGCCTGCCCTTGCGCTTCGCTTGGCTCGTCTTGACGGGGGCACTGTTGTAAAAGATACAATAGAGAGATCTCTCAGGGACCGAAGTCCAATAAGAGTTACTTACATGCAATTTTCTGACGATCCATTGCCTCTAATAGACTGTCCGGCACGAAAGTGCCGGCAGCGCGGGCCGCTATGCGGGCTGCCTGCCGGGCCCGCGCTGCCTTTACATTATACTTTAAATTATACTAAAATTTGGTTGCTTGTTTGCCGAAAGTTGAAGAAGACTGAAGGTTGACTATGATGAAAGCTTGACGGAAGGAACACAAATTTCTAAATTTGAATTTAAATTAGACATGATTATTTTCTATACGGCCAGTGTGCTCCATGCCATACACACACCTCCTAATGCCTGGTTTATACTGCCCAAGTGGGCTGGACGGGCGTAAAATGCGGTATTACGCCCGTCCCGCAATAATTTTTCACTTCTCATGCTCGCAAAGTTCGCCTTTGTGGTGGATGTATGCTGCACAAAATGCCACTTTTATGCTCTACTAAACAAAGTAAAATTGTTTTAAAGATAAGATAATCGGGCCTAACAACACACAATAAAACTTCGTAGAATAAACTTGTCATTTTATTTGATTTGCTTTAATAAATTTCACATTTGTGTTTTCCATTACTAAATTAACAAAACATGAGAGAATTATTATTCTAAAACATATTAAAGTACTTAACTAAGTGTAATATCACGTGTCGAACATAGAAACTTCCTCCACGAACATGTTCACCTATTTATAAGTCTTCCACTTATTTAACCCTTTACCAGGCGAAGTTATATATATATTCCTCCTACATCTTATATTGGTTACCGTAGTCAGGTTTTAACTCCAAACCTCCTACTAAATATTTTGTGAATCCCCGAAAATAGTATTTTATGATCTTCATTCACAACACGCTTCTAAATCGCGTAATATATCTTTGGCAGCCGTTTAAATTCACTTGAACTCTAATTTCAGTAAACTACGGAGAAATTTGAACACTTTCCTTAATTTCTATGGAACAGAAGTACATAGGTCGAACAATTTTTTGATATTTTATAGATTTTGAGTGTTGAAAGGTAACTGATGCCAATTGTTTAATACTGAAATTCACCGTTCATTCTCTTTACCGTTCTCCATCCACACGTAACGTCACGCCTTTTTTAAATTCACTGAATCATACTTTAATATCCCTCAGTCGATTCCAAACTATTGCATTAATTGGAGATATCAATATAAATATTGCTCCGGGTACTACAGACATAAATTCAGACTCTTACTTAATTGTCACTGCCTCTCATGGAATGTTGCCGGCTCATGATTTGCCTACGAGAAACACGAGTTGTTTGGACCATGTTCTACTAAAAACAAACACATCTTCCACAGTTCTGGTTATAGATTCCCGTATAACAGATCATGCCCCTGTACTTTTTTGTTGCAATCGAAAAATGAAATTGCGCAAAGTTGTGTGTCATAAAATCATCACAGACGAGTCTAATTGTGTTAAGGAATTAGGAAATCACGATTTAACAAATATATTAACCAATACTAACGCTGAATCTGCGGCAAGTGAACTCGTGTCAGTGATAACAAAAATAGTACAAATACATTCACGCTCTATAAAAATCCCAAGTAGAAAGCGAATAATTAAACCTTGGATGATTCCTGGCCTCCTGCGGTGTGTTAGAAATCGCGATTGTCTATTTAAGCAATTTAAAAAAGATCCTGATAATCTGACAGCCAAAATTACCTACAAGCGTTATAGAAACTATTGCAAAAAAACGCCGCTCATTTAAATTCCAATGTGTTCTCAGCCTCAGGCTTATTATTTTCTCATGCAAATCCAGAACACGCTGTCAATCATGTTAACGAGTACTTTAGCACTGTTGGATTAAAGTTGGCGTCTAAATTTACCAACAATACTTTTGTGGACGCTTCCGTTAACCCAACCCCATCTGTAGAAAATTCAATGGTCTTTCTACCAACGGATGAAAAAGAAGTAGAACGCACTATCCTATCTCTTAAAAATTGTGCAGTAGGGTGGGATAATATCTAAGCATCATTAGTGAAATCCGCTTACAGTTCTCTTGTACCAGTAATGACTTACATATTTAATCTTTGTTTTGCCACTGGAACGTTTCCTGCTGTTTTCAAGAAAGCGCTGGTCCAGCCAATTTATAAGAGTGGGGACAAGGACAGTGTAAGTAATTACAGACCTATTTCGATCCTGTCAACAATATCTAAGGTCCTGGAAAAAATCATTAACATTAGATTGAAGAAATACCTTGATTCTTTTAAAATTATTTCTGATAAACAATTTGGGTTTCGAAGTGGAATATCTACGGAGGAGTTCTAGAACTAACTAATTCAGTCATAAATAACTTTAACCAAAATCTTAAGACTGTCGGCATCTTCCTGGATCTATCTAAGGCGTTTGACACTGTCTCTGTTCCTATACTCTTGAATAAGATGGAACGTATTGGAATTCGTGGTCATATTTTGGAACTTTTCAAGAGCTACTTAAGCGGGCGAACGCAGTGTATTAGAATCGGACCTTATACCAGTTATTTGTAAGGGGTTGTTGTCAGGGGGAAAGTTGTATTTTACCTGCGAGTGTTCATTTGAAACACGAGCTAGCGAAAGCGTTCTATGATTGACCACGAGCGAAGCGAGTGGTTCAAAAATAGAATCCTGAGCGTAGCGAGTGTTTCAACACACGAGACGTATAATGACTTTTCACCCGTGTATAACACAAAACTTTTCACCTCACTACAGCGAGGGAAAGAAAAACCGGCCAAGTGCGCATCTATAAAAACGGCAAAAAAAAATCACGTTTGTTGTATGAGAGCCTCCTGTAGCCTAGTTGGTAGTGACCATGCCTTCGAAGCCGGAGGTCCCGGGTTTGAATCCTGGTAAGGGCATTTATTTGTGTGATGAGCACAAATATTTGTTCCTGAGTCATGGATGTTTTCCATGTTTTTATTTATCTATATACAGCGTGTCTCTGACTTTGGGGCTTTAAATTCAAATGTCGATTATGCTCCTGAAACGCAACTACTTTTGTTCTACAACTTTTCAAAAATACGTTATTTTTGTATTTTCATTATTCCATACAAATTAAATAAAAATTTCAATGTACATCATCCATTAGTTAGTTTTCATACTTGTCAGTGTCATGGATGTCAAATAATGAGGCCGTGTTTGCAATACATTGATGGTACAGTTAAAGTTCAAACACTAACAAATTATAGAATTGATAGTTATTTTACAAAGTTGCGAAACAAAAGTGGTTCAGTTTCAGGACCATAATCGATATTTGCATTTAAAGCCCCAACGTCAGAGACAAACTGTATAAGTATGTTTATCGTCGTCTAGTACCCGTAGTACCTCAGCGTCAAATACTTGATAGCAACCAAAATGGTCAAATAGTTCGGTACACCATATATTTAGTATGGTATACCGAACTATTTGGCCACTTTGACTGCTCCAGAGTATTTGACGCTGACTGTACAAGCTTTGCTTTGTTTGGGACTAAGTCGATTTGTGTAAGATTGCAAAAGAAAAAAAAACCGGCCAAGTGCGAGTTGGACTCGCGCACGAAGGGTTCCGTACCATTATCTATATATTTTTTTTCTTTTTAGGGTTCCGTACTCAAATAGGGTCTCCTATTACTAAGACTTCGCTGTCCGTCCATCCGTCCGTCCGTCCGTCCGTCTGTCTGTCACCAGGCTGTATCTCAAGAACCGTGATAGCTACAAAGTTTAAATTTTCACAGATTATGTATTATTGTTGCCGCTATAACAACAAATACTAAAAACTAAACAAAAAATTTTTTTAAGGGGGGCTGCCATACAACAAACGTGTTTTTTTGCCGTTTTTATAGATAATGGTACAGTCGCCATCACATACATAGGTACACTATGGGTGTTCAAAAATATCGGCACATGCACCCTAATGCCTTGTAAATAGAGGTGTGTTCCGATGTTTGTGTCGTGCTTGTTTGCTCCGATGTATGTGATGGCGACTGTACGGAACCCATCGTGCGCGAGTCCAACTCGCACTTGGCCGGTTTTTATTAGTGTTTGTTGTTATAGCGGCAACAGAAAGACATCAAATAAAAGATGATTTAGTTATCTTCCCGGTTTTTCGTAAATAGATAATTTTTGCCCAACTCTGCCACTAGTAGCCTAGTGGCAGAGTTGGGCAAAAATACCGGTCGTCAAATAATGCCTGACTTGGCTCTACGAACTATCTCACCACTTTTTACTGTGGAAGAGTTCCGAGACTTTTGTACATGGAATGTTTTTATGGGTACTTAAATGTTTTCATTCATTCATTCATTAAAAATAAGTCAGAAAAATAAACATATGTTTGATTTACAAAGGACTTTAATAATAATTACTAAAAGGGTTAACTTGATACTTAGTGCAGATTAATATAATTGTTTTTTTCTTGAATAACGAAAACGTACGTAGTTTTGCGTGAAACAACTGCAAAAGTAACTTTGTAATCGCATGTATTTGTAGAGGATTACAAACTTACTTATGCAGTTTGTATATCTCAGAATCGTGACGGAAACTGCAATATTTTTAGATTTTTTATGAATAGATAGGCTAAAAACGAATTATGTTCAAAATTTGGAGCTTGTAGGTCTGTTAGAAGTACCTTAGAATAACGATGATCATAAGTGAGTCAGTGAGTATGTTAGTGACAAAACTAAGGAACTTTGACGGGCACTAGTTCTGAAACTAAAAGTTCAAATTGAATGTTATTGAGAATATATGTAAGCCATATTATGCCCTATATGTTGCTGAAAATTTAGGGTTCTGGCTTTAGCCAGCACAAAATTACAGGATGTTGAAAATGGCCTGAATGGCTTCGAGAAAAGGATGGTACGGCCGTGCCTCTTTGTTTTGCTCGACTTGGCGTGTAAAGCCCCTGCTAGACGGTTGCCAACACGCCACTCCAACTGAGCGACCTTGGTTGTAAGTGTTAAGCCCCTGCTAGACGGTTGCCAACACGCCACTCCAACTGAGCGACCTTGGTTGGCACCGACAGCTGTAGTATGAAATTTAGCTCCCAACAACTGTCTACACGGTAAGTGCCGACCAGATCACCATCATCATCATATCAGCCGAAAGACGTCCACTGCTGAACATAGGCCTCCCCCAAAGAGTGCCAAAATGACCGGTCCCGCGCCACTCGCATCCAGCGGACTCCCGCGACCTTTACCAGGTCATCAGTCCACCTTGTTGTCCACCTACCCACGCCTCGCCTTCCGGTACGTGGTCGCCACTCGAGAGCCTTTCCGCCCCAACGGCCATCGGGGCTTTCTTATTGCGTATTATGATTAAGTCAGCGAGCTCATCGTTGTCGGGCGCCGCCGACTCCCGGTCTCGGCGGCCGTTTATTCGTGCCGCTTGGCGCCGCCGAGCCGTTAGCTCCTCTAGTAAGGCCCGTTGTCGGGCCGCCCTCCGTCTTTGCTGCGCTGCGTCCATTTTACAGTTCTCTTAGGGTTAGGGTCTTAAATTTTTTTTACTGTAATTGTATAATGGAAAAATTAATTATTTACATCTGGTATAGAAAAAATAACACAAAACTTATTATAACTATATCTAAAACTAAACTACTTATAAAATAAAATAACTTACAAATAACTAAAACTAAAGATAAAAAACTTGCCTGTAATTTAGTTGTTGAAATCAATATACAAAAAATTGCGAAAAAAAATTGTAACTGTAATTTGGTTCAAATTTGGTTGTTTGTTGTTGTTCTGTTGAAATGTTTTTATAAAGCTCAAAAGTCAAAGGGATGTCAACTTTGGAAAAGAAAAAAGCTGCCAGGGTTTGTTACAGAAAGAAAAAGCACTTTTTTCCCTACAACCTTTAATGTTATTATTTTTATTTTTTTTATTTTATTTATATTAACTATACGTCTATCATTACAGTCTCCCAATGCGATAGCGTAGCAAATTATTAACATACCATATATAGGGTATTACATAATTCTAAGTTTTACAATAACATAACACATACAAAGTAACTTTGGTGAATTTATTCAAAGAGCAGTGGAATACATCAACCCTCGTAGCAACTAGATTGAGCGTGCGCAGAGCCCTTGTCCAGGGCGCCTCATGCAATAGGCCGGTGCGCGCGGGCGGCACGGCCAGCAGCGGCGGCCGGCGCTGGCGTATTTATATTATTTTCGTCGATTTCATTCCATAAAACTTTGCTTTAAAGTAAACAATATGTTTTCGGTGTAGGATCCGTCATCGATTAGGGCTGGATAATGTGAACACGTTCTAATTGTTTTTTTTTGTCTTGCAAGTTTGGCATTTTGAATAATTCGAATACCAAAATATTCAGCGAAGCGGTTGGGAGAGTTTCTTCGTGAATATATTCTGACGAAACAAGTACGCAAATAAACAATTCAATAAATCGTTTGTTTAAATGTTTAGTTAATAAATAATTAAAAAATGGCGCTAATGTGCGAACATCGCTATACTATACATAAAAAATCCGAACGCTTCATTCTTCGCAACATATGACATGACAGTTGTAACAATCGACCCTAGCTGTCAAAGAAAATATCCTAAATATCGCAAAAGAACTCAAATAAAATACAAAAACTAAGAAATGGCCAAAATGATTCGTCTAGGAAGGACCCCGTATCGTTGTGAACCGTAAAATCCAAAATCTTTAATGTGAATGCTTCTCAGGCAAATGAACTCCTCGTCTACTCAAGATCATGTCCTTCTTAAATATTGATCTACCTAGTCCTTTTCTACCAAGTCCTACTACCTAGGTAATAACAAGAAACTAATAAAATAATTAAAATATTTTATTTTTGTTAAAAAACCCCTACAACCTATTACACGCTCGTTAAGCAAGGACGTAGCTTTTATATTTCATATTATCAAGATTATTTAGAATATTTAGTTTTCCCTATAATAAGCTAGAATGTTTCCCTAGTACTTACAGATTTTATAGCAAAAATACTATCGACTGGTAGTGGCGAAAAGGTACCCCTTTGGGCGCCACTTGCTACGTCATTGCCAGCATGCTATGCGAACTTAGAACTTAATGCAAATCCAGTGTCTTATTGAAAACAGTGCCACCTTCTTGATAGCTTGCGAACTCTTTGAAGCTGCAGCGATTGCTAGGCTTAGGCTGTCAAGGTATTTCGAAATTCGCCGTGTTGACATTATACATCCATAGCCTAGGGGTTAAGACGGCGGTATTTGGAGTCGATGAGCCGAAGTTCAAACCCTGCGGCCGACGCACTTTTTGTATGTTTTAACAGAAAAGTTTTAATATCGCAGAAGAGATGGCGCCTGCTGTACGCAAGCATGCCTTCTCAATTTGGTCGAGTTGCCTGTCTATCTCAGTATGTATATTGTAGTCTTTGATTGCCAGGATGGGGATTGAGCGTCCTAGTCCACTTTACCTACTTAGCTATCTTAGAGTTTAAGACTCGGAAAATGAGATTACCAGCGTTTCTGACCTATCGAACTGTTTGAGAAGAAACGCCGAAACAAACTCATCAGTCTACTTTTAGTTTAATTTTGCTAAGACTTCTTATAGTCTCTATTCATAATCTATTAACTGCATATGATAAACACGCAATCACTAGAAGTACTGAATCAGCCGAAGTCAAATGTGATCGAAGGTAAATGCGATTTGAAGTAGCTATTAGTTATAAGGGTATTATTCCGCCCGTAACTACAGTCATCAGCGGCCTGCTTCGCCTCCCGCTGGTCCCTATAACAGAATTGTTTCATTCTAGAACGCCTCTGTTTCTCTAACCAGTAGTATCGAGTATCACACTCGTCCACAGAAACCCAGTACTTCAATACTATAAATCCAAATCCCAATTCCCGGAATTAACATAATAATTACAAAGACCTAATACCCCTAACCCCCCCTCAAAGTCTTATTCCTCCCAAAATATGTGTATGAATTTATCCCTATACTAATCCCACAGAACTCATTTGATTGCTCGAAACCAAAATCTATCTTGATTTTAGCAATGAACAATACCGAAGCTGTATGCCCTAACTAAGCTACTAGAGTTCAGTCGGCCAATCTGAGATCTGCAACGTTAAGGCCTGTGTGATTGCCTGCCCCCCTCGCGACCGAAGTCTAAATGGAATACGAGGAGTAAGGCGCCCTATTATTGACAGACAATGAGAATCAAAAGAAGAACGGATTTTACGTAGAACGCTGCAGTAACATAAAATATAAAAATATAATAAAGGGGTGTGGCCTAAATGTAGAATGCTGCAGTGACTTAGATTATTAAATATATTTATTATTTGGTGATATACTTTTAAATATAAGGAAACTACATGGACATAGGAAAACCTATGGACAGGGTGTATTTTTCAAATATCATTTGTTTAGACATAAAATTCCCAAAAATAACTGTCTCATTATAACCAAGCACCATTTGGCTACCAAAAAAGAGATGGTAGTATAACATGTATGTAGATATTATATGTATTTTGTCCGAAGCAGCAAAAAGAAGCTACACTGTTAGAAATTATAGTAAAAATAAACATGTCACAGGATGGAATCGATATGTAAGTGGGGCCCATGGGAAGGCTAGGATGTTTTTTCAAAACTGGGTGCTGCATGGTAAACCATCTACTGGTCGTATTTATGAAGAGATGTATCAGTCGAGAAAGGTGTTCAAGGCCAAATTGAAATGGTGTCAAAACAATGAGCAGCAAATAAAAAGTAACATTTTAGCTGAACACCATTCCAATAAAAGCTTTGGACAGTTCTGGAAAGCTGTAAATAAACAGAACCACAAGCCCGGCCTCCCAGTGAGCGTCGCTGGAGAACATGACCCAATAGACATTGCGAACCTCTTCCGACGTCATTTCGGAGTGGAATCGCCACTAGGGCCGTCCGCGCGAGTGTTCCATGCTGAGACCAACACTTCCAAAGAGACCTTTACCATAACAGCGAGTCAAGTTGCTTCTATCAGTAAAAACATGGTAAGAGGGAAGTCTCCTGGGCACGATGGTCTTAGCATTGAACATCTGCAGTATGCTGGCACACATTTACCCAGGGTCCTGGTGATGTTCTATTCTTTATGCATTAAACACTCATACTTGCCTGACGAGCTCATGCGCACTATTGTTGTACCGGTCGTAAAAAACAAGACTGGTGACTCAACAGATCCGTCAAACTACAGGCCAATATCCTTGGCGACTATTGTAGCCAAGGTATTGGACAGTGTGTTGAATGGTCACTTGGATAAGCACTTCCGTCTTAATGATACGCAGTTTGGTTTCAGACAGGGGCTGTCCACGGAAAGTGCTATCATGTGCCTTAAACACACTGTCCAATACTATACAACAGGGAGAACGCCAGTCTTTGCCTGTTACCTCGATCTGTCGAAAGCTTTCGACTTGGTATCGTATGACGTGCTTTGGGGTAAGATTAGTGAAGAAACAACTTTGCCAGGTGAAGTTACTTCTCTTATGAGATATTGGTATAACCAGCAAAGAAACAATGTGAGATGGGCAGGTTATTTGTCGGAGGAGTACCGTTTGGAGAGCGGGGTGAGGCAGGGGGGGCTAACCTCGCCTCGGCTCTTTAACCTATACATGAATGGGTTGGTTGAGGAACTCAGCAGTACCAAAGTCGGATGCCATGTGGATCGAGTGTGTGTAAACAACATCAGTTACGCTGATGACATGGTGCTGCTGGCTCCTTCAATTAGAGCCCTTAAGCACCTTCTGGCCATTTGTGAAAGGTATGCGGTGGCCCATGGACTCAAATATAATGCGAACAAGAGTGAGATGATGGTTTTCAAGGCAGGCACCAAAACCTACAATGTGCCGCCTGTAACCCTGTTAGGTGTTCCCTTGAAACAGGTCAGCTCGTTCAAATATTTGGGTCACTGGGTCACTGATAACCTGAGCGACAGCATGGACATCGAGCGGGAGCGAAGGTCGTTGGCCGTTCGGTGCAATATGTTGGCCCGCAGGTTTGCAAGATGCACTAAAGATGTCAAAATTACCTTGTTCAAAGCCTTTTGTGTATCTTTTTATTCATGCAGCCTGTGGGTCAATTACACGCAGAGGGCGTACAACGAACTTCGTGTCCAATACAATAACGCGTTCCGGGTGCTGATGGGGCTGCCGCGATGGTGTAGTGCTTCCGGCATGTTTGCCGAAGCGCGGACGGATGGCTTCGCGGCTGTGATGAGGAAGAGATGCGCTTCGCTTTTGTCTCGTTTGCGCGGCAGCCCCAACAGCAGCGTGTTCGCTTACCGCTGGGACAGTCCTATGCTAGCCCGCTGGACGTCCATGCATGTGCAGGTAAAACGCGCGCACGAGAATTTTAGACCCTAAGTAGTATTATTAACTAACACTCATTTAGTCATAAGTTAATTATTTTTTACTAACAAATGTGTATGGACCTTGTCTGAAATAAAAATGAATTGAATATTGAATTGAATTGAATTGATTACCTACTTTCCGCACTTGTATCGTAAATAAATATGGAAATATTATTTTTACTAAATGGTATCCCTAAGTTACCACACTTTGTCAGAAATTGGATGCGACAAATAATCAAAAGTGATAATTGTAAGGTTTGTAGAGCCCTTAACATTATCGATCGATGCATGACAACATGACATGGCAACACCACTAAAAAAAAAACTATTTGCAAATGGCCGCAACCGCTGAGGAATAATTCGTTATTTCGTTTGCGGCATAGTGTTTTATTTTATTTGGGTTTTATTCGTGAAATATGCTTCACGAACGTTATAATTGTATTGTTGTTTAAGTGAAACACAGTGTAAGTTATTTTTTCAAGTTTCTAATGTGATTTCATGGTTTCTTGTCACGCTTGTTTATAAGGACGCGTAGCATTTTATTGTGCGCCATGTGAGTTGTGTTTTTGTTGTAGAAGGCGGTTAGCCATGTCGCTGCCGCCTTATCTGCTGGGGCCGAACCCATGGGCCACGATGATGGCCCAGCAGCAGTTGGCCGCCGCGCAGCAAGCCGCCTTGCAGGCACACGCTGCGGCCGCTGCTGCTGCTCCTCCTGTGCCGCCATCACAGCCCCCGAAGCCGCATCATATACCGCAGGAGAAAATAAAAGAAAAAGGTTGGTCCTTGTACATAGCCATTGCATATTACAGGTAATTTTTTGAAGTATTGACATCGAATCAATGGCGGAATTCTAGTATTTGATCAGTGAACTACTCTTTGGTAATTAGGTTATTCGTTGATGTTGAATTTCCTGGCATTGTATTTTGCATATGGATACTATAGTCTAGCTGATTGTGTCAGTAGTACAAAAGGAGCTGAAAACATAGTCATCATAGGAGTACAAAGATACCAGCACTTCAAAGATGAGTCTCACAGCCAGTGCATTTGCCAGATTATACATTGTGCTTTGTCGTGTGCGTTGCCCCTTTCCCAATGTATTGTCATCAAGTTATTTGCAACCTACTTACATTATTTACTACCTAGCAATTGATATAATTTTCCAGACAAGATGCTACGGTAAATGCTGTAATTGCCAACATGTATAATTTACCCTTTCTCTCCCATTGGCCCATATATGGGTCAGACGGATTGTCCCATGGGGGGCCCATTTTAGGTACTCTAGAATCCCACTGACTCACTTGTATGTGAGGTTGAAGATCCCTCTACAGGAGCAATAAACACCGTCTCAGGTGTCTGACTGCTGGGCCGCTGGGACTACACCTGCCGACCTGCATGTGGGTCAATGGGAATCTAGGCCCTACTTGGCCGGAGAGCTGAGAACCCAAGGGTTAAGTGTTATAATGACACAACATCCATCGAAATTTTGACAAAGTCCTAGAATCTTCCCAACCTTTGGGTCAAATATCTTGGCCATTTTTGATTGTAGAGATAAGTTTTTCCTACAAAACATGCTTATTTTAACGTATTCTCTACGATAACAACAAAAAATAGGTGTCATACTAACATCATATCACTTGGATCTTCTAAGTCTTTTTTTCTGCCCCCTTTGCTATAGTCCAACCCCACCTTATTCAATACCCAACGAAAATGAGGGCAGTTATAAGTCTAACCGATGCACGTAAAACCGATGGCCGTTGGGGCGGAAAGGTTCTCGAGTGGCG
The DNA here is from genome assembly GCA_963854355.1 of Epinotia brunnichana. Lineage (NCBI taxonomy): Eukaryota > Metazoa > Arthropoda > Insecta > Lepidoptera > Tortricidae > Epinotia > Epinotia brunnichana. Next base: position 24,267,389 of record OY977946.1, on the reverse strand, counting down.
ACCACGTACCGGAAGGTGCGGCGTGGGTAGGCCCCCCTCAAGGTGGACTGATGACCTGGTAAAGGTCGCGGGAGTCCGCTGGATGCGGGTGGCGCAGGACCGGCCATTGTGGCACTCTTTGGGGGAGGCCTATGTCTAGCAGTGGGCGTCTTTCGGCTGATATGATGATGATGATAAGTCTAAGATGTGTATCTTTGAGTCTGTCTGTGGCTTTAGTCAGCCATGTTTGTGGTTAGGGTTGTTAAATTATGGCAATTTAAAATTAAGTTATGGCATGATCTTCAAAAAATCACTTGTAAAAATTCTACACACTTAATGGGGGCAGCAATTTAAAAAAAAAACTTATACAAGAAATAGCAATGATGACATTGACAGGACCTGTTACTCACATTTATAGTTTTAATAAAGGTAACAAGTGCTTGCAACGCGTAAATGATTCAAATCAAATCAAATCATTTATTGCACTCATGTTAGTATACAGTTCTTAAATTATATGTTCTACATGAACCCTGTAAGGGCACAGCAATGAAATAAACAATAATTCAAATAATAATTAATAATGATTTGATTTGAAAACTGATCAACCTTTTCATTCCGCCACTGTACAGGGATGTTTTAGTCTTCGCCGATTGTGTCAGCAGCAGAGAAGCTAAAACCACTGATTTGTGGTAACAATGCTTCAGATATGAGACTTACAGTTTTACTCCAGTGATGTGAAGGATTAGCCAGACTATACATTGACCTTTGTTGTTGTATAATGCCCCGTTCACAAGGTTTTGTCATCAAGTTATTTGCCAAAACTATTTCCTTATGGGGTGACATTATTTATAAGCAACAGATATAATTTTCCAGACTAGATTCTATGGAAAATGCTGTAGTTGCTAACATTTATTTAAATATAACAATGTTTTATCGGTCAATCCATTTTTTGTTGTTCTATTCTTTCTTACTCACAAAATACTATGGATTTCTAGCATGCTTAGAAGATGCCCCATCATAAAATGTGTTTATAATTGTGACAAAGAGATATTTGTAGACGATTTAAACCCTGTAAAATTTAAAAAGGTTGTATTTAAAAAAACCGGCCAAGTGCGAGTTGGACTCGCGCACGAAGGGTTCCGTCTATAAAAAGTTAAAAACGGCAAAAAATCACGTTAGTTATATGGGAGCTGCCCTTAAAAAATATTTTATTTTGTTTTTAGTATTTGTTGTTATAGCGGCAACAGAAATACATAATCTGTGAAAATTTCAACTCTCTAGCTATCACGGTTCTTGAGATACAGCCTGGTGACAGACAGACGGACGGACAGCAAAGTGTTAGTAATAGGGTCCCATTTTACTCTTTGAGTACGGAACCCTAAAAATATCTATGCACAAGTCTTTATTGTTACTGTAAATATTTTTGAAAGGTAGTCTGTATAGATATTGGAGAACTCGACTGTAGTAGATAAGTGCAGCAAATTATTTGTAAATGTTAATTAGGGTTGTTATCTCTGTGACAGGTTCACAACTTTCACTTCTTAGCTGAAAAAAATTGTTCCTATCAATTCACATAATCAGTCACAAGTCACAGTTCTATATTATGCTTCAAAATCAAATCAAAATCAAAATCAATTATTTATTCTGCAAATAGGCCACAAGGGCACTTTAACATGTCAAATGGTAAATTAAAATGATTAATGAGGATTGAGGTCTGCTATAATTTTAAAATAGCTGAGTTCTAAGTTATATTTCTATTACAGCACAAAAATGGCTTCAACTCCAGTCGAAGCGTTTTGCCGAAAAGCGCAAATTTGGCTTTGTCGATGCGCAGAAAGAAGACATGCCCCCTGAGCACATCAGGAAAATCATCAGGGACCATGGTGACATGACTAGTCGCAAATACCGTCATGACAAGCGTGTCTATCTCGGAGCGCTCAAATACATGCCTCACGCTGTCATGAAGCTGCTTGAAAACATGCCCATGCCTTGGGAGCAAATCAGAGATGTTAAAGTCTTATACCACATCACAGGTGCTATCACATTTGTGAATGAAATACCATGGGTTATTGAGCCTGTGTACATAGCTCAATGGGGCACAATGTGGATCATGATGCGTAGAGAAAAGAGGGACCGTAGGCATTTCAAGAGAATGAGGTTTCCACCATTTGATGATGAGGAACCTCCTCTAGATTACGCTGATAATATTTTAGATGTGGAGCCTTTAGAGGCCATTCAAATTGAGCTTGACGCTGATGAAGATGGGTCTGTAGCTTCCTGGTTCTATGACCACAAGACCCTTTTAGGAACACGGCATGTGAATGGATCTACATACAGGCGCTGGAACCTCACACTGCCTCAAATGGCCACTCTGTACAGATTGGCTAACCAGCTGTTAACAGACTTGGTAGACGACAACTACTTCTACCTCTTCGATTCAAAGAGCTTCTTCACAGCAAAGGCCTTGAACATGGCTATTCCTGGAGGGCCCAAGTTTGAGCCTCTCGTCAAAGACAATTCCGCCGGAGATGAAGATTGGAACGAGTTCAATGACATCAACAAGATCATTATTCGGCAACCAATTAGGACAGAGTACAGAATTGCTTTTCCTTATCTGTACAACAATCTGCCACACTTTGTTCAGCTGTCATGGTAAGTAATATGAATAGATGAATGTTTAGCGTTAAATTGTCAATTCAGAAAAAATATTGCTTCTGAAGGAACAGTAACCATAGTAAATATGTGTACATATTTTATTGTCATTTGTACCTTCGACTATGTACCGATCTGAATTCTTCACACAATAAAAGATAAAAATGATTACTGTAGACTACAATTTACAAATATAGGTTGTCTTGGTTTTCCACTTAAATAATAAATAAATATTACGGGACAATCTTACACAAATCAACCTAGGCCCACAGTAAGCTCAGTAAGGCTTGTGTTGTGGGTACTAGGCGATGATATATATAATAGATACATACATATAGATACTTGTATACATATATAACATCCATAACTCAGGAACAAATTCGTGATAAATACACAAATAAATGCCCTGACCGGGATTCGAACCCGGGACCTCCAGCTTCGTAGGCAGAGTCACTACCCACTGGGCTACGGAAACCGTTGTGGACTTGTCTGGTAACATTAAAAATACACTCTGAAAATCATATTTTTGATATTTTTAGGTACCACACACCAAATGTGATATACATCAAGACTGAGGATCCTGATCTTCCAGCGTTCTACTTTGATCCATTGATCAACCCAATATCTCACCGGCACACGGTGAAGTCCTGTGACCCCATTCCAGATGAAGAGGAGTTTGTACTGCCAGAGGAGGTCACTCCATTTTTGCAAGAGACGGCTTTGTACACTGATAATACTGCAAACGGCATCGCTTTGCTGTGGGCCCCCAGGCCTTTTAACATGAGATCAGGTGAGCACTGTTTTAAATAGGACCTTTTTTCGTCACTTAGTCTGTATACATATTTTCAGTGGTGATTGAATATATATGATTGTTTATTTATTTCCTTCACAGGTCGCACGCGTCGTGCCATCGATATCCCGATGGTAAAGACGTGGTACAAGGAACATTGCCCTCCGGGCCAGCCTGTCAAGGTCCGGGTTTCATACCAGAAACTTCTGAAATACTATGTGCTGAATTCATTGAAGCACAGACCGCCAAAGCCACAGAAAAAGAGGTGAGGCTTTTTCTAGCAAGTCATAATAAGTAGGGCTTATTCTATAAAATTTAGTTGTTTCAGCAATAATAACTTATTCATAAAATGATTGCGGCGCAATTTCATATACTTTCTAAGTTGGTACCAACTTGAAATAAACAAACATTACTTTTTAATGGCAAAATCTCATGGTTACAGTAGTCTAAAAAGTGTATTAAGCACCTGCCCCATCAGATTTAGAAAATTGTTTTTTTTTATTAGATACTTGTTCCGTTCATTCAAATCAACGAAGTTCTTCCAAACCACAACCCTGGACTGGGTTGAAGCGGGCCTGCAGGTCTGCCGGCAAGGGTACAACATGCTGAACCTGCTCATCCACCGCAAGAATCTCAACTACTTGCATTTGGACTACAACTTCAATTTGAAGCCTGTTAAGACACTCACTACCAAGGAGAGAAAGAAGTCTCGTTTCGGAAATGGTAAGTTCAAGAAATAAAACCTATAAAGCTGAGGCTGTCTAAAATTAATTTTAAGATATTAAGAGTAGTTCTCAAAATTCTTTGTCTTCCTTTTCGCATACATACTGATCCCTTGAAGCATACTTTGAGAATAGCAGCTTTAGTGTGGTTTAATAGAATATAACTATGTTTTGTTCGTAATTGTAATTATACCAGAGTAGTTATTTAATATCTCATGGTGTATTTACACAACTGCTGCAATAATTGACGTTCAAAACAAAGTTTTAACCGACTTCAAATCATTAGCCAAATAGCTTCAAGTTTGCCTATAAAATTTGAAGAGTTCCCTTGATTTCTCCAAGATCCCATCATCAGAACTGGATTTTGGTGACAACGGGACCAATCTGGATCTTTTAAACAAAAAAATATTTTTTCAAATCGGTTTATAAATTACGGAGTATCGCGTATCATACACACATAAAATAAATATATATATACTGGCGAATTGAGAACCTCCTCCTTTTTTGAAGTCGGTTAAAAAGTCATGCTGATCATAACGTATTTATTACATTAACAAAATTTCGTAGTGACACTAGACACACCAGAATTTCGTATTTATTGTCAAGCCGTCATCTCCCGCGGCCAGGTATTCCCGGCCACAAACCTAAATTCATAAAACCAACGTCCGGGAAAGGACTGGTTGGTTCGTAGAAGCCATAATTCTAATCAATGATGTTTCCTAGCAACACACAACAATAGGGAACATGCATCTTTTTATTTTATTACGAAAATCAAAAGTATAATCCAGCATTTAAACAACTGTAGCATTTAAACTTTCTTATGATTTCTTTTTCTGATGTTATATGCATTTAGGTCTCTTCTTAGGAACCATGTCATCGATTTTAGTAACAAAAAAAACTGCATTCATACATTTAAAAAAACTTGTAATGGTAAATTTTTTTTTCGTCATTTTAACGTGAAATAAAACGAATACAATTGTTTTTTTATTTAATTTTTCTTTTGTATGATATTTCTACGTATACTCGCATCAATTGAGTGCAATTCAAAATTGAAGTCCCATGCAAGTTCCCTATTCGGCACATGATCAGTCTTTTTTTTTTTTTTTCACAATATAAATTTACATAAATGTCAAAATTACAAGAATTTCTCCATTAAATGCTGTGAGAAATTTTCAAAATTTTCCGTACTCTAAGCTATCTCTAACCCCGCACCTCTCCACAGCATTCCACTTGTGCCGCGAGATCCTCCGGCTCACGAAGCTGATCGTGGACTCGCACGTGCAGTACCGGCTCAACAACGTGGACTCGTTCCAACTGGCGGACGGGCTGCAGTACATCTTCGCTCATGTTGGCCAGCTCACCGGCATGTACCGGTACAAGTACAAGCTGATGCGGCAGATCAGGATGTGCAAGGATCTGAAGCATCTCATCTACTACAGATTCAACACGGTTAGTGTTTCAGGGTGTTGTCTACCAACTTTTTTTACATATTTTTATATATCATAAATATCATTGGGTAGGCCGCGGGAGTCCGCTGGATGCGGGTGGCGCAGGACCGGCCATTGTGGCACTCTTTGGGGGAGGCCTATGTCCAGCAGTGGACGTCTTTCGGCTGATATGATGATGATGATGAAATATCTAGTGCCTATGCCAAATCTTGGGATTAGGTGTCAAAGCGGACCCCGGAACTAGTAACTATGATTATGAATAATTTATCCGAATATGTTCCCTACTAGCAAACATTACAGACGTTATGAGTTCATGGTAGGATTGAATTGTACCATGAAATAATAGTTTAAACACATCTTAAATAAAAGTGTAATAAGCATTTGAACTAAATTTGCGACCGCTCACTCACTGAGTTACGTACGAAGTTATGTGCAGTCACCGGCGTAAATATATGATGGAACAAAGGCCGCAAAAATATCTGATGGCAACTATATTCCTAGAGCCGTAAGAGCGTGTCAGATATTTTTGCGGCCTTTGATTCATCATCATATATTCATGCTGGTGACTGTACATGTGTGTGGTGTGTAATTAAATATTTTGCCCTGCTTGCGAAAAGAAACAAGTTTATAAAGCTTTTGGAATAAACTAGAAAACTCCAGAGAGTCTCGGACATATTTAAATATAATGATATGTGTCACTGACACCTTTCTTTTGGAATTAAGTCAAGACTTCAAGACATGAAAAAACTGAAATTCCTCCAACAAGATTACTCCTATTTGTGAATAAAAAGAGTAAAATTATTTTATTTCATATTTGCCGATCAGCTGTTTTTTCTATAGGATTTGGCCGGGAATTCGCGGCCCCGGTAAAGGACGGGACTTATGTAAATTTTCTTTTCAATTAGGGACCAGTATCGAAAGGCCCCGGCTGTGGTATCTGGGCGCCCGGCTGGCGAGTGTGGCTGTTCTTCATGAGGGGAATCACGCCGCTGCTGGAGCGCTGGCTCGGGAACTTGCTGTCCAGGCAGTTTGAAGGACGACACTCGAAAGGTAACAAGGCTGACCAAAATTTTCAGCTGCTTTTGAAGCTGAGGAACCCACTCTCTCTTATGACCAGTGATCGGCACGACCCGTGCAACACGGTGTCAATGACCTCAATCATTATGTTAATATGGATATTGCCCGGGATTCCGGAATCCGAGTCGGTAAAGGAAGACAATCGTTACTCATCTGCTGGAGGTCTGGGGTTCGAATCCCGGTCAGGGCATTTATTTGTGTATTTATCACGAATATTTGTTCCTGAGTCATGGATGTTATGTATGTATGTAAGTATCTATATGTATGTATCTATTATATATATCATCGCCTGTACCTACAACACAAGCCTTACTGAGCTTACCGTGGGCCTAGATTGATTTGTGTAAGATTGTCCCGTAATATTTATTATTATTATCTCTTCATTTATTATCATTCGTGGATTAGGTTTTTTACAATATGAATATAAAAGTACAATAAATATACAAAACATACAAAATAAAAACACATTATAAAAAACCTAACCTAGGGTGCCACCGGCAGTGAAGCAGGGCCTAAGCTACCGGTGGTCAGGGCGACAGAGACAGGAACCTCCGGACTATCCGCGCAGTATCCAGGAGTACTGCCCTCTGTATCTGACCCTTGATCCATCCATCTAGCGAGAGTCTCTTAAGGTGACGGTCGAGACTCTTCGCTATTATTATTATTATTATCTTATAATGTGCCAGTATACATACCTAGTTTACATATGAAACCTATCTGCACAATCCCTACACAAATAACCTGAAATCACCACGTCCGAACTTAATGACCCGAAGAACATAAGTAAAAGTAAACATATTAAATTTGTTGTTAGAAATTGGTATGCATTCCTTATCAGTAAATTAGTGAAGGATGACATCAACTCTGTTAATATTACTTTTAGCTGTCTTTTTCGCACCTGTTTAAACTATGCGTTTGGTCATAAACGCAAACAATAGAAAATCCGAAAGTGACCTTCGATATGCCAGGTAGTCGGGAAAAGGGTTTTTTTTGCACTGCAAATGGTTACATTTTAACACTTACATATTATATATGAGTGCACTTAATATTTTACGCAATATAAAATAAAATCAATGTATATACAATCAATATTTTCTTTAATGAAAAATGATACAATTTATGAGTTTATTAAATATTCTGACTTCTATTTACAATAGTTATTTGTTCAATTAGAGAGCAAAGTAGATTTTTTCTGCGAGTGTTGATGTTGAGTCCCGAGCAAGCGAAAGACCCTATATTTGAATCACGAGCGTAGCGAGTGATTCAAATATAGAATCTTGAGCGTAGTGAGGGACTCTAAGGCACGAGATGCAAATATCTTTGCTCTCGTGTGATACATACAACTTTTCACCTCAGCAGTGAGAACATCGTCACGTTAAAATATATATCGTTAGGCTTTTACGCACCTATAATATTCTGAATTTGTAATAGACCCCACACTATGATGTTGATGTGTCACCAGTGCTCGATATCAAAATTAAAAAGCTACTTTGACTCACGGAGTGAGCAAAATCGCATTTTGCTCACTGTTTTCACGCAGCAAAATATGCTTGTTCGAGCTGCTGAGGTGAAAATACATTTATTAACTCTCAATAGAGTTATTTTTGCGAACTAGATCACGGGATTATAATCATGCATGTCATGTCCATATTAATATTTCTTCTCGGAATCCCGCAGTGTTGCACGGGTCGTGCCGATCACTGCTTATGACAGAAACCATAAAATGACATTTTATTTGGTCTTAGTGTGGTTTAACCCTTTTGGACTGGATCAGAAGCAAGACAAGTACAAGATGTTCGAGTCCCTGCTGTGGCTATGTGCTTTTGGGTCTCCCAAACTCTAACCCCAGGCATATGTTCAGCAGTTGCCGATTACAGGCTGATAATGATGAAACTCTAACCTAATCCTTTAACCCAGGTGTCGCGAAGACAGTGACCAAGCAGCGTGTGGAGTCACACTTCGACCTCGAGCTGCGAGCGTCTGTGATGCACGATATCGTCGACATGATGCCTGAAGGCATCAAGCAGAATAAGGCCAGGACGATTCTGCAGCATCTCTCTGAAGCCTGGAGGTGCTGGAAAGCCAATATCCCGTGGAAGGTTAGTTGGTATTAAACTAGTTGGTACTCAGTAGCCTATCCCATTCCAAACCCTCAAGTGTTTGAGTAAATGGCACAGCCTGTCAGCGACAGAAGTGGCAATGCAATGCACGAATCTTGCACTCTTGATAACAGAGCTGTGTGCCCTTTTGAGCTCTTCGTTCTTGAAGGAAGGTCAGCTAAAGGCTTTCGCACAGCTACACAAAGCGGGCTTAAATCTTCAATATGCTGAGATCACTCCAGGAACCCTGTGGTATCTGGAGTCAACCTTTACGGACCAAGTTGACAGAGGAGCCTATAATCATGAACACCGATCACGCGCGAATGCGGGTTGTGCAGCTATTTAGTGAAGGTTTTAAGCTTATTTTGGGTATTGAAATGTAGCAATTATTATTGTCTTTATAATCCGATTCTTCCATAGGTGCCTGGACTACCAACACCGATCGAGAACATGATTCTCCGCTACGTGAAGATGAAGGCCGACTGGTGGACGAACACGGCTCACTACAACCGCGAGCGTATCCGCCGCGGCGCCACCGTAGACAAGACTGTATGCAAGAAGAACTTGGGACGTCTTACCAGGCTGTACCTTAAGGCTGAGCAGGAGAGGCAGCATAACTACTTGAAGGTAACATATGTTTGATCATTTAGTGATGTTGATGTTGTCTCTTGTCGCAGTTCCCTCTAATTCCTTCTTATTCAATCAAGTTATAATCCTGGTATAACCTAAAATGTACAAAACTAGATTCAAACTATTGAGACAACACTCACTGTAAATCAGTTAGAAACTCAACTGAATAAGAGCTGACTGCAGAGAGTGGTAATTTTGAATGGTTGGGATACCGACAAAATGGCAAACCAATTATAATTACCTGGTTGTAACTTTGCAGGACAAGTTATGTATTATTTAAAATTCAAGAGGAAGCAAATGTATCTATCTTTTGTTATAATTATCGTAACTATCAGTTGAGCAGTATTGCATTTTGATCCCAGGATGGCCCATACATCTCGCCCGAAGAAGCCGTCGCCATCTACACAACAACAGTGCACTGGCTGGAGTCCCGTCGCTTCGCGCCCATTCCGTTCCCGCCGCTGTCATACAAGCACGACACAAAGCTGCTCATCTTGGCGTTGGAGCGGCTCAAGGAGGCCTACAGCGTCAAGTCCCGACTCAATCAGAGCCAGAGAGAGGAACTTGGGCTGATTGAACAGGCGTATGACAATCCCCACGAGGCGCTTTCAAGGATCAAGCGTCATTTGTTGACGCAGAGGACGTTCAGAGAGGTATGTCGGCTTTGGTATCTAGAGGTCTACAGCGTCAAGTAGTGGCTTAAGGTGGTTCGATTGCCATACAAAACGTTATTTGACATTCGCAGGCTAACGGCGTGATATTTTAAGTAACTTATGTGACAAACTTTCATAAATTGGCTTCCCATTTGCGCCAAATTACCCCTTTCCTAGAATAAACTTGTATAAACTAAACTTTGAGAAATTGGTTTGGGACGTGATATTTTGAGAAAACCATTTTTCTCAAATTAATCTAGTTTAAACAAGTTTATTCTAGGAAAGGGGGAATTTGGCGCAAATGGGAAGCCAATTGATGAAAGTTTGTTACACAAGTTTCTTAAAATATCACGCCGTTAGCCTGCGAATGTCAAATAACGTTTTGTATGGCAATCGAACCACCTTAACCAAAGCCAGAGAGAGGAGGTTGGTCTTACAATGAGGCGGCGTTTGACAACAATTTTGTTGATTTCGTCACAAAGCAGTGCCTTGTTGTATATACCTTACTGAATGCCAAACATCTAGTTTTTGTTCGTTGATCGTCTCTTTTATCATTTTGTCTTTTTTCCATGCTGCTACAGCAGACTCCCGGAAGCGATGCAATGTGAACATCGATCATACATGTGTACTACAATATTAATCGCGTGCTTTTCTTCAGGTGGGTATCGAGTTCATGGACCTATACTCCCACCTCGTGCCAGTGTACGACGTGGAGCCACTGGAGAAGATCACGGACGCGTACTTGGACCAGTACCTGTGGTACGAGGCCGACAAGCGGCGTCTCCTGCCGCCGTGGGTCAAGCCCGCGGACACCGAGCCCTCGCCGCTCCTCGTCTACAAATGGTGCCAAGGTTAGTACAATCACATATCCTCTGATAGAGAAAATCCAGATACTGATGAATATTTTGTCAAGACAGCGCGGGTACGGATACGGGACAGGGCATACGACGGGTACAAGTGTGTGAGCCTCTCACACACGAAAGGTTAAAGGATGTTTTATTCCTAGTAATGTTTGAACACGGGAGTATTGGTGATTAGTAAAAGTTTTGGTAGTCAACTAGGGCCGGGCCATATAACAAACCTTGCAATAGGGAACATTACTGCAATGTTCTGCCGCCAGAGGCAGCACTACCACTAATAGTAAAACAGTATAGGAATATAGGGATTCACACACACGAGCACAATTGATTGTCAAATGAGTGAGAAGGATGCTTGCATAGACAATACCGCAAGTGGGAACGAGATACAATGTCAACGCTGCTAGTGTCGCCACCTACGAAAAGTTTTGCGTAATGTTCCCTATTTGATAAATTTATCATGAAGTGTAGACACCATGTGGCATGATAGCTGTAGTTCATGTTGTAAATCTAGCAGTTTCGATCATATGCTATTTCAATGATATTGTTAATAATGCATTTTTTACCTATGCGAATCCGAACGTTCTCAACGTCTGAAGAGATTCGGGATAAAGAAGAAAGAAGACCTTGTAAGCGATTGCCCATAGTGTGTGTTGTGGCAAAGGAGATCTTGGTTGTACCATCCCCTTGTTACAAACCTCACTTTGGTTGGTTGCACTGTCATCAGTGGCAGGACGAGAAGAAAGTGTGCACTTTTCAAGGAGCTTCTAACTATCTATTTCGCTAGCGTATAGTTATTGAGTTATACTTATCTGAGCAAGGGTTTCACATATATTTTCTTGACTTTTTTATTGTGTGGTGCCCAGAGTGTGGTTAAACAAGTATTATTATCTTCGTTTTTTACTAACAATAGTAACAAGTTATGTCGAATTATTGTTATGCTCTGCCTGAAATAAATGTTTTTCAATTATTTATAATTGGAATGACATTAAATATCATTAGAAAAAAATCCTTTTGATTTATGTGATTTTATTTTCGAGGCAATGGCTTCAGGCGCCATGCCATATATCCGTCTAAAGTCGAATGTTCGAACAAAATATTTGAAAACTCCCATTTACTAGAATTATACGAATCCAAACCTAACATTGAATAACATTATAGGCATCAACAACCTACAAGATGTCTGGGAAGTGGGCGAAGGCGAATGCAACGTGCTCCTAGAGTCTCGTTTCGAGAAACTGTACGAGAAGATCGACTTGACGCTCCTCAATCGGCTGCTTCGGCTGATCGTTGACCACAACATTGCCGACTACATGACTGCTAAGAACAACGTCGTGATTAATTACAAGGTATGTATCTTATTTACTCATTTGAGTGCCTCAGTGACTTGAGGACCCCAAAGACTGACATCACTTCAGCAGTCTTTGAATTAAACCTCAAAAAAGAACATCAATTTGCGGTTTTTTTTCGGTCCAGGGTTCGGCAACCTTTTTAGCAACCAAGGGCCGCATAGGAGCTAACAACAATTACGCGGGCCGCACTTCTTAATTATTTGTGACTTTATCAGGCAATCCCAAAATTCTGAATTCAACGACCTTTACAATACAAAACAGCCAGGGTGGCTCGCGGGCCGCAAGCAAGGGTCTCGCGGGCCGCCTGTTGCCGACCGCTGGGTTAGAACATGATAAGTTTCTGTAATTTTTTTTTGTTTTTGGTACTAGCTTTTACTCATACTCATTGAGACAATTCTAGCGAGCCCAAACTCGATTTGGTTGTGTCGTTTTATTGCGGAGTTCCTATGGCCACCTTCCGGCTCCAGCATCAGATGAGCTCCAAGCCATCATAATATTGCATTGTCATGCGATATACAAATACAAATGCTTGCAAAATTTCAGCACAATTGGATAAGAGAAAGTGACTGCAAAATGGATTGCAAATTTTGATGGACAACTTACATATTTACATACATACGAAGAGTGCAAGTTAATATAAAGCTTGTAAAATATAAAAAGTGATAAACCGAAATAGAGTACCGGTATTTTTGTTTGAAAAGAACACACACGGTCCCTCTTTTTGAACACATGATGAACTGCGTAGGGGTCCTGAAACCAGAGAGTCCCTGTGCTCTGGGGGCGGCCGGAGACGTCGGCCGCGCTGATCGCGCGGACCGCCGCTCTGGCCGTCTGACAATGCGCTATCTGATCATAAACTACTTAGAACTGTCGTCAACATAGCCCTCTTCCCTTGGACTGATCCGCTTTTGTTTCCCAGGACATGAACCACACAAACTCGTACGGTATAATACGAGGGCTGCAGTTCGCCTCGTTCATCGTGCAGTACTACGGTCTGGTGTTGGATCTGCTCGTGCTTGGCCTGCAGCGCTCCAGCGAGATGGCCGGCCCGCCGCAGCTGCCGAACGACTTCCTGTCGTTCCAGGACAGGCAGACGGAGGGTGCGCATCCGATCAGGCTGTACTGCCGATACGTCGACCGGATCCATATCTACTTCAGGTTTGTGAAGGATTTCATATTCACAATATTCAGAACCGCAACCTAATTTTATTCCATTTTTAATCCTAGAGTCTAAAACAACCGATATTTACCGCAAAATGTATCTGGCGTTTGCAGTGAAATAGTAGATTGTACAACAAGTGCATAAAACGCACCATTTTACTCGAGACGTTTATCCATCCGAGCGAGCTTGCGAGCGAGGATAGATATAAAGTCGAGTGTAAAATGGGTTTTATGGACGAGTTGTACACTCTACTTTTCACTTCGATTGCGAGGAAATGAAACAGCAACACATAAATATAGTAAATGAGACGAAATACAAATTATAAGTTTATTTCATGAAGTTTTATTGTGTACTTTGGCTGTTGGTATCTTTGCCTTGGTCTTAGAATACGAACGAAACGAAATAAAATAAAGAGGTTGTTGTATGAAGTTAAAGATGTTCGTGTGGCTGTTGCAGCGATTGCCTTGGTCTTCGACGAAGATTTTACTTTATGCTCTAGAGCATAAAAAGCGACTTTATGTCGCCTACGCACGACATAAAGACGAACTTTTAGAGCATGAGAAGTGAAAAAGCCATTTATCATCTCATGTAATGGCCGTATTCATAAACTTTCAACGAACCTATTCAATTAGCTGAATTCCCGTTAAAATTAGTTTTGATTGTATCTGTCACTATGATATTTGTATTCGTAGAAAGGGACAAAACACGTTTTATTTATCAGAGGCATTTAAAGTTTAATGATATGAAGAAGGGGGCTACTCTGTGTTAACTAAAAAAATAGATCTTTTATAATCATCATCATTAATTATTTACGAACTATTTTCTTGACGATGGAGTAACACTTCCCTGGTAGCTTTTCCCACTATTTCTAAATATAATTTTAATTATTTTATTTATTTATTTCGGACTTATGTCCATAAGTTGTTAGTATACAATCACGAATTATCAACTAAGGTTAGTTTTACAAATTAATTTAATCCTAATAGAGTTAGATGCTCCATCCCCTGGCATAGGGTCCTGCACAATGTAGGGTGTTCCAGTGCCTAGGTAATGGAGCATCCAGCCTCGCAGCCAACGTTCTCAGGATACTGAAACAGAATATAATGAAATGGTTATATCCTTAGGTTCACAGCGGAAGAAGCGAGGGACCTGATCCAGCGCTACCTGACGGAGCACCCGGACCCCAACAACGAGAACATCGTCGGCTACAACAACAAGAAGTGCTGGCCGAGGGACGCGCGCATGCGCCTGATGAAGCACGACGTCAATCTGTGAGTCCTCTACCAATACTATTTGTAGTCAGTGGCCAGGCGTCAATTTTATTATTTGGTGAGTTTCTTGCTGAAGTTACCAGCTAGGCTAGGTTTAGTCAACAAGATAAAACTCACACCCCACATTCGGTTGAAACTGCCTTGTGCCGGAGGTTTCCCCTGGTTTTCTCAAGGCTACTATTTCCCATCGTGCTTTCCGATCGCCTTACCGGGATCGGTCTATAAAGCAACAGTAGATTTTTGAAAATGTTACCCGCTTACACTTTTTATTGTCAACAGTGGCAGAGCAGTGTTCTGGGACATAAAGAATCGCCTGCCCCGCTCAGTGACCACCATCCAATGGGAGAACAGTTTCGTCTCTGTTTATTCCAAGGATAATCCCAATTTGCTGTTCAACATGGCCGGATTCGAGTGCAGGATACTGCCCAAGGTAAGCTGAATTAAACCGAGTTGTAAAGTCTTGTGTTATAATATTAAGAACCTTATTGTGTACTGTATAAAGTCTATTTTTAAATGATGAACCGCGTAGGGGTCCTGAAACCAGAGAGTCCCTGTGCTCTGGAGGCGGCCTGAGACGTCGGCCGCGCTGATCGCGCGGACCGCCGCTCTGACCGTCTGAGAATACGCTAACTGATCATATACACAGACCACAAACTAATATAGCGTCTATTACTAGGCACTAAAGTTAACTTTCCTTCACAGTGCCGTAGTCAAAACGAAGAATTATCGCATCGCGATGGGGTATGGAATCTCCAGAACGAGGTGACGAAGGAGCGCACGGCGCAGTGCTACCTCCGCGTGGATGACGAGTCGCTCTCGCGGTTCCACAACAGGGTCCGACAGATCCTCATGGCTTCTGGCTCCACTACGTTCACCAAGATCGTCAATAAATGGAACACAGCGCTTATTGGTAAGGCCCGTTTGTAGAGTGCTAGAGCCATGTCGGGCAAGTAACCTCTCGGCACGTTTCAGACAAGGACGCGCGTTCGTTTCGTCTGAGGAACGCCAGCATAATCGAACATTTGCCATGCCAGTCTGCCTTCGAGGTGGCTCACTCGGTCTAGACTAGATGTTGGACTTACAAAACTGTTTCCATCAGTTGTCCTCTTGTAATTACTATAAGGCGGCCTTTACACCTGTAAGTTCAGTACAAATATTGCTTACAGCGGCTTACGTGAGCAGTATTTGTACTGAACTTACGTAAGAACTTACAAGTGTACAGGCCGCCTAACTAAATATCACATTGGATTTTGTTCACAGGTCTCATGACGTACTTCCGCGAAGCCGTGGTCAACACGCAAGAGCTCCTCGATTTGCTCGTAAAGTGTGAGAACAAGATCCAGACTCGCATCAAGATCGGTCTCAACTCCAAAATGCCCTCGCGTTTCCCGCCCGTCGTGTTCTACACGCCTAAAGAGTTGGGCGGGCTCGGCATGTTGTCTATGGGTCACGTTTTGATTCCTCAGGTAAGTCACACAACTCAGATTGTGTATAAATCGCGTCAACCAATCTCACTGTCAATCGCAAACTTACGAGTATACAATGTTTAGGTTTTACTCGGTTCAGGGATGTTCGCAGAGGCGCGTGTAGACTGTTTCTACACCACCATGCGTAAGGGATGCGCATCTCTGGCTCGCCGTGCCTTCGCCGGTGCCAACACCGTCCTGAACATGATCACTAGCCGACTCGATTGCTCTTATATTAGTAATTGCTGCCTTCTGCACATACGTCCTAACTGTTAGATTTATTATTGAAATTGAATGCTGACATGTTGACATTTTTATTTTTTATAGTATAGAATTGTGTACCTACTATTAATTGAATTTATGACATGATGATGTACCTACTAACATTAATTGTAAGCATTTACTAACACGATTGATCCAAGTTGGTATTTGAATAAATAAATCGTTATATTATTATTAACCTATAGGGCAAACATTTAAAAATAAACATCCAGTAATTCAGTAAGAGTGTTCGTAAATAGGGCCACCATCCGACGAAATATTGAATAATAATGTTTTTCACTTCTCATGCTCGCAAAGTTCGCCTTTGTGCTGGATGTATGCTGCACAAAATGCCACTTTTATGCTCTAGTGCACAAAGTAAAATTGTTTTAAAGACTAAGATAATCGGGCCTAAGCCACACACACACAATAAAACTTCGTAGAATAAACTTGTCATTTGATTTGATTTGCTTTAATTAATTTCACATTCGTGTTTTCCAATACTAAATTAATAAAACCAGATAAAATAGGAGTCAATTATTATTTTAAAATGTATTGAACCATTAAATGACTTGGCAGTATGAAGTACCTCAGTCTAATATCACTAGTGTCGAAATTGTCGAAAATTAAAAATAAATACTTTCAAAAGTGAAGTGACAGGAATGAGCTATTATTTTATTTTATTTTGTAATTATTTGTTATTTTCTCGCAATCGAAGTGAAAAGCAGTGTGTATAACTCGGGCATAAATTAGCCATTTAACCCCTCGACTTAACTATCCATCCTCGCCGGTGGCTCGGGTGGATATAAACGTCTCAGGTTGAATGGCTCGTTTTATGCCCTTGTTGTACAATCTACTATAGTGTTTATCATTGCGTCGTGCATGATGGAATTTGAATAAGGCGAAGCGAGCGCCAGCGCGGCAACATGAGTCTGATCCACTCCCAAAAGTCATTCACTTTCCAGAATAATGTCTATATGTCTGTCTCAATACCTTTATACAGGAAAAAAACACAAATATAATAATTACTGACCCACTACATACCATCAAGATCCACAGCGCTGATTACGTCATTCCACAGATAAAGGATCGTTTCGTCAGTATACAACAGTTACAACTCAACATACGCAACACGCATCGTCAACTAAAACTATATTACTATGTTTTCATCACACTTGCTCATAAATGGTGTTATTCCATGCCTGTATACAGAAGTTCCCGCGGGAAATAATGGTCCCAACGGAGTAATGAGCTTGTGTGTGATCTGATTGGTTAAGCAAATCAGGACGGCCGCGTACGACAAGAGTTCTGGCTCTTTGATTGGTTGGAAAATAAAATCGAGCAGGCCATGCCCTGCAAGAACCACATGCACCATGCTCTGTGATTGGTTGAAATATTGAAGCTACGCCCCCCACTCGCATTGATCTGGGAGTGAAGTTGTCAATTTCGTCAACATTGATTGGTGCGCTTGTATAAAACATAGATTTTTCCTTTTTTTTTTAGTTATTTATTTCCTCGCAAATGTGATGAAAAACATTGTGTATAACACGGGCGTAAGAATATTGCAAATTCGAGTCATCAAAAGCCCTCCGCCTTACGGCGTCGGGCTTCTGATAGACTCTCGTTTGCAATATTCCTCATACGCCCCTTCTTAAACAATGTACTATTATGGCCCACGATATTTTTCTTATTTAGTTATCAATGACGATGGTATAATGTTTATTTTGTCCACAGTCCGACCTCCGCTGGTCGAAGCAAACCGACGTGGGCATCACCCACTTCCGCTCGGGCATGTCGCACGACGAGGACCAGCTGATCCCCAATCTGTACCGCTACATCCAGCCGTGGGAGGCCGAGTTCGTGGACTCGCAGCGCGTCTGGGCCGAGTACGCGCTCAAGAGGCAGGAAGCCAACGCTCAGAACCGGTTAGTAGCGCCAATCTTAGAGAAAACAGACAGCATGTCTTGCCTGATAGATACGTCAGGTTTGTCTCGTACTATTTACCAAACTACTTACTAATAATTGATTGAATCAGGCGTTACTTTGCGGAAGTTCATGATATATTACGAGAACAATATTCCTTTGCTATTCCGCTAAAAAACGATGAGCGGAGATCAAATGCAACTATTTGCGTATAAACATGCAAATAATTACATCAAACCACCACCAATAATGAAAAAACCTCTACACGTTTTTTCGCCTCTCTACGAGGCATCATCAGGAGATGCTGGCAAGAGATGTTGCTTGCGCCACGTCCACTGAGCCAATGCCAACCATCTGATCGACCAGCACGTTTTTTAGCGGAATAGCAAAGGAATATTGTTCTCGTAATAAACTACTTACTGCAAATACGCCCTATCTTTGGATAGAAAAAAATAACATCTGCTATTTTGATATTAAAATTAATCATCAACTATGACATTTCAAATGCCCGATTAGTTTTCCAGCCGTCAATTAGTATGTATCTTGTAGCGGCATTTTTATTTTTGACATTTAGTACTTGTTATGGTTAGGCATCGCTTCACACGCCTGAACAGATGTATAAGATATTTGTTCTAACAGAACAGTCTATTTTTATGGTGACCATAATGTGCGGCGGTTCTTGAACGCATCATGGAGGGTTTATGATATTTGGATAGATAAACCCATTTGTTCCAACTATATTTTGGTGTTTGCAAGTTTTCGACCTGTGTGCCGCGCCGCCAAATATCTCGCTAGTCCATATAAACACGTTTTAACTAGGCTCTTCTAAATTGTGCCAATAAATAGAGCAGATAACACTGTCCATTATTCAACTTTGGGAGTATTTTTGTAGCACTTTTACTGGTAACGTGTTCGAACAACTGTGAAATACTTCTGGTTTCATAGAATGCGTGTAACTTATCGTGTACATTTCGTTTCATAGACGATTGACGCTAGAAGACTTGGAAGACTCGTGGGACAGGGGTATCCCGAGGATCAACACGCTCTTCCAGAAGGATCGCCACACGCTCGCCTACGACAAGGGCTGGAGAATCCGTACCGAATTCAAACAGTATCAGGTCAGAATACCCACCAATTATTATTATTTGTTTTCTGATTATTTTAAGCATATAATTATTAAGTGTACAAGCAACACGTTACAATTTTACAAGTCTAAAACAGGCGACCAGTAACGACTAGTCATTTGACATAGCTAGTTTAGACTTGTAAATAATAAATAAATAAATAAATATTTGCGGACAATCTTACACATATCGACCTAGTCCCAAACTAAGCAAAGCTTGTACTATGGGTACTAGACGACGATATACATACTTATATAGAGAAATAAATACTTAAATACATAGAAAACATCCATGACTCAGGAACAAATATTCGTGCTCATCACACAAATAAATGCCCTTACCGGGATTCGAACCCAGGACCTCTCGCTTCGTAGGCAGGGTCACTACCAACTAGGCTAAAGCGGTCGTACCATTGTATCTTTTACACTGAAAGCGGTGGCGGTGCGGTGAGGAGGCGGTACCGGTTGTAATGTTCGAACTAATGCGAAAGGGTCCGCACAGAATACCGCGGCGGGGCGCGGCGCGGTGCGGTATTCTGTGCGGACCTTTTCATATTAGCTCGAACATTACAACCGGTACCGCCTCCGCACCGCACCGCGCCGCGCCGCTACCGCTTTCAGGGCGTTTCCAGCTATAGTCACGTTAAATGGGCTCCATGTATTAAGATTCGATGATCGATTTCAATCACTTTGACATATGTGTGCAAAGAAAATTCTGCAGAAGTTTGAATTAAAATGTTATAATTTTTTTTTGTGTTGACAGGTCCTAAAACAGAACCCGTTCTGGTGGACGCACCAGCGGCACGACGGCAAGCTGTGGAACCTGAACAACTACCGCACGGACATGATCCAGGCGCTCGGCGGAGTGGAGGGCATCCTCGAGCACACGCTCTTCAAGGGGACCTACTTCCCCACCTGGGAGGGTCTCTTCTGGTGAGCCTTTATACTGGGACAAGTCTTTAAACAGAATCGTTCTGGTGGACGCACCAGCGGCACGACGGCAAGCTGTGGAACCTGAACAACTACCGCACGGACATGATCCAGGCGCTCGGCGGAGTGGAGGGCATCCTCGAGCACACGCTCTTCAAGGGGACCTACTTCCCCACCTGGGAGGGTCTCTTCTGGTGAGCCTTTATACTGGGACAAGTCTTTAAACAGAATCGTTCTGGTGGACGCACCAGCGGCACGACGGCAAGCTGTGGAACCTGAACAACTACCGCACGGACATGATCCAGGCGCTCGGCGGAGTGGAGGGCATCCTCGAGCACACGCTCTTCAAGGGGACCTACTTCCCCACCTGGGAGGGTCTCTTCTGGTGAGCCTTTATACTGGGACAAGTCTTTAAACAGAACCGTTCTGGTGGACGCACCAGCGGCACGACGGCAAGCTGTGGAACCTGAACAACTACCGCACGGACATGATCCAGGCGCTCGGCGGAGTGGAGGGCATCCTCGAGCACACGCTCTTCAAGGGGACCTACTTCCCCACCTGGGAGGGTCTCTTCTGGTGAGCCTTTATACTGGGACAAGTCTTTAAACAGAATCGTTCTGGTGGACGCACCAGCGGCACGACGGCAAGCTGTGGAACCTGAACAACTACCGCACGGACATGATCCAGGCGCTCGGCGGAGTGGAGGGCATCCTCGAGCACACGCTCTTCAAGGGGACCTACTTCCCCACCTAGGAGGGTCTCTTCTGGTGAGCCTTTATACTGGGACAAGTCTTTAAACAGAACCGTTCTGGTGGACGCACCAGCGGCACGACGGCAAGCTGTGGAACCTGAACAACTACCGCACGGACATGATCCAGGCGCTCGGCGGAGTGGAGGGCATCCTCGAGCACACGCTCTTCAAGGGGACCTACTTCCCCACCTAGGAGGGTCTCTTCTGGTGAGCCTTTATACTGGGACAAGTCTTTAAACAGAACCGTTCTGGTGGACGCACCAGCGGCACGACGGCAAGCTGTGGAACCTGAACAACTACCGCACGGACATGATCCAGGCGCTCGGCGGAGTGGAGGGCATCCTCGAGCACACGCTCTTCAAGGGGACCTACTTCCCCACCTGGGAGGTTCTCTTCTGGTGAGCCTTTACACTTGGCCAAGTCTTTAAACAGAACCCGTTCTGGCAGATGCTTTAAACTTGATGGCAAGTTGCCACATGGATCGGACCGGACACCTGCCTGTTCACCCTGTGCTCTCTTTTGGTGAGCCTTTATGTTTGTGGGATAAGTTTATTCAGAATCCATTGTCGTGGATGCACCGAAGGCACATAGCTAGCAACAACTCAAGAACATATCTTGGAACTGCCTGGACACCTTTAAGCATAAGCTGGTTTGGTTTGGTGACCTGAAGTGTTTCTTTTTTTCTAGTCTTACTTTACGAATTGCGCGAAACTACTTCTAAAATACCCTATTTTATTTTCTATTACCTTCATACAGGGAGAAGGCGTCAGGTTTCGAAGAGTCGATGAAGTACAAGAAGCTGACGAACGCCCAGCGTTCCGGTTTGAACCAGATCCCCAACCGTCGCTTCACGCTCTGGTGGTCGCCAACCATCAACCGTGCCAACGTCTACGTCGGTTTCCAGGTAACACACCTACACTTACTACACCAAATACACTTCCTTTATTTATTTCTATTCGATAATACCGAGTGTACAATGCTAAGATTTGGTGCCTAGAGTCGCACACGACAGGGCAGGGGGGTTTTTTAAAGTTGCATAACAATGCTATGTTTAGGAACTTACAGCTGTAATTTTAATGGGAATACAGGATTTCTACGACATGACTAGACTCAACTAAAACTGCAATCATAACTCTTCAAGTTTCAATATTGTAAACGATAACCGTGGCTACCTGAGATAATATGTGACCCGGCCAATATCCCCCAGCTACCCATAGCCTCACATAATCGACCAATGTACATTAGGTTGACTACCCACCTCGTGTGTGCTTCCTCAAGCATGTATGATCATGATGAACTGCGTAGGGGTCCTGAAACCAGAGAGTCCCTGTGCTCTGGGGGCGGCCCGAGACGTCGGCCGCGTTGATCGCGCGGACTGCCGCTCTGACCGTCTGAGAATACGCTATCTGATCTCAAACATAATGTAACTTTATTCTTGTTTTGTAGAAACCGAACTAATGTTGGTTTTGTTGACAGGTGCAACTGGATTTGACGGGCATTTTCATGCACGGCAAGATTCCGACGCTCAAGATTTCGCTGATTCAGATCTTCAGAGCTCACTTGTGGCAGAAGGTCCACGAGTCTATTGTCATGGACTTGTGTCAGGTATGCTCCGATTCTGTAACTGTAATGATGTTGTTATAGCGTACCTTTGATGAATAGATCCAAGCATAGATTGTCTGAAATGTGTTTACTAGCAGACCAGGCTAGGAATCGCGCTCTTACTGGTCTAACGTCTAAACCATAGGATCACCTGAACAGCTTAAGCTTTCTTGCGACAATAGAATGGATTTGAAAGGGTGTTTACTGCGATCACGTGTATACATATGATATTACGCATTTTCCTAGGGATATTTCAAGTGTATTTTTATGGCAGTACCGCCCTATTGACACTGACAAAGTAGTACCTTTTGCCCGAGTTACAAGTAATCGATTTGTTGTCTGATCAGGTATTCGATCAAGAGCTCGACGCGCTGGAGATCGAAACGGTCCAGAAGGAAACCATCCATCCCCGAAAGTCGTACAAGATGAACTCCTCGTGCGCCGACATTCTGCTGTTCTCCGCCTACAAGTGGAACGTGTCGCGCCCCTCGCTCCTCGCTGATACCAAGTAAGTTAACTAATTGAAGTGTTCAGCCATTTGGGCGCCTTTCTTCGCGTACTAAAGTGACACTGAAACGTCCACAAGAGTTTGAATATGAACCTTACTTAAAATCATAAAGGTGACTGACAGCGTATACCATAGCACCTGTGTACGTGTCCTTGGCGTCCAAAGGGTTAATTTGTCATTAGGTTGTGGTTTGGAAACTAATTTACTAACTAATTTTCTGGGCGGCTTCTCACCTAGCATGCTGATTTTTTTACGGACGCATCTGCCACAGACCTTTCCAGGGGGAGCTGTTACGTTCTAGACAACATCCGGGATCAACGGCTGAACGTGCCTTGGTAAATGCTATGTGCAAAATCGAATCTACCATCTAATGATAGTAATTCCACTCTAAATGCAGCAGTCTTTCCGAGCTAAGAGCGAGAGTTTAGCAGATGAGTGCTTCTTAAATTAAAATGAGTATCCAAAATGGTCCCCTTAACAGAATGATTGTCCCCCACAGAGACACAATGGACAACACGACCACACAGAAGTACTGGCTGGACATCCAACTCCGCTGGGGCGACTACGACTCGCACGACATCGAGCGTTACGCGCGCGCCAAGTTCCTCGACTACACCACCGACAACATGTCCATCTACCCCTCGCCCACTGGCCTGCTCATCGCCATTGACTTGGCTTACAACTTGCACAGGTTAGTCACACACACAGTGTCTTTAGTTGCTTTTTCAGCGAACTGTATAAGGGACTTCGATAAGGCCCTACTAGGTATCCCGCCATACCAGGAAAATAGGCAATTAAATTTGAATCAAATCAAAATACGAACTAGAGTAGACTTTGTTCTTTTTCTAAAATCTAATGATGCAAAACAAATGCAACTCTGTTCTAATTTAAATTGATATAAATTCCATTGACGGGAGGATGCCGTGAATTCGCGTCATCGGGAGACAACTATGTATGTATGTGTCGTGTGCGACGCGACGCGCTAATACAATGCCACGATTCACCGCGTTATCACTACATAGTATAAAACTAATTCGCTTCCCGCTGTCAGTCTGTCCCTATGTATGCTTAGATCTTTAAAACTACGCAACAGATTTTGATGCGGTTTTTTGTAATAGATAGAGTGTTTCTAGAGGAAGGTTTATATCGTCGGGTGACAAGCAAAACTCACTAAGTAACAAATACCTATTTAAATCAAAGGCCGTATCTCGATATCGACTACGTGCCGAGATACGAGGTTTTGAAGAGCAGTGACAGTTTTGGTAGTGACTTTTGCTTGTCATCCGACGATATGTATAATACATATAAATCCGTGCGAAGCCGGGGCGGGTCGCTAGTACATAATAGTAGAAAGTGAGAACGACAACAAGGTCCCTTTTTACTGAAAACGACACATGCCTCATCTCATCATGGGCATTATCGTGCATTATGTTATCAACTATCACATACATTTTAGCAAACCCCATTTTCTAACTTGGCGTGTTACTGGAACTGCCAAAACGTTCATTCATCATATCTAGATTTAATCGTACTTCATCTAACTTCCCAAAAAAAGGCAGACTATGCAACCATTGAAACAACATTTTCTCAAACTTGCAATGAAATGTTGACATGACTTACTTCAAATTAGGTCCGGAAATACTACGTATCCGGTGCGACTAGTGAAGATGATAAATTTAAAGGAATTTCATACAACCTTACACACCTAGGCATATTGTTTATAAACGTCAAATTGTGACAGGACGTCTTGGCAATCAAACTCCAAAAAAAAAAGATTAGGACTAATGTTAATGTCACTGGGTAAAACGTTGCTTCAAACAGGTTAAAAAAAAGTTTGGCGCGTAAATTGAAAAAAGTTTTCTTTTCTTATTGGCCGGATTTCTCAATAGTTCGTAATTATTTTGAAACTTTCTAATAAAAGCCATCGATTTCGAAATATTATTTCATACGCCTCCGGAATTGCGAGCAGAAGTAGCCATGAATAATTTACTGCCCCTGAAATCAAAAGTTTTCTTTGTTGTAGTGCCTCGTCTATATAGTTAGATATAATTTCATGTAACTGTGAACTAATACTTAATTTAGGGAATAAGCGGAACAATTATTAGTAAGAAATGTGGGACACAATTATAGGTTATGATGTGACAGCACTGACAGCTATCAGAAACGTATTAGTAGTTGTGTAAACCTACGAATAAAACAAATTGACTACGTTTTATTTCATTGCATGTTTGAGAAAAGCACTATACAAATCTCGGCGAGAAACGGGGTTGCCGGCCGCGTATCCCTATCCTGCCTCGCTACGCTCGGCCGTCTATATCTACTTGGCCTGCAACCCTTCGTTTCCCGGCCTCTATAGTAATGTACTATTAACGGAGCCAAATGGCTTTGGGCCTAGAACAATTGAAGTGGTAATGTAACCGTTGTTCCCCAGCGCCTACGGCAACTGGTTCCCAGGCTGCAAGCCGCTGATCCAGCAGGCCATGGCTAAGATCATGAAGGCGAACCCTGCGCTCTACGTGTTACGCGAGCGGATTCGCAAGGCGCTGCAACTCTACTCGTCCGAGCCCACTGAGCCCTATCTCTCCAGTCAGAACTACGGCGAGCTCTTCTCTAATCAGATCATTTGGTGAGTTAATTGTAATAAGTTTCTGTCCAAACAACAACTGTATAAGCTTTTATTGTCTACTGTACTTTTCTGTATACCATCATCAACATCTCATTGAGACGATTTCAACGAGCCCAAACTCAACGGGGTTACGTCGGTTAAATACTGAATTCCCGCGGCCACCTTCTGTCTCCATCATCAAATCAGCTCGATAGTACCATAATATTGAATTGTCATCCAAACTATAAATTTACCTAAACTTTCAGCTCAAACGGACAGCAAGTGACTAAAAATGGATTGCGAATTTTGACGGACAACTTACATACTTACTCGTATATACTTACATACATACGAACAGGTCAAGTTAATATAAAGCTTGTAAAAATGATATCAAGTGCCGTTGGTCTGTCTGTTAACACATTCAGTGTCAAAAATTTCGTAGCGCTACGGTCGTCGTAAAGGAATGCGGTTAGAACCAGCGCGCCCACCGCGTTTCCTGGTACTGAAACTGTTAATTACGTTAAATGGACTCGTTTAATTGTATCGTACAACACGGAAAATATTATTGACAATTATGTTGTTTTACTAAAATCGCGCAATATTATGGTTTACATATACTTTAGATTATAATTATAACTTAGGTTTGATTTCACGCGACATACTCACGACTTTCTTTACATGAGTACCAAGCAAAGTATAGTAAAGCAAAGGGGGCGATCACTGAAAACCCTTCCAGAGAACATAATACACAAAATGTACCTATAGATTCTAATTAGAAACATTGTATCAGGTTCGTGGACGACACAAACGTGTACCGCGTGACCATCCACAAGACGTTCGAGGGCAACTTGACCACGAAGCCCATCAACGGCGCCATCTTCATCTTCAACCCGCGCACCGGCCAGCTGTTCCTCAAGATCATCCACACCAGCGTGTGGGCCGGCCAGAAGCGTCTCGGACAGGTAACATTACAAGACGTTCGAGGGCAACTTGACCACGAAGCCCATCAACGGCGCCATCTTCATCTTCAACCCGCGCACCGGCCAGCTGTTCCTCAAGATCATCCACACCAGCGTGTGGGCCGGCCAGAAGCGTCTCGGACAGGTAACATTACAAGACGTTCGAGGGCAACTTGACCACGAAGCCCATCAACGGCGCCATCTTCATCTTCAACCCGCGCACCGGCCAGCTGTTCCTCAAGATCATCCACACCAGCGTGTGGGCCGGCCAGAAGCGTCTCGGACAGGTAACATTACAAGACGTTCGAGGGCAACTTGACCACGAAGCCCATCAACGGCGCCATCTTCATCTTCAACCCGCGCACCGGCCAGCTGTTCCTCAAGATCATCCACACCAGCGTGTGGGCCGGCCAGAAGCGTCTCGGACAGGTAACATTACAAGACGTTCGAGGGCAACTTGACCACGAAGCCCATCAACGGCGCCATCTTCATCTTCAACCCGCGCACCGGCCAGCTGTTCCTCAAGATCATCCACACCAGCGTGTGGGCCGGCCAGAAGCGTCTCGGACAGGTAACATTACAAGACGTTCGAGGGCAACTTGACCACGAAGCCCATCAACGGCGCCATCTTCATCTTCAACCCGCGCACCGGCCAGCTGTTCCTCAAGATCATCCACACCAGCGTGTGGGCCGGCCAGAAGCGTCTCGGACAGGTAACATTACAAGACGTTCGAGGGCAACTTGACCACGAAGCCCATCAACGGCGCCATCTTCATCTTCAACCCGCGCACCGGCCAGCTGTTCCTCAAGATCATCCACACCAGCGTGTGGGCCGGCCAGAAGCGTCTCGGACAGGTAACATTGCTGGGGATTTTTTTAGAGACATTTTACACCTCCAAAGCTTTAATTTAGTTTCGATTGGAGACCTTTTACATCTCCAAGCAATTTTTTGACCAAGGGAACCATTAACATCTCCAAGCTTTGTAATGGACCCGGAGACTACATCACTCGGCAAATGTGTGCCCAGGTTTTTTTCTATTGTGTCAATGCTGCTATCTACATTACAGTGGCGGCGCGTGAGAATTGTCACTGGACCAACCCGGAGCATAAAAAAGGGCTGTTTTTTGATGGTTTACAAGTTTGTTAATATATAGCAAGAAACTCCGCCAGTGCTACATTATGTCCATTGTAAATGTATTTGTACAACTTTGTCATGCAAAAGAGCCCTTATGCCTTTGCAGGATATTCTTTGAATTATGACATTGCTGCATAATGCCAACATGTATTATTGTATTGCTCGTACGCTTCACTTATTCTGTAGAAAGCAAGAGAGAAATGTTCCGTTGTCCTTACCCAATTGTCACAGTAGCTTTCGACCTATTTCAGGATGTATAAGGGAGATATTTCTAGTTCACATAATTAAAGAGTAGCAGCAGTTTCTGATTTGATCAGCCCTTTTAAGGCGTCGTAGGCTCGTGGTCTTCTCTCCCTCTCACTGAGCATAAGCGTGAGCGAGACGGAAGTGCGTGTTTGGAAACGCGGAAATCATGTTTTTTAATTTTAATTTATTGTGCGTTTTAATAAATAAAAAAATAAAAGCTGATTTCCCTCAAACATGACATTGCCGATTTTTAGAACCAATTTTAAAAGGTTTACCTGTTGTGCATATTTTGTTACGATTTTTTTAAGTGTGTGTATTTTTTCTATAGAGCGAAAGTCAAAAACTCAGGATTCGAATAGCTGATTTCCCACGAGAAATGCCTCAAGATTGTTAATTAAATTTAGGGCAGCCGTATTATAATCCAAACACGACCTTTTAAAATCCGTTTTCTGAGCTCACGTCGCCTTAACCTAATTTATAATGTAACTTCTTGGTATTATGTATGTCTAACAATACATCTGTTCTGTAGCTCGCGAAATGGAAGACGGCAGAGGAAGTGGCGGCCCTGATTCGCTCGCTGCCCGTGGAAGAGCAGCCCAAACAGATCATTGTCACCAGGAAGGGAATGTTGGATCCTCTTGAGGTTTGTTACTCACTACTGTCACAGTGTAAAGAGTAAAGACCTGGCGGTTAGTATTCTTCATATGGATTCGTATGGGCATGCGCTCACTACATCAACTCCGTAGCATCACCGGATCGCCTCGCTCGCGAGGTGTCCTCGCGCGGACTGCGGGTGGACCACTCGATGATAGGTCGCTGTTGGCATGCGTGTCTCGCGTGATCCGCGAACTGGCAACGCGTGGTTCGGGAGAGGGGTGGGGGGGGGGGGGGGTCTTGTTGACGACGCGAGGTGGTTCACTGGTGACAACGCGGCGTCCCGTGGACCACCTGTCGACAACGAGTGGACGCCGAACGACGAGTAGTTTAGTGAGCTTTACAGTGGACCGATGCCTTTGACGTTTGCGGGTTTGACAACGTCATGTCCCAAGTTACATGTATGCAGCTGGGGTTCGCCCTATACGCCCCTCGCCCCTCACACCCCGCACGATTGCCTTGTCTAGATGGCTTCGTCGACTGACTGTATTGGTTTATAGACTATGACACGGGTACAACATATATTACAAGCTTTTCATTTAGCTCACCCCGTTTGTTTTATTTTTACAAGCTTTATATTAACTTGCACTGTTCGTATGTAAGTATGTAAGTTGTCCGTCAAAATTTGCAATCCATTTTTCAGTCACTTTCCGTTATCCAATTGAGCTGAAATTTTGCATGCATATGTATATCGCATGACTGTATATATGTATAGCTGATCTGATGCTGGAGCAGGAAGTTTGCCATAGGAACTCCGCAATAAAACGACACAACCCCATCGAGTTTGGGCTCGTTAGAATCGTCTCAATTAGTAGTTGATGATGGTATGCAGAAAAGTACAGTCGGCAATAAAAGCTTGTACCAAAAATTATTTTTGACAGAAACTTATTCTTTATTCTTTCTTGGGTCAAATTTAGTAATTGAAATTTGACCCACTTCCCGGTTTCCGATTTTGCTGCAATTTTGCATGCAAATGTATATCGCATGACAATGCAATATTATGATGACATGGAGCTGATCTGATGCTGGAGCTGGAAGGTGGCCATAGGAATTCCGCAATAAAACGACACAACTCCATCGAGTTTGGGCTCGTTAGAATCTTCTCAATGAGTAGTTGATGATGGTATGCAGAAGAGTACAGTCGGCAATAATAGCTTGTACCTACCAAAAATGAAATTTTTGACAGAAACTTGTTTTCATTCTAAGCCATTAAGTGTAGTCACATGTATTATCTTATCGTATATCGCGTATCTTATGTAAGAAATTTGTCCAGGTCCACTTGCTCGACTTCCCCAACATCGTGATCAAGGGCTCGGAGCTGCAGCTGCCGTTCCAGGCGTGCCTCAAGGTGGAGAAGTTCGGCGACCTCATCCTGAAGGCCACGGAGCCGCAGATGGTGCTCTTCAACCTATACGACGACTGGCTCAAGACCATCTCCTCTTACACGGTTAGTAGCTTGATTTATAAATGCCTGTTTCTTCAATTCAGTTTTGGCTTTGACACTTCTATGACCATATACTCACCAATTGAACGCCACGTTACCGTTACCCGCTACTGCTATAAATAAATGACTAATAAATAAAAAATAAAATACAAATAAAAATCGTTTATTGCAGACCATAGGATCCATAGGATGTTAGTAACACATTTTGACTTAATAAGTATGTTAGTAGGTACAGAAAATGCAAACAAAAAAATAAAATAAAAAGTTAAATGAAATGAAAATACACGAACAAACACGGCAAAGGCGTCCCGCGATTGTTCGCGGTTTCATCCTATTTGGCCCTGCCGATGGCCACTTCGACCCAGTATTTAAATATGGGGCAGTCCATACTCTCCGACAATACCCTGAAGAGGCCATTACTGCTGCCACGCACTCGCCTGAGTAGTGATCCAACACGCTTGCGTCTGATTGCGAAAAAATCATCAGTTCGCTAAAAATCTTTACTTTTTTTTCTTTGCCTTTTTGGGTGTCCCACTGCTGGGCAAAGGCCTCCCCCATTTTCCTCCATTCGGCCCTATTGCTGGCATGCTCTCGCCAAAAATCATTACTATAAGTCATTTATTTGCTAAAACACGGTAAAAATGGCGTTCTATTGTATCTAAATGACCTCATTTAGATACAATAGAACGCCATTTTTGGCCACAAGCATAATAAATGTCAGACGGATACTTTGCAGACATGCAGTAGCGAGTTTCACCAGCCGACATTTTATGCAAAACAAAAACTTAGTTAATCATGACTCTTGTAATCCTTGGCGCTGTGGGCCTGCTGCCGACAATTTTGGTCATAAAATAGACGAAATATTTACCGTTTTTCTTCCCGTATCTGCCCACAATTTTTAACTAATTAATATGTGTTAACAGGCGTTCAGCCGTCTGATCCTCATCCTGCGAGCGCTCCACGTGAACACGGAGCGCACCAAAGTGCTCCTGAAGCCGGACAAGACGACCCTCACCGAGCCGCACCACATCTGGCCCACGCTGGCCGACGACGACTGGATCAAGGTGGAGGTGCAGCTCAAGGACCTCATCCTCGCGGACTACGGCAAGAAGAACAAGTGAGCATACATACTTGTCATGTTTAGGTTATTCTTCTCACGCTACGGCAACAATATTCCGGCTAAGTGTGGCATGGACATCATGAAAATACTCGGGACAAGCTATGGTAATAATAATAACACGTGCGAACGAGATGGTACCTAGCATGTTGATATTGCTGTTGTGAAGGGACGCCTGGCCGGAAACAGGCGGGCAGTCGACCGCTCGTCGCGGCCATTCAGCCCAATTCCCTTAGGTTGGAGCCTCAGGTTACTGTCCCGGCGGCATTCCCACATCAGACTCTTCCATTCTTCTCGTTTTCCTGCAGAACAGAAGGACATCTTTAATGTCGATATCCCTCAATTCCCTCTCCTCTAACATATCTTTACCGAATGTGTTAAACCGCGGTGCCGCGTACATAACACATTCCGCAAGTACATGCTTACTTGTTTCTTTCTGCCCACAGTGTGGGCAAGTAGCATCATTACTTATACCTATTATATTTAAGTGTCTATTCAGAGTATTGTGACCGGTTATTCACAATACTCTGTTACAGTCTCTCTGTTAAGTTACAGTCAGCAGTCTCAGATTGCTCTTACCCAGTTTCAGCAGATACCTGGTCCTTTTGTGATTAATGCCTCCTATCATCATCTTTGTCTGTCTGCATCCAGATGGTAGCATACAAATCTCGATAAGTGTGATAGAAAGAGAAATATAATTTGTTGTCCTTGTCATAGTTCCACTTTATTTTGTTGGGCTCAACTGATTCAGTATGAAGTTGTGCCCAATAAACCATTACCCGTCCAAATTAAGTAGGTTGTTTATAGTAAGCCATCAGCCATTTTAAGACTAGTTTTTAATTTAGTTGCATAGGAGCCTTTCCGTCTCTCGTTGTGACATCACGTATAGCCTGTCCAGAGTAGGTATTATACGTCCATACCGTAAACTAAGTCATACATAAGCATTTCTCACAAAAAAAGGTCACTACATTTTTTCCGAGATTTTCTGCAACTTTTATGTTATTTCTACTCAGAATCGCTATCTCTTTCCATCCTAATAGGAGAAAAAAAGTGTCCCAAAAATTTCATACATTTTTAAACTATCCTACTGTGCTACCGCAATACAAAGGATAAATGGTAACACAATAAGAAAAATATATTTGGTACATATATATATTTTTATATATTGGGGATCGAAAGAGCTCCTGATTCTGAGTGGAAATAACATGACACTGCTGGAAAAATCAATGAAGAATCAAGAAACGCTCACATACCCTCATTGGTAATGAGGATCGAGACTGTCAGACGTCTTGCACCACATTCCCCCAAGCACTCCCATTCTGTGCTATTCGTTAGCTAGCCTGGACATTGTTCCTCATGATGCCTCCACTGTGTCCATCCACCGCTCCTCCCCTACCTCTCTTCCCTTCCACGTGACGGACCAGTATTCATTTAGGTTCTAACGCACGAAATTTTCCGTGTTCGATGACCGTCGATGCGTCGATACCTGCTCAGCATCATCATTGACCTTTAGCATCTATAAAGCAGCGTCCATTAAAGTGCGGCACTTGCGTACGTGGCTTGTCAGGCCAATACGAGAGCGACAGTGACGCCCGCATATATGACATGTAAATGTCATACACAGCGCTGTTGGAGGCGCAGCAGTGCCCTGGTGTCTCATTGCTCGTTTGTGGGACAAGAGATAGAAGCGATATCGTGTAGTGTCACGCCTTCATCTGCATTGTTGTCACACTTTTTAGGGTTCCGTACTCAAAGAGTAAAACGGGACCTAGTAATAATACTAAGAATCCGCTGCCGTCTGTCTGTCTGTCATCAGGCTGTATCTCACTGATACCGTGATAGTTCCAGCTGAAATGTTCACAGATGATGTATTTCTGTTGCCGCTATAACAACAAATACTAAAAACACAATAAAATAGTTTTTTTTTATAGATAATGGTACGGAACCCTTCGTGCGCGAGTCAGACTCGCACTTGGCCGGTTTTATTTATATTTCTTGGATACTGACTTTCTCTTGCAACAGTCTTTTTATAATTGTCTGACGTTAATGTTAAACCTAAGAACTATTACTATTAAAATTTTGGCTAGTAATATATCTGCTTTATTTGAGAATGATTACTGCGAATTTACCCGATTTATGAATTTTAAATGCTCACGGACTGTAAAAAAATTGTATGTTCACATATAGAAAATCTTGACCATAAAAGTCACGTTACAAATTGATTTGATAACTGACCAGAATTTGCCCTAAAACTTGTCCAGTCCACCTGACCTTTAAATCGACATTCGACATCGACATCGCCAATAACGTTAAAAACTAATTACATTTTATCGTCTGTCTAGACATGGGCGCGACGACATTTCTGTACTACCCTATTTACCTGGGAGTTCATTTGTCACAATTATCGCTTACCAGACCTATTACTTTAGCAAATTACGATGTCGGTATTGAAATGGGTGGTAAATTATGGTTTGGGACCTAACTCCACAATCGCGTGACTCGTAACGTAATTAAATTCAAGTACTTTTTTGTGTAAATTTGCTTACACTTGGCTAGAATTATAATGTTGTTTGGTTGTACGTATATATTATGGTCGCGTTCTTTCATTTAAGTAGTACCTTTATCGCAAAAATATTATTTGTATTCCAATACAATTTGACAATTTGTCAACCTTAAGTAGGTCCCAAATTGAAGTTCCTGACTGTACCTGCATTAAAGCAATTATGAATTCTCTCGTGGTTTTGAGAAAATACACACAATAATAATATAATATAAAGTAAGCAACAGTTAAAAACGAAAAAAATCTAAACATACAATGTATTGCATTTGTCAGATTCAATACATTGTTTGTTTTAGATTTTTTATCCAAATATCATAAACTCTCCATGATGCGTTCAAGAACCGCACATTATGACCACCATAAAAATAGACTGTTTTGTTAGAACAAAATTCATTTCTGTAGTTACAACTTTTCTTTGAATGTACAAAACATGCAAAACGTGCGTCGGTCGTAGGGATTGAACCCCGGATCATCGACTCCAAATACCACCGTCTATACCCCTAGGCTACTGATGCCTTGTGACAATACGGCGAATTTTGAAATACCTTGACAGCCTAGCCTAGCAATCGCTAGAGCTTCAGAGAGTTCGCCAGCTATCAAGAAGGTGGCACTGTTTTCAATAAGAAACTGGATTTGCATTAAGTTCTAAGTTCGCATAGCATGGTCTCTGAATTAAAAAAGAACTATGACAGCTGCCATAAAACAACGCCGCGATGCCGGTCATAATATGCAACTCCTGAATGCATCATGGAGGCTTATGATATGTTGATAGATAAAGTAGTGTATGTAACTATACATAATTAGCAGTGATCGGATCTAGAATGCAATTTGGGGTGAATGACCTCAAACGTTATGGTTATCGTGGATGTGTCTCGGATTTCCCGGGAGTTTGGGAAATGGGCTATTGTAAATTAAAAAATACGTCACTTAATATTTGCACACTTAAAGATCACTAGAATTGTCTTATAACTGTAATTATTATTATTTGTCGATATGTTGAAAATGTGATAAGCAGGGCTCGATTTAAATGACAATGTCAGTCAAGACATTATATACTGCTCATTTCAAGTGGCCATTTCATTTGATAAAAGAGGTTGATAAGTGGTAATTGTTTACGAATATACTATTAAAAGGCATTTTATGTGCGGTGCAGTGCAACGTCATCGGCACTAAAAGTTCGAGCCCTGGGGGCCGATTTTTGAATCTCACTGGTGATATCAAAGTCACCGGTGACTAAAATTATCACCGATGACTTTTATGTCACCATTTTCCAAAAGCTGTATTTTTGAAAGTCACACGCTGTTTACCAACATGCAGAAATTTTACAATGTCAATCAGAGACAATCTTCCCGTTACGTTCCTTTTAACGCAGATGTTATAGTGTTGTCCTTGATACCGGTTTTTATTTTCTCATACTATAACTTAAAATAGATTTATCAAATTGGTCAAACGTAAAACGTAGCGTATCTGCCAGTGTCATGTAAACGAATTATATATGTAAAAAATTGTATTAACTAATAACTTGGATATTGTTTTACTTGATAATTGTAAGCTTTTTATAAATAATTGTGTACATTGAATTCTTTCTTTTATATTAGACGGCCTTAATGCATATCCACTGTCTCCTGATAAAATATAGAAACACAACATTATTATAAATCACATTTTTAATAAATATACGCTCATATTATAACACATTGACCTAGACATTGCCAGCTTACATATGATTTAAAATTCAAAATACAGACATTCTAATTAGTTTATTAATTTCTACCATCAAGTCACTAGCTCGGTTAGGAGCCGGAATCAACGGTCGTAACTCTTCAATTAGAGCCCGCACCAACGGTTTCGTAAGCCGATAATATTTTTTTTAATTTCGCATTAGACATCGCAAATGCTTGCTCGTGATGAATTCTTTCTGCGACGCCTACCGCAGCTGGATTATGTTGACGGTGAGGAACGTCGTCGTCTTCGTCGCTGTCCGTGTCCGTCATCGTCATCATAATGTACACCTCCAGGCTTGCCATTTTTTATATTTTCAATAAATCTTCGCACAAATATCACAATCGAGCCCCGCTGCTAAATCTTCCGAAAAACATACTTTGGCACTTTTGGCAGATGTCACATACGTAAACTGTCAAAAACAATCGCATGGTGATTTCAATTACGAGTGGGTAGGGGCACTCGTAAATCGATATCATAGGTATGACAAATGTAAGTCACCGATGAGTTTCAAAAATACGAACTTTCGGAAATCACTCACATCGGTGAGAATTAGTCACTTGGTGAGATTCAAAAATCGGCCCCCAGGTGATAAGATTAACAAAATGGTGATACTAATAACCAGTGATCGGATCTAGGATGCAATTTCCCGGGGTTTAAGTCCGTAATATTAAGATGGATATGACTTACGATGCCGCGACTTTTTTTGTTACCTACCATTACAAGAAGGTAAATAACTTTTAATTTTAAGTAGTTTACAGTATAAAAATAACAGAAAATGTAATAACAACAAAAATGTTTACAGTACCTACTGCATAGAAGAACTGAACGTAACTTGTATGTCTTATCTTTTATGTATTTTTAGGGTTCCGTTCTCAAAGAGTAAAACGGGACCCTATTACTAAAACTCCGCTGTCCGTCCGTCCGTCCGTCCGTCCGTCTGTCTGTCACCAGGATGTATCTCACTGATACCGCGATAGTTCCAGCTGAAATTTTCACAGATGATGTATTTCTGTTGCCGCTATAACAACAAATACTAAAAACACAGAATAAAATAGTTTTTTATAGATAATGGTACAGAACCCTTCGTGCGCGAGTCCGACTCGCACTTGGCCGGTTTTTTATTATTCTTATATGTTAACCAGGGTATACAAGTAAAAGTAATAATTGTTATTAGTTATAAGCCTAGTGTGGGACCACAGTTATGTTTGTAAATGTCTGTCTGTATATGTTAATAATAAATATTTCATTTCATTTTTCATTTCAAGTATCACTATTTTGTTAATCTTATCACCAAGGCTCGAATTTTTAGTGCCGATGATGTTGCACTGCATAGGATGCCTTCAAATAGTCTTTTCGTAAACAATTCCCACTTATCAACCTCTTTTATTAAATGAAATTGCCACTTGAAATGAGCAGTATATACAAGTGTATGTATTTAAGTATTTATTTCTCTATATAAGTATCTATATCGTCGTCTAGTACCCATAGTACAAGCTTTGCTTAGTTTGGGACTAGGTCGATTTGTGTAAAATCGTCTGCAAATATTTATTTATTTATTTTATTTATATAATGTCTTGACTGACATTGTCATTCAAATCGAGCCCTGCTTATCATTATCACATTCTCAACTTATCGACAAATAATAATAATTTCAGTTATAAATAGGTACCCATTATTAGACAATTCTAGTGTTCTTTAAGTGTGCAAATATTATGTGACGTATTTTTTAATTTGACGCCTTTTTGGATTGTAGTGGTTCCCTCGAAAAACTTATTATTTACAATAGCCCATTTCCCAAAATTCCGGGAAATCCGAGACACATCCACGATCCTAGATCCGATCACTGCTAATAACTAATAAAAATTATTACTTTTACTTGTATAGTGGTAAACATACAAGAATAATAAAAATACATAAAAAATAAGACATACTAGTTACGTTCAGTTATTCTATTCTATGCAGTAGGTACTGTAAACATTTTTGTTATTTTTACATTTTCTGTAAATTTTATACTGTAAACTACTTAAAATTAAAAGTTATTTACCTTTTTGTAAAGGTAGGTAACAAAAAAAGTCGCGGGATTGTAAGTCATGTCCATCTTAATATTACGGACTTAAACTCCGGAAAATTGCATCCTAGATCCGATCACTGATAATTAGGCATTAAGATACTCGTGTGATGTTATTATGAAACTCGCCTTCGGCTCGTTTCATAAACCCACATTTGTATTTAATGCCCTTCATTATGTACAGTCACATAAACTACTATTTTCGTTTTTAACTGGTGCTTACTTTACACCCTGTATTATTCAAACGGGGCAGTGAGGGAAAATCCGTAACTATAAGATATACGGAAATTTGCTCTTGGGAGTCACGAGACCGATTTTAGAAAAAATTAAAACTGCATTCAAAGATTTACAAAAAAACCTCAAACACGGCCGGCAATCGAATCCGGTCAAATCTGTCAAAAAATCAGAGTTCGTTTTTTTGCGTAAAGTAATAGTGCTGGTACCCTGTATCTACAATCACAGGAAAATGCTGAATTTCATCGTTTCATGTACGGACATTTTGACGTTTGCGGGTTTGACAACGTCATGTCCCAAGTTATATGTATGCAGCTTAGGCTCGCCCTATACGCCCCCCGCCCCTCACACCCCGCACGATTGCCCTGTCTAGACGGCTTCGTCGACTGACTGTAAATAAATAAATATTTGCGGACAATCTTACACAAATCAACCTAGTCCCAAACTAAGCAAAGCTTGTACTATGGGTTCTAGACGACGATATAGATACTTGTATAGATAAATAGATCAAACCCAGTTCAAAATCATTTAAATACATAGAAAACATCCATGACTCAGGAACAAATATTCGTGCTCATCACACAAATAAATGCCCTTACCGGGATTCGAACCCAGGACCTCTTGC
Organism: Epinotia brunnichana; assembly: GCA_963854355.1. Taxonomy (NCBI): domain Eukaryota; kingdom Metazoa; phylum Arthropoda; class Insecta; order Lepidoptera; family Tortricidae; genus Epinotia; species Epinotia brunnichana. The sequence continues at coordinate 24,228,761 of OY977946.1, read as the reverse complement.
TTCGTAGGCAGTGTCACTACCAACTAGGCTAAAGCGGTCGTCAAACTGTATTGGTTTATAGACTGTGTGCCGACGGTTTGAAACAACCGAGTCTAATACACAAATTATTTCAGTGTGAATGTGGCCTCGCTGACCCAATCCGAGATCCGCGACATCATCCTCGGCATGGAGATATCCGCGCCGTCGGCGCAGCGGCAGCAGATCGCTGAGATCGAGAAGCAGAGCAAGGAGCAGAGCCAGCTCACCGCCACCACCACGCGCACCGTCAACAAGCACGGCGACGAGATCATCACCTCCACCACCAGCAACTACGAGTCGCAGACCTTCAGGTATGGGACCGCCCAGAGAGGGGCAGCTCTTACACCCCTGCCACACGTATATACACGCACACACACACATACACAAGGAGCAGAGCCAGCTCACCGCCACCACCACGCGCACCGTCAACAAGCACGGCGACGAGATCATCACCTCCACCACCAGCAACTACGAGTCGCAGACCTTCAGGTATGGGACCGCCCAGAGAGGGGCAGCTCTTACACCCCTGCCACACGTATATACACGCACACACACACATACACAAGGAGCAGAGCCAGCTCACCGCCACCACCACGCGCACCGTCAACAAGCACGGCGACGAGATCATCACCTCCACCACCAGCAACTACGAGTCGCAGACCTTCAGGTATGGGACCGCCCAGAGAGGGGCAGCTCTTACACCCCTGCCACACGTATATACACGCACACACACACATACACAAGGAGCAGAGCCAGCTCACCGCCACCACCACGCGCACCGTCAACAAGCACGGCGACGAGATCATCACCTCCACCACCAGCAACTACGAGTCGCAGACCTTCAGGTATGGGACCGCCCAGAGAGGGGCAGCTCTTACACCCCTGCCACACGTATATACACGCACACACACACATACACAAGGAGCAGAGCCAGCTCACCGCCACCACCACGCGCACCGTCAACAAGCACGGCGACGAGATCATCACCTCCACCACCAGCAACTACGAGTCGCAGACCTTCAGGTATGGGACCGCCCAGAGAGGGGCAGCTCTTACACCCCTGCCACATACTCACGCACACACACGCCCGCACACATACACACGCACGTGTCCTTTAAGATAACCTGACCCGATCACCCAGGTGATCGTATTTGGACGATTATATCTTATCAGATCACCCAAGTGATTACTATGAGGAAAAAAAAAATATTTTTATATATGTCCGTTTTTAATCGATTACGATGAAATTACAATGGATTATTTTATTAAGATCTGTGTTCAATTGGCACATTGCGTAAATGCTACATGCCAATTAATAAATTCAAAAAGTAGCTTGAACAGAAAACTAGCATTTTGATCCCACTCGTTGTGGAGCAAAACTTACTTTTCCGAATAGTAATGTCGCACCATGATTATTCTTTGACTCCAGTCTTAGGTATTTAAGGATGAACCCAGCAAACAGTATATGATCTCAAATAATTGATGTACATGCGATTAATTTATACAATTTCACAGCTCAAAGACGGAATGGCGCGTCCGAGCCATCTCCGCCACCAATCTGCACCTGCGTACGAACCACATCTACGTCAGTTCCGACGACATCAAGGAGAGCGGATACACATACATCCTTCCCAAGAATTTGCTCAAGAAATTTGTTACTATCTCGGATTTGAGAGCACAGGTAATATATCTAATTCTAAATATATAAATTGCATTTGCAGAAACGTAAAAGTTGACGAGACAAGGAAATGTACTGTTCTGTATAGGATAACATGGTGTTATAGTGAACCCTCGTACACGAAAACTGTTTTTTGCACTTGTCGATTAAAATCTGTGTATTAAGATTTCATAGAGAATACTGCAACGTCACTCTTTTCATAGTTGTAGTCCATGTTACTGTCGAAACAATCGAAATAACTGTTTCGATACGCTCCAGACAACCGAAAAAAATCTGAAAATAGAACTACAATAAATTCGACCAATCACGTGGCTGCTTGACCGAACTGTAATGAATTGGACCAATATAATTGCTTTGATTATTGAGCTTACTCGTTGATGTCGTACGCTCGTTGATGTCTTTTAAGATATAAACGAGCGTACGAGCGATAGGCTGCACTTCGTTTCAACAGTATCGTGTTTGTTTAATTAGTTCAGTTGACTCGTAGAAAATTAATTTTAATGAACTCGTACAAAAAGTATTGTTCACAATAGTGTTATAATCAAGCTTTTTAATCTCGTACCTTACTTAGGCCACTCAGCAAGCTTCGTGGTCTAAACACGGTACTCGACTAAAAAGCTCTCTATTATAACACGATTGTGAAAAATACTATTTTGGCCCGCGTTAAGGGATGTATTGTAAAAAGATGTTATTTTTAGAAGAATCACTATCTAAACTAGGGAAGAAAAATAATTAACTATTAAACGTACTAAATTAAAATTAACCCACGATTGCAATAGACCTAAATTTCTAAACCAGAAAAAATACAAAAACATGACCGTATAAGGTAATTTTTGTATTACTATTTAGATTGTGCCCTATAAAGTGTTAAGGAACATTTGGTAATCGAACTGTTGATAATATGTGGTTGGTGGTGTGCTTTTCCCTAACAATATTTTAAACAAACAATGCTAATTAAGTAATGAAATGATATGTTTTGTTTAGATAAAACGATTAAAAAGAAACTAAATTTCATTATCAATATCTAAACCCAATGTGGTTTAGTTATTTCATTAATAATAACTTTATTTAATTTATTTTTAACTATAATTATAAACTAAACCCAAAATACAATATTAAATCAAACACCATTATAGTTAGAGTATATTTTCGAATATATGTATGATGACTACATATTTTGCCGTGGTGGCCAAGATGGGTTTAAGACAGCCGAGGCCTTAGTTATTTGTCAGAATGGGATAGATGTAACGTTCGATGAAAAACCGCTCACGTTAATAAGACGTGTCACAGCTTAGATATACGTTACAGAATACACATGGTAGATGGGTCAATTAACTATTGCTTGTTGTTATTGTGTCCCATTGTCCAAGAGACAATGTTTCTTAGAAAATTTGTTACATCATGGGTTTCTAACATATATTTGCTCACTCCTCTGTCGCAATGAATCTGAATGTAAACCCACCGATATCTGGGACAACCAACCGGGCATGTTCCTATAGGCCTACCCTCCAAGGCTCTTTTAACCGTGCGATCATCTCCCATTCTTCGATTAAAATACAAACCCATTAAATCGCAATTTTAAAAAGTGACAAAAAAGTTGATTCGCCCAGATACCATATGTGAAATCCTGGGTTCTCGGGGACCAGAGATCAGATAAACGGCAGTTCGGGCGAATCCATTTATTGACAAGTCGTTATTTTGATAAACAGCGTACCATAGAGTTGCTGGCCAGAGGCCGCATACACCACACCATTTACGCAATTTTATGGTAGCTATCAATACAATAGTACATTTCGATGCTAGTGCGGAAAGTATCTCATTACTTCACGAGTGCCGAGATATCTTGCCACGAGCCGTAGCACAGTGTGAGATTTTTCCTCAATTTTGTTCTCTACCTTTTTATGATTTTAATCGCTGCTTAATACTTTTTTAAAGCCCATAGTGAAACTCCCAGCCACATCCCGTTAGTTAAAAATTTATAAAGCATCAGGTCCATGACGTCATCAAAACATGTTTGTATTTTTATTTTCGTAATTAATGTCAATAATGCCCCAATTTTTCGTCTCCAATTTCAGGAAGCAATATTAAGTAACGTAAAAAAAATACAAGACTGTGAAGTTAATAAACCCGACGATATTCAATATATATATATTTCATTAATTATTAATATTTTGTCAAGGTTTATCAACGGTCGCATTTTATTTTAGCTCTAAAGGACTTATGATGAGTGTACCTCAAATTTTGACGATTTTATCTTATGGGATTTGGGATTTATAGCGTTTCTAAGTTTTTGTTCCATTTCTATGAAAATAGGGTTATCACACACAAACGAAAATAATATCAGAGTTCAGAGGCGAGGGTTTTGTTTTTCTTGCATCTTGACTGACTGAATTCTTCAATAATTTATTGGATAATTGGAAGTTTAATCGTCATCGGAATAATAAAGTCGTTCGTCTAAAACGAGTGACAAATTGTCGTCTGCGTTATTTTCGGGCATTAATGCAGTATGTGGCTCAGTAGACTTTATAAGTGATAGAACTTTAGGCGGTAAAGGTGATCGTTTTTGTTTATTATGGCGGTCTTTTAAATACAAATGTGAAATAAAAGGGTCCGAAGATTCGAGAGCACGCCGAAAGAGGTCCAAAATTGTAGTCTTTCGGTCTATTTTTCGAGTGTGATGCTCACGATCATACCGCCAAAATTTGTTGCGGGATTCACCGGCTTGCTCGGACAGCATTCCTATTGGCAGAGGACTAATCTCAATGATTTGCCAACCGTGTATTAGTATTTTGTGCATAGTGACTGACATATTAAACCAGCCATATGATTGTACATACTTTTCAGCCACAGATGCACAAAATTCATTTGTGTCGATTGGCAAACCACTTGAGAGAGCCACCAAAATGGTATGAAAGTCGTCAACAAGCCACTCCTCTATACCGAGTATTTCGGCAAAAGTCTTACGATTTCCGTCTGAGAATGCTGTCCGAGCAGTATTGCCATCATTGGTGGTTCCCGAGTTTGGTCGAACTATATCCACTAAGAGTGACAGTCTGGATCGAATTTTTCTTTTATCTACTATACGTCCAGCTGCCGAGTTTTTGGTGACCCTCCATGTTTTTACTGCAGGATCGTTTTTGTATGCCAAATGTAGCAGAAACTCAAACAACCTTATCCATGCATGCAAAGGGCTAAGTCCATGAAGAAGCGCTTTTTCGTTTACAGCCAGTTTTTTAATCTCATTCAAATTATTGAATTGAGATGTTGTGGCATTACAACAAGCGCAACGTAACTGAGAATTAGTCCCCGTTATAATATTATAAACTTTGCCGTCGATTATAGTTAAGTATAATTTGGGATAAGCAATAACTATTTGGCCAGATGCAGTTTCAGCATAAAACGCAGAAAGTTCTTTTATCTCATCCTCGACTCTTTTTTTTTCGCTCAGAACCAAATCTTTATTTTCTGGCCGATATTGTATTTTTATTGGCCTACAGTATCTGTAAGATTGTGGGTTTGGGTTAGACCACAAAACAAAACCATCAAATGTCTTTAAAATAAGTGGAATATACGTGGTCGCAAACAAACAATCATCATCAATCATCATGAATTAATTTAATTTTATACATTTTTGTTGACATTATAATTATGAATATTAACAATAATTAATAATATAATTGAGTAATAAGTGTAATATGAAAAAAAATCACTAAATTTAATTTATAAATATTTGCATGCCATTGTATGGTGAATAGGCTTGTTGCGTGGTGTTAAAATTGATAACGTCGTGTTGCTAAATGGATAGTAAACCATCAAATGATTGTAATAAAGTATAAATTACAAAATATAATTCAAATCATAAAAAGATATGAACCTTGTAAGTTTAGAAAAAAAAGTTTATTTATTTATTGTCCAAGAGTAAATTTAAAGGTACCAATAGAATCCTTACGTTTTTATAGAAACAAATTTGTATGACAACTATGGACCTAAACGCAGTATTTCGCGACCGAAACAGCAATTTACTTCATTTTCCATGCAACGGTTAGTACAAATTGCACGGTGTGACGTCATACTTTAAAGCCAATCAGTATGAAGCGTTTCGGCTGCTGTCAGCGAGATCCGTCTTTAACTCGATTTTTTGGCTATTAATGTCCTTTAAATGTAGTTGCTGCCATACAAACATTTGTTCATCTACAAAAACTGGTTCTAATGGCATCGTAAACAAATTTAAGGTCACAAGCCCATTGTGCAGTTCTACATCTAATATGGCGGGGTTAGACAGGGAGGGATTACGTCTCCGAAACTATTTAATTTGTATATAAATGGGTTGATAGAGGGGCTTAGCAGCATGCATGCTGGTTGCTACGTGGGGAGCACTTGTATTAACAACGTAAGCTATGCCGATGATATGGTGCTGCTTGGCCCTTCTATTGTAGCCATCAAACAACTCCTGGCTACCTGCGAGGCGTATGTCCGGGCACATGGGCTTGTGTACAACCCCACTAAAAGTGAGGTCATGATTTTTACGGCAGGGAAAATTAAGCCCTATAATGTACCACCTATCTGGCTAAGCGGTAGTCAGCTGTTGGTCGTGGATAAGGTCAAGTACCTGGGACATATTATCACGAGCGACCTGAAAGATGATATGAATATTGAGAGAGAGCGCAGGGCGTTAGCGGTTCGTAGTAATATGCTTGCTCGCAGGTTTGCTCGATGTTCATACTAAGTAAAGATAACGCTTTTTAAAGCATATTCACAATCTTTTTACTCGAGCAGCCTGTGGGTTAGGTATACAAAGCGAGCCTATAGCGCCCTGCGCGTGCAATACAATAATGCATTTAGAATGTTGCTGGGGCTGCCGAGGAGGTGTAGTGCCTCGGGCATGTTCGCCGAAGCCCGTGTAGACGGGTTCAGGCGATCATGCGCAAAAAGATAGCATCGCTATTAGACAGGGTGAGAGCAAGCGCCAACAGCATACTAAAGGCAATATCGTGGAGGTTTGACTGTCCAATCCTATCTTATTGGATTGAACAGATTAAGGGCGTTGCCCAATTTATTATTTAAGAATATTTTTATACTTACTTACTTACTTGCTGTTACTAACCAATTTAGTATTAAGTCACATGTTACTAACACACTATGGATCACTAGGTCTGAAATAAAGTATTTTTATTTTTATTTATTTTATTTAATATGAAATTTTTTGTACCATAATTCTAGCAAATAAAACTTTACTTTACAGGGCGACAATAGAGGTAAAACAACAGGCAGTCTTATCGCTAAAAAAGCGATCTCTTCTACATAAACCTTGGGTAGAAAGAATAAGAATAGAATTTATTTGCATAGAATAAGTTGGTACATCAGTGTCATTAGGCGGTAGGTGACAAAAGGTAGCTTATTCTGTTGTTTGTACTAAGTGGAGGAAGAAAAGTAAAACTAAGTATTAGGTGGTGCAAGACTATGCTCCCTTGCATTTAACGGAAATTGTCAAAAACACGTAGTATAAGGTATAAGGTACAAATGAAGCTATGCAGCAACAGCAACACACGCGATGTTGACTGGTGTTGATCTATCAAGTGAGTTCCGTATTGTTTGTTGTTCGCAGATCGCATGCTACCTGTACGGCACGTCGCCGCCCGACAACCCCATGGTGCGCGAGGTGCACTGCGCCGTGCTGCCGCCGCAGTGGGGCACTCATCAACAGGTAAACTTAGCTACCTGTACGGCACGTCGCCGCCCGACAACCCCATGGTGCGCGAGGTGCACTGCGCCGTGCTGCCGCCGCAGTGGGGCACTCATCAACAGGTAAACTTAGCTACCTGTACGGCACGTCGCCGCCCGACAACCCCATGGTGCGCGAGGTGCACTGCGCCGTGCTGCCGCCGCAGTGGGGCACTCATCAACAGGTAAACTTAGCTACCTGTACGGCACGTCGCCGCCCGACAACCCCATGGTGCGCGAGGTGCACTGCGCCGTGCTGCCGCCGCAGTGGGGCACTCATCAACAGGTAAACTTAGCTACCTGTACGGCACGTCGCCGCCCGACAACCCCATGGTGCGCGAGGTGCACTGCGCCGTGCTGCCGCCGCAGTGGGGCACTCATCAACAGGTAAACTTAGCTACCTGTACGGCACGTCGCCGCCCGACAACCCCATGGTGCGCGAGGTGCACTGCGCCGTGCTGCCGCCGCAGTGGGGCACTCATCAACAGGTAAACTTAGCTACCTGTACGGCACGTCGCCGCCCGACAACCCCATGGTGCGCGAGGTGCACTGCGCCGTGCTGCCGCCGCAGTGGGGCACTCATCAACAGGTAAACTTAGCTACCTGTACGGCACGTCGCCGCCCGACAACCCCATGGTGCGCGAGGTGCACTGCGCCGTGCTGCCGCCGCAGTGGGGCACTCATCAACAGGTAAACTTAGCTACCTGTACGGCACGTCGCCGCCCGACAACCCCATGGTGCGCGAGGTGCACTGCGCCGTGCTGCCGCCGCAGTGGGGCACTCATCAACAGGTAAACTTAGCTACCTGTACGGCACGTCGCCGCCCGACAACCCCATGGTGCGCGAGGTGCACTGCGCCGTGCTGCCGCCGCAGTGGGGCACTCATCAACAGGTAAACTTAGCTACCTGTACGGCACGTCGCCGCCCGACAACCCCATGGTGCGCGAGGTGCACTGCGCCGTGCTGCCGCCGCAGTGGGGCACTCATCAACAGGTAAACTTAGCTACCTGTACGGCACGTCGCCGCCCGACAACCCCATGGTGCGCGAGGTGCACTGCGCCGTGCTGCCGCCGCAGTGGGGCACTCATCAACAGGTAAACTTAGCTACCTGTACGGCACGTCGCCGCCCGACAACCCCATGGTGCGCGAGGTGCACTGCGCCGTGCTGCCGCCGCAGTGGGGCACTCATCAACAGGTAAACTTAGCTACCTGTACGGCACGTCGCCGCCCGACAACCCCATGGTGCGCGAGGTGCACTGCGCCGTGCTGCCGCCGCAGTGGGGCACTCATCAACAGGTAAACTTAGCTACCTGTACGGCACGTCGCCGCCCGACAACCCCATGGTGCGCGAGGTGCACTGCGCCGTGCTGCCGCCGCAGTGGGGCACTCATCAACAGGTAAACTTAGCTACCTGTACGGCACGTCGCCGCCCGACAACCCCATGGTGCGCGAGGTGCACTGCGCCGTGCTGCCGCCGCAGTGGGGCACTCATCAACAGGTAAACTTAGCTACCTGTACGGCACGTCGCCGCCCGACAACCCCATGGTGCGCGAGGTGCACTGCGCCGTGCTGCCGCCGCAGTGGGGCACTCATCAACAGGTAAACTTAGCTACCTGTACGGCACGTCGCCGCCCGACAACCCCATGGTGCGCGAGGTGCACTGCGCCGTGCTGCCGCCGCAGTGGGGCACTCATCAACAGGTAAACTTAGCTACCTGTACGGCACGTCGCCGCCCGACAACCCCATGGTGCGCGAGGTGCACTGCGCCGTGCTGCCGCCGCAGTGGGGCACTCATCAACAGGTAAACTTAGCTACCTGTACGGCACGTCGCCGCCCGACAACCCCATGGTGCGCGAGGTGCACTGCGCCGTGCTGCCGCCGCAGTGGGGCACTCATCAACAGGTAAACTTAGCTACCTGTACGGCACGTCGCCGCCCGACAACCCCATGGTGCGCGAGGTGCACTGCGCCGTGCTGCCGCCGCAGTGGGGCACTCATCAACAGGTAAACTTAGCTACCTGTACGGCACGTCGCCGCCCGACAACCCCATGGTGCGCGAGGTGCACTGCGCCGTGCTGCCGCCGCAGTGGGGCACTCATAACAGGTAAACTTAGCTACCTGTACGGCACGTCGCCGCCCGACAACCCCATGGTGCGCGAGGTGCACTGCGCCGTGCTGCCGCCGCAGTGGGGCACTCATCAACAGGTAAACTTAGCTACCTGTACGGCACGTCGCCGCCCGACAACCCCATGGTGCGCGAGGTGCACTGCGCCGTGCTGCCGCCGCAGTGGGGCACTCATCAACAAGTAAACTTAGCTACCTGTACGGCACGTCGCCGCCCGACAACCCCATGGTGCGCGAGGTGCACTGCGCCGTGCTGCCGCCGCAGTGGGGCACTCATCAACAGGTAAACTTAGCTACCTGTACGGCACGTCGCCGCCCGACAACCCCATGGTGCGCGAGGTGCACTGCGCCGTGCTGCCGCCGCAGTGGGGCACTCATCAACAGGTAAACTTAGCTACCTGTACGGCACGTCGCCGCCCGACAACCCCATGGTGCGCGAGGTGCACTGCGCCGTGCTGCCGCCGCAGTGGGGCACTCATCAACAGGTAAACTTAGCTACCTGTACGGCACGTCGCCGCCCGACAACCCCATGGTGCGCGAGGTGCACTGCGCCGTGCTGCCGCCGCAGTGGGGCACTCATCAACAGGTAAACTTAGCTACCTGTACGGCACGTCGCCGCCCGACAACCCCATGGTGCGCGAGGTGCACTGCGCCGTGCTGCCGCCGCAGTGGGGCACTCATCAACAGGTAAACTTAGCTACCTGTACGGCACGTCGCCGCCCGACAACCCCATGGTGCGCGAGGTGCACTGCGCCGTGCTGCCGCCGCAGTGGGGCACTCATCAACAGGTAAACTTAGCTACCTGTACGGCACGTCGCCGCCCGACAACCCCATGGTGCGCGAGGTGCACTGCGCCGTGCTGCCGCCGCAGTGGGGCACTCATCAACAGGTAAACTTAGCTACCTGTACGGCACGTCGCCGCCCGACAACCCCATGGTGCGCGAGGTGCACTGCGCCGTGCTGCCGCCGCAGTGGGGCACTCATCAACAGGTAAACTTAGCTACCTGTACGGCACGTCGCCGCCCGACAACCCCATGGTGCGCGAGGTGCACTGCGCCGTGCTGCCGCCGCAGTGGGGCACTCATCAACAGGTAAACTTAGCTACCTGTACGGCACGTCGCCGCCCGACAACCCCATGGTGCGCGAGGTGCACTGCGCCGTGCTGCCGCCGCAGTGGGGCACTCATCAACAGGTAAACTTAGCTACCTGTACGGCACGTCGCCGCCCGACAACCCCATGGTGCGCGAGGTGCACTGCGCCGTGCTGCCGCCGCAGTGGGGCACTCATCAACAGGTAAACTTAGCTACCTGTACGGCACGTCGCCGCCCGACAACCCCATGGTGCGCGAGGTGCACTGCGCCGTGCTGCCGCCGCAGTGGGGCACTCATCAACAGGTAAACTTAGCTACCTGTACGGCACGTCGCCGCCCGACAACCCCATGGTGCGCGAGGTGCACTGCGCCGTGCTGCCGCCGCAGTGGGGCACTCATCAACAGGTAAACTTACTAACCCCGGTCTTATAAACATATGCTGTTCTCTCCCGACCATTGAGCATACGCGTGAGCGAGATGGAAGTGCGTGTTTGGATACGCGGATATAATGATTTTTAATTAAAAATTTTGTGCGTTTAAATAAATAACAAAAGTAATAGCTAAGTTCCCTCAGACATGATATTGCCGATTTTTAGAACCAATTCTTTTGTGTATAATTGGTTACGAATTTTTTTAGTGTATTCTTGACCTATGTTTGTGCAGTTTTTCTATCGAGTGAAAGTCAAAAACTCAGGATTCGAATAGCTATATTACTTATTATTCTCAAATTTGACTTGTAACTATGGTGTTATCAATAAAGAATTGTATTGTATTGTATTGTATAGTCCCTCGAGAAAGGCCTCAAGATTGCTAATTAAATTTAGGGCAGCCATATTATGATCCATACAAGCGATACGACTTTTTAAAAATCCGTCATCTGTCCCGATCCATATCTAAATAATCGCTTTTTGCCTTTTTAGTAAATGTTTCATAGATTATAAGGTTTATAAGTTTAGTGTTCGTAACGATCAGAAGAAATCAAATTGCAAGCATAAGATAGAAAGGTATCTTTGTTTAATTGCTCTAAATGCTTTATGTGGGATTGGTACTTTAAGATGGTTGTGTATGGTGCCGGCTGTTAGATGACGAATAAATAATGATCGCATGTATACCCTATCCGAAACTGTGAGAGTAAATTCTGTCCAACGAACGCAAACGAAAAACGACTTTGTTATCTGATTATAAGGTAGCTTTTTGTTTGCGTTTTTTTGACAGGATGACTCTTACAATTTCAGACGTACTATAAATAACTCGGTTTGGAAAGGCGAATGGTTGACCCAGTGAAGTCATAAGAGCGAACACTTATTTATATTATTATTGTAACTAAAGGACAGTTTGATTAAGTCTTTCCTTGTTTTCTGACACCACCACCACAATTATACACATGATTATTTATTACATTTAAATTTAATTCCTTACGTATGACAGGCTTATTAGTGCTAAAGAGAAAGTGAATGTAATGTCGTATCAGGAGCCCAAAACAGTGGGAGAGAGATTAGAGAACCGAATGGCGATTACAAGAGCCCGGTTCTTTTAAGTTAATTATGATGATGAATGACAAGACTAACATAATTTCCCCCTGAGTCGGTCCCTAAGGTCCTTTGTCCAAGAAACATTGACTTTTATGAATAAATATCTTGTATGTTGTATATTTTTTACTGGCCGCTCACCAGGTCTAAAAAGAAAAAAAAAGACTAGCATATAAGCACAACAAGCTCTTTCCTGATCAGCATGTTTGTTCAGGTGCACCTGCCGCGCCAACTGCCGAAGCATCCGCAGCTCGGGCACCTGCAGCCGCTCGGCTGGATGCACACGCAACCCAACGAGCTGCCACAGCTGTCCCCCCAGGTATGTCGCACTCTTGACACATTCAGTAATAATAGCACCACTGCTTTGTAGTGTTGCTATATGTATGCATGCTATGAAGTATGTGGTGTTGTGTTCCTGGCGGTGAGTAAGGTGGCCAGAGCTCGCTAGGGTGCGCTGTGTTGGGAGTGAGGGACCTGCATGTCTCTATCTGCCAACACAGCGAATCCTTAAGTGAATAAAGGGTCGGCAACGCGTCTGTCGGGAGTCACAAGTGTCCATAGGCGACGGTACTGGTACTGGTTTGCCACCGTCGTTGTATATAAAAAAAAAAATCAGTGCCGAGAATCGCAACGCGCTACGCTCGTAGCCGATCTCGTGGTTTTCCTCGTATGTAGCGGAAAGCGACTACGGCGTAGGCACCCGGTAGTCGTGTTCCCGGCACTGAATGTGTTAACCGGGTACGGGTATACTTGACATTTTCTGAACTGGACTGATCTTGTTATCTTCAGAACGATAGCATTCAAGTCTAACAATACGACTGTATGGTTGGACGCGTGCCATTTTTTGCACGAAATAGGTTAGCGCCACATAAAATGTTCATTGTATAATGTGCTCTATCTATAGTCTTATTCAATAGATTCAAAATGTAATCAAAAAAACCCGCTCCCAGCGAGCCAGGTATATAAGTATAAGAATAAGAATATTTTTATTTGTAGAAAATGGGTGGTACATAAAAGATCTTAAAACTTGTTTTGGCGTCTCCATCTTCAGCCTGATTCACAGACATACAAATCTATAGTATCTTACAGCTAATTACCTACTTAATATTAAACTTTAAACATTATAGATCCCGGGGTCTTACAAAGTGCTCCGAATTGCCATAATACATTTTGTCAAGACACCAGGCATATAATTTACTTTTAAACTGGGGCAAGTCTAGTTCCTTCAGCTCTTTTGGAAGGTAGTTGTAAATTTTGATGCACATGAATATAATGTTTTTGCTGACAAGGGCAGATGTTATTCTCGGATAATTTAAGTTTGACCCATGTCGAGTATTGTACCTTGAGGTGGAAGCAACACTAGAAAATGAACTTAAATTGGTTTTTACAAATAGGCTCACTTCGTAAATGTACAGAGAATGTAGCGTTAATATTTTTAATTGTTTAAAAATCGGTCGACATGTGTCTGTTTGTTTAGCGCCATAAAGTGCGCGTAAACATTTTTTTTGAAGTCGAAATACTTTGGTAACGTTTTTGCTGTTACCCCATAAAATTATACCATATCTAAGATTCGACATGACATAGCCATGGAATGCCAGAAGGGCTGTTTTTTGAGATGTGATTGCTTTAAGCCGTCTGAGAGCAAAAACAAACCTGCTAAGCTTATCAATGAGATTATCTGCGTGTTCTTTCCAATTATTGTGACAATCGACGGTTACTCCTAAGAAACGAATAGAAGAGACTCGTTCTATATGGTGATTACAGAAGTTAAGATTACAAAATAGCTGTACACACTTAGGCTTACCTTGGGGTGCATAAAATTCTACAAATTTTGTTTTTGATACGTTTATCTTAAGGTTGTTGTCCTCCAGCCATGTAATGATATTGTTAAGCGCCACGTTTGCTTCTGACTCATAGGATAAAGGGTCATCGCCTCTTACAACCAAAGAACAGTCGTCAGCAAAAAGTACAATTTTATGTTTGGTGACGTCAGGTAAATCATTTATGTAAACTAGGAAAAGTAGGGGTCCTAAAATACTCCCCTGTGGTACACCATATCTAACATTGCTGAAATCAGATCTATGGGTCTGCACTGTTTTTGTTTTAGGACAGAAACTAGTTATTTCAGTGCACTGCAATCTATTCAGTAGATAAGATTTGTACCATTCATAGGCATTACCTCTTACCCCTAAACTGTATAATTTAGAAAGTAGTAACTTGTGTGTAACTCTATCGAACGCTTTTGACATGTCCATGAAAATTGTCAAAACTTGGATACTTTTATCCCTGCAGTCCATGATAATTTTTAATACGTCGTAGATTGCCATAATAGTAGTTTTATTTTTACTAAAGCCAAACTGGCTTTTTGATAATATATTATAATTATTTAAAAAAGATATTGTTCTGTTATACAACGTGTCCCAAAACTCAACGATAAGCTGGCACCAGAGGATGGAGCTGCTTATGATTAGTCGAAAAAAAATAAGGAAAAAAATATATCTAAATAAGTAGCTCCATCCTCTGGTGCCGGCTTATCGTTGAGTTTTGGGACACGTGGTAGATATATTTTATTTTATATATTTAGATATATTTTTTTCCTTATTTTTTCTCGACTAATCATAAGCAGCTCCATCCTCTGGTGCCGGCTTATCGTTGAGTTTTGGGACACGTTGTATAGTACCTTTTCGAATACTTTAGCTAGGATTGGTATCAGTGCTATCGGTCTATATTGATCAGAATCTTGTCGATCACCCTTTTTGAAAATTGGTTTTGTTATTGTGACCTTTATATAGCGCTGTGTGTGGTATTTTATGTCGTAGCTAATTTGAAATCTATTGTAGAAGAAGATAAAGTTCATTTTTTAATGAGCACTTTGCGTGGCGATAACATTTTTTTTGCAAAATTTGGTACGCGTTCGCAAACAATGTCTATATATAAGCTCAGAACAACGGGCATTTATGAGCTCAGTTGAAATCGGTTTAACTATAATTTCAAGGATAACTTCAATCCTCACTACTTTTAGTTGCATAAGGGTCAGGCCGTCAAAATTAAGTTTTTTAGACCGGTATCTGCAGTATCTGCACGTACAAATATGGGTATGGGTAATACAAAACAAAGAAACACTTAACAGACCTTGGTTCTAAAAAAAAAATCTTTTATTTTGACGCTCACTGCTTTTTAGGGTTCCATACTCAAAGAGTAAAACGGGACCCTATTACTAAGACTCCGCTGTCCGTCTGTCTGTCACCAGGCTGTATCTCACTGATACCGTGATAGTTGGGTCAATCAACTTTTTCACCCACACTTTTTCTGTCTCCTATGTTACTTTTTACGAACTTTCAAAGCAATCTATTTCAAACCTGTGTCTATCAATCCAATTAAAATCTGAGGCATATCGTAACTGCTGGTGTAAACCATCATTATACACAATTGAGTACCTGGTTTAGAGCAGTTTCTCTAACAAACATTACACTTCTGTATCTTGCGTTACCGGACAAAATAGTGTGGGTCCAAAAGTTGATTGGCCCAGTTCCGTTGAAATTTTCACAGATGATGTATTTCTGTTGCCGCGTTAACAACAAATACTAAAAACAGAATAAAATAAATATTTTTATTGAGAATGGTACATAACCCACCCTTCATGCGCGAGTCCAACTCGCACTTGGCCGGTTTTTTTTTATGAGATTTTTTGTTTATATATAGATTTTAATTATATTTTGTAGTTCGCACTTTATTGTAATAATCTGATGGTTTATTATCGATATAGCAGCTTTTCATTATAATTTTAACAAGCAACCAATTACGGTGACTCATTGCTAAAACAGGAATGTCTTTTCAATAAATATAAAGTAGCAAGTATACCGCGCAAAGACTATTCTGATTATTAGTAACTCGCAGTGACGTGCGCTGTGTGGTCCCTTTTCCCTAGTTAAACCAGATTAATTTATGAATAATTTTTCCTTGGATGATCGCATTGTGAAGTTCCATATTACAAAGCAGATACAGCCCTGTCACACTACAAAGAAATGAATAAGGTAAAAGTTCGGATCCCAAGCGTCATGAGGATTCTAAAGTAGATTCTTACTATGACGTAAAATACGCTTGAATCCAAAATGTTAGACTGGCATGTCCACACGTAAATATGTCACACACGCTAAACCCAATGCGATTGTAGGAAAATTATAATCAAAATAATAATCATAAAATGTTTTACACCAATATACTATAACATGTCAGAAATAAGAAGAAAAAAAAGAAAGAAGACACACATTATAAATAATAAAATAAATATGAAACAAGTGTCTTTGCGGCACTGAACCGGACACTGTCTCAGCATTATGCTGAGGTGTCAGACACCTATGACACTCATTTTCAGCAAGCACCGTTGGTGACTCACTCACTCACTCACATACAATTTAATATTATTAGGATAGGCGAGAGAGAAATGAACATAAATACGAAGTGAGATATAATGTACGCACTACCTACAGGCAGCAACAATACAATAAAAATAACATAATTATTATCCTTTTCGAAGGAGTTCAACAGTACATACAATAATGTATTGTACGAGCGGCCCTCGCATGAGGTTTGATCGTCACGTTTTTCGGCGAAAATGTACGGAAACGTCACGTAAAACGTCAAGATAAAACCTATCGTGCTAGGGCCTCTGAAGTATATAAATATCTATGCATTTATCGCTTGTGACTATTTATTCCGCATCGGGGGAAAATAGGATCGCTTGTATTACAAGCGCTGTTATATTCCTACTATTTCGGATATATTCATGAATTTAAGAAAACTCAAAATTGAACTTTTTCCAGGACATAACGACCCACGCCAAAGTGATGTCCGACAACCCGTCCTGGGACGGCGAGAAGACTATAATCATCACGTGCTCATTCACGCCCGGGTCCTGCTCGCTCACGGCGTACAAGCTGACCCCGAGCGGGTACGAGTGGGGCGCGCGCAACACGGACCGCGGCAACAACCCCAAGGGCTACCTGCCGAGCCACTACGAGCGCGTGCAGATGCTGCTCTCCGACCGGTTCCTCGGCTACTTCATGGTGCCTTCCCAGGGCAGCTGGAACTACAACTTCATGGGTGAGTAGCACTAGCGAGAGTGAAGCATTGTTGCCAGTACAAAGTGATGCCCGACGACCCGTCCTGGGACGGCGAGAAGACTATAATCATCACGTGCTCATTCACGCCCGGGTCCTGCTCGCTCACGGCGTACAAGCTGACCCCGAGCGGGTACGAGTGGGGCGCGCGCAACACGGACCGCGGCAACAACCCCAAGGGCTACCTGCCGAGCCACTACGAGCGCGTGCAGATGCTGCTCTCCGACCGGTTCCTCGGCTACTTCATGGTGCCTTCCCAGGGCAGCTGGAACTACAACTTCATGGGTGAGTAGCACTAGCGAGAGTGAAGCATTGTTGCCAGTACAAAGTGATGCCCGACGACCCGTCCTGGGACGGCGAGAAGACTATAATCATCACGTGCTCATTCACGCCCGGGTCCTGCTCGCTCACGGCGTACAAGCTGACCCCGAGCGGGTACGAGTGGGGCGCGCGCAACACGGACCGCGGCAACAACCCCAAGGGCTACCTGCCGAGCCACTACGAGCGCGTGCAGATGCTGCTCTCCGACCGGTTCCTCGGCTACTTCATGGTGCCTTCCCAGGGCAGCTGGAACTACAACTTCATGGGTGAGTAGCACTAGCGAGAGTGAAGCATTGTTGCCAGTACAAAGTGATGCCCGACGACCCGTCCTGGGACGGCGAGAAGACTATAATCATCACGTGCTCATTCACGCCCGGGTCCTGCTCGCTCACGGCGTACAAGCTGACCCCGAGCGGGCACGAGTGGGGCGCGCGCAACACGGACCGCGGCAACAACCCCAAGGGCTACCTGCCGAGCCACTACGAGCGCGTGCAGATGCTGCTCTCCGACCGGTTCCTCGGCTACTTCATGGTGCCTTCCCAGGGCAGCTGGAACTACAACTTCATGGGTGAGTAGCACTAGCGAGAGTGAAGCATTGTTGCCAGTACAAAGTGATGCCCGACGACCCGTCCTGGGACGGCGAGAAGACTATAATCATCACGTGCTCATTCACGCCCGGGTCCTGCTCGCTCACGGCGTACAAGCTGACCCCGAGCGGGTACGAGTGGGGCGCGCGCAACACGGACCGCGGCAACAACCCCAAGGGCTACCTGCCGAGCCACTACGAGCGCGTGCAGATGCTGCTCTCCGACCGGTTCCTCGGCTACTTCATGGTGCCTTCCCAGGGCAGCTGGAACTACAACTTCATGGGTGAGTAGCACTAGCGAGAGTGAAGCATTGTTGCCAGTACAAAGTGATGCCCGACGACCCGTCCTGGGACGGCGAGAAGACTATAATCATCACGTGCTCATTCACGCCCGGGTCCTGCTCGCTCACGGCGTACAAGCTGACCCCGAGCGGGTACGAGTGGGGCGCGCGCAACACGGACCGCGGCAACAACCCCAAGGGCTACCTGCCGAGCCACTACGAGCGCGTGCAGATGCTGCTCTCCGACCGGTTCCTCGGCTACTTCATGGTGCCTTCCCAGGGCAGCTGGAACTACAACTTCATGGGTGAGTAGCACTAGCGAGAGTGAAGCATTGTTGCCAGTACAAAGTGATGCCCGACGACCCGTCCTGGGACGGCGAGAAGACTATAATCATCACGTGCTCATTCACGCCCGGGTCCTGCTCGCTCACGGCGTACAAGCTGACCCCGAGCGGGTACGAGTGGGGCGCGCGCAACACGGACCGCGGCAACAACCCCAAGGGCTACCTGCCGAGCCACTACGAGCGCGTGCAGATGCTGCTCTCCGACCGGTTCCTCGGCTACTTCATGGTGCCTTCCCAGGGCAGCTGGAACTACAACTTCATGGGTGAGTAGCACTAGCGAGAGTGAAGCATTGTTGCCAGTACAAAGTGATGCCCGACGACCCGTCCTGGGACGGCGAGAAGACTATAATCATCACGTGCTCATTCACGCCCGGGTCCTGCTCGCTCACGGCGTACAAGCTGACCCCGAGCGGGTACGAGTGGGGCGCGCGCAACACGGACCGCGGCAACAACCCCAAGGGCTACCTGCCGAGCCACTACGAGCGCGTGCAGATGCTGCTCTCCGACCGGTTCCTCGGCTACTTCATGGTGCCTTCCCAGGGCAGCTGGAACTACAACTTCATGGGTGAGTAGCACTAGCGAGAGTGAAGCATTGTTGCCAGTACAAAGTGATGCCCGACGACCCGTCCTGGGACGGCGAGAAGACTATAATCATCACGTGCTCATTCACGCCCGGGTCCTGCTCGCTCACGGCGTACAAGCTGACCCCGAGCGGGTACGAGTGGGGCGCGCGCAACACGGACCGCGGCAACAACCCCAAGGGCTACCTGCCGAGCCACTACGAGCGCGTGCAGATGCTGCTCTCCGACCGGTTCCTCGGCTACTTCATGGTGCCTTCCCAGGGCAGCTGGAACTACAACTTCATGGGTGAGTAGCACTAGCGAGAGTGAAGCATTGTTGCCAGTACAAAGTGATGCCCGACGACCCGTCCTGGGACGGCGAGAAGACTATAATCATCACGTGCTCATTCACGCCCGGGTCCTGCTCGCTCACGGCGTACAAGCTGACCCCGAGCGGGTACGAGTGGGGCGCGCGCAACACGGACCGCGGCAACAACCCCAAGGGCTACCTGCCGAGCCACTACGAGCGCGTGCAGATGCTGCTCTCCGACCGGTTCCTCGGCTACTTCATGGTGCCTTCCCAGGGCAGCTGGAACTACAACTTCATGGGTGAGTAGCACTAGCGAGAGTGAAGCATTGTTGCCAGTACAAAGTGATGCCCGACGACCCGTCCTGGGACGGCGAGAAGACTATAATCATCACGTGCTCATTCACGCCCGGGTCCTGCTCGCTCACGGCGTACAAGCTGACCCCGAGCGGGTACGAGTGGGGCGCGCGCAACACGGACCGCGGCAACAACCCCAAGGGCTACCTGCCGAGCCACTACGAGCGCGTGCAGATGCTGCTCTCCGACCGGTTCCTCGGCTACTTCATGGTGCCTTCCCAGGGCAGCTGGAACTACAACTTCATGGGTGAGTAGCACTAGCGAGAGTGAAGCATTGTTGCCAGTACAAAGTGATGCCCGACGACCCGTCCTGGGACGGCGAGAAGACTATAATCATCACGTGCTCATTCACGCCCGGGTCCTGCTCGCTCACGGCGTACAAGCTGACCCCGAGCGGGTACGAGTGGGGCGCGCGCAACACGGACCGCGGCAACAACCCCAAGGGCTACCTGCCGAGCCACTACGAGCGCGTGCAGATGCTGCTCTCCGACCGGTTCCTCGGCTACTTCATGGTGCCTTCCCAGGGCAGCTGGAACTACAACTTCATGGGTGAGTAGCACTAGCGAGAGTGAAGCATTGTTGCCAGTACAAAGTGATGCCCGACGACCCGTCCTGGGACGGCGAGAAGACTATAATCATCACTGTTTTTCTGTCTCATGGGAGTGGGAGAAAAAAAAACGTTTTTCAGTTTATCTAAGGTCAATTTAAAAGTCGAAGTTTTGAAAGATCGCAGACAAGATAAATACGGAATGTTTAATGAAACATCATTGGCAGCGACCGAGTAAGGCAATGTTTGGGGATATTCATTTAACTTGCACTGTCAAACCTAACTTAAGTTGTATTTAAATCACATCCAAACTGTCGGTTTTATTACTTCATTTCGTGTCTGACGTTAATCGTCAGTTATATGACGGCCATTAAATACCGTTAACTAATTAATGGTTCTATGAATTTCCCCGTTTATGCACGGGGCGTTACGTGGCGAGGAGCACGTATATAGAAACATGGCGAAGTATTGGAACGTTTACGAATACTTGTACATCGTGCCGCGTCACACATCCACCGTCATAAATCCCGTGGCGTCATAAGCACAACATGCGTTGAGACGCGAGAAAATGCTTGACAAATAATCATCTAACTACACTCGCCGACAAAGAATACGGGTCGGTAAAATACCGTTATATTTCCTAAAATAGTGAAAGGTCGTACAGTTTTTTTTTTAATTCATGTCGTGATCTTTATTTATTCTTACTACAAAAATAACAGTAAAAAATGACGTCACCAGATTTAAATCGGACTCGTAACGACCCATGGAAAAAACAACGTTAACGGAGCGAGATATCGCAGAAATCGTCATTTTTGGACATTGATATTTTTATGAGCGGATCCCGGTAGTTGCTAATACAGTTGGGTATTATAAAGAATAGTATATAATGTAAATAAAACTAGTGTTAAATATAAACAAAAAAACCTATTGCGGTTATTTAATTTAGGGTGACCCGAATTTTTTGACCGCGAGTGTATATGTGTCGCGCTCTTTCTCGCTTCTCGCAGATGTTGTGCTACGAGGCGGTTTACGGGCACGTGAAATGATCTTTATGGGTTCATTTCATGAAGAGTGAAACTATTGATTTTATGAGGAGAACATTCTCAAAGCAGAGAGAAAGTACGAAGTAGTTAAAATGACATGTACTACTACACTCGGCGTTCTAAATACAGTTCGTCAAGTCCACTTCATTAATATACAGGATGTATAGTAGATCTGTCAAAAGACTTGTGCACAAATCTTGCGAGGTTTTTTCGGCTACTTTTTGACCCCCCCTCCCCTATCGAATCTCGCGTGATTTGTGCACAAGCCCCTACGGTGGGAAGTGTCAGCACAAAAGTTTTTTTACTTCTTAAATTTCTAATGTATGCATATCCTATTCAAATCTAATTTTTATATTGAAGGGAAATAAATAAAAAGTTATGAGCCGACAAAGTCTGAAGGACAGAAAATAAAAATCATCAAGCTCAACTACGGCACCATTAAAAAAAAAGGTGAAACACCTCAGATCTTCCAATGTCATTAAAAATTCTCTAGTTCATGACTATTCTAACGGTGTACCACATGTCTAGAATCACTTACAACTTTCCGGCAAAAAATGGTTTCTGTCTAAAATGGTGACGTAAATCACTTAGTACTTTTTTGAAACTGCTTAAAAATAAGAATTGAAAAAATAAATGAATTAAGACTAAATGCACTAAATAAATCATATTTGAAGGGTTCACGGAAAGAACATGTCTAGTCACTTTAGTGACATTTTGAGTTATCGCGTTTTTAAAGTTTGGAACGATGTAGTTTAATCATCAAATATATTTATGCACTTGTGTATAAATCAATTGTATGTTAAAATTACTTATCTTTAGATAAATAAATAGAATTTTAGTTAAAAGTGACGGATTGTTATTATTAATACCACAAAACCGAACCAAACCCCTATTGAACACGGAAGAAACATGCGTTTTCACTTAACTACAGGAAATAAACATGCAAAGTCAAAAGCATAATAGTATATTTTATTGAAATCTGATAACTTTGAATATCAATTAGGTATATTTTGATGACATACTTTGTGGTTCTAAATACCATGGAGTCGCTATTGTATTTATTAATAATATTTATTTAAATGTAAGTCATGCGAGGTATGTAATCTATAGGAAGGTAATATCGATTTTAGTATTATAACGAAGTCCAATCAATACATAGTATAAAACAAAGTCGCTTCCCGCTGTCTGTCTGTCTGTCTGTCTGTCTGTCTGTCCCTATGTATGCTTAGATCTTTAAAACTACGCAACGAATTTTGATGCAGTTTTTAATAGATAGAGTGATTAAAGAGGAAGGTTTATATGTATAATACATGCATGTATAAATTGTATTATACATATAAACCCGTGCGAAGCCGGGCCGGGTCACTAGTAATTAATAAAAAGACCCTTTCAAGTGATTTAAGACTTTATTGAAAACAGCGGCCCGGCGCATCGTATGCATAACAAATCAGGGAGAAATCGTTCGAAATCATAATAATGTGCGGTATCATTATTATTACCGCATTGCATTTCTCTAATGTATTGTTTTGTTTTGTGTGACATAACATGTTTTTTTCCATGTACGCACGTTATTTCCGTGTATAGGTTTTTTTTAAGTAAAAAAAAGTATAGTTTATTAGTTGCTCTACATTTTGGCATTAAAATCTCATTTTCAAAAAAAAGTGACTAGACATGTTCTTTCCGTGGACCCTTCATTTATTCGACTAATGACAAATGATGAATTTTAACGGCATTTTAGCTAAAATAGGTTTGTTAAACGTTTATAAATGAGGTCATTAGTGACTATTCGAATAAAACGAACGTATCATGTTATGTTATTTATACATATTACCTCTTATGTAATCAGAAGGTATTTTAGTATGGATTGTTGAAAAACAACTTTAAGGATAAATCTGACGTTAATAGTGATTGCTATTTCCTGTATGCTGTATCCTGTAAAAATAATTAGTAACTCTGATACTATGAAAACATTGTTTTGTTGTGTTATATTTTTGTTTTTCCCTACAATGCATGTGAACGTACTTATTTCTGTAATAAATATATATATCATTTAAAGACGAAGCTTGCTTAGCAATTAAGACAGGACTTCCCGACAACAAAGGAACGAGGACGTTACCTTTTTGTTAATAAGATAGATTTTCAAAAGGTTTTTAGCCTGCTCGCATGGCAGAAAATTTATGTGAATTCTGGACAAAGAAAATTTATTAATCCCATTTATCCACGAATTATGTCGACATAGTTTGATTGGTATTGTTTTTATTGAATTGAGTCGGGGCAAATCGAAATTACGCGAACGTACTATAAAAAGTATTAGGTAACAGTCACCGGCATCAATATATGATGAATCAAAGGCGGCAAAAATATCTGACACGCTCTTACGACTCTAGGAATAGAGTTGTCATCAGATATTTATACGGCCTTTGTCCCATCATATATTTGACCGGTGACTGTACATGAACTATTTAAATATGAAGAAATCTCTGCTGACCAACATATATCTGAAAATGGCATGATTCATTGTTTGTGGCAAGCCTGCATTTATTGCACATTCGACATGTGGTAAAATAAATCACCATATTAATTTCAAACGGGACAATGACGGCTAACCTTTGCCTAGTAAAGTTTACCGGCATGCCGCCACCGCGTGATTTAACCTGAGGTATCCCGCCATACCAGGAAAATAGGCAATTAAATTTGAATCAAATCAAAATACGAACTAGAGTAGACTTTGTTCTTTTTCTAAAATCGAATGATGCAAAACCAATGCAACTCTGTTCTAATTTAAATTGAATATAAATTCCATTGACGGGAGGATGCCGTGAATTCGCGGCATCGGGAGACAACAGGTTTCATATCAATTCGGTATTCGACAAAAGTCAAATCAGCTTCTTTTTATGAAACGTCAAAAACGCTCCGTTAGTATGGAATTTGTAGGGAATTACTATGTTGTGACGTCACAATCAAACAACGTCCTTTTATTGTTAGTTTTTATGAATTTGAAAATCTTAAATAGCAAACATAAATGAAAGCTTGATACTTTCCGAGTATTTTCGTAATGTTTATCTGTTGCTAATGAAAAAACAATTTAAATTCACTGTTGTCAAATACCCAATTCCCGTTGTTTGTCCTCAGGCGTGCGTCACGAGCCGAACATGAAGTACGGCGTGCAGCTCGGCAACCCGCGCGAGTTCTACCACGAGGTGCACCGGCCGGCGCACTTCATGAACTTTGCGGCCATGGAGGACGCGGCCGCGCCCGTGCTGGCCGCCGACCGCGAGGACGCCTTCGCGTAAAGCAGACCGCAGGCTGGTGCGGGCAATGCTGCCGTCGTAACCAAACAGGACGCCTCTGACTATGCGTCCCATTCAAAAAGGACGCCACTGACTATGGACCAGTCAAAAAAGACGCACCTGACCATGAGTCTCAGTCAAAAAGGGCGCATCTGACTATGCGTCTCTGTCAAAAAGGACGCACCGGACTATGACTCTCAGTCAAAAATTACGCACCTGACTATGAGTATCACTCAAAAAGGACGCATCTGACTATGCGTATAGTTTAAAAAGACGCATCTGACTATGAGTCACCTTAAAAAAGGACGCATCTGACTATGAGTCACCTTAAAAAAGGACGCATCTGACTATGAGTCACCTTAAAAAAGGACGCATCTGACTATATTACTCAGACAGATGCGAAATGCGTCCTTTTTGAATGAGACTCGGTCAGGTGCGTCCTTTTTGCTCAGGACGGCAGAATGGTAAACTTGTCATTAGCTGACAAATTTACTATTGACCGCCACCGCAGGCCGCGCCAGTGTGATGCAGGCTTAACCTGGCTTCTAAACAGTACGTCTATAGTCATTCACTGCCAACAATTTTGTACCGCTACGCTATTAGATGTCATGGTTTTTAACAAGAAAATGCCTTCGAACCAGGGGGTCGATTTTTGACTTTCGAGACTCGAGTTTTTGGCTCCCTCTCGAAAACTGTCAAAAAATATGAAGTGCTATTTTTAAATAGCGATATAAAATTGAAAAAACTAGTGGTATTTACCACTCCTATTTAATTCGGTAGAAAGCAAGTGCCTATTTTGACACTACAATCGTATTTACTCGTATTTCATTTTCGAGCGCTCAAGTCAAAATTTGGCCCCCAGGGCGATCGGATCAGATCCGTAGAAATGTCCATTGTGAGTGCACGTGTCTGTATAAACAGACACATGTCCCTACAAATAAACTTAACACATTGATTAACAGTGGACTACAGGCGTAATTCTCTTGTGCCTGGAGTAGTGTCCATTAACGTGTTAAACTTACTTCGGCGTAATTGACGCATGTGCTCCGTAGAACTGGGTGTGAATGGAGCTCGGGTCTTAAATGACCCAAAGTGCATCTTCTCTGGCTGTCCACGTTATCGCTATGAAATCAATGGTCCTGATTGTGTAAAAGGCATATGTATCAACTCGGCGCCCGCCAAATAACGCCTCAACCCGTGCCGATCAGTAGTTTTAATTCTTAAACCCATGTTGCCATGTATTGGAACCTCGCCTCGCTATGGTTCCCATGGTAACTCAGTCACCGCGATCACCACTTGGCTATTTGCTGACGAGGCGACTAAACGATGATCCCCTATTTACGAGCTTAAGAGTCCCCGTGAAGCTCGGTCCTCCATACAAACGTAGTTACGATCTCATTTTAAAACGACTAGCTAGTTTGCTCTGAAATTTTGTACTTAGAATAAGTAAATGTCTTGGTCTTTAATTAGTTTATGTAGATTCAGATACCATAGTAAATAAGTTTCTGTCAAAAAATTCATTTTTGGTACACGCTTTTACTGCTGACTGTACTTTTCTGCATACCATCATTAAGTACTCATTGAGACGATTCTAACGAGCCTAAACTCGATGCGGTTGTGTCGTTTTATTGCGGAATTCCTATGGCTCCAGCATCAGATCAGCTCCAAGTCATCATAATATTGCATTGTCATGCAATTTACATATGCTTGCAAAATTTCAGCTCAATTGGATAACAGGAAGTGACTGAAAAATGGATTGCAAAAAATGGACAACTTACATACTTACATATATACATACTTACATACGAACAGTGCAAGTTAATATCAAGCTTGTAAAAAAAATACAGCAAATTTAAGTTTTCATGCAAAACTTGTTTTTACTCTATTTCTTTTGTTTTATAAACTGGAGCCATATAAACTAATTACAGGCCTAGATACCTCATGTTATTGTATATGCAAAGATTCGTTACACTCCAACACGTAGTTTTAAATTGAGAACGAAACTCCGTTTGTATGGGAAGGTGAAATTCGGCCGAGCTTGCCGGGACTCTAAAAATCGCGCGATCATTGGTAAATTGCTTTACATCTTTACTTTCGGTTGGTGGTGTTACGGTGGCGGGTTGATTATATGCGACATTTATTGATACATTATTGTGCGCAACAACATGTTTTTACGTCATACCTGGCCCTAAAGTAGGAATTACCGCACGCTATGCGTGCGGAAAACCCCACTTCCTGGCCAGATAGAGACGTAAAATTTTGTACTCACCACGGGCGGTAATAAAGAAAGCCTCAGAGCGCGTATTTATCGCCCTTGCCTTCGGCTCGGGCGTCAAATACCTGCGATCTGAGACATTCTTTGTTTAACCGCCCTGGGTAAGTAATGTACTAAAATACCACAACACAAATTTGTATATGGTCACGGACGTTTATGCGATGAGGAAATAATACGTTTAATAATATTGACGACCAAATTTATTAAATAACGTCTTTTCGAAAAATAAGGTCGTTTTCACTGATGTCCAATTTCTATATATATATATATAACTTGGACTATATATACAGCTATGGAAAGCAAATGATTATATATTTCAATAACTTGGAGGGTGTTAAGTTACAAGTCTTTGTTTTTCACAACTGCAGAAGTTTATACAGTAAGTGAAAACACGGGGCTATTAAAACGGTGTTTATTTTCTACCTCATTGCGTTTTGAGAGCATGGCAATCATAGGTACGGATGCTAAAATGGAGATTATCTATCCAAAAAGTGCTTTGAGAAAGAAAATAAACACTGATGACAATACAATTACTTTATATAGTGAATTGGAAAATGGGATATTTTTAACGATTGAAATGTGACGTAGACTTCACCTGTAAGGAATTTTCTAATAAGGATAATAAATTGAATAATTTCATAACTAAAGCCTCTTATTAGTCCGATTGGACTCAAATAACTTCTGAAACTGAAATAGCACAATTCCCCAGGCATATACATTTTACGCCTTAATGCAAAGCAATAAGGTGCAACAACGTTAACATATCTGTGACGCCGCCCGTACACCCGTACTAAAGCGGTTAGAATTGAAACACGACTGGTGGGTTGCCCTCGCAACCCTTTTTTAAACCCCGACGCAAAAAGTGGGTTGACGTGTCTGTCTGTGGCATCGTAGCTCCGAAACCGATTTTAATGCGTTTTTTTTGTCCGAAAGAGGACTTGATCGAGATGGTTCTTAGCTACGTTTCAACAAAATCGGTTCTGCCGGTTTTGAGATATTGAACTTTGACATGTAAATATTGTAAATGTCGGGGGTTTTTCAAGGTTTCTAAGTTGTTATCAGGCAGGGGCGTTATATCAACCACTTACTAATTGTCAAAACTGACTTAATTTTCTATGAGTAAGATCACTTTGATTGTCATTTCTCAACGCAACGGTCGGTCAGAATAGTGTTCATGATAAAAAGTAGGTATAAATGTACGAGGGTGGATCAGCGGCATGTCAAAATAAAGCTCATGGCAAATCCGAGTATTTTTTATATCATTCTCCCTGGCAACCACACAATAATTGGTACCAAATGTGTACTGAATTAGTAATTAATTAATTATTCAAAAAAATACCTCAATAAATCTATAGCTCTCCAGCAATTTGAAAGGCCATGCCTGTGTTTTTGCCGTACAAGGGGTTAAATTAAAAGACGCGAACTCGCATCTGCGGCATTACGAACCATTCATTGAGCACGAATGCGGCTTAGTACCTAGGTATAAAAAGTGATCGTTATTTGAAGAATTATTAGTAATACTTCTAGACAATTAGGATTAGGTAGATACTTCAGATGCCTATATGCAGAACTAAGTATGCCTATTATCATACCGCGATAAGAATGAGATGGAGGTGACAGTTTCGCCATATGCCTAAATACCTACTTCAAAACCAGGCCAGCACAAGAAAGTTGGCCACCTTTGGCACCGTCTGCCAAGTAGGTACTTCCCGCCATTTCAGGACTGATAGACTTAGGTTTACTCTCTCTACGATTAAAGGGCTTAATGATGCCACATGTCTCGTACCTACTGCTGTCACATGACGTAAATATACCCTTACATTTTTTACTGGAAGTGATGGGTTTCTCAAACTTTCGACCAATTTTAAGTGCGAAATCTTCTGATTCTTGCTCAGCACAACTTTCTTCTGGACCTGCTGCCATGCATTTTATCGTAGTGTCATGAGATGTAGGTATATTGGGAGTTGGACACGGACAGGAAAGTGTTTGCCTTCTATTAATTATAATGTACAATATGAGCTATAGGTATTGTTACTAATAAATATCTATGATCCTTCCAGTGACGTGGCGCTTACGATTTAAGGGGAAGTCAACGGTAATTAAAATGATTTGTTACAAATTTGAGTTATCTATCTATCTATATTATTATAACGCGAGCCCGATTTTTGTACATGCCATCAGATCTACAGTTATGGTCCGATTTTGATAAATGATATGTCACTGGATTCGTCTCATGCTGCAGATTTGCAATAAGGTCTTCGTTTTTTCATTTTTTATCGGTAAGTTACTAAAATATAAATTTAAAGAAACTACTGTGCGTTGACCACGTGACTTTGGCTGCGTGACGTCACGTGGCGTAACTTCTGTTTTGACTCGAGATGACAATGTAAAATTATAAACAAGAATTAAACTCAAACCTGTACTAAGTTTTTCAGCATGAAAAATTATAAATGTTGAGTCGGCCACATATGGATACAACACTAAGAAAAGTAAGAAAAATAGAAAGTAAACGGCCTTTTGTAAATATTGTTTATTTACATAAACTGACAGACGTATTGTGTCAAATGTGGTTTTTATTTATTGACAGAGATTTTTTTTTTATTATTTATTTCATGACCATGGATACAGAGTCCTTCAGTCGGAATCATAGATTACATTGCATTTCTAAAGTTATTGACAGAGACGTCAGTATTACTTGCCATGTTCTTTTTTACTTCAGAAAAGTTTATATACAAACTTATTTTCCCATATTCGAGATGTTGGGAGAAGAATGAGGTTTAATTAAATCCATTCATTGTCGTGGACCTCATAGACGGCTTTGTTAACCTTACTTAGTACAATGCCGTATAGGCACCGCATAGGTTCCGCCTAATTTCCAGTATAAAGATGTAGAAAACGAAACTCGATTACAAAATTTTCTTTTCGGATGGCCGGGGACTCCTATTGGTGACTTTGTTGACCTGACTTGAATACCATCTAAATTATTTCAGGTTCAGATAATTATATTTGGATTACAGGTTATATAAATTTTGTAATTAAACGAGCAATACTTGTACATACGTTCTCGGAAAGGGCTCTAACGATTTCGATTAAATTTGGAATACAGGGGTTTACGGGGGCGAGATATCGATCTAGATAAGTCTCATGTCCGGGAAAATTCGTTTTCTCCGTATTTTCTCCATTTTCACCCGAGCAGAGCTCGGTCGCCCAGGGACTAAATTGTAATTTGTCAAAACGATATGACTTAATACTGGAAAACATAAATTAGTAGATATTAAACTATTTAGCGGTACCGTGAAATGGGGTTAATTTGATCAATTTCAGAATTAAAACGCCTGTAGGTGCCTCCCTAAACGTTAATCCAAAAAAATAAGGAAAAAAATGCCAATATCGGTTTTTAGTCCTCTATCGATTGCACCGACAAAAAAAAGATTATTAATGTATCTCTTAGAAAAAAAATATTAAGTCTCTGATCAACTTTATACTCACATCGGGGTTACTTTAAAACCCCCCTTATTTTTAACGGATTATGATAGTGTTCGGTTTGCGAAGAGCGGCTGCTATCGCACTAGGGCTCGTGGGCCGACTGTACCACATGGAATGAGTAGACAACGATATACGTACAAACCTTTATTCATAAAGATCTACGCAAAAAGGTTTTAACAACACATCACAGATATAATCAGCTGTATGAGGCCTCACATTTTATCAGGTAATATTAATTATTTAAAATACATTTATAAAATGCATAAAAATGCATGTTCACACCATTGTAGGATAGCAGAGAAGAACGGGAACGGAAAGGTACCATAGACATGCAACGAACAGTTTTTAAAGATACACACTATCCAACAGATAGTGACAGCAATAAGGAAAAAAACCGGCCAAGTGCGAGTCGGACTCGCGCGCGAAGGGTTCCGTACCAATATCTATAAAAAAACTATTTTATTCTGTGTTTTTATTGTTATAGCGTATTTGTAGCGTGTATTTGTTGTTATAGCGGCAACAGAAATACATCATCTCTGAAAATTTCAGCTGGAACTATCACGGTATCAGTGAGATTCAGCCTGGTGACAGACAGACGGACGGACGGACGGACGGACAGCGGAGTCTTAGTAATAGGGTCCCATTTTACTCTTTGAGTACGGAACCCTAAAAACACTAGAACATAAAAAAAATCCGTTCAGAGGCTTAGGGTTTATAAAAGTTTATGTGCCTTTGGGGTTACTTTGACAAAGAAAAAAAAGGGTATTTATTTTATCTCCACTTATAATAAATCTCTAAATTAAAAAAAGAATCAGCCAGTTTGAAACTAAGCTTTGCGCGGTTCGAATGTTCTCAGCATCCCATGAACGGAAAAATATGAAACATTTTATATAGGTACATTATTATTCTAGCTGCAACTTAGGATAGTTTTTATCCGACTGCGACAGTTAATTAATTTTCCGAAATATACGACTTCATTTAATTTTTCATTTATTTTTATTGAAATCAAACGCTGCTCCAACTGTCAGCTATAAGAACCGTCAAATTTTCGTCAAAATGGCGGAATTGCTTTGCCTTTCACTTATTAATAATTTAAATCCCGTCTACGATAGACCTTTACGAGACAAATGCTAAAATATAAACCATAAAAAAATATTCGATTCTGATATGAGAACTTATATGCGCAAATGTCGTTTTATGTCGTTATTTCAATAAATGAAATCAACAAATTTGAACAATATAATTAACACGAATTTGTTTTTTTTGAATGACAATGGCACGCGCTCGGCGCATTCAGCCAAAGTACCTGCGGCGCTACCACGAAAACCAATACTCAATGTTCATATATTGGCATCCCTGTCACTCGAGTATGGTTAGTGCGATAGAGATAGAGATACCCGAATATTTTCGAATTCCGAAGTTCGTGGTTATAGCTCAGGAATCGAAAATATGGTAAATAATCATAATGTATTTTCTCGAAAAAGAATTTAAAATAAATATAGTCAAATGGAGAAAAAAACAAAGCAAGAGGTTATATAGGTAATGATTAAGTTATAAGAGTCCAAAGTTTTAAGAGGGGGTATGTTCTGTCCCTTTTCCGCAAAACGCACCTTCATATGAAACGATTGTTTTTTACTATGACGCTCGAGTATATTGACGTCACAGTCCCTCATCGTTTTCTCACTCTAACAAGCGACATTAAAACGGATGTAGCTTCATAATTTTTTGAGATATTTGAATGGGAGTTTCATTATCTTCTATCTATTTATACATAATAAATGCCTATGTCCTGACTGACTTATTCACTCAATCACTCACTCACTCACTCATCAACGCACAGCCGAAACTACTAATCTTAGAGAGTTGATTTTTGCACAGTATGTTGCTTTTATAACGTGGGCTAGGGATAAAAAGGGATTTTTGAAAATTCTACCCCTAAGGGGGTAAAATGGGGGTGCAAAGTTTGTATGGGAGAACCTTTTTTTTTTGAGCTATAGACTTAAACTTTGTAGAAAAATTAGTTATTAGAATACAAATGAAAAAATTCCACCCCTACGGGGGTAAAATAGGGGTGCAAGGTTTGTATGGGGGAAACATTTTTTTTTTAAATAGAGACTTAAAACTTTGTAGAAAGATCAGTCATTAGAATACAAATAAAGAACTTTCAGGGTTTTAGAAAATTCTACCCCTAAAGGGGTAAAATAGAGTGCAAAGTTTGTATGGGAAAAACTACTTTTTTTTAAATAGAGACTTAAAACTTTGTAGAGAAATTATTCATTAGAATACAAATAAAGTACCTAGATTCAGTGTTTTAAAAAAATCTACCCCTAAGGGGGTAAAATAGGGGTGCAAATTTTGTATGGGGGAAACAATATTTTTTTAAAATAGAGATTTAAAACTTTGTAGAAAGATTAGTCATCAGAATACAAATTAAGTACTTTCAGCGTTTTAGAAAATTCTACCCCTAAAAATAGGGGGCTAAAATAGGGGTGCAAAGTTTGTATGTGGGAAACTATTTTTTTTAGCTAGAGTCCTAAAACTTTGTAGAAAGATTATTTAAATACAAAGAAAGTACTTTCAGCGTTTTGGAAAAATTCACCCCTAAGGGGGTAAAATAGGGTGCAAAGTTTGTATGGGAAAAACATATTTTTTTTTAATAGAGACTTAAAATTTTGACGAAAAATTACTTATTAGAACATGAAAAATACTACATTCGGCGTTTTACAAAAATCATTCCCTAAGGGGGTTAAAAAAGGGTGCAAGGTTTGTATGGGGAACACTTTTTCTGAGCTAGACACTTAAAACTTTGTAGAAAGATTACTTATAAAAATACAAAAAAAAAAGACTTTCAGCGTTTTGAAAAAATCTATCCCTAAGGGGGATAAAAAGGGGTGCAAAGTTTTTATCAGGGAAAGTTTATGTTTTTGAGTTAGAGACTTGAAACTTTGTAGAAAGATTACTTATTAAAATACAAAAAAAGAACACAAATCGTTTTAGAAAATTCCACCCCTAATAGGGTTAAAAAGGAGAGCAAGCTTTGCATGGGCAACACTTTTTTTTGAGTTAGACTTAAAACTTTGCAAAAAGATTACTTATTAGAATACTAAAAAAGAACTTTCAGCGTTTTAGAAAACTCCATCCCTAAGGGGATCCTTAAGATCCTTAAGAAGGGTAGCCAGTGTTGTGTGGGAAAAACTTTTTTTTTTACTAGACTTAAAACTATTCAAAATGTTACTTATTAAAATTAATAATAAAGTACTTTCAGAGTTTTAGAAAATTCCACCCCTAAGGGGGTTAAGAAAGCTTTGTATGGGCAACACTTTTTTTGAGCAAGAGACTTAAAAGTTTACGAAAAAAGTTCTTTCAGCGATTAGAAAAATTCAACCTCTAAGGGGGTTTAAAAGGGGGTTCAAATTTTAAATGGCGAGCAATAAAATTTTAAAGTGTGAGTAAGAGATTTTTAACTTCGGTCTTATTCTGTACGTTAAAAGACTACAAAACTGATTTCAGAGTTTTTCCAAATTCATCCCCTAAGAGTGTTAAAATTGGTTCAAAGTTTGAGTATTTCAAGGCATTTTTAAAGTAGGTATGAGATTTTTAACTTTGGTTTTAGACTGTTTGTTCACAAACTAGAAAATGAACATCAACTTTTTTTTAAATTATCCCCTAAAAGAGGGTTCAAATTTTGTATTGAGAGAATCATAAGTTCTACGCGGACGAAGTCGCGGGCAACAGCTAGTATTAAATAAGGCTATCATTCACATAAGGATAACATTGCACGTAGAACCGATGGCCGTTGGGGCGGAAAGGTTCTCGAGTGGCGACCAAGTACCGGAAGGCGCAGCATGGGTAGGCCCCCCACAAGGTGGACTGATGACCTGGTAAAGGTCGTGGGACGTGGCACTCTCTGGGGAAGGCCTATGTCCAGCAATGCACGTTTTTCGGCTGATATGATGATGATGATGATGATGAGGGTATCAGTGATCAAAGTAAACCCTCAGAAGTGATCAACGAAACCCCATGCTACAATTATCTAATAAAGCAAATGGCCGTCAAGGTTGTGATTTGCAACAGTATTTGATGTTATAGCCAGATACATGCCTGATTTAGCGAACTCGATAAAATTAATGTATTTACTATACTGAAAGTTTTACCTTAGAAGTTATACAAGCTATTCAAAGTCCGTAAAATGAGTACGCACGTATTTTAATTTTTTTTTCATCGATCGGCGTGCTTGATCCCACGACTGGTAAAGACACACTGAAAGTGACGTTCAATGCTTCCAATCGTAAAAAAAAAACCAAACGATGCGTTCAGAAATCGTATAAATTAGAGTTTAAAAATGAAGAGAAGTTTTGATCTATGTAAACCCAGGAATTAAAGTAACCCCAATTCACGGTACCTACCTATAAATAGCATGTGCCGATACTAATAATAAACAGGTGTAATGTCTGTAAAATGTAAGTTTGTATGTTGGGGGTAATCTCAGAAACTATTCCCATCCTATTCTAAAAGCCCTTTGTTCAGTAGGTAGGTTATATATTATGTATGTATGTATGTAAGCACTTTATTGTACACAAAACAGGTTAAAACATAAACATGATACTTATGTAAGATTAAAGTAGGTACAAAGGCGAACTTATCCCTATAAGGGATCTCGGGGGGAATATAAGGGATATGTAGAATGGCCCTACAGGATTAAGTATGTGCTATATTTTATATCTTGGCTCCGCCTAGATTCTTTGTATACGCGGCGGAGCCGCGCGGGTAGCTAGTATATAGTTAATAGCTTTTGCCCGCGAATTCGTCCGCGTGGAACACTTTTATATCGCGTTGCCATACAAACTTCCGCTCCCCATTTCATTTCCGGGATAAAAAGTATCCTATGTCCTTCACCGGTATTAAAACTATTTCCGTACCAAATTTAATCTCAATCGGTTAAGCGTGAAAAGGTAACAGACAGACAGACAGACAGACATACTTTCGCATTTATAATATTAGTATGGATAGTATAGAGCAGACATCATGTGATTATAGCATAGGTTTGCGCATGGTAAACTACTCTCATGGGATACCTTTGCATATTTGGGGGCTGCCTGAATTCCAAGGCCTGATAAAAGTCAAGAAAAATGTTCTAGGTGGTGTGTAGTATGTCTATAGAAAAAAAAACTGTCGCGAGGTGGCCGATCGAAACAGCATTTCATTATATAAACAGCGTACCTACACATTTTCAGCCAACCGCTGTTTCAATCGGCTGCTTCGCGACATTTTTTTTTACTTCCACGACGGTAGTTACCTACCTACCTACATCACAGATTATATAATAGTTCTAACCTCAGAGCATAGAATACTAAAGAGAGGACAAGCCGCCGGCGGCCGTGTCGCAGCTGTTAGCTCAATGGGCATACTCTGCCATACTGTGCACGCGTGCTGCGAGCAGAGAATATAACGTTTTTTCCCAAAATGCCTGATATGATGCGCGTTTATTG
The DNA here is from genome assembly GCA_963854355.1 of Epinotia brunnichana. Classification (NCBI taxonomy): domain Eukaryota; kingdom Metazoa; phylum Arthropoda; class Insecta; order Lepidoptera; family Tortricidae; genus Epinotia; species Epinotia brunnichana. The sequence continues at coordinate 24,192,596 of OY977946.1, read as the reverse complement.
TCAAATAAGCGTGTAGGTATACAAGTGTGTGTGTTTTAGATGTGTGCGTGCTTTGTCTTGTCAATTACTTGGGCGTTGTGTGAGTTAATGAACTTGCGACAGGCGTACTCTATACAAATCGGCCGGCATGTCCGATCTCCTTATATTCATACATCTGTGGTTCTAACCTACACTACATATATTAAATGACAGCTCTTCATACTTTGTTTATCAGACGTCACACAAACCCCACTAGGTAACTATACCTACATTGCAAGTTTGCATTTTGGAACTTTGTGCAGTTAATTTATAGGTATCATTATACATGCAAACAATTGCTATTGGAGCAAATTATGTATTATATCAGTTTTAATAAATGCCCACGTGCCGGTAACACACTGTATATTAGTGTAGGTATAAATATAATTCATTCATTCATATAAAGTGGCAAAATTATCTGACACGTCATAACGGCACGGCACTATTATTTATTCTGTGATAACGGCTACCTCGTGTCGGATAAAAATGCTGTGACTGTACTCAATCCATAGGTACCTTTGAGTATTAAGCCCACTGGAGATGTCATACACAGGCGACCCCCTCCGGCAAAGTACATTGGTCAACTCGTCAACCACGTTATATAAAACTACTTAAAGTCGCTTCATCGCCATTTTGTATTGATCCGTGTCGCGTGGCGTTTGATGACGTTTCTCTCGAAAAATGGTGAATTGTGCAGTATTATCATGTAAAAGGCGACAGCTCAAATTCGCAACAAGTTCGCGTTTCCTATCATGGGTAAGTATTTTTACTAACTATTAAATGTGTATAGAAGTACAATCTCCATTTAAAGAAAATACCGTTTGCGATACGTAAACGACAGAAAATGTAAACATGGTGTCGTGGTACGGGGTCGAATCTGTCTTTAGGGATGCGATAAAAGTAAGAAAAGCGTTCATTCATTCAATCTCTGTGTCAGTTTGTTTAATAGTCAGTTTTTTTATTAGACATTGAATTAAAGAGTAGGTATATATGTATGTTACATTTGAATCTTGTAAGGTGAATTAGAAAATTACTGTTCTCTGGACATACGTTGTTGAAATTTAGTCTTAAAAAGAAAAGAATTGTTGGCAAAAAAATATCTAGATAAAGGAATACATTTAGTGCGGGACCTTGAATGTATGTGTTATTCATATACTATTATTTATATACTTTATGTTATACTATTATTTATATACTTTATGTTAAATGACATATAATTATACATACTTACTTTATCTTATAATTATATGTCCTTTTAGATTTCCAAAAGATCCCTATATAAAGGAGAAATGGAGAAAATTTTGTAAGAACGAAAATTATTCTTGGAAACCTACACGTACAAGTGTTATCTGTTCGGAGCACTTTACTCCGGAAAGCTACAAAAATGATACTAACAGAAAGACATTGATTGAAGGTGCAATACCTTCATTGCGACTATGTCCTTGTTTGGTGAATTCCTTTTTTTCTTTGTTTTTCCTAAATCTGTGACTAGTAGGTATACATATAATTTTTAAACCCGGCTTTTTTTCCATAAAATCAAATGAATGATAACAAATTAAATATTGCCCCATTTTTGCACTTATTTTCGAATATATCCCAATTTCTAAAGCCTGACCGCCACAAATATAAATGAGGATGCGCCATATTGCGGAATTTCACTGGAACTAATTTCTTACACAGGCAATGATTTTATGATTATTTGTTGTTATTTGTGATTGGTTGGTGAATAATGTCAACGTCATTCGTGGTGGTCGTTCACATTTCTTTAAAGACAAATATTAACAAAACGCTAAAAATAATTCACAGTCGTGAGTGGAATATTGTCAATAATGTGTAGGTACACGTGTTTACTACGTGTTTACTGTAAACGAAAAACTTATTACAAAAAAAGACCATTCCACTAAATGGTTTTTAAATAATGACATACATATACATACAAATAAACATTTTTTGGGTAGTATCTTCAATGTACAGAATTTTCACTTTTACAATTTTATAATAAATAGTATAAGATAATTCAGTTCATTCATCAAACTGATTTGACTCATTCTTCAGATATGTCCGTTGTGTCCCATCACTAACTTGTTCGTATGTATGCTGCACGGTTACGTGAAAACTCTGTCTGTGTGCGTGTAATTTTTGATGTGTTAATTTTTTTTGTAGTGTGCGTTTATCTCTACAGCTAAATTTGTGTCTGTTGATTTATTCATATTTTGGTGGTGTGCTGTACGTGTTTACCTCACCCCCCGCTAAAAGTGGTGAAAAAATTTGTTCGAAGAGTTGACGTTATGACATCTCCAGTGGGCTTAATACTCAAAGATAGGTACCTATTACATCGGATGTCAAATAAGGTCGCATATAGTTTTATATGTCTGAGAGATACAGGAAGTTTCAATTCAAAAATATTAGTTACTAAATAGTGATGCCTGAACTGTAAGGTTATGTAGGTGCTCCTAACCTACCTACCTACTGTAATATAATATCATCCATATTACCTTAGGAAGGTACCTACCTACTTTGTCGGTTAGGTACCTTTTCAAGCTTAAAATATGACTTTTTTTCTATAGTGCTTTCTTGTCTAGTTGCCAATTCTGGTTTAGGTTCTGTCTAGAGAGATGTTAATGGCGGTAACATATTACGTTAAGAACTTACCTATTTTCCTAATCCTCACTATATATACCTATTAAAAACGAGCAATTTGTATATATCTGGCTAACGATCTTTTTTATCATAAGAAATTTCAATTTCACTAATATGAGAACATTTAAGACTACTACAATTTACGGTTAAAATCACGTTCTCGAAAACGGCTCTAACAATTTCAATGGAATTTGGAATATAGGGATTTACGAGGGCGAACAATCGATCTAGCTGGGTCTGATGTCTGGGAAAATTAGTTTTCTCCGTATTTTCTCTATTACCCTGAGAAATTTACGGTTTTTTTGGAAATAATTCAATATCAGGCTAATTATATGTGTACGGCTTTTATATGTTATTTTAAACAACTTTTACTATTGAAATGAATAATTCTATGGACCGGAAGATAGGAAAAAAAAAATTACCCGCAAGCAAAAATGCTATCAGTATTTTTATCATGAAAACATGTTTGAGTACACAAATTTGGAGACTTACTACCTGAATCCAAAAGTATATGGCATCAGGAAATAACGGCATTTTAAATACAATATTTACGACCTTGAGATAATATTGAATTTTATCTGGCCTATAGAAAGGTTTATTCATTAACAAAAATAAGTGGATTATGCGCGTATCCCAAAGAACGTATATAGACGTAGTCAATTATAACGTAAAGAAAGTTTCTACCATTTTCGCCTGATTTTTACGGAATTTATGAAGATTACTTTTCATTATTTTTTACCGTATCGGTATTAAATTTAGGTGGATTATTAATGAATATTTAGTCAAATTACCCAACCTATTTTTTGGTGTAAAAATATGGCTGATATCGATATAATTATTGTTGTGTTTTCATAGAGCGAAACCGTAAAGTTCTCAGGGTAGGTATATTTCCACCCGAGCAGAGCTGAGGAAAATTCTGTGAGATTCTATATAAAATGTAAGTTTGTTTGTAATGGGTAATATCTGGAACCGCTTGCTTATAGGATATATTTTATCCCGCTGGGTGGCCTGAGTTTTTTGCAATACGAGGGCAAAGCCGCGCGGGCATCTAGTAGGTATCCTATACTTCGTTGGAGGTAAGACGTAATTACAATTTGTTGGTGACTGCGTGTCGGATCATACGCGGTGAGTCAGATTGTCCGGAGCTAGTGAGTCGCCTCGTGCGACTCTATACTCCGGATATCCCAAAGATAACCCTTAGGCCACGGCGACGCGATTTGTTGGCGGTGCCTGTCGCGCGCACTGTGTCACGCAGGAACTCGCCGCTGATCCGTGCTCTCTCACATCTCAATGCGCTCTTGGCATCAGCACCGGAGTGTGACTTACTTGCGTGGCGATGGATGTATGTGTGCGGTGAATGTCTGAGCTTCTGTGAGGAGATGGATGACAGGCAATCAACTGTACCAATGTAATTATTTATATGTGTTTTGTTTGTTTTGTTGTATAGTTTAGTATCGTTTTCATGACGCATTGGTTTTAGGACTGTAATGTTGTGTTAACATGTTTTTAATAATAAATAATAAATAAATAAATAAATAAATACTATGAAACGAGCAATATTTGTATATATATTTGCAATTACGTTCTCGGAAACGGCTCTAACGATTTCGATGAAATTTGGAATATATTTCTCCGTATTTTCTTCATTTTCATCCGAGCGGTGCTCGGTCGCCCAGGGACTAAGTATAAATTCGCCTTAAATATGGGTTAGTCATAAAATTTACCTCCTTTGTGAAGCGAACGACGCGAATACATGAAGTACAGTGCAGTGTTGACCGCGCGACTAATAGGCCTTTTTCAGCATGTCTGCGAGACATCTGATCCTCTGGTCTTTGGCCCTCAGCCTATATTGTGCACAAGACGTTTCCACTTACAGTCTAGGAGGCGCCTGCAACTCTAGCGACTGCATCATTAAATGCTGCCCTAAAAATCAAATCTACGTCCGTGAAGTTGATGATGATGATGATCAAGTGCGCTGTGTTGACAACTCCGAGTTGATAAAATTCAATGTTACGAACCCACATATTTATTCTGATATCGACGTCTATAGCAAGGATATTAAACGTAAAGTACATAAAACGAATAAAAAAATAAGTTCGTTTAAATTTGAATATGTCACCAATTTCACCCATAGTGCCGAGGCACTGGGAAATGTGGAATCGTATACAGCGTATCTTTTGGAGGTAAGCTTTGTTAATTAATTAAGGTTTCGTTTCGTAAATGGATATTTTTTTGTCAACATTACATTGTTTACATAAGCATGTACGGTCAGCTTTAAATGTACCGTCACTTCTAGCGCAAGATATTTTTAAGCGCAGAGCAGTGATAGATAATATATTTTGTGGCTAACTGTATTGAGTCGGTGTACCATACCATAATATATTTACTTTTAGTGATTTTCAAATTGCTTGGGCTTTTTTTTCCAGCAAGATTAGAATGATAGGTGTTACTTTCAAGGGACAAATATTGCTTGTAAAAATTAAATCACTTCCAATATGCGGATTTTATAATACAGACTTCATCTCAAATCAGTTAATAAAAGGTCTAGCTACCGTGAATACGTACACGTAATATAATTTAGTAATATACGTGAGTTTGGCATCTGTTATTCTAATCAAGCTAGAAAAAATATCATATATAAGTACTTACCTACTGTGGTGACGTACCTACGTAGGTATGTCACGGTACCCAAGCAATTTAAACAGCACTATAGTACCTGTCACCCATAAGTAAGTATATACCTAAAGTAATTGCAGTATTGTATGTCGTATGTATAAAATACATCGAAGATACCTACCGAAATTGTTTTTTGTTCGAATCCCGATGAAGGCATTTATTTGTGTGATGAGCACGAATATTTGTTCCTGAGTCATGGAAGTTTTCTATGTATTTAAGTATTTATTTATCTATATAAGTATGTTTATCTTCGTCTAGTACCCATAGTACAAGCTTTGCTTAGTTTGGGACTAGGTCGATTTGTGTAAGATTGTCTGCAAATATTTATTTATTTTATTAATTCATTTGTTCTTATTTTATTTGTAAGTCAATTAACTAGCGAATAACTTCCGTTTCGACATATAAGTAGGTACCTACGATGCGTTACCGGCAAGTGGGTTTTTTTTAATTAAGGTAAATTAGCGTAGTTCTTTAACTTAACCGATCTTAATTCCATTAATTAACAAAAATCCGACTTTACTTAGTTGTAGGTACTTAATATTCAGAAGACAAAAATTCCCTAAGAGCGCATCCACACAGTCCAGTGAGCGTAGCATGGTTGCCATTTTAACAGTCGCTGTGGATAATACACCCGTCACTCTCGCACTGGCATGTGATAATGATAAGTGTTAAAATGGCAATTGGCAACCATGCTACGCCCGCTGCAAGCTATAAGACAGAGCGAGAAATGGAGATGAATGATCATGATGGTATTCTCGCTCTGACAGCTTGCAGGACCGTGTGGGCATTGAATTTGAGTATATGTTTCTCATGAAGTGAACGAAACAGTGATTTTGTCCCTGCCAGGGCCTGCACCGGCCAAAAAAATTGTTCTGTGCGTTGTTTCGTTTTTCCTGTAGACCTAGCCAAAGTTTTAAGGGTTTTAAGGCCTAATTTTGGTAACTCGATCCATACCAGTGTGTGTAAAGTGCTTCTGCGGTTTACGACTTGTATGGTCGGAACATAATATATATCCTACCTAGATTAAATAAACACGACAAACACTCCGCGTGGCTCCTATTTCTGGTCTGTTTGCCCTTCGGGCACCTGAAGATACCTAACGAACCTAACCTACCTTTGCCCATTGCGTTGCAAAGGTAGGTTAGGTTCGTTAGGTATCTTTCGTTACCTACTAGTAAACATTTATTTTGCCGTATTAACGATAGATGTTTGCAGCACTGCACTGAAAAAAATAAATTTTAGCAAAGGACCTTTTTAGCTCGGTTAAGAAAAAAATGGTTACATATAACCATGATTCATTTAAAACGCGCAATAAAGGTTTGCTAATGGTAAACGAGCAAATACTGCTAAACTTCCTCGGTTATTATAACACAATACTTATTTATTTCCAAATGATTGTCTCGGTAAATCCAATCCATACCCGATTCGGTTAAAAATGGACAAGTTTACATTGTTATATGCTGACCACAGCCTTGTTTAATTATAGACCTTGAAATACGTGGTTAACATTTGATAAGTTGTTTTGTTGCAAGTAACCGTGTGAATGGTTAAGAAACAGACAAGTGGCTTAAGTAAATATAAGCCTTTCTTTATCGGTTAAAAATAGACAAGTTGACACTGTTATTTGCTGTCAACTGCGTTATTTCATTTCAGACCTTGCATACTAGGTTAAAATTAGATAAATTGTTTTGTTGCAAATAACTGCGTAAATGACTAAGAAACAAACAAGTGGCTTAAGTAAATATAATCCTTTCTTTATCGGTTAATAGTAGACAAGTTTACACTGTTATTTGCTGTCTAATGCGTTATTTAATTCTAAGTCTTACAACACTAGGTTAAAATCTGCTAAGTAGTTTTCCTGCAAATAACCGCGTGCAATATTAAAAAACAAACAAGTTGCTTATTTTTAGTTAAACAAGCACAGCTCGGCAGTTAGCCACCGAGTGAGCTATCACATTTTTACAACAGTTACTTATTTACAATTAAATCAGAAATTGACTAATTTGCCTTCGCAGCCGTTTTGAAGCAAAGTGAGGCGGCCATTATGTAACGGGACTTGTAGCCGTGCGGGTGACTTATCTTGTTGCTCTTGTAAATTTTATTGTACGTATAATATTGTAAGCAGACACTGTCAAGGTCCGACCCTGGAACCCCTCCCGTGCCGCTGGAAGTATAAACAAACCACGGGAACCTTGTTACGGTGTAATTTCGGCATCGACACATTAACTTTCAGACTCACAGCGCCATCTATTGCAGAACGGCGCAAGCGACGATTCCGACATCTGTTGACCAACGGAGGAACTGCGCCAGAGCGTTTATCATCTCGTTCAAGGCAACGATATAAGTCTTTTTTTGTGTGTTGTCAAAGCGCTAGGAATAATCCTTAACTTTTAACAAGCTATTAGAAAATATGATCATATTTGATTTTTGATAAATAATTTGTCGTCATGCATCCAAGGCATAACTACAGGTCTATACCTCTATGGTATTTGAACAGAATATGGGGATTGTCTATGGTAGCTTCTTTTTTTTTTCGGCTGTCAAAAGCAATGAGAAGCTTCTTCGAAAATGCGTTGAGCGAAAAGGTCGCAATTTTTGAGAAGTGCTCGCTTCGGCCGGGAGGCCATTTGTTTAACTTAAATGTAGCAGCATACATCCAGTGACACAGAGATGCTTTGACGCTTTGGAAATGTCGATGTAACACACTACTTCTTAAAGAAGATATCTGGGAGGCGGAAAATCACCAACGCTTAGCTTTGAACTCTTGCCAGCGACAACGTGCTGGCTGCCTTGCGGGGGCTCCAGTTGCGGACAGGCAATTGAGCGGGCGCAGGAATTCGCGTGCGGTGATACGCCCCTTTTGTACTTCACATGCGGATGCCGACACGAGCAGTTTCTCATCTGGGAGCCTGGGTAGACGCAGTGGACCGCAGCGGGACGTGACGCACGTGTAGCGGGTTTCTAGAGGTGACCTCCCTCCATTTTTTTGGTGTCATTCATGGAATCTGCCATGAGATATTAATGTTGTAATTTAATAATGCAAACGAGCCTCACACAGACCTAAGCGTAATAATAAAGCCTACTTATATATAAAGATTTAACTTTAGAGTCAAACTTCGTCCTCGGTCAGGGACCTATATTTTAATCTCATCTGAGAGAGCCACGCCGCTATCCCTACAGTAGAGTTAAGGTTTAGTAAATATTTAAAACGATTGTGAGAACTGTAATAAACTTGCTTTCTGTAATTGAATCTTTGTTCATATTTCTATGTGGCTAGCTACTAAATAGGTCTCCTGCATACAACTCTTTTGCATTTTAGAGTATAAATTGAAATGCATGGCGCCCTCTTTAGAAAGCACTAATTGCTCCTATGACCGTGAACCCAAAGCATACCCACCTCTGTGAGAAATCTATCTGACTGACTAGCGCGGTGCATAAAATCAAGTGTGGACGACTCTTCGAGTTCGTCAGGTTGCTGTTACACACATAGGTAAGTGATAGCCGTCTACGCATACCATCAAACACGGTTTATCTCGTTACATTTTGTCGGCCCAACGTGATGCTTTGGGGTTGAGGTTTCAACGGTTATCGGTGCATGGTGTTTTTTTTTGATAGTAGGAATTACCTGTATTAGATGCGGTCTGAGTAGGGTTGTGTGAGGCTTATATTTTGTTGAGTTACATAGTCTTTATCAAATATCTATATCTACTGTTCATGTGTCAAAACATTTTACTATTTGTGTCAACGGGTGTAATTTTTTTTTCTCATCACTCTGTAGAGTGAAATATAAATTTTGGTGTTCCAACTGGACACAATATAAGGTACTGTTTGTAACTATTATAAATTAACTGTCAAACTTGACATTTCAATTCTCCTGAACTAAACTTGGAATATTTTTTTACTGCTTTGTGTGAAAGCAAAACTATGCACTGCAATATACAGTTACTGGCACATAGAATACTTATATATAAATGGTTTTACCATGTTTATTTGTATTCTATGGAATGGTAAATTCATGTAACACTTCTCAAAATACTTAAGGCAATAAGCCAATCATTAAAATGCTTGATAATAAGTACTACTTATTTGTTAAATTAATTAATTAAGGCCATAACTTTATTACATATATATGTATATGTCATTATTTATTCTTGGAGTGGAAAGTAGTATATCTCACTCATAACTTTAAGTAGGTATGAAGGTTCAAGTAAGAATTTTACTTTTATGTTAATAATAGCTTGCTACTTCTACTCTGCTCTTTTAAAACTGAAATAGCCACAATGCAAGATGGTGGTTTTATTTTGTATGTTACTATACAATATTACTGGGTCAATATATTTATAGGATTTAAGCTTAATTAATGGTAAAAGAAATACTCTTCTTTTTATCACTGTAATACTCAAAGGAGTATTCTCTTTCTTTGTTCAGAAAAGCTGAATGTTATCTTGTGTAACTTATTATTATAATTACTCAGGGTTAGATAACATGACCAAAGACGAACTGTTTTATTTGTATTGCAAGCGAAAGGCTTAGAGGTAGATCCTATTAGCACTGTGGATGAGCTCAAACAACAATTTAAATCTGCTAACTGCGCTTTATACCATAAAAGCGAATTCTTTTATCTCAGGCTTGTCCATTGATGACGAATTTCAGGTCTGCGAAGGAGATGTTTGTCGAAGCTGGCTCATGTCATCTTAAGGTCAACAACTGTTACTGCGGGTTGATCGCTTCTCAGCTTCGTGTTGCAGCGGTCGTTGGGTATGACTGGCTACCTTTTCAAGGTGTTCACTAGTGTTTGAGGTTAGACATTTTATCTTTCATATAATTGTCGTAGGATTCTCTTGTTTGGGGTAACTGGCATTTAATCCGTATTTTCTTAAATATTGGGTGGGAGTCTATTTCTCCTCTGAGAGTAGTATTCTACAGTACCACATGAAGGGCATTCTATGTTATAGTTGTACAGATGGATGTTGTCTCGTTGAAGCTAGCGACATCTTTTGGATAGTACTAGATGTGAATCATTCTGTTGACGTTATGGTGGTTTCTTTTCTTTGGGGTCGCTTTAATGGAATTTAGTTCCATGGTATGTATGTTCGCATACATATAGACACAAAATAGGAAAGAGTTGGAAAACTTTTATGGAAACCTAATAACTATAAGTATCTGAACTGTATGCTATCACAATTCATTTAATCGGATTTGACTTTACAATTTCACTCAGAAGTCACAACCAGACTGACACAGTCAGACAGAATACTATTCGAATAAATCATTAGAGTTACTATGAGGTTAATGATAATGACCTTGACCTATTTGTTAGGTAGACTCATGTTTTATTTTCAAGCTTATTTTGGATAACCACTGATTGGTGAAGAATTCATGTAGGTATATTAGGTAATAAACGAACCGTAAGTAGCCATTACGTCTGTCAATGTGAAACCAGACATGGATTTTTTTTTACAGTTTGAGTAACCCTTATTCGTTGAGTCAGATATAGGAACGTAGTATTTCCTAGGTAAATGCCTGTAGGTAATTATTATGCACTCAAATCGAAATTCCCGGAATGTACAGTTGACCTCGATATTAGGATACACCTTCGAGTTGGCCATCGATTGTGTTAGGTAACAATATAGGATAAATATCAAACACACTAGTGCATGCTTTAAGTGTGGTTTGTTAGGTAAATAAATAGGTAAGTAACGTAGCGTAGAACTAGCGCATCGTATAGATAGCTAGGTTTGTAGTTAAGTTCATAGAAGTGGGGACGCCCGCATAGCATAGCATAGCATAGCATAGCATAGCATAGGCATACGCATACGCATACGTATGGCATAAGTCGCATGATAGGAACGCGCGTGTTAGTTTAGGTAAATAACTGTCGACGTTAGGCTTAAGCTACTTGGAACTTCTGTATCCACTTGATATTATTCTACTGCTGAACGAAATAATTCGGTACTTCTCTAAAAGGACAATAAGTCTTCTTATCTCTGCTTCTGTCATATGGACATATCTAGTATAACTTTTAAGATCTACTACTTAAAGATTTCTGTGTGAAAAAAGGGGTTGTTATTTTTTAGTCTGTTACGATTTCTACTTGGTGCATTAAAGTGAGTAGGTATATATCACGGGTATATGTCTTATCAACATATGCAAGCGCTGGTTTTAATCATAGACAGTACTTCCTAAAACTTTACGTTAGTGTTGCTTTGTTATGGTAATTGAAATATTTCAGAACGTTATGGGCAGCAAGCTGGAAGCTTCACGAGCAGTCAGCGGCATTTTATCGTTTTGAACTTTTCAAACTTTTGAAAGCTAGTTTTAGCTTCTAACGAGACGCTATGACACCTGTCATATCGCCACGTACATCTTTGGATTTATTTTGCTCCTGAAGGAGGAACTCTTGTGTAGGTCAGGGGTCGATGACCTTTCGTATGCGGCATGGTCGTACTATAGGCTGAGCTGCGTATGATGTATAGTGAAGGCAGTGCGCTTTCTTAGTGGGATGGTTGGACAAGGAGTTATGTATATCCTCTCTCTCTACAGGTTTATATTGACATAGAATTTTGAAAAAAAAAAAAAAAAAAAAAAAAAAAAAAAAATTTTTTTTTGAAAAAAAAAAAAAAATTTTTTTTATCTAACTGAAGCGGTAATGTTACGGTGTAATTTCGGCATCGACACATTAACTTTCAGACTCACAGCGCCATCTATTGCAGAACGGCGCAAGCGACGATTCCGACATCTGTTGACCAACGGAGGAACTGCGCCAGAGCGTTTATCATCTCGTTCAAGGCAACGATATAAGTCTTTTTTTGTGTGTTGTCAAAGCGCTAGGAATAATCCTTAACTTTTAACAAGCTATTAGAAAATATGATCATATTTGATTTTTGATAAATAATTTGTCGTCATGCATCCAAGGCATAACTACAGGTCTATACCTCTATGGTATTTGAACAGAATATGGGGATTGTCTATGGTAGCTTCTTTTTTTTTTCGGCTGTCAAAAGCAATGAGAAGCTTCTTCGAAAATGCGTTGAGCGAAAAGGTCGCAATTTTTGAGAAGTGCTCGCTTCGGCCGGGAGGCCATTTGTTTAACTTAAATGTAGCAGCATACATCCAGTGACACAGAGATGCTTTGACGCTTTGGAAATGTCGATGTAACACACTACTTCTTAAAGAAGATATCTGGGAGGCGGAAAATCACCAACGCTTAGCTTTGAACTCTTGCCAGCGACAACGTGCTGGCTGCCTTGCGGGGGCTCCAGTTGCGGACAGGCAATTGAGCGGGCGCAGGAATTCGCGTGCGGTGATACGCCCCTTTTGTACTTCACATGCGGATGCCGACACGAGCAGTTTCTCATCTGGGAGCCTGGGTAGACGCAGTGGACCGCAGCGGGACGTGACGCACGTGTAGCGGGTTTCTAGAGGTGACCTCCCTCCATTTTTTTGGTGTCATTCATGGAATCTGCCATGAGATATTAATGTTGTAATTTAATAATGCAAACGAGCCTCACACAGACCTAAGCGTAATAATAAAGCCTACTTATATATAAAGATTTAACTTTAGAGTCAAACTTCGTCCTCGGTCAGGGACCTATATTTTAATCTCATCTGAGAGAGCCACGCCGCTATCCCTACAGTAGAGTTAAGGTTTAGTAAATATTTAAAACGATTGTGAGAACTGTAATAAACTTGCTTTCTGTAATTGAATCTTTGTTCATATTTCTATGTGGCTAGCTACTAAATAGGTCTCCTGCATACAACTCTTTTGCATTTTAGAGTATAAATTGAAATGCATGGCGCCCTCTTTAGAAAGCACTAATTGCTCCTATGACCGTGAACCCAAAGCATACCCACCTCTGTGAGAAATCTATCTGACTGACTAGCGCGGTGCATAAAATCAAGTGTGGACGACTCTTCGAGTTCGTCAGGTTGCTGTTACACACATAGGTAAGTGATAGCCGTCTACGCATACCATCAAACACGGTTTATCTCGTTACAACCTCTCCGAAGGCACTCTTGCTTGGGCCGCGTTATGAGCGTTGTGTGCTGTGGTGTGATTTGGGCAATCGTGGTGCTAATTAGTGTTTGTTAGTTTTGTGAAGGCTAAAGAGACATTACAAAAGTTTAGAATAATGATAGTGTTAGATTATAGACATAGACATCTATTAAATATAACAAGTCTGATTAACAGCAGACTTGTTATATTTAATAGATGTACCAATGGTTTTTACAAATAAGATGTTTCATTTACTCTTTTAGCTTATAATATTATAAGTTCTGTTGTGAATTGTGAAGCGCCGGCCATCAATAGACCTCTTGATTTATTCGCCAATGGTAATACTTACCTGTTTTCTCAATTTACCTTATTAGTTTATTTTAATTTACCGTATAGGTATGTGATTGTGATGTTTAAATAAAGCTTATTTCTTTGAATTCAGTTTTCTTTTGTATCTCCTAAGATCGGTTGTACAAACCTACACAATGCAACCGATCTACTTGGTAATTCCAGCAAACTACAATTTGGTATACCTAAGTAGCCAAGTTACTCAGTACTGACAATTGTCTCTATTGTGTAGAAGCAACTTGCCTCTACCCAATAGACACAATTGATAGTACTGAGTTACTTGGCTACTTATCTTATACCGATTTGTAGTTAGCTGGAATTTCCAAGTAGATTGGTTGCCCCTACCCAATGGACAAAATTGACAGTACTGAGTAACTGGGTACATACACTCGTTTTAGTTAGCTAGAATTACCAAGTAGATCGGTTGCATTTACCCAATAGACACAATTGACGGTACTGAGTAACTTGGCTACTTATACTCGTTTTAGTTAGCTGGAATTACCAAGTAGATCGGTTGCATTTACCAAATAGACACAATTGACGGTACTGAGTAACTTGGCTACTTATACTCATTTTAGTTACTCAGCTGGAATTACCAAGTAGATCGGTTGCATTTACCCAATAGACATAATTGACGGTACTGAGTAACTTGGCTCCTTAAACCGAACTCTCCGGCTGAGGCTGCAAAGTAAAATTGGCTCAATGCAGCCAACTTTGCATTGTTGTGACTAATGTTACTACTATGTTATTAAGAAACAAGTATTTTTAACCAATTATATAGATTACTATTTGTCAAGTAATGTCAGCAAAGTTGACGTATTTGTTTTTAGCAACAAACTTTGCAGGTGCTATATTGGCAAACATGCTTAGCTATTTCTAACAGTAATTTGTTTATTTTTAACCCATGCGTTTTTTCAGTGTGTGAATGTAACTTTACATACTTTTACCATTAGGGGATTCTGATGAACTCCTGTGTTCACCAGTATCCCCTAGGGGATCAGGCTAGGGGATCCTGGTGGACGCTATGCCGGAGGGGCTCCCATACAACAGACATGATTTTTTTGCCGTTTTTATAGATAACTAGCGTTTGCCCGCGACTTCGTCCGCGCGAACTCGTTTATATCGTAACTTTCTCCCACCTTTCCACCCCCTTAGGTGATGAATTTCCAGATAAAAAACTATCTTTAGTAAGGATTCTTTGGGAAGGCCCCGGAATTCAAAGTATCTCTATACCAAATTTCATCTCAATCGGTTCAGCGGTTTAAGCATGAAAAGGTAACAGACAGACAGAGTTACTTTCGCATTTGTAATATTAGTATGGATTTTATGAAGGAAAGGGTCATTATGGCTGAGTTGCATGATAATATAGATTTGCTTACTCCGAACGCCTTTTTTTACAAAATAGACTCCGCCGCAAACTTGGTTTCTATGACCCGCCTTACCATAATAGATGCATAGGGGAGCGGGCCCCATTATGGGATAGTTTTGTATGAACATCTATTTCTATAAACTTTTAATGCAGTATACTCATCAAACTAAGAATAATTCATTCGAAATGTTATATTTTGCAAAGCTATGAAGTTGTATTCTTCTACCATTCATACTTTTATAACTACCGACAAAAATGTTACAAATGAGAACATTTGCCAAAAAAATCAGTGTATCCCAATATGGGATACCATACACTCCCATCATGGGATATCCCATATTAGGCACTGCTCCTAATATGGGATATCCCATATCCCTATATCCCATGATGGGGATGTCAAATAATAAATATTTTTTTGGCAAATTTTCTATTGGGATACTATAGGGTAGACCGGGGACAATTGAAACACGTAATGATTGAAACAAGTCAGTTTAGGGTATTTTTTTTAATTTTTTCTTTGCTTTGCATCAACATAATATATTATCTGCCTATAATTTTAACAATAATCACAAACAAATGTTTTGGTGTACGGCTCCACTCCAGCACACCACTCATGGCACAACCGAAAACATTTAGTGCACTGAATCCACTTTTCCCCAGCAATGTCATTTGAATACGAATTTAGGCAATAAATACCTATAATACGTACCTCAATATTAGATATCCCGTATTAGGCACACCCTGGTATCCCATATTAGGACGATTGCGTATTTTGCCAACACACGGCCGTAAGGACCTTTGCTACTAAACCGTAGGACTAAATTAACTGACTTGTAATTTAAATGTTTTATATTAAAAATAAAGATACGTCAACAAAATGTTACATCTAATAGTTTTCAAAATAGCCATAATAAAACGTCTTTTTTACGCATAGCGTGCGGTAATTCCTACTTTATGGCCAGGTATGACGTAAATATATTTACCTATGTAATGTTCCTATTCCCCAGGACTCCCAACTACCGCTATACCGTAAATGGGTTCAATTCAAATTTTCATCCACCATTTCTCACCCCCTTATGTGTTCCCCTTATTTCCTCCTTTCATGTGTTCTGGAATAAAAATTATTCTATGTTCTTTCCTTGGACTGAGACCTCTCTCTATACCAAATTTCATCTAAATGGGTTCTATCGAAATCTTCAACCCTCATTTCACCACCTCAGGAAATGATTTTTCGGGATTAAAACTATGCATTGTCCTTCCCTAGGACCCCTTCTATCTCTTTACCAAATTTCATCTTAATAGGTTTTATCCAAATTTTCACCCCCTTTTTCATCCCTGAGGGGATGATTTTCGGGATTAAAACTATCCGTTGTCATACTCCGGGACTCAAACTATCGTTCAACCAAATTTCATCAAAATGGGTCACAAACAAATTTTCACCCCCAATTCCCATCCCCCAAGGGGGTGCCCTTAGGGGATGATTTTCGGGAGTAAACTATCCTATGTCCTTCCCCAAGTCTCCAACTCGCCATACCGTAAATGGGTTCCATACAAATTTTCATACCCCATTTCACCCCCTTAGGAGATGATTTCTGGACTAAAAATTATGTTAAGTCCTTCCCCAGGACTCTTAACTATCTCCATACCAAATTTCTTCTAAATCGGTTCTATCCAAATTTTCACCCCTCATTTCACCTCCTTAGGAGATGATTTTTCAGGATAAAAACTATGCATTGTCCTTCCCTGGGGATTTATCCACACTTTCATCCCTATTTCATCCCCTTGGGGGATGATTTTCGGGATTCAAACTATCCATTGTCATTTTCCGGGACTCAAACTATATCTATACTAAATTTGGTCTAAACGGAGTCCATCCAAAATTTCACCCCCCATTTCACCCCCTTAGGAGAAGATTTCCAGAATAAAAACTATCCAATGTCCTTCCCCAGAACTTAAACTACCTCTAAACCAAATTTTATCAAAATGGATAACATCCAAATTTTCACCCCTCCATTTTACCCCTTAAAGGGAAGATTTCCAGGATAAAAACTACCCTAAGTCCTTCCCCAGAACTCAAACTATCTCTATACCAAATTTCATCTTAATCGGTTCAGCCGTTTTCACGTGATGGGCGGTCACATAAACAGACAAACAGATAAACAGACAAACAGATAAACAGACAAAAATGCTAAAAACTGTTGGAACGTGTTCTGTTATCGATTTTAAGTATCCCTAGGTATTTTTTTTTCGATTATCTTCGATGTACAGACTTTCGACCCTCTTCAGCTTTATTATATGTACTAGCTTTTGCCCGCGACTTCGTCTGCGTAGAACTCGTTTATATCGTAGCTCGATACAAACTTTGACCCTCCATTTCCCTTTTAGGGGTAGATTTTCGATATAAAAACTATCCTATGTCCTTCCCCGAGACTCAAACTATCTTTATCATCATCATCATAATCATGTCAGCCGAAAGACGTCCACTGCTGGACATAGGCCTCCCCCAAAGAGTTCCAAAGTGACCAATCCTGCGCCACCCGCATCCAGCGGACTCCCGCGACCTTTACCAGGTCATCAGTCCACCTTTTGGGGGGTCTACCAACGCCGCGCCTACTAACTACCTCTATACCAAATTTTATCTAAATGGGTTGTATAGTAGCTCCATACAAATATTCACCCCCCATTTCACCCTCTTAGGAGATGATTTCCGGGATTAAAACTATCCTATGTTCTTTCCCGGAACTCAAACTATCTGTAAACCAAATTTCATCTAAATGGGTCACTCACTTCCAAATTTTCACCTCTTAGGGGAGGATTTTCGGGATAAAACTATCCTATGTCCTTCCCCAGGACTCCCAACTATCGCTATACCGTAAATGGGTTCCATCCAAATTTTCACCCATCTTAGATGATTTTTGGGATAAAAACTATGCATTGTCCTTCCCCGGAACCCCAACTATCTCTATACCAAATTTCTTCCAAATAGGGTACATCCAAATTTTCACCCCCTATTTTATGCCCTTGCGGGTTTTTTTTTTGGGACAAAAGCTATCCGTTGTTCTTCTCCGCGACTCAAACTATCTCTATAGGTACCAAAATTCATCCTAATGGGTTCCATCCAAATTTTCAACCCCCATTTCACCCCCTTTAGGAATGATTTTCGAGAAAAAAATTATCATATGTCCTTTCCCAGCACTCAAACTATCTCTTCACCAAATTTCATCCAAATAGGTCACATCATATTCAAATTTTCACCCCCTTAGGGGAGGATTTTCGGGATGAAACTATCCTATGTCCTTCCCCAGGACCCCCAACTATCGCTATATCGTAAATGGGTTCCATCCAAATTTTCACCCCCATTTCACCCCCTTAGGGGATGATCTCTGGAATAAAAACTACCATATGTCCTTCCCCAGGACTCTCACCTATCGCTATACCGTAAAAGGGTTCCATCCAATTTTTCACCTGCTATTTTACCTCCTTAGAGGATGATTTTCGGGATAAAAACTATCCGTGGTCATTCTCCGGGACTCAAACTATATTTATACCATATCTCATCTGAATGGGTTACATCCAAATTTTCACCCCCAATTTCACCCCATTAAGGGATGATTTTTGGAATAAAAATGATATTTTGTTCTCATCCCGGCCTCTAACTATTTCTATACAAAATTTAATCTAATTGGGTTCAATCCAAATATTCTCTCCCTATTTTATCCCCTTAGGGGATTTTTTCTGGAATAAAAATGATCTTATGTCCTTATCCATGACTTAAACTATCTCTATACCAAATTTCATCTAAATGGGCTACATCTAAATTTTCACCCCCATTTCAGCCCCTTAGGGTATGATTTCCGGAGTAAAAACTATTTTATGTCCTTTTCCAGGATTCAAACTATCTTTCAACCAAATTTTATCAAAATGGGTAACGAACAAAATTCCACCCTGAATTACATCCCCTTAGGGGATGATTTTCGGGATAAAACTATCCTATGTCCTTCCCGAGGACTCCAACTATCGCTATACCGTAAATAGGTTCCATCCAAATTTCACCCTCTCAGGGCTTGATTTCCTCCATTCATGTGTTCCGGAATAAAAAATATTCTATGTCCTTTCCTAGGACTCTACCTCTCTCTATACCAAATTTCATCTAAATGGGTTCTCTTCAAATCTTCAACCCTCATTTCACCACCTCAGGAGATGATTTTTCGGGATAGAAACTATGCATTTCCCTGGGACTGCTACTATCTCTTTACCAAATTTCATCTTAATGGGTTTTATCCAAATTTTCACCCCCTATTTCATCCCTGAGGGGATGATTTTCGGGATTTAAACTATCCGTTGTCATACTCCGGGACTCAAACTATATTTATACCAAATTTCATCTAAATGGGTTACATCTAAATTTTCACCTCCAATTTCACCCCATTAGGGGATGATTTTTGGAATTTAAAACTATCATGTGACCTTTCCCGGGACTCAAACTATCTTTCAACCAAATTTCATCAAAATGGGTCACAAACAAATTTTCACCCCCAATTACACCCCCTTAAGGGATGATTTTCGATATAAAACTATCCTATGTCCTTCCCCAGGACTCCAACTCGCTATACCGTAAATGGGTTCCATCCAAGTTTTCATCCCCCATTTCACCCCTTAGATGATTTCTGGACTAAAAATTATTTTATGTCCTTCCCCAGGACTAACTATCTCCATACCAAATTTCATCTTAGTGGGTTCTATCCAAATTTTGACCCCTCATTTCACCCTCTCAGGGTATGATTTTTTAGGATAAAAACTATGCAGTGTCCTTCCCTGGGACTCCTTCTATCTCTTTACAAAATTTTAACTTAATGTGATTTATCCACTTCTTCACCCCTATTCCATCCCCTTAGGGGATAATTTTTGGGATTCGAACTATCCGTTGTCATTCTCCGGAACTCAAACTATATCTATACCAAATTTGATCTAAACGGAGTCCATTCAAAATTTCACCCCCCATTTCACCCCCTTAGGGGAAGATTTCCGGGATAAAAACTATCCAATGTCCTTTCCCAGAACTTAAACTACCTCTTTATCAAATTTTATCAAAAAGGGTTACATCCAATTTTTCACCCTCCCGTTTTACCCCCTAAGGGGAAGATTTCCGAGATAAACCTATTCTTTACACTTCCCCGGGACTCAAACTATTTATATACTAAATTTCATCCAAATCAGTGCAGCGGTTTAAGTAGCTTCATACAAATTTCCACCCCCCATTTCATCCCTTTAGGGGTTGACTTCCGGGATAAAAACTACCCTATGTCCTTTCCCAGGACTCAAACTATCTCTTTACCAAATTTCATCTTAATCGGTTCAGCCGTTTTCACGTGATGCGCGGTCACATAAACAGACAAACAGATAAACAGACAAAAATTCTAAAAACAGTTGGAACATGTTCTGTTATCGATTCTAAGTATCCCTAGCCAATTTTTTTTCGAATATCTTCCATACAGACTTTCGACCCTCTTCAGCTTTATTATATGTATAGATAGATTTTACGGAACCCTTCGTGCGCGAGTCCGACTCGCACTTGCCCGAATTTTTTTTCACTACGACTGTGGCACCAGATTACGTGTAAACAGACACCGTAGCCGATGTTGCGTTGCCGACCCTTTATTGATATGAAGATTCGTTGTACATATTGATAGCTAGAGGTAGAGATGAACGCGGGTTCTTGATCGACGGTCCGAAATAAAAGAGTTGGATCTGCAAAACAGATTCCTACTTTACAGAAGAACCCGTCTAAGTTTTCGATTAATTAATGGAATATCGTTGTCAAACTTCGAATGTTTGCTTATTATTAGGATGTCGTAGCCGTTGACCATACATCTATACTTCTTCAGCCATTTTCTCAATCCATCCTACTTAGCTTTGGCGACCTAACTCACCACCAAAAATACATTACTTACCACATAACACACAAAGCAAGTAGTGGCGTTATTATGGCTGCGTTAATTCCTCATGACTGCTTCAAATCCATACCAATATTATAAATGCAAAAGTATGCGCACCAAAACACGCATAGCTGATGTGGGTGTAAAAACTGGCAGGCTCAAGTGGGACTGGGCCGGCCACGTCTGTCGCATGCATCCAGATAGGTGGGCTAGCATAGCTAACAAGTGGGTGCCACATGACGGGCGACGCAGACGGGGCCGACCTAGACGGAGATGGCGGGACGACCTGGATGTATTCCTCAGCAATTGGGCGAAAGAGGCATCTAGTAGGGATGCATAGAGATCACGGGGAAAGGCCTGTGCCCAGCAGTGGGACACACAAAAGGCTCAAAAAAAAAAGTACGTCTGTCTGTCTATCTGTTACGTCTTCACGCTTAAACCGCTGAACCGATTTAGATGAATTTGGTATAGATATAGTTTGAGTCCCGGGAAAGGACATACGATAGTTTTTATCCCGAATAAATATCATACCATAAGGGAGTGAAATGGGGGTTGAAAATTTGTATGGAGCTACGATATAAAGAGTTCCAAGTGAGGAGTCATAAAAAACTAGTACCAAATATGTGCGCGATGAAATTCCGCTCTGCCTTACCCTCCTTTCAAATATTTCAGGACGGTAAATTCATGCTGCGGCGTCTGAACTACTTAAACCAATGGATTCCTTTCGAACCCTGCCAGTTTTGCCTCGAGCACTTGGTGATCTTGGAGGATGGGAAGCTGGAGCCCGAGTCACAAGCTCCCGATGTCGTAGTGTGGGTGTTACCTGATCCCTCAGGGAAATCGCTTTCGAACGCACGAGCGTTACTTAGTGCTTACGGTAAGTTTGTCTTCGGAAATGCCATCAGAAAGAGAATTTTCTGATGTTTACACTCCATGTAAGGTGGACTGATGACCTGGTAAAGGTCGCGGGAGTCCGCTGGATGCGGATGGCGCAGGACCGGTTACTTTGTATTTCTTTATGGGAGACCTATGTACAGCAGTGGACGTCTTTCGGCTGATGTGATAATGAAGTAATAGAAAAACGACGGCGTTTTTGCGGCCGAGCTAAACCCAAACCCGGCCGAGTCACGAGCCGGGCCGTGCCGATACCGGGCTGCTTCCGAGTCTCGGCCGTGGCTCGGCCGGGCTTGGGCATGCCTCGGCCGCGCAAAAACGCCGTCGTTTTTCTTAGAAAACGGCCCGGGCCGGACACGGCCCGTTCTAGCGTGAGTCATCCTTAACGGATATCCGCAACCAATGCTAAAGGAGCTGGTTTTCAGGGCACCCGGATCGGGTCCGCGGATCTGTTCTTAGGGCACGGCCTGACTGTATGCTAGCCCCACTGAGAGGGGGATACGTAGAGTCCGTATAAAACAAATGCAATTTATATGGATATGGACCCGCGGGCCGCACAAGAGTGGTCAGTGTGGAAGTAGCGTTGCCACAGATTGGACTTGTCCAGAAATGGACCTTCTTAAACCGAGATGATAAGGTTGATGAGCCAAGTGGCCTGGATTCCCATAGTAGTTTATGCAATCGTTATATAATGTATGCTTTTTAAGTCGAGTACCACGTTTAGGCCACGAACTCAGAGCATAGAATCTGTGGCCACGAAGCTTGCTGAGTGGCCTAATTAAGGTACGAGACTTAAAAAGCTAATTATATAACTATTGTATACAATACTTTTTCTACGAGTCAACGGAAATAAATATTTATTAAACAAACTTGGTATCTATTGAAAATCGCCCTGCTGAAATGAAGCGCAGCAGCTTAGTATATTTGCGCGTTGATGTCTTCACAGTTATCTTATACAGCTCCTGGATTCATAAGATGACTGCTGGCGGTCATCTTATGGAACCACGAGCTCCGTCACCGGCTCGTAAAGCTCCAGGATTAAAAAGTATGTGATCTTAGTTTCGTGTACGAAATCTTAATTCAAAGATTAAAGTCGACGAGTAGAAAAATAATACTAATGTTCGCTTTAGAGTTTCGGCGACATAGAAGACGTATTATTCAAACTCTCATGTTCCAGGTCTGCTAGTGTCGTGCGTGTTCCTGGTGCTGGTGCTGGCGGTGTACGCGCTCCTACCGGAGCTGCGCAACATGGCGGGCCTCATACTGATGTCTTACATGTCCACCTACTTCGCTTTTTTCTTGATCAGGATCATACATGTCTTCGGTAACGATTCTGAAGTATTGAATACGAACGCGTGCGTTGCTATAAGTAAGTATTATTTATTGCCAATGGGAAATCCCATTGAGCACAGACTTTCTCTATCGACTTATGACACATTTTAATATAAAGTTCAACCACAATCACGGTCACTGAATCCTCCTTCAAACGTTTTCCTCGTTGGTGCCCTTAAGGGTCGGCAGGTTCCTTGACTCCCAACTTACTTTGGTTTTCATTTTAAAACTACATGCTAGAATAACATAAAACTTTGTATACACACTAAGATCCGCCATATTTAGGTCGGAAACTAGTTTCTGTTGCTAGAAATTAGAATAGAAAAAAAAAATAGTGAGTAGGTACATGTATCAAAGTGCCCCTAAACGGCGTACCAAAGTGCCCCATGCGATGTATCAAAGTACCCTGCCGATGGAGCTGAATTGAACGAATCCCATTTTTTGTTAAAATCTTTATATCTTTAATTTGAAAAATGATAAATTTGTATTGCAGTTAAATAGGTAGGCAAAAAATAATGTCAAAAAAAGGTGTACCAATCTACCCAGCTTTCCCCTACCAATAAAGTTTTTCATTCAATGTTTCTAATCGTTTCATTTTCTTTCTATTTATATTTATTATTGTAATTTATAGCAACACAAACTAGTTTCCGACCTATATAATTCGTCGGGTGACAAGCAAAAGTCACTACCAAAACTGTCACTGCTCTTCAAAACCTCGTATTTCGGGTACGTAGTCAATATCGAGATACGACGTTTGATTTAAGTAGGTATTTGTTACTTAGTGAGTTTTGCTTGTCACCCGACGTCGTCGTAAATCAAAGGTCGTATCTCGATATCGACTACGTACCGAGATACAAGGTTTTAAGGAGCAGCAGTGACAGTTTTGGTAGTGACTTTTGCTTGTCACCCTTGTTGTGATATGTAGGATCCCATTGTGTGTACACAGTTTCATGATATGCCAGAATGCCGTTTTAAAATGACAACCAAACTACGTTTGTATGGAGAATCGACTTGTGTCGAGCTTCCTGGGGACTCTTAAGGAGCCAAAATTTAGCGTAGCCTAGATTTACGTAAGGCCGAAAGCCACTGCTATATCTGAACTTAAAACCCAAAGTGGAGACATCATATAAATACAACAATGGAAATATAATTACAGTACAACAATGGTTTCAGGATACTGTTGGGGCTGCCTCGTTTTTGTAGCGCGTCGGGGATTACGATACGCACATACACGCCAACAAATTACCTACTCCACTACATTTTTGCCAATAAATATTCTTACTCTTATTCTTATTCTTGAAACTAGAATTAGTTGAGATTAGACCGGCTTTCTCATGATGTTTTCCTTCACCCTTCAATCACGCTCACAGAGCAATAGTTTTTTTTATAGTTCCTAAAGTTAACTCTAAGTAGGGGAGAGTGGGTAACAGTGGGTCACTTTTTTTTAAGCTCCAGAAATCCCAAGTTTATGCCTAAATAATTAATCTATGATAATTAACCACAAGATACGTCCCTAATCTACAAAAACAAGTGCAATTGTTGGCAAAAACGGCATAAACTTACAAGTTATAACAAGTTAAAAAAAAAATGGGAAATGATCCACTGTGACACGTGGATGGGTCACTTTGGATCTTTTCATGGGTGACAGGGAATCGCTTGGAGTACACTGGATCTATTAAAAAAAAGTTAAATAAAATACTACTGTTCTACATAATTATTTATTTATTTATATTCTAAGACAGGCTTCTATCACAGTCTTATAAAAAATTAACAAAAGTCTTACAAATTATGCTGGTATAAAAAGACCTAAACTTATCAACATTTTGTTTGAATAAACAACAGTTTTTCTCCTTTAATTTCCATAAAGCTCTCTTCTCTATTCAAATAAACATATTTACTCCTTCAGTATCTAATCAATAACAAACATTTTAATAAGAACATTGTTGACTCTAACTCAACTATAAAGTCCACTGTGACCCAAATGAAAATAATTCACTGTGACCCATAGGCCGTTACGACAGAAAAAAAATAACTATTTATACCCAAGCCAAAATTACATTACCCACAACGGATTTTACAAATAACAAGTTCAAAACATACAACTATCATTTATATTTATTAAAGGGTTGGGAATACGACAAATTTCTAAATTACGTAAAAAAATACTTTCGTACTTACCTACTGGCCTGCGTGTAACAGCACGTGATTCCGCTCGGCGAGCGCGGCAGCGACTGGCGCGTGAGAGGGGGGTATCGACGAGCAGTAGCCACGCGTTTGCTTGTGTGCGTAAAGCATCACACGTAAGAATTATAGCGAATAATCCGCTGTGACCCGTGACCCAATGTTACCCACTCTCCCCTACCTTCTGTTTATTACCCGAAATAGATTGTATTCTGTTTATTTTATCCGGGACAATAGGTTTCTGAAAAACCATAATGTGATACGTACCTATATTAAAAATCATAATACCTATAATAAAATAACCTTTATTTTCCGTTTCGTAGTAGGTACATAATATGCATGTATAGTAGGCGCTTTATTGTACACAATATCAGGTTAAATAATATATACATGACACACAATAGATCTAAGTACAATGGTGAACTAAACTATTCTTGTTTGTGAGTAAATGGTTGTTTTTTTTTCCAGCTATAATGTTCCATTATTTGATGCTGTCGACTTTCTGTTGGATGAATGTCATGTCTTTCGACATCTGGTGGACGTTCAGGTATGACGGTAACCCTTTTTTTTTTTTCTTTTTAACGGAGTGGAAATGCTTTTACGCATCCCCCAGCCTAGGGTAAGCTATAATGGGGGGTATGTGGGACTCTCACCCTCCAGCCAACTCTATTTGATGAGAAGGGGGAGGGAGTCTACCCACTAAAACCACTCCGGCGTTTCCGTCCCTACCATTAATGGGGGCGCAGTGGGATCGCGAGCATTCTACCACGACGCCCCCTGATGACGGTAACCCTGAAATTTAATGTTATTCATTATTTTTTAGGAAATCTGCAAGACATACTATACTTTAACTTATTTCAACTGAGCTCATGATTGCCCATTTTTTGCGAACACGTGACAAAGCTTGCAAAAAAGATGTTATCGCCACGTAAAATGTTCATTGGATAATAAACTCTATCTTCTTTTACAATAAATAAATAAATAAATATTTGCAGACAATCTTACACAAATCAACCTAGTCCCAAACTAAGCAAAGCTTGTACTATGGGTACTAGGCGACGATAAACATACTTACATAGAGAAATAAATACTTAAATACATAGAAAACATCCATGACTCAGGAACAAATATTCGTGCTCATCACACAAATAAATGCCCTTACCGGGATTCGAACCCAGGACCTCTTGCTTCGTAGGCAGGCTACTAACTAGGCTAAAGCGGTCGTCAAATAGATTCCAAAATAGCTACGAGATAAAATACCGCACACAGCGCCTTATTCCTGGGTCGCTGGGAGCCGGTTTTTTAATAATTTAGTCCATTTATTGAATATTAGCTGTTGCCCGCGACTTCGTCCGCGTATAACATGTTATCGTCTAAATGTTTGTTGAAGAAATGAATTAAAAAAAAAACATTGAAATTAATTTTCTACCTAGACTTTTAGAAAACAATCTAAAACCGAAGTTACAAATCTCTTACTTTCAAAATCTCTTGCTCTCTATACAAACTAAGAACCCTCTCTGAACCCTCATAGTAAACAGTCTGAAACCGTAGTTACAAATTTCTTACTTTAAAAATGTCTTGCTCTCTATACAAAGTTCGAACCCCCTTTTAACCTTCTTAGGCGATGAATTAAAAAAACGCTGAAATAAGTTTTGTAGTCTAAACAGGCTAAGATCGCAGTTACAAATATCATACTTTAAAAATTTCTTGCTCTCCATACAAACTATGAACGCTTTTCAGGGAAAAATTAAAAATAAACACTCGGTTTTTTTATTGTAATAGGTAAGTATTTTTTCTACAAACTATTTATCTAGTCTCTAGCTGTGGACGACGCGTGGCGCCGACGTGGTCGATGTGCGACAGGCCTGGGTTTGACCTTCGCGACCTCACAGTCACCTAACAAGGGGCGTTTAAAAACCGCGGCGGGCGAACCGCGCGTTTCAACCGCGGCGGGTGAACCGCGGCGGTTGAACCGCTCAGCGTGTTTTTAAACGGCCGTAACGCGCTCTGATAGCGCAGGTGCTCTAGGGGAGCACTAATCCCGCAGACTGAGCTGCACTGTTGAAGGATGGGGTGTGGGTGACGATAAAATAATACTTGGCGAAAAATAAATGAAACGGTATAATAAAATAATGAGACACAAACTACTGATTAAACTTTCCCTATCACAATTTCCTACTTCCTATCACAATTTCCCTACTTCTTCCTTTCTTCTTCTTCCTGGGAGCTCCCACTGGTGGGGCTGAGCGAACACAATTCTATCCGGCGATTATAGCCTCTTT
Source organism: Epinotia brunnichana (assembly GCA_963854355.1). Taxonomy (NCBI): domain Eukaryota; kingdom Metazoa; phylum Arthropoda; class Insecta; order Lepidoptera; family Tortricidae; genus Epinotia; species Epinotia brunnichana. Next base: position 24,164,924 of record OY977946.1, on the reverse strand, counting down.
TATACCCCTAAGGCATTAAAAGTGGTGGGGATATAATTTTGAAGACCTCGCCCACTTTTACTATGGAAAAGCTAGTTTTTACGTTTTCCTGGTTTTCAGGGAAACCTTAAGGGTTTTTACATATTTTCCTTCAAAAGAACTATTTCTGAGCTATACATTACAATATCTACTAGTTTTCCTGCTTTTCCCGTTTAAATTGGGAAAGTCGATATTTACGTAAAATTACCAACTTTGGTAACATGAAATGGCTTTGCCAGGCCCTAGTGGCTTTAATTAACATTAATTATCAAAAGTGATTATACATACGTAAGGGCATTTACCGTACCTTCCTAACGATACCTCAATTGCTTTCGTACCTCATCTGGTTACGAAGCTATGGCCGGGTGAGACCGTCAATTTTCGCATTTTCCTTAACGTGGTAGCGTAAGTTTGACTTTTGCTCCCGTCTTTTTAGCCAATCAGAGAAATCAACCTGAACCTTGACCATTATTGCACCATAATAAGCAATAATCTCTATGCATACGTTGTGTACATTTTTATTTCACATTTTATGTAACTCTAGTTACCGATGTCCCTTGTTGGCGGACTAGATCTGGATATAGTCTCAAGTTGGTTTCTTTACAAATAATTTGGCTGTCTCTCCCTCAATTATCAGGGGTTCTCCCTCTATCGATCTTTATGAAATAATTACTGGAGGTACCTGGTACCTTTATCTTTACTTTAAGCTATTTTCTTTGTCTGTACCTATGGTACTTAGGTCCTAAATAAATTGCGCGCTTCTTATATGAGCCGTTTGCTTTAGGAGCTTAATCTGGGCACAATTGCCGTCCTTATGTGAAGGAATTATAGTTACACGTCCTTTCTCTTCGTGACCCGTAGGCCTTATCGTTCACATACTATACAACACCCTTTCTCTTCGTGACCCGTAGGTCCTACATTTCACAAACAACATTCTGTCGCCCACAATGCCCCCGCCGGTATGTATCGCAGATACATACTGGGTTGCAAGGGTAAGCGACAGACTACATTAAAGTCTTACGACATGATTCGTCATCAAATACACTTTTAATCACTTTCACTATCATGTTCATTCACTGTCTGTACTACTTACTTTTCTTTACTACCACCAGCCGCCGCTGCGGTTTGGTGGTGGATTCCGTACGGGTTGGGGGGGCGCATTTTCCTTGTCGCTGCCTGCCCCTCGTACCGGAATAGACACTTTCACTCTCATTGTCTCCTTTCTTCGTTCTCTTGCCTTTCTGCAGGCTGCTTCTACCAAAGCGACGGGCGGGCGTGCAATGACCAGTCTCCTCGCTGTCTCGTGCTTGTGGTCCTGAAGCGCAGCAGTGCTCGGTGCTGCTGGTGTAGTGGTGGCCGCTGCGGCCGGCGGGTGGGCGAGGCGACTCCTGCGCCATTCCGCCCACTCTACTCTTCTGCTAGAAGAATTGGGGGTCATCTCTGTGGTGACCGTGGTGCTCCCGGGCTCCGGGACTACACCTGACCTCTTCGCTCCGGCGGTCGATATTTCGGAGGCGGCTGCGACATTGGCGCCTCTCGGTGTTGTAACTGTTGTAACATGGTAGGCCACGGCTTCTTCCATAGCCGTGGTTGATGACACGGCGGATTCTGAATTTCTTGACGGCTTTGTAGGTGCAGACTCACTCGCTGTCGCTGAGCGTGCTGCGTACCTCGGTACCGGCCCTTGAAACGGGACACACGGTACATCTGCTGGTTTTAGACCTCGCGGGTCTACGAACCTTTCTTCTTCTAGAACTTTCTCGAAGTTCTCCATTAATTTCTTTTTTATAACTTTCAACCTTCTACGCCAACTGGCTTTCAATTTTTCTACCTCCTGTTCCAACTTCTCTCTCTGACTAGAGATTTCTTCTATCTCCTTCTGGAGCTGTTCCGCCGTGTCTTCCTCCAGATCCCTCAGTGGTGCTCGCTCTGGTGTCGGGGCCCGGCAGTGGGCTCCGAAGATGTTGAGGGATCTGAAGGTCGTTTTGTTCGATGAGTTGCTGTCGCTCTGCTTGGCTAGGGCTTCGTGATGACGGAGCCCTGATGGTGGGACGCTGCAACCAGCGGCCTCTAGGCGTCCTCGCTTAGAGTTCTTCCCCCTGCGGGTCCTCTTTTCAGACCGAGTGGAATCGCGGTCGAGCCTGGCACCCCGACCAGCGACCTGCGATTTCCAAAAATGCGACTCCATGTCGCGTACCTGCAGCTAAACCTGTCTTTCCCAACCCTCAACTGACAAGGTACCGTAAATTCGGCTAACGTTCCGTCAGCGACGTACGCGCCTCTCGGATTAAATCCGGATCGAAGAACCCTATCGACCGTCAATGACCTGACGTTGCCTTTTTGTGGAGGCGGACTTGCAACTAACGAATTTAAACTTTAAAAAAAAACTGATTCTATATACTTTTAAAAAAACTGAATTTAAACTTTCTAAGCACTTTGAACTACTTGTAGACTTCTTGAGGCACTGTTGAGACTAGTAGGAGCTTCTAACTGGAGTCGAGCGAACACAATTCTATCCGGCGATTATAGCCTCTTTTATACCCCTAAGGCATTAAAAGTGGTGGGGATATAATTTTGAAGACCTCGCCCACTTTTACTATGGAAAAGCTAGTTTTTACGTTTTCCTGGTTTTCAGGGAAACCTTAAGGGTTTTTACATATTTTCCTTCAAAAGAACTATTTCTGAGCTGTACATTACAATATCTACTAGTTTTCCTGCTTTTCCCGTTTAAATTGGGAAAGTCGATATTTACGTAAAATTACCAACTTTGGTAACATGAAATGGCTTTGCCAGGCCCTAGTGGCTTTAATTAACATTAATTATCAAAAGTGATTATACATACGTAAGGGCATTTACCGTACCTTCCTAACGATACCTCAATTGCTTTCGTACCTCATCTGGTTACGAAGCTATGGCCGGGTGAGACCGTCAATTTTCACATTTTCCTTAACGTGGTAGCGTAAGTTTGACTTTTGCTCCCGTCTTTTTAGCCAATCAGAGAAATCAACCTGAACCTTGACCATTATTGCACCATAATAAGCAATAATCTCTATGCATACGTTGTGTACATTTTTATTTCACATTTTATGTAACTCTAGTTACCGATGTCCCTTGTTGGCGGACTAGATCTGGATATAGTCTCAAGTTGGTTTCTTTACAAATAATTTGGCTGTCTCTCCCTCAATTATCAGGGGTTCTCCCTCTATCGATCTTTATGAAATAATTACTGGAGGTACCTGGTACCTTTATCTTTACTTTAAGCTATTTTCTTTGTCTGTACCTATGGTACTTAGGTCCTAAATAAATTGCGCGCTTCTTATATGAGCCGTTTGCTTTAGGAGCTTAATCTGGGCACAATTGCCGTCCTTATGTGAAGGAATTATAGTTACACGTCCTTTCTCTTCGTGACCCGTAGGCCTTATCGTTCACATACTATACAACACCCTTTCTCTTCGTGACCCGTAGGTCCTACATTTCACAAACTACATTCTGTCGCCCACACTAGCTAAAAAAAGTGTTTCCCATACGAACCTTGCACCCCTTTTTAACCCCTTAAGGGGTGAAATTTTCCAAAACGCTGGCAGGAGGTATTTTTTTGTATTTTAATAAGTAGGTACTTAATCTTTCTACAGAGTTTTAAGTTTCTACCTAAAAAAATTTTTTCCTACACAAACATTGCACCTCTTTATCCCCCTCTTAGCGGGTGGAAATTTTCAAATCACTGAAAGTAATTTACCTATATATTTGTATTCTAATAAATAATCTTTCTACACAATTTCAAGTCTCTAGCTCAAAAAAAAATTTTCCTCCATACAAAATTTTCACCTGTTTTAATCACCCTTAGGGGTGGAATTTTCCAAAACGCTGAAAGTTCTTTATTTGTATTGTAATAAGTAATCTTTCCGCAAAGGTTTGTCGCTTGCGATCTTTTTAAAAAGGTTTGAGATTCTAGCTCAAAAAAATCCCCTTTACCAACATTGTACCCCTTTTTCATACCCTTAGGGGTGGAATTTTCCAAAACGCTGTTTTTTTATTTGTATTGTAATAAGTAATCTTTCTACAAACTTTTAAGCTTCTATCTCAAAAAGAAGTTTCGCTCATACAAACTTTGCAACTCTTTTTAACCCCCTATGAGGCTGAATTTTCCAAAACGCTGGCAGTACTTTATTTGTATTCTAATAAGTAAGCTTTCTACAACGTATTGAGTCTCTTGCTAAAATAATAAAGTTTCCCCCATACAAAATTTGCACTTCTTGTTTACCCCCTTAGGGGCAGAATTTTCCTAAACGTTGAAAGTATTTTATTCGTATTATAATAAATAATATTTATACAAAATTTTAAGTCTCTAGCTATAAAAAATAAAGTTTCCCCCATACAAACTTTGCACCCCTATTTGACCCCTTTAGGGGTAGAATTTTCAAAAATCTCTTCTTATCCGTTGCTACGTTGTAAAAGGTAGTTCTGGTGTAAATTTCAACTCTCTAGCCCCAGTAGTTTCGGCTGTGCGTTGATGAGTGAGTGGGTGAGTCAGTCAGGGCATTTATAGGTAGATAGAAGATGACGAAAATCCCATTCAAATATCTCAAAACCGTTTTAATGTCGCTTGTTAGAGTGAGAAAACGATCGGGGACGTCAAGATCCTCGAGCGTCATAGTAAAAAACAATCGTTTCATTTGAAGTTGCGTTTTGTGAAAAAGGGACAGAACATAAAACTTTGGAACTTAGTGATTATACCTATACATATACCTAACCTCTTGCGTTGATTTCTTCTCTATTATCCATTTTTCGAGAAAATACATTATGATTATTTTATTTAGTGTCTACCTACAGCCGGGCCGGTACCAATGTGTTCCATGTTTTTAAACATCTGACATGTTTTCAATCAGGTTCGGCAAACAAATAGGGTTTTGTTTTGATTGGCAAAACATGTTTGACGTTTAAAAACCACGAAAACATGGCGCAGCGGACGCGGCTTACGGGGTGTAGTTTCGATTCCTGAGATATAACCACGAACTTCGGAATTCGAAAATATTCGGGTATCTCTATCTCTATCGCACTAACAATACTCGAGTGACAGGGATGCAGTTATACGAACTTTTAGTTTCGGTTTTCGTGGTAGCGCCGTAGGCACTTTGGCAGAATGCGCAAAGAACGCGTGCCATTGCCATTCAAAAAAAACAAATTCGTGTTAATTATATTGTTCAAATTTGTTAATATTTTTTTTGAAATTACGCCATAATGCGACATTTGCCCATATAAGTTCTCATATCACAATCGAATATTTTTTTATTGTTTAACTTTTGGCATGTGTATCATAAAGACTGGTTTTAAATTATTAATAAGTGAAAGGCAAATCAATTCCGCCATTTTGACGAAAATTTGACGTTTCTTATAGCTGACAGTTGGAGCAACGTTTGATTTCAATAAAAATAAATGAAAAATTAAATGAAGTCGTATATTTCGGAAAATTAATTAATTGTCGCAGTCGGATAAAAACTATCCTAAGTTGCAGCTAGAATAATAATGTACCTATATAAAATGTTTCATATTTTTCCGTTCATGGGATGCTGAGAACATTCGTACCACACAAAGCTTAGTTTCAAACTGGCTGATTCTTTTTTTAATTTAGAGATTTATTATAAGTGGAGAAGACGATATAGTTCATTATATAATGAACATTTTATGTGGCGCTAAACTTTTCCTTGCAAAAAATGGCACGCGTCCGCAAACAAAAGCAGATAAATAATACCATTGTCTAACAAAGAATCATTCATGAGCCTAGTTCAAATAAGTTAAAGTATACCAATAAGTTGTATATATATGTTGAACTTGGATAGCATTGCGCCGATTAGCGGCTAGTGTGCCGGTTTGTAACCACTTTGATAAGCTGGTGAATTGAAAGTAGGTATATCATGTCGTCTTTTTGTGAAATAACTACTAAAACCCAGTTTTTAGGCTCAATTGAAGAAATCTTGTCCTTCCGGTGGTTTTTAACTGAATCTGGTCACGTAACCGGCGCAGTGAACCTATCGACCTATCTATATTTTTAAATTAACTGATCCAACCGCCAAGGACTTTAGAGTTTAGTTAGAGTCTGTCCAGCGAGTCGGGACTCGGGACTACAGCATTTTTATCAATTTATTTATATGGCAACAATTTTACCTACAAAATAACCTGTCAGTTATAAGTACCTATGACGCCTCTATACATTTCGTTACCAGCATGCGTTTTTGTTTTAAATTGGCCGCCATTTTCTAGTGTCACAACTCTCTTGACGACTCTAGACTTGGAACAACACAATAAGGGTGTAGACTCAAAATGTATTATTATCTCAAAAGCAAGAAGGCAAAAAAATATGTCTAATGACGAAAATCCCATTCGAATTTCTCAAAAAATTACGAAGCTATAACCGTTTTAATGTTGCTTGTTAGAGAGAGAAAACGCTCCGGGATCGTGACGTCACGAGCGTCTAGCGTCATAGTAAATGACAATCGTTTCATATGAAAGTGCGTTTTGCGGAAAAGGGACAGAACATACCATCTCTTAATACTTTGGACGCTTATAACTTTGTGATTATTTAACCTCTTGCTTTTTTCTCCATTTGACTACATTTTTAATCCTTTTTCGAGAAAATGCAGCATTATTGATTATTTTATTTAGTGTCTACGCCCCTATTGATGTTCTTGACACCGTACTACGTATTTTGAGATGACTGCATTTTCCAGGCGCATACGCAAAGCTTCCCAAACCCACCGCCGCAGCGCTATGTCGAAGTTCTGGCGGTACTGCGCGTACGCATGGGGGCTGCCACTGCTGCCCACGCTCTTCGTAGTCATAGTGGACCAGTTGGACCTCACCCATCTGCCCAACTTCGTCAAGCCACACATATTCGAGTCGTGTTACTTCGAACGTAATATTCTTTTTTCTTATGCGCACACTGAACGCACGTTTCTACTTCGGGCTGAAAGGAATTGAGTAGGTATACTATTTTTGATTTATTTATTTAAATCAGCCAACAAGGTCCATGTTACAAATACCTTAACACTTTCGTTGACAGCACAGTCGCCATCACATACATAGTGCAGTGATAACTCCCTGCATTTGCCTTTATGTATATGTTTGTATTTTATCTGTATTATATTTTGCTCTTTATTTTTTTAGCAGAGTCAAATCTCTTTGCTTCACGTCTATATCCTTGTGTGGGACTCTGGCTGGTTGTTGGCTATTATCTTTTTAAATTATTCAAATTTGAATTTGATAGACAATTTTTCCAGAATCTTGTCAATTCTTGTAAACAAACTTATGAAGGATCATTCTCGATATAGAAGCCCTTGCGTGAGCTTGCATTTTGGAGACAGTGCCTTTTTCCTTTGAGAAGCAGCCCGCTTATTACAGTTTTTGCTGAAGTTTGATAATCCAGTGCGCGTACCTCAAGTTCTAGGGATTTTTTTTCAGCTGTAATCTATTTTATTGAAGTCCTAGTCGCCAAATTCACAGCGAGTGCTTGGATGTCACAAGAGGTTTTTTATGTTTGGAGTCAGCTTTGCTGGATTAGATAATCCAAGCTTTATGTTACAAGGCCGGACCTTGAAGAGAGTTCGGGTGAGTATTTACAACGTTTGGTTCCGTCAATTTACCGGATTCTATAGTTTTTTCGTCGTGTGATGCTAATTAGCTTATTTTGTTGGTAGCCGCCAGTTACGGGCGCTAGGAGAACCTGCTGGCCATTCACTAGCGGTTAGACGCAACCGTCCCGCAAGGCTCTCAACGGGCGACACAGGCCTGTTCTGTTGGGAAACACGTGCCGGTTATCCTGTTGCGGTCATCCTGGTATAACCTGCCGCGCAGGCATCCGGTGGTCTATTCTTCGGGAGGCGTCGGTGGAGGAACTTCTCAGTCGGATTTGTATACTGTAGCTGATATAAGTTTCGACAAGACCAAATAGAATATTGGCTTTATTCAATAATAAAATAGGACATGATAAAGAAACATAGTTGTTGATAGAATGACATAGTGACAGACAATGTCAGACACTATAGACAATAAGATATTTACAAGTCTTCTTATAAAGACGCAAGGAGGCTATTATGACATTCGCCCCCTCTACGAAGAGACGTAGTCATTCATGAAGGCTGGAGGTCTGCGATCCCTGCCCGAACGCCGAAGTTGGCTGATTCCTGCATCCGGATCGATGTTGGCAGGCGGGTCTTGAATGGCAGATATTTCTTCAGATTGGTCATCGTTAACTTCGTCATCTGAAAGGTCATCGTCAACAGCTCGTGGTGCTGGAGCTACCGATCTATTGGAGACTGTTGTCTCTCGCCCATCAGGCAGTCTTATAAAAGAGTATTCTGGGTTACTCTGCAACAATTGAACTTCCTGTACAGCGGGGTCATACTTGGAGCTTCTTACGTGCCTTTTCATAAACACCGGTCCAGGCGAATGTAGCCAAGTCGGCAAAGACTGTCCGTTTTGCGAACGGCGTGGGTGATTAAATAAGCGTTCATGCGGTGTTGTGTTTGTGCTCGTACACAGGAGAGATCTTATAGAGTGCAGCGCCGGTAGCAGTGCCTTTTCCCAGTTTACTATATCTTCATTGTTTGATTTGAGGTTTAGTTGGATCGTTCGCCACAGCGTGCCGTTGAGACGTTCAACCTGTCCATTTCCCTGGGGATTGTAGGGTGTAGTGCGGCTGTATGATGTTCCGAGGGAAGACAAGAATTGTCTAAGTTCATCCGATAAGAAAGATGTACCCCTGTCGGAGTGGATGTACGCTGGAGTTCCAAAAGTGGAGAACAAGTCTTCAAGACAATTGATTACCGTTCTTGAAGATACATCCTTACATGCATAAGCGAAGGGAAAGCGACTAAACTCATCAATTATTGTCAGTATGTATCGGTTCTGGGTGCTAGATGGTATCGGTCCCTTAAAATCAATGTTCAATCTTTCAAACGCGGCTGTCGCTTTGATAAGATGTCCTTGATGTTTCATGTAACGTGGTTTTATTTCGGCACACGTTGGGCATGCGGCCGTCATTCGTTTTACATCCTCTACGGAGTACGGTAGGTTCTTCGATCTGACCCAATGAACCATGCGCGTGACCCCTGGATGGCAGAGATTTCGGTGTAGTTCCACTAGTTTAGAGTTAGAAGCGGCAGTATTTATTTGCATGCATACTCGTGAAAGTGCGTCAGCGGCGAAGTTATGTTTCCCAGGTCGGTAGACTATATCATATTTGAAACACGAGAGCTCCAACCGCCACCTTTCGATCTTTTCGTTCTTTATTTTGTTAGAGTGTGTTTGATTGAACATGTATGCGACAGATTGCTGATCTGTAATGAGTAAGAAATGTCTTGCCATCAGGAAATGTCTCCATTTTCGCAAAGCTTCGACTATGGCGCAGGCCTCTTTCTCAATCGAAGGTTGCCTTTTCTCGGAGTCGTTGAGAGAACGAGAGAAGAATGCGACAGGACGACCCTTTTGTGATAGGGTCGCTGCGATGGCAAAATCGGAAGCGTCTGTCTCAACTGAAAATATTTCACTGTCGTCGATTCCTGCTAATGCTGATTTCGATATATCGGATTTAAGGTTTTGAAAGGCAGTGGTAGCTTCTTGAGATAATGGAAAAGTAACTTGGATCAAAGGTCTGATTTTCGTAGAAAAGTTGTCGATCCACTTGGAATAGTGGGCGAAGAGACCGAGCGCTCTCTTCAGTGTAGCAGTATCAGTGGGGATTGGAAGATTCGTTAGCGGTTCCAATCGAGACTTGTCAGGCGTTATAACGTTGTGCGCGATAGTATATCCAAGCAAGTTGATTGATTCTGATTCAAATGTGCATTTGTTCATGTTTAAGGTTAGTTTATATTTTTCAGCGGCCTTCATGAACATTTCAAGATTTTTGTCATGGTCGGATTTGTCCTTACCGCATACAGTTACGTCGTCAAGGTAAGTGAAGGTACCTTTAAGTTTTTCAGTGTCAATTATGTATTGCAAGGTTCTTTGAAAAGCCGCCACCCCGTTCGTTACGCCAAACGGTATTCTTGTAAACTGATAGAGATTACTACAAGCTTCGAATGCAGTGTAAACTTTTTCTTTCGGTAAGATTGGGACTTGGTGGTAAGCACTTTTCAGATCGATTTGACTGTAAACGTTGTATTTTGCCACTTTTGTTATGATAGAATCAATGCTTGGGAGAGGGTAAGCGTCTAGGTCAGTAAATCTGTTGATTGTTTGCGAGTAGTCGATGACAAGGCGCTTACGGTGATGGCCTCCGCCGGCAACGAGTACTTGTGCCCTCCATGGCGAGATACTGGGTTCAATTACTTTGTCCTTAAGTAGGTTGTTTATTTCGTTTGATATGAAGTCTTGGTCTTCTTGAGAATGCCGTCTTGAGCGTATAGCTATAGGCTTTATGTCTGGCGAGAGGTTGGTGAAAACTGATGCTGGCGGGACTGATGCTTCTAAAACGTTGCAGACTTTAAGAGGTTGTTTGTCTCCTCCAAATTGAAGTACGAGTGACGAGTGCTTCCCGAGAACATCGTGCCCGATGATTATATCCGCGCATAGATCGTTGATGATGAGCAGTGGTTGGTGTTGGTACTTGTGTTCACCAATCTGAATTGTTGCATAGCATAGACCGTCGACATGAGATACATTATTGAGTGATGCTAGAGTAATTGCTTGCTTGCAGGGCTTTTGTTTGAGGTTGATTATTCGAGCTAGGTTTTTGTCTATAAAGCTAATTGAGCTACCGGTGTCGAGAAGTGCATCAGCACGATATTCGTTGACTGTAATAGGTATAGTTGCTTTTCTTAGGCTTGCAGGAGCAGCGGCGGATATGTTAGACAAGTTAGAGTAAGTAGATTGATGTTGAGATTGTTCGTCATCAGTGGCGATAGCATTAGCAGATCGTGGATTGGGCCCAGAACTACGGCATACGCTTGCAAAATGCCCTTTCTTTGAACAAAGCTGACATTCGGCGTTATACGCGGGACATCTGTTTCGCTGATGAAGATTACTGCCACCACAGAAGAAACATCGTCGTCTGGTGTGGTTAGGATAAGAATCAGGTCGAGGTCTGTTTGGAGCGTTTGTAGCTGCTAAATTGGTCATCGGCGAGCGTTCTGGAGCTTCAGAGGCAGCATTAGCATGAGCAGATGTAGAAGGTGACAATGTTAGTAATTGCGAAGTGCTTTCGGCAGATTCTAGAGACAAAGCCAGATTCAAGGTTTTTTCCAGAGTGTCAGTGGAGTTTTCTAGAAGTCTTTGTTTGATTTTCTGCGATGATACCCCGGCAATGAAAGCTAAACGTACGACATCGTTTTGGTAATCAGCTGCAGTGACATCTGTGAATTTGCAGTCACGAGCGAGTACGTTTAGGGCTCTCGAATACTCAACTATTGACTCGCCCGGCTGTTGTTTCCTTGAAATTAGAATATGTCGTGCTAGGGTGGTGTTTTGTCGCTTTTCATAGGCATCATTGAGCGTTTTGATGGCTTCGTCGTACGAGGTCTTTGCTTGAATAATATTGTAAATTGGCGGAGAGATATGATTGACAAGGAGTTGGTACTTAAGTATTTTATCAGCTGAGGCGGCTTCCCGTGCGATGAAATTCTCAAATGAATATTTCCAATGGGCCCATTTGAGGTCTGAACCTGTCATCGAAGGTTCTACGTCAAACCGTTCGGGGCGCAAATACCGTGACATAGATGAGTTTTCTTTTCCTTCAGTCATTTTTAACGACGCACAAAAAAATTATTATTGAATAAATTGATATAAGTTTCGACAAGACCAAATAGAATATTGGCTTTATTCAATAATAAAATAGGACATGATAAAGAAACATAGTTGTTGATAGAATGACATAGTGACAGACAATGTCAGACACTATAGACAATAAGATATTTACAAGTCTTCTTATAAAGACGCAAGGAGGCTATTATGACAGTAGCATTTAGGTTTAGCCTTTATTGGACCATCTGCATCTAGGCTTAGCATTGTACCTACAGACCTTACACCTCTAACGTAGGGTCGCAAAGTGTCGCAACCCGCTAATGCGCTCTGCTTCCGTGTCCCGCCAGTGAATAATTTTCCGGACTTACCATTTACCTCAAAATTTAGAAAGGCTTTTTGCTCGCCACCGTCTACATATTTTCGTTTTATGCCCTAGGTTTTTTTACCGTCCTGAATCATTCACCCCGTCATCCATACCACGCATTCTTCATGAACTCATCCTTCACATCTACTTAAAAAACCTGTGAGCCTAATCTTCGCGGCTTTCCGTATTCGCGGTCTAGGACCAAGCGTATTGGCGGCTTGAAACCCATACCTATTATTGCTTATAGGGTTCTGTATCTCACTGCTAGCCGTACGACGATACAACTGTTTTCCTTTTACCTGTTTAGCATTTTAAGGGCTTTATCGTAGGTAACTAACGAGGGAAGGGAAAATCCCACGAATACTCTCTGGTCAAACTGAGTGTTAAATTCTATAACTTACTTTTAACCGAGTCCTGTTTAGGAGAGTAAATCAAATTAATATTGTGTTGTATTTACAGCGTAAAAGCCTACAATGTTTCTTTTAAGTAAGTTTCGATATAAAAAATAAAATAAATTGCTATCGTGTCGGTTTGCAGAAATGTGTTTGTTTTATTTACATTAGTTTTCCCTGCAATAGGTACACTATGGGTGTTCAAAAATATCGGCACATGCACCCTAATGCCTTGAAAATAGAGGTGTGTTCCGATGTTTGTGACGTGCTTGTTTGCTCCGATGTATGTGATGGCGACTGTACCATCAATTAAGCGTTGTTAAGCCTACATATGGCCCGCCTGTCGACGTACTGTCCACGAAAGTGTTAAGACTAACATACATATCATTATAAACTTATTAATATCTACAAAAACACGCTATCAGGCATTAAATAATGATTAGTATTTATATTTAATGGTTTCATAATAAATACAGTTTAAGCATACTTTTCAATATAACCACATCAATAGATAAGAAATAGAATTCATTAAACAATTGCTTCTGCACATTATTTGGCTCTCGTTTTATTCGGATAAGTTGAGTTTTTTAATTCGGGTAAAAAATAATAATAAGGGTGTAATAAGTCAGCTATTACAGCCTCGAACTTATAGAAGAAAATATCTCGTCTGCAATGGGTGGCTATGAACAATGGTTAACAATCTAATAGGTACGACTAAATCCTATTACAATTCATTGGCAATGGATTTTGTACAGTCACAATGATGATGGAACAAAGGCCGCAATGACAACAACTGATGACAACTCTATTCCTAGAGCCGTAAGAGCGTGTCAGATATTGTTGCGGTCTTTGATTCATCATTTATATTGATGCCGGTGACGTACTACTAGAATATTCTCAATTGTGTGCACACCTTCACGGTTCTGGAAGCCACTGCCGTGGATACAATTTATGAAACGCTAATTGATTAATTTATTTAGTATCTAAAATAAGTAATTAATTAGCGTATTTTCTATCCATACTAATATTATAAATGCGAGAGTGTGTATCTCTGTCTGTCTGTTACCTCTTCACGCTTAAACCGCTGAACCGATTTACTCGTAGATGAAATTTGGTATCGAGATAGTTTGAGTCCCGGGGAAGGACATAGATTAGATTTTATCCCAGAAATCATCCCCTAAGGGGGTGAAATGGGAGGTGAAAACGTGTATGGAGCTACGATATAAACGAGCTTCACGCGGACGGAGTCGCGGGCACAAGCTTGTTCTAAATAAAGCGTAAAATAACACACGTGTTAGTGACATCTATGGGTATGTAAGACAGCGTGCACAAAAAGGAGAATACTCCAAATACCAGTGTCTGGTTTATTTTCAGCGGAACTTCACTTGCTGTACGTCAGTATTCCGATTTTGATACTGATTTGCGTCAACGTGGTGCTATTTATACTGACCGCATACAACATATGGGAAGTCAACCGCAGCATCACTTTTAGCAAGGATAGTGCAAACACCAAAAAGAACGAATCACACAGGTACCTATTATATTCTCCACACACTTGCCTTTTGTTACTTTTAACCGCCGAACGTCGTATAAGTTATAGTTGACATTATTTAAACTGAGCTGGCCCCGTAGCACGCGATAAGTGACAAGATAAGAGCGTCGTCTTGTTCTATCGAACGGTGTTAGCCAGGGATGGATGCTCTATCTTGTCACGTATCGCGTGATAAGGCCATCCATGCTACGGGGCCTGATCTACTTTTCTTCAAAACAATACCATTCAAGTCAAACAATACGATTGTGTGGTCGGACGCGTGCCTTCTCTGCAAGAAAAAATTAGCGCCACATAAAATATTCATTGAATAATGAACTCTATCTTCATATTCAATACTCGTAGATTCAAAATGGACTAACAAACAATCAAAGAAAATTTCTTGTCTATACCTGGCTCGCTGGGAGTGGGTTTTTTTATCTTTTAGTCCATTTTGAATCTATTGAATAAGACGATAGAGTTCATTATTCAATGAACATTTATGTGGCGCTAACCTTTTTCTTGAAAAAAGAAGGCACGCGTCCTACCACACAATCGTATTGTTTCCCTTGAATGGTATTGTTTTGAAGATTAGTAGATCAGCTCAGTTTAAATAATTTCAACTATACTCGCAATTTTCAGAAAGAGAAATCAAGGTACCATTTGGCGGTTAAAGGGTTAAGTATATACGGTTCAAACATTTGCGCGCAAAAGCTCACTTCATCACTATGTATCATGCCGCTAACCTTTTTTTACTTTATAAAAAAATGGTTCTGATACGTTTATAGCCGCATCCACACGATCCTGCGTGACAGGTAGAGGAGATAACCAAAGTCCACATCTCCCTATCTCGTTCTATCTTATATTTTGTAGGACTGTTATTCAGGACCGTGGTGTGAATAGTTTAAATTATTTCGTAATACCTAGTTAGATATATTTTTACTTTTGATAATATAGAATTAACCAGATTTTGGTTAATATTATAAAGTATAACACGAACGAATATTACCGGCATAATAACTTAGATTACCGGTATTTTTTTTTATTATTCTATATTTTACAAATTCGAGTGCAACTGAAAACAATGAACTATTAAATGAAGTAATTTTGGTATGTTTTCTTCTAAAACCATAGAAAAATCAAAACAACGAGTGATACCAGCGGAGGCACATTGCATTTATCAATTTTTGCACCTGCAGAGTTAGTGGAAAGAGTTCATAATGCTGAAGTTAGCATTATTTATTTGTAAGTAACTAAAAGTACTATTAGTTAATTGGACGTAACGAGACAGTTTTCGTAAACTAAACTTAAAATTGAATGGGCTAGGTTACATTTAAAACTAACTATATTCCTTGCTGAAATATATATTTCGCAATATTGCTGACGTGCGAAATATATATTTTCACTTTTTTGCGAGTGCGATCCACTCGCTGATAAAAGCACTCTAACCCTAAAACATGAGCTTCCTTCAATAGCCGCATGTGCACCTATACCTTTCGATAACAATCAACTATAGTTATATTCTGATGCGTAAGCAAAGCATGGTATATAGGAGTATGTGTACCTACATTAAAGTAGCCGCGCCCTATTTTTTTCAAAGAATATCTACATATAAGCGCTCTAACGTTTGCTGGTTAATCTAAAAAAAAGAAAATTAAAGCTAAGACACAAATACTCTTTATTGCACACCTCAAAACATTAATCAAATACAGGACATAAAAACAGAGGTTAACAACAGGCGGTCTTATCGCTAAACAGCGATCTCTTCCAGACAAAATTAGTTGCACACACATGATTTTTCTTTGTATTCAATTTTTTTGATAACTAACTGTTATGACTTGGATCTATCACCTGTTTTTGGCTTAACGTAGACCTTTGGGACATCCTGTATAGACAGCAAATAAAGTGTAAATCAATAAAAACAATTTCCTTAAATATAAACTATAAAGGAATCAAATTGTCCCTTGATTCATTTAATTCAATTGTTTCATTTAAAGGAATCAAAGTATTGTATTGTACTTTTTCTTTATCAGGTTTTGGATGTACCTGAGACTGTCCCTGGTGATGGGCGTGTCCTGGATACTGGAGGTGATCAGCAACCTCGTGGAGCCCGAGTCTCCGGTGTGGGGCATCACAGACCTGTACAACGCCCTCGTCGGCCTTTTCATTTTCTTGCTGTTCGTCTGTAAAAAGAAAATCTTCCTTCGTTTATGCACGAGGTAAAATACCTGTAAACGTGTAGCTCTAAGGCAATAGGTGCCTTTTTAGGGTTCCGTACTCAAAGAGTAAAACGGGACCCTATTACTAAGATCCGCTATCCAACTGTCTGTCTGTCACCAGGCTGTATCTCACTGATACCGTGATAGTTCCAGTTGACATTTTCACAGATGATGTATTTCTGTTGCCGCTATAACAACAAATACTAAAAACAGAATAAAATCATTATTTTTATAGAATGGTACGGAACCCTTCGTGCGCGAGTCCGACTCGTACTTGGCGGGTTTTTTAACCCCCAGCGCAAACGACGGGTGTTATAAGTTTAACATGTGTATATTTAGTTAAGCTGATTTGAACTGAACTCATGAATGGCCTTTGTTCTAAAGTTTTGAATAGACATTTTTCGCGGGTGCGAGCCAAATTTAGCAAAAAAATGTTAGCGCCACGTAAACAGTTTTATCTCGTAGCTAATTTTGAATCTTTTGTAAAATAAGATAGAATTCATTATTCAATGAACATTTTACGTGGCGCTAACATTTCATTTGCAAAATTTGGCTCGCGCTCGATGAGTAGACATTGTTTGCGAGATGTCTATTCATAAACTCAGAACAAAGGCCATTCATGAGCTCAGTTCAAATCGGCTTTACTATATCTGTGTGTCTGTGTGTCCTAGTTCTCAAGCCGTTACGAAACTTCACATGGATGAAAATTATTTTATATCGAATGGCCATAAATTCCTGGCGCCATGCCATATATATATGAATAATTAAAAATTCTAAAATTACTTTTTCTTATAAACATTGCACAATTTTTTTAACGAGCTTTTATACTAATCGAAAGTACCTATAGAATATACTAATGCTGGGTTGTCTATTTTTTTCCTGGCCTATCTATTGGGTTGGCAGGTAGGTACCTACAAAGTGGTACTTATGTCGAAACTAGTAATTTATATATTTTATACGCTAGTTACATACTTACTTTTGATTTGTATAAAGTTTGATCGTTAAAATATTGAGTGCGATGCAAAAAAAAAAAAATAGTTTTTTTTTCTTGCTAGAATTTGTTTTGCCCCATTAGCAAAATATTTTTCATGTACTAAATTCGATATTAAATACTCTTCTTCATTAAACAGACGGTCGTGCCTCTATTCGTATCTCCCACTATTATTTATTAAGTTTTAATTAGTCGAAAGTCTAGCGGCTAGACTCTAGCCTGTCGAGATGGTTCCCAGCTATGTTTGTTATATGGGGGGGGGAAGATTGTTTAATTTTTTTTAATTTATGTTGATTGGACGAGCTTTTTTTTTTTAATTAGTGGCACATTTTGCTTGACACCTTGTTATAATTATAAAAATGATTTTTGCAATTGTATGAATTAATGATAGATATATTTTTCATCTTTACATTGAGATAATTCATTATCCTTGTATTTATGTACGTTTATGAATATAATAATATGTATATTAATCAGTTGTTTCGTTACACATTGTAAATTACTTCTTACCACCTGGACCAACTACTTTTTCTGTTTATATCCCAATGGTTGAATGTTAGAAAATATATGTACCTACACCACTCTATGATAGGTCAAATTAATGCATATACACCGTGGGCGTTAATAACCCGAAAGATTTTAACCACGCATTCCGGAGGTCATTAGGAGTAAAAAATGTTATATGAATCCAAACCAAATTCAGCAAAAAAAAAAAATTTTTTTCTGTATTTTTTTCGGTTTTTGTAAATAAAATTTGGATAAGTATCGCTTCCTGGATGGAAATCAACCCTTTTAATAAAATGGTAACAATTATTTCTCCAAAAAAGAATGAATTTAGTGAGTGGTAGCTGTCACTTTTATGTATGTCAATAACGACTCGAAACTTGGCAACATCGGTAGCAACGTCTCCATCAAAAGTGCTTAATGCACTTTACTAATCACAATAAATAGTATACATGAAAATGATAATATCTTCAAAACTAAGCAGGATTTGACTGGGGTTCAAATAACATTTTTTGCGCCTAATGACCTAAGGAATGCGTGGTTAAAATATTTCGAGTTATTAACGCCCACGGTGTAGATAGAGGTATACTTAGTTATACGAAGACGTGCCCCAATCTCAGTGCTCAGCCACCCACGGTCTGTATAAATATTAATACCTGTGTAATATACGGGGTGTAAAAGTTATGTGTAGGAAGGCGACTATTCCGTAAATATAACAGATATCAGAAAACTTTAAACTGGTATCGAAAGTACGTTACCCAATGCCATCCATATTTATTTTATTTTATAAAATCAGAAATATCCCAAATATACTTATACAGTTGAAAGAATGAGTAGTAGCGCAGATTACGTAATGTATGTAGGCAACATACAAACTTACATTTCACAGACATCTTTATTATTAGTATTGATTTCCTCTGCTCATTGACCTGGTTGTTTGAAGGCTCTCCATCGACAACAAGCTGGTGCGCTGGGTGCGCGCGCAAGAGGCTGACCCCCGCGCCGACACGAACGCGAAGAGCTCCGCCAGTCAGCAGACCTACGCCAGCGAAGTGGAACCCTGGAAACCCACCAAGGAAGTCGCAAACAGGCCCGACAATATCTGATAGACAAACTGTTGGGAGGAACAACAGTCAGTCTGGACTTTTAGTGTTTAAAAAGAAAAGCCTGTATGTGGTCTGCTGGGTAAATGTTACCCTTTGGTTACCATGACTCTCTTAATGCGCGTCTTCCGGCCAATTGCCGAGGAAGGCAACTTAATCATCCCGCCATCTCCATCTAGGCCTGCGCCGTCTACGGCTTCCACTTTGTAGCTATACTAGTCATGCGATAGACGTGACCGACCCATTCCCACATGAGCATGGCAGTTTTCTCGCCTATACGTGTTTTGGAGCGCAGCGTGATGTTCCGAATATGATCTATCCTCTTGACCCCTAAAATTCTGCGCTCCATAGAGCGTTTGCAAATCGTCTATTTGGATGGTTGACTCTTCGCGAGTGACCAAGTTTGCGCTTGAGCGAAAAAATTACGCTTATCTGGGGCACCAGTGATTAAGAAAGGAATCTAACGATACATTTTAGGTACACTATAGGTGTTCAAAAACATCGGCACATGCACCCTAATGCCTTGAAAATAGAGGTGTGTTCCGATGTTTGTGACGTGCTTGTTTGCTCCGATGTATGTGATGGCGACTGTGCGTGCGTAAATCTAAATTTCACTTTTTGTATGGGGGAAATGGCAGTCGAATTGTCCTAACGCTTTTTAGAAAGGTTACGTATTTTCCCCTGAACTACTAGGTATAGGATGATTACACGTGGAAATTATCCTAGTACCCGATTTAGGTGTAAAATGTATCGTTAGATTCCTTTCTTAATCACTGGTAACGTTTTTTAATATAAATATAGTAAATTGTAGGAAAGCTGTATTTTATTTGATGATGATAATGATAGATCTAAGTTATTTGCGCAAATCGCGTAACGTCTGGTTGATGCAACTGGTGACCGAGAACCCCGAACAGCTGGCGGCTTTCTCGTGCAACGCATCATATCAGCATTGAAATTAAGCCAGGAAATGCCGCCAGCATTAGTTTGAATTGAATTTCATCATCTTCATATCAGCCGAAAGAAATAGACTGCTGGAAATAGGCCTCCCCCAAAGACTGCCAAAATGACCGGTCCTGCGCCACCCGCATCCAGCGGACTCCCGCGACCTTTACCAGGTCATCAGTCCACCTTGTGGGGGGCCTACCCACGCCGCAACGACCATCGGTTCTAGCGCCCACTGCCAATGAAGTTTAGCGATTCGGAGGGCTATATTGGTTACCTTGGTTCTGCTGCGGATAGGCCCTCATTTCTAATACGATCACGCAGATAAACTCCCAACATAGCCCTCTAAATTGCCTTCTTATGAGGCTCATTGTAAGCGACCAATTTAATTATTGAATGTAAATTATCTACTTGTATATAGATACTTTAGAAAATAAATTATCTGCGATATGCCTACATGCACAATGTTTTATTTATTGTCAACAGACATTTTAAACTACGATCTTATTCCCATCTGAAAGAAACAAGTATAGGTTCATTATCTTGCCATTTTCTCACCATAAAATACAGAACAAATAGTAAATTCCCTTTCAAATAGAGACTCATTGCTCATTGACGATAGATCCTTTTAATAAACTAACATAGCGTGGATACATTCTTCCAAAATCAAACCAGAATTGGCGACACATCATCCGAATGTTCCAGAGACTTGACCGTAGCCCTCAATAATAAGGACACAGATGCAAGAAATAGGCGCAAGCAAATAAATAAATATTTAAATATTTTATAATGGAACTTTTATGACACAAAAAAACATGATACCAAACACTAAACCGCAAAAAATTCTTGAGTCGGGCATTACTACATTGGCTACACACACCAGTCGGCGCTAATTCAAGTGTGACTACCGCGAGCGCCGGCCGCGACGTGCTGCCCTCTCGACATGTTTACTAGAGCTCTCCTCTGGTCTCTGGTCTTCTCTCTATCGTGTTATCAAGATACCTACTGTCGTGCGTCAAAAGCATTGACATTTATTTAAGAGGCTACACTACAACATCTTCCTTCTTATACAATTAGAACAATTAACAATTTCAGAAAGATATAAAAATATGTTAACTAACATTACATCTTCCTTAAATAAAACAAAACAAGAAAAAAGAAACAAAAAGAAAATCTAAGTTACGTTACAAGCCAAGTTTATATTTAGTCAAAGCTGAACCTTTTTGGCGGACGAACTAGCCTTCCGCTCCTAGTGACGAGACCACTACCACCTGCCGCACCTGCGTTGCGTGACCCTTGCGGAGACCCAGGACTTGAAATTGGAGTGGAAAATACAGGTGTCACTTCCTCGTCTGTGTCTGGAAGAATAAAATCGAGATCGCTGTATCTGTTCGCGACTAGTGGCGCTGGTGTGGAACGTAACAAAGGTGAAGACGCTTTTTTGTTACCTTTTAGAATCTGAACACGATTTCTCCGGTACGACCGGCCATTGTCCGTAGTGATCCAGTATGAGCGCTCTCCACGTGCGACGCCTGCTACCCTTGCGGGCACCCAGACGTTATTGTCTCGCATGCGAACCGGCTCATCGGGTGTGAGCTGCGGCAGCTTTTTGGCACTTCTATCGTAATATTCTTTAACTTTCAAAGTTTTTTCTGTACGAGTTTTTTGAACCATAGCAGGGTCAACTGATTCAGGTCTTAGACTTTCATCAGTAGCAGGGAGCCTTGTTCTCAGTTTGCGACCCATCAGTAGTTGTGCTGGCGAATACTTCTCTCCTGAAATGGGGGTATTCCTAAAATTAAGCAGAGCTAATTGCCAATCAGTGTTGTCTTCTTGAGCCTTAATAAACAATTTCTTAACTGTCTGTACATTGCGCTCAACTAACCCATTAGAACGGGGATACATAGGTGAACTCGTCACGTGTTCAAAACCGTAATATGCAGCAAACTGCTTAAACTCTTGCGAAGAGAATTGAGGTCCATTATCAGATACTACTTTCTGTGGTATTCCTAATCGACCAAAAAAGTTTTTAAGGTGCATAATTACAACACCGCTCGTCAAACTGTTTAACGACGCTACTTCAAAAAACTTCGAGTAGTAGTCTACGACAATTAGATAATGTTTTTGTTGAAATTCGAAGAGGTCAGCAGCGATTACTTCCCATGGCAAATTTGGTATGGGATATGGGCTCAGCGGTTCGCGTGTCTGCGCCGCGCGGTGTCGCTGGCAAGGCTCGCAGCGTTGTACGGCTTGTTCGATGTCGACTCCCATTCCAGGCCACCACACCAGCTCCTTAGCACGCCGCTTGCTTTTCTCGATTCCTAAATGCCCCTCATGGATTATTGAAATAATTTCCTTCCGTAACGAAGTAGGAATTACAACTTGGTGATTGCGAAATACTATGCCGTCGATCACGTGTATCTCATTTTGAATTGTCCAGTATGGCCTCGTAATATCTTGACTTTGGTTTTTATTTATAGGCCAGCCACTCAAATAGTACTCTTTTACACGCTGTAGGATCTCATCTTTATTTGTTTCTTCCCTAATTTTGGTAAGTTTATCCTTGGACACATTAAGACACTCTATTAAATTATTCACATGTATTGTGACATCTGCATGCACGTCATCGTCCGAACCCTGTTCTGAGGGGGCACGCGATAATGTGTCTGCCAAGTACATGAGTTTCCCAGGCCTGTACTTTGTTTTAAACGCATAACTGTGCAACATCATAAGCATGCGCTGTAATCTCACCGGAGTGCTGTTCAGTGGTTTTTTAAATATTGATTCCAGTGGTTTATGGTCTGTCTCAACAATAACTTTCTTATGACCGTAAATGTATTGATGAAAACGCGTGCAACCGAACACAATCGCTAGAAGTTCTTTTTCTATCTGCGCCCACCGCGATTCAGCTGGTGTGAGTGTTCGAGCCGCGTAAGCCACAGGCCGCCCGCCTTGTAGTAAAACAGCACCAAGTCCCCGTGAACTCGCATCTACCGACACAGTCACCTCCTCGTGTGGAGAATAGTACCGCAGCACTGGTGCGGAACAAATTCTTCTCTTCAACTCATCAAAAATCCGTTGATGTTCACCACACCATTTGAAATTACAATCTATTTTCAACAAATCACGCAATGGTGCAACTATGTTTGAGTGATTAGGTATGAAACGGGATACATAGTTGATCACACCTAAAAATCTCTCCAGCTCTTTCCTATTTTTAGGGGCAGGCATGTCATTTATTGCCTTCACTCGTTTTGGATCGGCACGCATCCCTTCAGCATTAAACAGATGACCAAGGTATTGTACTTCCTTAGTGTTAAAGACACACTTTGCTTTATTAAATTTAACACCATTGACCTTGGCTTTCTCAAACACCTTTAGTAATCTCGCATCATGTTCATTTTTAGTGCGACCGAACACTATCAAATCATCAATATAGACAGCAACTCCTTCTGTCTTGAAAATCTTTACCATTTCACTGTGAAAAATCTCTGGCGCGCAGTTTATTCCAAAAGGCATCCTGAGGAAGCGATACCTGCCAAAAGGAGACGCAAATGTGCAAAACTTGGAGCTAGCTTCATCGAGTTTTAACATCCAAAACCCTTTACAAGCATCAAGTTTCGAAAAGTACTTTGCACCACTCATTTCACTCGCGACTTCGTCGAGCGTCGGCAATTGAAAGTGGCTCCTGCGTACAGCCTTATTTAAATGCAAAGGATCTAGACAAATACGCAACTTCTTGTCTGGTTTCTCCACAATAACTATAGGAGACACCCAATCCGTAGGGCCCTCCTCACGTTTAATAATGTTCAAACTTTCCATCTCATCTAATTCTTCCTTCAGACGAGGTTGTAAACACATCGGTACCCTCCTAGAAGCCGAAATCACAGGTGGTACGGTCTCATCAATAGATATTTTAATAACTGAAGGCAAGCAACCTATACCCTCATAAACCGACTCGTCACTTTTTTGTAATTCATTAATTCGCGAGATAAGTTGCAATTCGGTGCATGCCTTCAGTCCCAATAAGTTGTTACACTCTATATCAAGAACAAACACCTTTTGCAATGAAATTATAGTTTTGTACTTCATATTTGCCATGAAGTATCCTACAACAGGCAAGTTGTTTCGACTGATTTCTTTAAGCACTGTATTTGTTTTACGTAATATACTAGTATCAAAACCTGCCTGTGTAAAACACCTCAATGACATTACAGACGTCTCAGCACCGCTATCTAATTTAAACCTTATTGACACATTGTTGACTAATATATCCTCTGACCAAAAGGTGCCAGTGCAGTCCAACGCGTTGACAATAATATTATGAAGAAAAAACTCACCATTGTTCTCTGTATAGTCCTCACCTTGTGTTTCATTAATCTCAACCTCTCTTATAAGCTTCTCACGACAGGTTTTAGCAAAATGTCCTACGCGCTCACACCTGAAACAGCGAACATTAAATGCTGGACATCTGTCATCGGCGGAGTGTCCTCCACCGCACTTGTCGCACTCGGCGCCATAACGTGATGCTCGGCCTGAAGGAGCAGCACGAGCGAAGCCTCCACGGCCTGCGCGTCCTCGTGCTCCTGCACTACGCGACCTCATCCCGGCGCCGTAGCCGCTACCACCAGGCGCACCACGCCCTCGCGCTAGTTCCTCTAACGCAACTGGCGCGGTGTGATCAAATTTCATACTCCGACACGTTGCCGCTTGCACGCTGGCTCGCTCCGCCGCGCGACAGTAGGTCACAGCCTGCTCCAGGTCTAGTGATGACTTCGAAAGTAATCGTTCACGCATATGTCCGTCTTTTAGACCTCTTATTATCTGGGTTAAGATTAAGCTTTCTTTCAACTGACCAAACTCGCAACTTTTGCTTTTAATTTTCAAGTCGCTAAGGAACTTATCAAAAGAATCGTCTTGATAAGTTTCAAAAAACGTATGACGTTCATAGTTCACGTTTTTTTTCGGGTCAAAACGCTCTGAAAATGCTTTTACTAACTTGTCATAGTCATCCATTTTAACACTGAGTTCAAATTCCTCTAAAGTTTCTCGACCGAATTTTCCGATGACGTGTAGGAATAATGCGCACTTTTCCTTCGACGTAGCCGTATCTCTGCCCGAAGCGATAAGAAAGAAATCAAAAGCGGATTTCCATTCTTTCCAGTTGACCGCCATGTTCCCGTGGTCTTGCAATGGACCGGGTTGCTGTATTGCAGCATACACACTATTACTATTTTGCGCTTGCATTTTTTTAGTATCATCTACTTGATCCGGCATTTTTATATTAAATTCACTCAATTTTAATTAATTATATTTTGAATAACATTTTTTCACACCTGACACCATGTCGTGCGTCAAAAGCATTGACATTTATTTAAGAGGCTACACTACAACACCTACACTTTGGTATTTAATTTTAAACATCCGAATGGTACCGATATTGATTATCTCAGCGAGCATTGCAAATCCAACGATTGCGTAGTAAAATGTTGTCCTGAAAAACATATACTATTTGCCTCAAACTTATATAGCACTCGTAATTGTACTTCGAGCTTTGAATTGATACATAAATTTGGCGTCAAGGATCCAGATAATTATTCTGACATCATTGTGTATGACAAGGACATTCAGCGAAATGAAATAAAGAGAAAAAAGACTGCAAATCAATTGAAATTCATTTATGCCGCTAATTTTACTGAAAATGCTGTTAATCTAGGAAGTAAACCAGATACATTTCTTTTAGAGGTAAGTTAGCTGATAGATTTTACCATATTTTTACTCACTTGTTTTCATATTTTAAAAACATACACCTACGTTCTGAAATTTAGAGTTAAGTATTAATGGTGTTAGCCGCGGCCGAGACAGTTTGCTAAGACAATTTTAAAAGTTTGTGTTTGTTCTTTAAACTGTGTACCTATGTGTTCAATGTCTTATTGAAATGAAACATTATAAAACTGGACACGACAGCAGACAGCACGATCGAGTTTAATCTGGCCGTAATAGTACATTATGATACAAGTGAGGTATGTTGATCATTACGTCAGAGGCGGAATTGTCACGCGAACCGCAGGTGAGCGTGATAATAGAGCCGAGGATGTAATTATCAAAGCTCACGCGTGTCATACGACGTTTTTCAACACATTTGCGAGGAAAAAATCCTTTTCATAAAATGAACATGTTACAGGCTCCTAAGTTATTTCCTTTAGTTATTGATGACAACAGGTTTTTACTCACATATTTGTACATCTCCTAGAATGTATTTATCACTTTTCTATTCACTACGAGTCAACATTTTTAACAATAACCAAACACGCATCATCAATGTTTACAAATATTTGTGAAATTACCTATAATGGCGCGCAACTATTTTTTTTCGTGAAGTTCGCGCAGTGCGCCCGCAGCGAGGCTTAGATAAAATCTCTAAACAGCCAATACAAAATAAAATAAATATTTTCTTATTCAATAAGTATAAATTCATGTAAAATGTTATCAAAAGTAAATAGTTTTACTAAATGAAACGTTTCTATATCATATCCAACAAGAGATAATAAATTAATCCACAAGAAGGATTTAATTTGTTTAGTCGAGTAAGAATCCATTTGCCGAAAATTAAAAACAAACCTGTATAACCCGGTCAATTTAAGAATGCGCCGAGTCCATACATACACCTTGCTGCAAGGTGCCAACGTGTCTTAATCGGGATATAAACATAACTACACGAGTGTCGTAATGTTATTAAACACGCGTGTTTAATACTAGGATTATGAGCCCAAATGCGGGACCATAAGAGGCACGTTACGAGTACAAATGTGTTGAAAAAAGATTTGTCAATAAACTATCGTCCTGACCGAATTCGGCCTCGGCGACAGGAGAAAAGAAGAAACAGCGGGAGATTTTTGGCTCAAGGTAGATCAAAGTAGAGAACACACAAGGAAGGTTAATGTACAAACTTCACCACCTGCGCATACAGTACAATTTTGTCGGAGTGGTGATGACTTGTAGGGAATGTACTTGCAAATTGTCTCTGGATAAAAACAGTCCAGTCCCTTAGGCACCTTCATGTCCCATTTTTAATCGAACTTATAGGTTAGCTAGGACTAGACATTGTTGAAAAATGTTATATTTCAGGACGGAAAATTTGTTTTCTACCGGGCCAACTACTGGCAGCCATGGAAACCTGTATTGAAACCTCGTCAATATTGTATCGAACACGAGGTATCCTTGAACGGAGATTATAACGTGTCCACCACTCCCAGAGTCGTGGTTTATATTCTGCACGAGAGCAAGTCATCATCGAATGCACGAGCAATGCTTACTGCTTACGGTAATAAATGTACAATCTTTAAAATTAGCGGAAACTAGTATATCATAAAACCTGTTCCAAATACGCTCTAGAGAAATGAAATCGGGTTAATTTGGGCGAAAATTCGTTACAAAGCGTGTTCATTGTTCTCGGGTGCATTTTAATGTTACGTGGGTTCACGGGCCCTTAATCCCAAGAGTGGACACTATTTAGTATCTACCCGGCCACTGCGTATTATCTCCACAAAGATGGAACAAACCTCGAGAAGTTTGATCAAATAAGGCTCAGAACCGATTTTGCTTTACAATTTTAACAGACTTAGACTTAAGTATAACTTTTGTTGAAAATGTAACACATCTGACTGGTTTTTGTTAAATACAATGTAAATATATCTATTTTAATTACCTATTAGAATAATCAGACGTTATGTTTTCTCTTCATAAGATGCCTCATGAAAAATATCTAACAATGTACAATAGCCCTTAAAATTCGGTCAGTGTATCGTTGTAATAAACCTTTACATGTGCTAAACTATTTTTTATGAGGTCAACATCACATAATGTAAACCGACTAAATGCAAGGTTAGATGGACTACCATATTTCACATATTCATATATGACAGCTAACAGCCTTTGTATTTTTGATGTATGTATATGTCCGAGCCGTCCGTGCCGGGCCCGAGCCGAGACCGGGCTACGGGCATTGGAGCGTTGTTATAGTTAACCGGGCCGTTTCCGGGCCGTTTCCGGGCCGTTTCCGGACCGGGCTGGGACCGAGCTGCTTCCGAGCCTCGGTTGGCGGTAGAACGGCCGTCAAACGTTGGTGTTACAGTTGAGCGACCGGGCCGTGCCGACACCGAGCCGCTTCCGAGCCTCGGCCGTGGCCCGGCCGGGCTTGGGTATGACGTCAGCCGCGCAAAAACGCCGCGTTTTTCTTAGAAAACGGCCCGGGCCGGAGACGGCCCGTTTTAGCGTGAGTCATCCTTTATACGTTGCCGCAGTCTATAGT
The DNA here is from genome assembly GCA_963854355.1 of Epinotia brunnichana. NCBI lineage: Eukaryota > Metazoa > Arthropoda > Insecta > Lepidoptera > Tortricidae > Epinotia > Epinotia brunnichana. The sequence goes on along the minus strand of OY977946.1, from coordinate 24,136,819 downwards.
TATGAAATTTTGTTTGAGCAAAACTGCAAGTGGGACACGCGAAAAAGCGATAAATTTCGCTGTTTTAGGACGTGAATTGATTTAAGTTCTCGCGGTTTGTTCTACCATTGTGTTTGGTCATCATCTCTTCTAACAATGTTTAATAATACGACAATGACCGCAGTGAAGACGCTAAATATTTGCCTACCTACTTGTGCCTATTGTGTTATACATATTCGGGAAATATCGAGTCAAGAGGACCTATGTACTGACGGTCGTGGTGTGCTGTAGACGAAGTGTTGTTTAAGCTTCTTCGTGATCCAGGTCTGGTGGTGTCGTGCGTGTTCCTGGTGCTTGTGCTGGCGGTGTATGCGCTCCTACCGGAGCTGCGCAACCTGCCGGGCCTCATACTGATGGCGTACATGTCCATCTACTTCGCCTTTTTCTTGATCAGGGTCATACATGTTTTCGGTAACGATGCCAAAGTATTGAGTTTGAACGCGTGCGTTGCCATAAGTAAGTATCTTTTATTGCCGATGGGAAATCCCATTAAACACACCGCTTTTTCTATTTATGACACCTTTTAAAACGTACACCCACAATCACGCATGGCGGGCCTCATACTCATATACCTGTTTATTATGTTCAATAAAAATCTTTAAATACTGAATCGAGCATGGCTACCTAATTCGGTTTCTTCTTGACCAGGGTCTTACACATTTTCTTGATGTGCACGGAATATTTACATAGATTATCAATCGTTGCCAAATTATAGGTAGCTAATTTTCAAAATATTTATCATTCAACGTATAATAATATATTTTTTCTACTCCTGTACCGTTATCTGTCATTTATATAAGCTGTAGCTCAAATATAATGACACCACTAATAAGTCGTCGAAAAACTCTATGCTCTATGGCCCAAAAACGCATTGTTTGGCGTACTTTTTTGGTTCATACATTTTTCATAAAAGCACTGTTAAACTTTTTTAAATCGGCCGCTATATTGCAGTGGTGCCAACTTCATAAACAAATATTTCGAAATAAAAGTTTTTATTTACGATTTAACATTTGTATATTATACATTATTTACTACAATAATAATAAATCATCATCTATTGTGTGTTAAATTACATGTTTTATAAATTCTTGGTAAGTATTATTTATGAAAATAAAGTTCGAATTCGGTCCGGGTCCGGATTCGGTTTGGTTCGGATGGCAAATGCAAACAAATTAAAAACAAAACAAACCATAAACAAGAAGTGTCACATTTCCGATTTCCCACCAAAATATATACAGTTCAAATCAAAATGGGACTTTCGAATGATCCATGGAACATGGCGGATCGTGCTCCAGACAGTGTTTTTTATTTTCTGCATCCTGCTGTTTAAAGTATAATTTTGATAGCATATTATGCAGTGAATGGCGAAGGTGACGGCTACAGTTAATGAAGAATTTTCCTGGAAGTGCGAATAACCAATTCTCGGGCATCATTCGGCAGTTCGTGGTCGCGGCCGCCATTATACTTTGTACTGCTCCAGCTATCACCCAGTGCATTGTGAAGGCCTTCTACCGTACATCATGCTAATAATACTGTTTAATTTATAAACCTACTGACTCTGGCAAAGGCCCTCGAGGCTGCCATTTCTTTTATAATAATAAATCAAAATGAAAAGATGAAAGATGATAAGCTGTTAGTCCTAGAATATTAAGATTGTATTCGTGTTTGTGAAGATAAAAGTGTACGTTCCTTTTAAAATGGTCGAAGCAATTAATAACTGCACTCCTGAAGAAATTGCATGAGTAGCAAAAGTACGAATAGAAAACTTGCTGCCAGAAAAGGCTAACTAATTTGTAGTCAGCTATTTATTTAAAATTTGTCGTAGAAAAAGTATTGTATGCAACGGTTTATAACTGGTCTAAAAACGCTCGTGGCGTCTTTAATCTTTTAAACTCACGCCACTCGCATTTTAAGACCCTTCTTATAAAACAGTTGCATAAAATACTATTTGGGATACCTGTTTAACACATTTAGATCAACACATTTAGGTAGCTAATGGGCGTCAAGGGCTTTGGAAGGAATGGAAGGATTAATTTAGCATTAAGTACCTTTATTTGACTTGGTGTCCTTCGATAATAGACTTACTATTTAAATACCAGATTTTAAAAGTACATTGTCATTGATTTAGTTCTACGTACTGCCTTAGAGATCAAATCGTCGCTACTCTTAAAAAATCTCGTATCTGATTTTTTCCAATTTTTTGTTTATTTACGCATTAAACTTATAAAAATACATCTCGTATGCTGCACAAACTCCAACGTCGATAAATTGACGATATAATAAGTAATCGTTAGTTCAAAAATATCGTATCTAAACAAAATATCGTCACTACTTTGAAAAAAACTCGTATCTGTTTTATTTTTAATTTTTTCGTTTAATAACTCATTAAACTAATATTAACTACACACGTGCACACACTTCAACGTCGATAAATCGACGGTACCTATAATAATTGTATTGTGTATATTTCGATTACTTTCTCGTAGGTCAGGTTTTATACCTAATGCTTTTATTTACTTGTTACCCATAAATATTAAGTTTTTTTAACATGTTTATCATCTTTAAAATTTACATAAAATAAAAAAAAACGGAGAACTTCATGTGCCTGCCGATTTTGTAAAAGTAATTACAAAAAAACCGGCCAAGTGCGAGTTGGACTCGCGCACGAAGGGTTCCGTACCATTATCTATAAAAAAATATTTATTCTGTGTTTTTAGTATTTGTTGTTATAGCGGCAACAGAAATACATCATCTGTGAGAATTTGAGCTGGAACTATCACGGTATCAGTGAGATACAGACTGGTGACAGACAGACGGACGGACGGACAGCGGAGTCTTAGTAATAGGGTTCCGTTTTACTCTTTGAGTACGGAACCCTAAAAAGAGGCATCTTTGACTAAAAAGTACAATGTAAAATATGTACACTGGTATTTTTTCAAAAACCATGCGACACTTAAGTGCTAAGTATACATCTATTAGACCTGGAAAGAAAGCAGGTGACCCATGTGTGGTAGATTTGAGGGCTTTAAAATATACACCTCACAGTCCGATTGAGTTTTAATTTCGCTTTGATGACATCTGGACTATTCTACCTCAAAGATTCAATGATAGTTCCGAACATCAAGTGATTCCTCAGCTATATTCTGGACCCGTCCCTATTAAAAAACGAAAATTTGCAATCAAGACTTCCATTCATTTTAAGATAGTTTATTTATTGCATGCACAGTTGAGAAAAAATAATTCGAGCCGATCTTTTTTTTATTACGGAGACACGTTAATATTTAAGTTTGTCTATAGTTACCTACTTACTCTACGAGAGTCTACTTAGTTAATTTAATAAACATAAAACATACATTTTGTTACATTTTGTACCATAAAATGTAAAGCAAAATTATCGTAACTCAACAACTTTCAGTCAATACTAGAACAAAAATCTTGTATCTTACAAATAACAATAAATTTAATAAAAAGTATTTGCGTGAGATATTCGAATATTTGTAAAATTAATGACTGGCTATCAAAGTATCTCATGAAACTAACAAGAACTTATTTGATCAATCTCAATAATTTACAGGAAATTTTTTGTTCCTCCTAGAAACTTGATGATTTTCAGATACGAGATTTTTAAGAGTAGCGACGAAATATAACTTACCAGGCCATTTTTGCAAATATAAAGGACTTATTTTACCTACTTTAAGTAAGTACTGAAATACTCGTAATTTATATCATACATACTTTCAAAAAAGGAGAATTTCTTAAAGTTATGTGCACAGTCATTCAGTTATTACATACCTACTAGTTATCCAATCCGTTAAAATAAAATGGTGCAGAAACAAATTTTCCTTTTAAACTTTGGATGAGAAATAGTCTACTTTCCACGGAGTTTCACTAATATTTTGTTTTATTTCAGATATTATATGTAAGAAAAAGCAACCTTAGACAAAATTTACCAAAACAAGCTATGTTCAAATTACCTAATTTTGTCAATGTTCATGGGAAAAGAAACGTCAGATATCTTCTTCCTTATATAATAAACCAACTACCAAAAGAACTACAGCATAAATACGTAAATAGCTTACAATCGATACCTAGTATCAAAAGGTATCTGACGTTATCTGAACCCAATACGAGTGTATTGTAATAATTATGAGCCTATAACGGTGATGTATTCAAGTAAATTAATGTACCATAGCGAACTATTCATCAGCATATAAACCCTAGAGGTTTCCGCTGGTGAAAAAATGTATACCAAAATGTACTACTCAGATTATATTGGTCAATAAATTAAAAAAAAAAAAAAAAAAAAGATATAGTATTCTATTACTTGATGCTAGCAACTTTCTGCTGGATGAATGTTATGTCTTTCGACATCTGGCGGACTTTCAGGTACCTACTTACGTGATGAAAGAAAATTATACCTAGTTAAGCTATAGGTTCTAAATAGTTTTTAGGGTTCTGTAGTCAACAAGGAACCCTTATAGTTTCGCCATCTCCGTCAGTCCGTCTGTCCGTCCGTCTGTCTGCGGCTTTGTTCAGTGACCTTAACGACTAGAAAGCTCTAATTCGGCATGGGTATATAAATTACGCATGCAGACAAAAAAATCTAAATAAAAATAAAATCATGAAATAGTACATTTCGATGCTAGTGCGGAAAGTATGTCATTACTTCACGAGTGCCGAGATATCTTGCCACGAGCCGCAGGCGAGTGGTAAGACTCGGGACGAGTGAAGAATGACATTTCCGCACGTGTATCGAACGACGTTTTTTAATACAGTTACGGAAAAATATTTTTTATTTGAACAACTTCATTATTTTTCAACTGTATTACAATGATGTTACAGAATTAATAATATAAAAGTTTCAAATTCCTTACTTGTTGTTTTTCATATTTTTTCGCAACTGTATTAAAAAACGTCGTTAATTACACGTGGAAAAGTAAAAAGCACTAGTGCGCAAAATCCAACTTTGCGCACGATTTGCAGCTACAAAAAGTACCACTTTTTGAGCAACTGTACCTATTAAAAAATATATATCTTTACGGTAGGTACCACCCCCAGGACGTAAATTGGAAATGTAATTTTTTTTCTCGTTATTCCCGTGGTGTGGGTTGGGGTACTTTTACCTCTTTTTAGGGTTCCGTAGCCAAATGGCAAAAAACGGAACCCTTATAGATTCGTCATGTCCGTCCGTCTATCTGTCTGTCTGTCCGTCCGTATGTCACAGCCACTTTTTTCCGAAACTATAAGAGCTATACTGTTGAAACTTGGTAAGTAGATGTATTCTGTGAACCGCATTAAGATTTTCACACACAATTCGAAAAAAAACATTAAGTTTTAGGGGTCCCCATACTCAGAACTGAAACTCAAAAAAATTTTTTTTTATCAAACCCATACGTGTGGGATGGATAGGTCTTCAAAAATGATATTGAGGTATTTAACATCATTTTTTTCTAAACTGTATAGTTTGCGCGAGAGACACTTCCAAAGTGGTAAAATGTGTGCCCCCCCCCTCCCCCCTGTAACTTCTAAAATAAGAGAATGATAAAACTAAAAAAAATATATGATGTACATTACCATGTAAACTTCCACCGAAAATTGGTTTGAACGAGATCTAATAAGTAGTTTTTTTTAATACGTCATAAATCGTAAACCGCAATTTATTTCACGGAACCCTTCATGTGCGAGTCCGACTCGCACTTGGCCGCTTTTTTTTCTTTTGGGGCTTTATAGCATGTTTAAAAATAAGTATAATGAATAATCATCATCATCATCATATCAGCCGAAAGACGTCCACTGCTGGACAAAGGCCTTCCCCAAAGAGTGCCACAATGGCCGGTCCTGCGCCACCCGCATCCAGCGGACTCCCGCGACCTTTACCAGATCCGCGTTGCCCGACACACGGTTTTATTATTAAGCAACATAGCTTCGCACATCTCTGGCTTATAGTTTTTTTTTTATAAAACTAAACATTATGTGTTTTGCCCTTTTGTCAAAGTGGCATAACTATAAAGAGTAACGAATTTTATAGGCATTTTAGCTAAAATAGATTTGATCATGATTAGTCCAGTCATTTTACTGACATAATAGTAGGTATGAAAAAATATATAAATTTGGAAATAATGTAAACGGTTATATTATCTTCATTTAAATAATGACATTAGAGACAATATCCAACACAATATAAAACAATGATACCTAACTTAATTAAAAAATAAACCGGCCAAGTGCGAGTCAGACTCGCGCACGAAGGGTTCCGTACCATTATCTATAAATATTTATTTAATTCTGTTTTTTAGTACCTATTTGTTGTTATAGCGGCAACCGAAATACATCATCTGTGAAAATTTGAGCTGTCAAACTATCACTGTTGTTGAGATACAGCCTGGTGACAGACGGACAGACAGACGGACAGCGGAGTCTTAGTAATAGGGTTCCGTTTTACTCTTTGAGTACGGAACCCTAAAAATGGTAAATTAATTCACTCCTAAAAATTGGGAAAAATATGTATAAATGTTTTAATCCTCCGTTTGCTCTATAATATTTAAGATAAATCATACAAAAAAAGCTAAAGAATCGCTTAAATCTACTTATACAATTACTTCCGGGTGGAAAGTTTGTTGGATTCTTGAATAAATCATCTTAGAATAACGTTTTAAAATGAAATAACCAAAAAAAAAACGCTAAATATTAGGTAATAAATGATTTCGAATCCGTATTTTTCCTGGAGTATAGATTAATGATGAACGTAGTACGAAGGGCATAAGCATTTTTAGGGTTCCGTACTCAAAGAGTAAAACGGGACCCTATTACTAAGACTCCGCTGTCCGTCTGTCTGTCTGTCTGTCTGTATGTCTGTCTGTCTGTCTGTCTGTCTGTCTGTCTGTCTGTCTGTCTGTTTGTCTGTCTGTCTGTCTGTCTGTCGTCTGTCTGTCTGTCACCAGGATACCGTAATAGTTACAGTTGAAATTTTCACAGATGATGAACAACAAATACTAAAAACAGAATAAAATAAATATTTTTATAGACGGAACGCACGAAGGCGTGCGCGAGTCCGACTCGCACTTGGCAGGTTTTTTTAAAATTATTGCATTTGTTTTCAGGAAAATGCCTAAATATTCTGCCAAGTCGAAGTTCCGCTGGTATTGCGCATACGCATGGGGCGTCCCCGTGCTACTGACGCTCTTCGTTGTCATCGTCGACCTGTCGGACCTGACGGCTGTGCCAGGATTCGTCAAGTTAAATCTGTGGGACAACATGTGTCACATAGACCGTAATTATCATTCTAGTTACTATGGAATAAACGAAAGTAATACAGAAGCTTGGTTGAGGGTATTATATAATTTTGTTCGAATGGCTAAGGCTAAACATATGGCACTGAAACGCGGTCGCTTACTATGGGCCTCATAAGAAGGCTCAAAGTCACCCAAAGGGCAATGAAGAGGGCTATGTTAGGAGTCGTCGAATCCGACTCGGCTGGGCAGCGTTCGGGAAGCTACGGCCACATCTTTTCGTCCAATATTCCGCAGTGTCTCAAGACGAGAGTGTTTGAGTTTGACCAGTGTGTGTTGCCAGTGATGACATATGGCACTGAAACGTGGTCGCTTACTATGGGCCTCATAAGAAGGCTTAAAGTCACCCAAAGGGCAATGAAGAGGGCTATGTTGGGAGTTTCCCTGCGTGATCAACTGATCACATCAGAAATGAGGCTATCCGCAGCAGAACCAAGGTAACCGATATAGCCCTCCGAATCGCTAAACTTAAGTGGCAGTGGGCGGGGCACATTGCTCGTAGAAACGATGGCCGTTGGGACGGAAAGGTTCTCGAGTGGTGACCATGTACCGGAAGGCGCGGCGTGGGTAGGTGGACTCCCGTACTGAGAATTAAGGACACTGGAGTCTTAATTTTAAGGTTTGAAATTAGGAGTTTAAAGGCCACGACGTCATTGTATGCTTTGTTATTTTAAATCGGTACAGTCGGCCAAAAATGTGGTCTACCACCCTACGGTCGAGGTTCATTTGAACGTCATGAACGTAATAATATTATGACAGTAACCTTAGCGACAATCAGATCTCACAGAAACTTTTGTCAAAACTGGTAGACCACTTTCTTGGCCGACCGTACATACCCAGTTACATTTTAATCAAGAAATAAGACCCAAATTGTTCGTTTCCAGCTAAAGCGCACTTGCTTTACTTCAGCGTTCCGATTTTCATACTGATCTGCGCTAACCTGACTCTGTTCCTGATGACCGCATTCAACATTTGGCAAGTCAAGCGAGGCGTCGGACAATACATTTCCCAAAATATTAAGAATAACAAAAAGAACGAAAACAGGTTAGTATTAGAACCTAATATCGCGACAAGGCGGGAGTCCTTCGCTCATAATATCATCTTAATATTCAGTTCCCTACCTCAAAAGGAAAAAAAAACCCGGCTAAGTGCGAGTCGGATTTGCGCTCGAAGGGTTCCGTACCATTATCTATAAAAAACGAGCAAAAAAATCACGTTTCTTGTATGGGCTGACAAATCATTACATGTATAGACCCCATGATGGTTTGATTAGGTTCAAATCGTCGTTTGATGTATGGGAGTCCCCTTAAATATTAATTTTATTATATTTTTTAGTATGTGTTGTTATAGCGGCCACAGAAATACATCATCTGTGAAAATTTCAACTGTCTAACTATCACGGTCGTGAGATACAGCCTGGTGACAGACGGACAGACAGATAGACATACAGACGGACAGCGGAGTCTTAGTAATAGGGTCCCGTTTTATCCTTTGGGTACGGAACCCTAAAAAGGGAACCCGTATCGTATCATCACGTCTGGGTCTGTCAGACAGACGGCATCAAGGGTCTCTTTTTCCTGAGAACGGGTGGAATAATCAATTTGAAATTAATATAAGTACCTCGTTTATTTCGTTTCCGCATCTATAAAGAAGAAAAAGAACCCTTATAGGATCACACACCTCATCCGTCTGTCTGACTTTTTTTCTCGAGAACGCGTTTCATCAGCAAACATCCCCGATGCGCTGCAGAAACGGGGCAAACCCGGAGAGCCCCATTAATATGCCCGCTGCGTATAACGCTCAGACTAATTAAACTATATGGACACGAAATACCTACGAAATGAGCGTGTATACCTAATCCTGGCGCATAATATGGCGGCCTGTCAATTCGTGGCTGTAGGGTTGTCATCGATTAGAGACAATTATCGATATCAACTTGGACTTTGAAAAATATCGACATCAATATTTGAGTTTTCTCTGTAATTGAAACTGACCGAGACGAATAATAATATCCAAGTACACTACTCTATTACCGTAACTATATTATTTGTGAAGTGTTTTACCAACATTGCATTTTATTGGTACAACCGGTAAGGTCGCAGCTGCCTATAGTGTGAATGACACGGTAAGAACAGGTGTAGTCACTTTTTTTTCAAATTCAGGTTTTAATGTCAAGTTTTCATAACGAGCTCAGCATTTTGACATTAGAAACTCATTTTGAAAAAAAAAATTGAGTAGACATGTTCTTTTCGTGGACCCTTCCAATATGGTCAGAAATATAATTAAAATATTCAGGCCCAGCCCACTGTATGATTACTATATGAATGGTGCAGAAGTGAATAAAACAATGGTATTTTTACAAGCTTTTATTTAGCTTACCACGTTTGTTTTTATTATTTATTCTTGTTTCTTGGGTCAAATTTAGTAATTGAAATTTCACCCTCTTCCTGTCAACGGATTGATCTGAAATAACATCATAAAATTACTCACATAGTCTTTAATTTAATAGCAAGTTGTCGATATCAGAGCGCAGCACTAGTCAAAATAAGATGTATGATTTAAATGCTAATAAATACTGCTGTAAATATAGCGAAACGTGTATTTTCTTGTTGGGAACGATAAATCCATTTCAAAACTGACTATCATTTGGCGGATAGTGCGATATACTGGCAGTTAACAAAGAAAAACGGCTACTAACCTATGAATGGTCAAATTCGGTTGATTACTTGATTTCCGTGCACCACATTGCTTTATTGAGCACGCAGACATTTTGCGTTCACATCTATATGTGTTCACTACACAAAACCAAGTCCAAAAAAACTATTTTAATACGGAAAATTACGATTTTAACTCTTGAGTTGTTTACCACTTGACAGCGCATGTACTACAAAGACATTTGGCGCATAAAATGGCGCATGGCACGCGGCTGTAATGTCTGTTTCTAGTATCGGAAGTAAGAGCAACGTAATATAATGCTATCTCTTTCACCATACGCTATCGAAAGTTGGAAAGAAAGAGATAAGTTGTGTTTTTGACCTTCTACGTAGATTTCATGTATATTTGCATAACATAAATGTATCTATAGTAGAATAGGGCCTCTCCATGTATTTATCTACTCAAAGGTATAACGGCTCCACAAACTGCATGTGTAGAGGGAGGTGCAGTAAGCCCTGAACAGTGTGATTGTTGCTTTGCGTCGCTTGAGCATCGCGCAAATCTTCGTGCGATCATACTTATTCGCCCGTACAGAAAGAGCCCTCCGTTCCCTCTCCAAGTCTATAACGTCTTTGAGATCGGTCGTCACCACATGTCCAAGATATTTAAAATAATCCACTCTAACTAGAGGTTATGTTATAATATAGTTTAAAGAATAATACTCCTTGGTTAAGTAAGGCACAGTATAAAAAAAAACATATTAATAACGCGACCACAAGGCGATTAAAAACATAATAATTCATTCTTGAAATGTACGCCGAAATAATATATGACCATAGAAGTAATTGAGCCTTCTGTTGCGGTTTTATTAAAAACTGTTAAATTGGCCAAAGTCCTCATTTCATAAAAAAATATTGGTAGATTAAAGTAACGTAACACACAGATGATACCTACCAGTGGCGGCGCGTAAGAATTTTCACTGGACAACCCGGAGCCAAATAAAAGGGCTGTTTTGTGATGATTTACGAGTTTGGTAATATATAGCATGAAATTTTAAGGAAAGCCGGTAGGAATCGGCTTGTATGGGCGCTCCGCCACTGATACCTACCATTATATGACATACAAAAAAGCAGGTTTTAAAACTATTAACAAACAACTATTTTGAATTTGAATTACTTGCGAAATAATGCGTGTTGTTAGGGGATTCCGTCAAACAAATACTTCACTTTCGGATACCGGCGCCATATTTTAGTATGTTCTTAAGCATGTCCCCTGGATTCCAAAACTGCCGGGAGACAATCTTTAAGGAGTCGAGAGTAACTATTTAGTAAGTTGTTCTCACGGCTGTATACTGTCTGCGCTCGCTCCGCCTGCCTCACGGCTAGCGATGTGCCGTTCCCGGGAACATTCCCTAGGTGGGAATATTCCTATACAAGGGAACATGCGGGAATATTGTAATTGAGTATGTTTATATATTTTTCTATCAGAGATTCCGTGATAACTTCAGCCCTTCATTGTTTTACCACGACACTAAACAGTGTAATTTATCCGCAAAAGTAAATTCCCAATGTTTCTGTATCTATGAGAATATTCCTATTGTTCTCGGGAATATTCCCATAGCTACAGGGAAAACTCCCCTAGCATTTTTTTTTTACAAAAGTACGTCTATAAGTAACAAAATCGATACAAAATATCTAACAAGAATATTTAAAAAATCACAAAAAAATATACGAATACCAAATATTAAAATATTCACATATTAAATGTTAATAGAGCGCTAGTCTCGGCGAATGTTCCGTGTGTGCTGGAGCCTTCAGGCCTTAGTCGGACGGACGGTAAAAGACCTGATGGTTTGACCCTGGTGCCTTGGCATAGAGGGAAGTGCCTTCTATGGGACGCCACGCCACGGCTGGAGCGGCTGCTGAGATGGCGGCTCTTAGGAAGCGGGACAAATATTCTGCTTTGGAGGGTTATTTATTTGTCCCGCTCGCGGTAGAAACGACTGGTTGTTGGGGTTCGGAGGCCAGAAAATTCATCAAGGAGATCGGGCACCGTCTGGCGGAGAGGGGTCTTGACCCCCGTTCCGGGTCATTCCTGGTGCAACGTCTGTCAATCGCGATTCAGCGCGGCAACGCGGCGAGCGTGATGGGCACCTTTCCACCGGGGGTGGCTCGGGGCGGGCTCTTTGACTAAGTTAATAATTTATTATTAACACTCATTGTACCTTTTTATTTATTGTCTAACTGTGTAATTGACCAAAGTGTATGTATATTACATTGGATATAGTTATTAATGTATTGTTGTTGAATAAAAAAAAAAAAAAAAAAAAAAAAAAAAATGTTAATAAAGATAAACACCCAGGTTTATTACAAAAATGCAGTTTTTGGCGAATGGCATTTTATTTGTCGGGGCACCATTCATTTTAATTACTTTTAGTACAATTTTAATTTGCCTTTCTTCCTTTCTTCCCGTGGGTGTCGTAAGAGTCGACTATGGGAACAGGGTTGAAGTGTGTTGTGGGCGATGGGCTAGCAACCTATCACTGCGACATCACATTTTGTCGATCTTTTATACCCACATTTATGCTAAAAGTGGAACACTGGAACACAAGTTTCGTGTGCTCTGCCCACCCCTTTTAGGGATAAAGGCGTGATTGTATGTATGTATGTATTAATTTGCCTTAAGGTGGTTCGATTGCCATACAAAGCGTTATTTGACATTCGCAGGCTAACGGCGTGATATTTTAAGAAACTTATGTAACAAATTTTCATCAATTGGCTTCCCATTTGCGCCAAATTCCCCCTTTCCTAGAATAAACTTGTATAAACTAGATTAATGTGAGAAAAATAGTTTTCCCAAAATATCACGTCCAAAACCAATTACTCAAATTAATCAAGTTTATACAAGTTTATTCTAGGGAAGGGGGAATTTGGCGCAAATGGGAAGCCAATTTATGAAAGTTTGTTACATAAGTTTCTTAAAATATCACGCCGTTAGCCTGCGAATGTCAAATAACGTTTTGTATGGCAATCGAACCACCTTAAGGTGGTTCGATTTCCATACAAAGCGTTATTTGACATTCGCAGGCTAACGGCGTGATATTTTAAGAAACTAATGTATCAGACTTTTATCAATTGGCTTCCCATTTGCGCCAAATTCCCCCTTTCCTAGAATAAACTTGTATAAACTATATTAATTTGAGAAAACTAGTTTTCCCAAAATATCACGTGACAAACCAATTTCTCAAATTAATCTAGTTTATACAAGTTTATTCTAGGAAAGGGGGAATTTGGCGCAAATGGGAAGCCAATTTATGAATGCTTGTTACATAAGTTTCTTAAAATATCACGCCGTAAGCCTGCGAATGTCAAATATCGTTTTGTATGGCAAGCGAACCACCTTAAGTATTTGTAATATTCCCCTTCTCGGGAATATTCCCCGGCACATCAAACGGCTCGTGACTCACGTATTGAATGCTAAGTGAAGTTTATTTTCCAGGTTTTGGGTGTACTTAAGGTTGTCTCTGCTGATGGGCGTGTCTTGGATCTTAGAAGTGGTCAGTAACATCGTGGACACGGAATCGATGGCATGGTGCATTGCAGACTTCTACAATGCTCTTTTTGGACTCTTCATCTTCTTAGTGTTCATTTGTAAAAAGAAAATATTTCTGCTTTTGTGTACGAGGTAAAATGCCTTATGTTAGATACTTATTTTAAGAGGTGCTATTAAAATTAGTGTTAAAACTTAATAAAAGGGTCAGTATAGTGAGCCACTTTATTGTTTGACCAAAATAAATACCAAATGTACACGCCCTTAAATTAGTAGCAGTAGAGCATAGATAACTTATCTATGCAGTAGAGTCATATACAGATAATTTTGTGGACTGTTGTTTCCTTCACAAATTGCAATGTTGTCGACTGTACATTATTAATGTAAACTTAAGGATAATCCACATATATACGTATACATACATACCTACTATCATGTAGCGTTCCTGACATGATCTTGTTTTAGCCTGTAGATGAACTGTGGCCCCAGGGACTCCAAAGATCTAAGAAATGTGTCAGCTTCTTGGATTCATGATCTTAGCATTACCCTAATTGCATTACGGGGAGCTTGGGGTACACATGCCATCTAGTAAGAGTTGTCTCAGGCACTAATAATTATTGATGAAGTGGATGCCATCCCACTATCCAAGATCCAGCAAGACTTTAACTCAAAAATCATTTTTTTTATCAGATGAAGCAGTAACTTGATTGTTAAAAGATCGGAACCCAAACGAAGGCTTGGCTTTACCTTGTACTATTACTTATTCTGTGGCTTTACGCCTTACTTACAACAGCACGTAGGGCTAACATTCCTCCTTCTTAAGCATTAGAGTGCTCAGTCTCAGTAACCACTCTAAGCGATCCTTGAACAGACTCTGACCCACGTTGCTTAATATCGCTTATCGTTACCGGGAACGAGGGTGTGGTCTCGCTCTCGATAAGCGTAGGGATTTACTTACTTATTTTTATGTCATCTATAATTCACAGGTTCTCCATCGACAACAAGTTGTTGCGATACATCCGAGGGCGGGTATCGTCGCGCGCCGGGTACGCCCACTGAGTGCTCTAGCCCTCTAACTGCCACCAGCGCTGTCAAAGGGCCCTCACTGTCCTGCAAGGGCGTTACGAAAATATCAGAAGATATCTGAAGGCATTTTATGGTGACGCCCTATTATATAAACATCATGACCTACAATGTGTCACTTTCTATGAATTTTATTCATTTACGCAGGAAATAAAATAAAGGACTAAATGTTGGTTTTAACTTTATGAAAAACAAAAAATAAGGTAGTTTAGTTAAACTATCAGTTTCAAACTCAGACATGAGCACGAGCGTGGACATTTGGAAAATTACAATTTTTATTACCAAAGTCCTAAGCTATTGAAGTTTTGAAAAAGCCAACGTTGACTACCAGTAGGTATTATTCTATGTTGGTCAGGGTACAATAAGGACATTGTCTACAATTAAAGACTCGTTTTTTGCACTGATGATTAATAAAAATAATTTTATTTGAACTTAATACATTTGTAGGCAGAATTGTATGAAATGAGACGATGACGATAATTAATTAGATATAGTAATATTAGGCCGTTCAATTTCGAATCGAGCGATAAGAGGTGAAAACTAATAGGTACCTAAGTACTTTGTTTACCTACCTTGCTGTTCTGTTCAGTCTAAAATTCTCTTACTAGTAGTAAAGGGTCTTGAAAGGGTTCGTGTAAACTAGGCATACAAATTGCTGTGTCTTTAGTAAGTCCGCCGATATTTCGATTTGGTCTGGAATCTAGATTACGGTGTTCTGGGGAATATCCTTTTTTTTACTTGGGGAAATGCCTTTACGCATCCCACCTAGCCGAGGAACTAAGATGGGTATGACGGGCTCCCGGGGACCCCCCGGATTACCGTCTAAAACCACCAAGGTATGCCCTCTCTGCCGTGCTGTAGGGGCGTCATGGGATCGCGAACATTTCACCACGACGCAACAGCCGCAGCTGCCCTCACTACTGAGGCAAAAGCCCCCCTCCCGTCGTAAGCGTGCAGGGCGACACCACACGCTTCCCGACTCGACCAAAGGACCTCTACCCCAGGAGAGGGTGATAGACCTCGGATTCACCCTCTCATGTCCCCTTGTAACTTTTTATAGAGGTTTTCTCCCTCGCAGCCACAACTCGGCCCCGGCCTGACGGTCGCAGCCCCCGCACCTAACATGCATGCTCTGATAGCAGAGGATTTGTCAGGGTTCCGGGTCCGTTATTTATTATACAGGCAAACGGCAATGGTTTCTCAAGCCGCACCTGGGGAATCTTGCGATTCCCTGGGCGGAACCCCCCGACCCCCCAGTGTCGGGTTATTGGTAGCACCGGCAAGCGATAACTTAGGGTTCACTAAATTATCACTTGCCGTTGTCTCCAGGGTGCACCGGCCAAGACACTACCCATTCCTGCGGATCAACCGAAGGAATGGGTAGAGTCCAGCCACTCGAGGAGGTTACCCGACATAGCGCCCCTTCTAGGGAATATCCTAGTGTAAGCTTATTTTACGAACCTACCTTACCTTACTTACTGGGTGACAGCTAAGTCGTGATACGGAAAAAAAGTTAATCTATCCATGATTCTATAAGCTTGTTTAGGCTCACAATATTCTAACGTAAGACCAATATAAGCCCATGCAGGCTTACAAGATCCTACAATAAATCATAAGAACATGACATGATTTTAATATGGGACCAACGTTGTCCGTGCCAAAAATAAACAATTTCATGCAGTTTGGACAGTCGATTGGAGACATTTCCTATGAAACTGGTTTTTTTCACACTAACTAGGTTAGTTCCCAGTAAAAATTGTTAAAAATCATGGAACTTTATTTTGTATCCTTCTGAACCTCGCAGCGCACACTGAAACTCTATCAGCGACATCGATACGAATACATATATATATATACTAGCTGTTGCCCGCGACTTCGTCCGCGTAGAACATTTTATTGTCTTAGAAAATGATTTCTCTCAATACAAACTTTGAACCCTCTTTTAGGAGATAAATTAAAAAAAAACGTTGATGTTCATTTTCTAGTTTGTGAACAAACAGTCAACCAAAGTTAAAAATCTCATACTTTAAAAATGTCTTGAAATAGACAAACTTTGAACCCCCTTTTAATACTCTTAGGGGATGAATTTGGAAAAACTCTGAAATTAGTTTTGTAGTCTTTTAACGTACAGAATAAGACCAAAGTTACAAATCTCTTACTCACACTTTAAAATTTTCTTGCTCTCCATTTAAAATTTGAACCCCCTTTTAAACCCCCTTAGGGGTTGAATTTTTCTAATCGATTTCTAGCTCAAAAAAAAAAGGTTCTCCCATACAAACTTTGCACCCCTATTTTACCCCCTTAGGGGTGGAATTTTCAAAAACTTCTTATCCTTAGCCCACGTTATAAAAGCAACCTACTGTGCAAAAATCAACTATCTAAGATTAGTAGTTTCGGCTGTGCGTTGATGAGTCAGTGAATAAGTCAGTCAGGACATAGGCATTTATATATATAGAAGATAGATTACTCTTTCCTGCACTGCTATCACAAGACGGCGCGCGAGTTCTCTCGATGTTTCTCGCGCTATACGTCTCTTTCTAAGTTTTCTAATAAGTGAGAGACGGATAGTGCGAGAAAAATCGAGAGAGCTCGCGCGCCGTCTTGTGATAGCCGTGCTGGGTCTTTCGCTTGTCTTCCAAATAGGGGTGTAGACTCAAAATTTATTGTTACTTCAAAAAAAAGAAGGCAAGAAAATATGCCTAATGACGAAAATCCCATTCAAATATCTCAAAAAATTATGAAGTTACAACCGTTTTAATGTCGCTTTTTAGAGTGAGAAAACGATCGCGGACCGTTACTTCAAGATCCTCGAGCGTCATAGTAAAAAGCAATCGTTTCATATGAAGGTGCGTTTTACGGAAAAGGGACAGAACATACCCCCTCTGAAAACTTTGGATACTTATAACTTAGTGATTACCTATATAACCTCTTGCATTGTTTTTTTTTCCATTTGACTACATTTTAAAAGAAAATACTACATTATGGTTATTTTATTTAGAGTCTACACCCCTATTCTCGATTCTTGAGCTAATAACCACTAACTTCGGAATTCGAAAATATTCGGGCATCTCTATCTCTATATCTAACTGTACTCGACTGACAGGGATGCAGATATAAGAACTTCGAGTTTCGGTCTTCGTGGTAGCGCCGCAGGTACTTTGGCAGAATGCGCAAAGAGCGCGTGCCATTGCCATAAAAAAAACAAATTTGTGTTATTTATATTGTTAGAATTTAATGACACATTTATTGAAATAACGCCTTAAAACTACATTTGCGGATATAAGTTCTCATATCAGAATCGAATATTTTTTTATATTTTATTTTTGGCATGTGTTTCTTAAAGGTCTATCCTAGACGGGAATTAAATTATTAATAAGACGTGAAAGGCAAAACAATTCCGCCATTTTGACGTTTCTCACAGTCACAGCTGACAGTTGTAGCAGCGTTTGATTTCAATAAAATAAATGAAAAACTGAATGAAGTCGTATATCTAGGAAAATTAATTAAATGTCTCAGTCGGATAAAAACTATCCTAAGTTGCAGCTGGAATAATAATGTACCTATATAAAATGTTTCATATTTTTCCGTCCATGGGATGCTGAGAACATTCGTACCACAGAAAGCTTAGTTTCAAACTGGCTGATTCTTTTTTTAATTTAGAGATTTATTATAAGTGGAGATAAATAGATAGAAGATAATGAAACTCCCATTCAAATATCTCAAAAAATTATGAAGCTACATCCGTTTTAATGTCGCTTGTTAGAGTGAGAAAACGATGAGGGACTGTGACGTCAATATACTCGAGCGTCATAGTAAAAAACAATCGTTTCATATCGGGGTATAATTCGGGGTATGTTCTGTCCCTTTTCCGCAAAACGCACCTTGTTTTGCGGAAAAGGGACAGAACATACCCCCTCTTAAAACTTTGGACTCTTATAACTTAATCATTACCTATATAACCTCTTGCTTTGTTTTTTTCTCCATTTCACTATATTTATTTTAAATTATTTTTCGAGAAAATACATTATGATTATTTACCATATTTTCGATTCCTGAGCTATAACCACGAACTTCGGAATTCGAAAATATTCGGGTATCTCTATCTCTATCGCACTAACCATACTCGAGTGACAGGGATGCAAATATATGAACATTGAGTATCGGTTTTCGTGGTAGCGCCGCAGGTACTTTGGCTGAATGCGCCGAGGGCGTGCCATTATCATTCAAAAAAAACAAATTCGTGTTAATTATATTGTTCAAATTTGTTGATTTCATTTATTGAAATTACGACATAAAACGACATTTGCGCATATAAGTTCTCATATCAGAATCGAATATTTTTTTATGGTTTATATTTTAGCATTTGTCTCGTAAAGGTCTATCGTAGACGGGATTTAAATTATTAATAAGTGAAAGGCAAAGCAATTCCGCCATTTTGACGAAAATTTGACGGTTCTTATAGCTGACAGTTGGAGCAGCGTTTGATTTCAATAAAAATAAATGAAAAATTAAATGAAGTCGTATATTTCGGAAAATTAATTAACTGTCGCAGTCGGATAAAAACTATCCTAAGTTGCAGCTAGAATAATAATGTACCTATATAAAATGTTTCATATTTTTCCGTTCATGGGATGCTGAGAACATTCGAACCGCGCAAAGCTTAGTTTCAAACTGGCTGATTCTTTTTTTAATTTAGAGATTTATTATAAGTGGAGATTATGTTCCAGTGTGTAACCGCCATACGATAAATAAATCGTGACTTATGTATGGTCTGCCCTGCTAGCAGGATAAGTTTTATGGTCAAATTCTACCGTCCAAATGGCCCAAATCGTCACGTAAACACAAAAATAAGTAAACCGAAGTGATCAAAGGAAGGAAAATGAATTACGATATATTAATTAGTAGTTACATATCCTATCATATTGCAATGTTATAACTTATAATTAAGTGTTTGTGTTGGTGGGTATTACCATGATGATAATTCGGCCTACCTACGGTTATAATTATGTACGTGACTATACTCTGTTTTTTATTCAACGGAGTAAAATGACAGGTAGAAATGTCAAACACAACAAAAATGATACCAGCCCAGCGAGCACAATAGCTTTTATCGTCACGTTATACGGTGAAAACGTACTAAAAAGTCACGTAAAACTTGACGATAAAACCTATCGTGCTAAGGCCTAAGCTTATTATACACAGTGCGATCTATGATTACGGCTCTGGAGGACGTTCCGTGGAGATGGGAAGGGGCCACTGTGTCGACGCAGGTGGCGTCCCACACCAACACCTGACCCATCTTCCACGGAATTAACGACATTCCATCCGGTCTCTTGCCATCGTCTCTGAGAATGCCGGGTGGCTCGTACAGGGCCGGCACGTTGACGCTGGCAAGAGAGCGGCGTAGAATGTCGTTGAGTGCGGCGTGTCTGGAAAAGCGGCCCGCACTCTTTTGGCACAAAAGACCGTGATGTCCCAGCGCGTCGACCTCACTGCCGCAGGGACACGTGTGTGGAGCACATACCCGGACTCCAAGCCGCAGACAGGTAGCCAGTATAGAACCCCGCACGCAGGGTGTGGGGTTCTATAAAGGTTGTATGCACCGACGGGAATGCGTGTAACCAGGAGCCGGCTTCTCTGGTCCCCACAGCCAAGATTCTGGCGCGATCGGTACCTGTACTTTGATCTAGGAGAGAGTCGTATGTTATTTTTGACAATATGTCGTCCCAGGCCCTTTGTGGTTTAAAATTTTGGGGGGGATCCTTACTCGGGCAGGCAATAGACCAGGCGTGTTTGACCTCCGTCAAGCCGGCAGTCTCATAGTTTACAGGGAAAGCCCTTAAGATTTTACCTATAAGATTTGCCGAGCTGTGAACGGAAGACAAAAAAGCCGGTACAGAAACACTGGAAATTTTACGTAACCCTAACCCACCGTAACGAATGGGTAGGGATGCTTGGGTCCAAAAATTTTCACTGAGCTGCAGGTTTAAAATAGATTCCAAATTGTCTTTCAATAAGTCGTCCAAGGGTGTTATTAAATTAAGAAAATTATTGAAGGGGCAGCAGCGAAGTACATAAGTTAATTTTGGAACAAATAGACAAAACCTTAAAATAGTAATTGCAAAATGAGGATTTAATTCGCGTAGACGACTTTCGTACTTTTGAAATTCGGAAATGGAATTTGAAATGAAACCCGAAAAGGATTCTTCAAAAATAGGAGATCCTAGGAGGCTCAGAGATTTTTTGTCTACTAATTTTATGTTCGGAGTTAGGGTATCAAATTTTTGTTTTATATCGAAACAATTTACAGAAGAGTTCTGAATAAAAAGTTCGCATTTGGAATAGTTGAGTTCGAATTCTAAGCCGATGGACTGGAATTTCGATTTTATGGTCGAAAGATCTGAAAGTACGGACTCCAGATCGCCTCCTAGGGTTCCATCGTCAAGGTACCAGACGTTGAATTTCGATTTTAAATGTTGAATAATAGGGTTAATTGCCAAACTAAAAATTGCCGGCCCGAGAGGATCACCTTGCTGGCAGCCTACTTCCGACGATATAACAGTATTGCGGTAGATCAATTTCGTGGGTTCAGCGTAATAATGGAGTAGGTAGTTGTATATTTCCGGTACATTAGTTTTAATTTCTGTCAGCAAGGTATCCCTGTTAACCGAGTTAAAAACTAACACTGTTCGTATGTATGTAAATATGTAAGTATGTAAATATGTAAGTACGTAAGTTGTCCGTCAAGATTTGCAATCCATTTTTCAGTCACTTCCCGTTATCCAATTGAGCTGAAATTTTTCTAGCATATGTATATCGCATGACAATGCAATATTAAGCTGACTTGGAGCTGATCTGATGCTGGTCCTGGAAGGTAGGAATAGGAACTCCGCAATAAAACGACACAACCCCATCTAGTTTGGGCTCGTTAGAACCGTCTCAATGAGTACCTACTTGACGATGGTATGCAAAAAAGTACAGTCGGCAGTAAAAACTGGCAGCACGATTGTAACGCCATTTTACTCCGTTGAATAAAAAAACGGACTTTATAAGGCCCTATGTAAAAATAAGATTCAATCCGTTAATGTATAGGTACGTATTAAGCAGGCATCGGAGTTTTTATCGCACGATCGTTTACATAACATTGGCTACGCATGTTGCATTGATAGCAATAAAAGTTATAAATAACTTAATACAAAACAAAATATGAACTAAACTAATATTAACAGAATTTATATGTAAATATCTATAGAACTAATATTATTTGCAATTATTTTTTTTCGGCAATGATGTCGATTTAAACTTAGGTAGACGGTCGTGGTAGATGTCGATACATTTATTTTGGCTGACAAAGTCATTAAAACTTGAGCAAATTCTCACCATAGGAGACTGCAAGCCAAGGTTAGTCCTGCTGAATGGTGCTGCTGGCTGAATTATAAAATGAAAATCACTAATTAAATAAATGAATGAATATGAGTATGAATTTTAATGCTAATGTTGACTTCGTAGCTCGCTAACGTTTTACTGTGCGATAAAAACTCCGATGCTTGAATTTATAAACATGTTTTCTAAAATAATATCTGAATTGCTTACACAGTTTTTATGTAACTAAATACCCTGCTTCTAAATAGTTATAAAACATGTTTATAAAAAACAGCACAAAGACACAGCCGAGAAAAACATCTAAAATATGACCGAGCCACAGAAGACTTAAGAGTCTCATTTATTTCATTAGTAATCTCATGTGATGGAGCCTTAGGGACTGAATATATGAATTTCTTGAAAAAAATTGCATCCAAATTATCATCCAAATGGGAAAAACCTTACTCACAAATAATTTTCTGGCTAAAAGTTAAAGTTCAAATATCACTCATACGAGCTGTTGTCCATGAGAGTGAGAGGCACCAGAAGACACATCAAAGCTTTCGATTGCAAAGACGGAGCAGGAATTCTAAACAGCAAGATTTAACAACCAACCTCCCCCTCCGCCCCATCTTTTCTTTTTGTCATTGCCGTCGTCACCCCTTGTTTGTACATTTTCTTTATGAATTTAAAATTAAATGACTCATACATTCATCTGTTGCTCAATTTAATTGTTCCTAGATTCCTAGATTGGGAAGTCTTACTTGTATATTCTATACAACAAAAAGACTAGGTATCCACATTTGGCATTTTGGGATTTGGTGACAACATTATACTACGGACTGTAGTCTAATTTATTTGGGGCGACTGAGTCTAATGTCGAATTAATTTTGTAGATCAAACATAAATACAATAATTTAAAATCGACCTACTTTGGTTGTGTTTTTAACCAAATTATTTAGGTTTACATTTAGGTATAGTTACCGTAAAAACGATTGTAAGGATTGAAATTGTATGTGATTTAAAGTAAATACTTCATTTTGCATGATACTGGA
This sequence comes from Epinotia brunnichana, assembly GCA_963854355.1. Lineage (NCBI taxonomy): Eukaryota > Metazoa > Arthropoda > Insecta > Lepidoptera > Tortricidae > Epinotia > Epinotia brunnichana. The sequence goes on along the minus strand of OY977946.1, from coordinate 24,113,787 downwards.
AAAAAGAGTAGTCATTCATTCTCTAGTATTCCACAGTGACATTTCTGATGTACGAGTACGTAATTTTGTGTATATGTGCGCATTTCATAGTTTCAAGGTTAAATTAGGAGCCAGTGGCATGGACCGGGCTAATTACGTCCAATTAAGAAATAATATCATCATCAACATATCAGCCGAAAGCCATCCACTGCTGGACATATGCCTCCCCCGAACAGTGCCACAATGACCGCATGGTCCTACGCGACCCGCATCCAGCGGACTCCCGAGACCTTTACCAGGTCATCAGTCCTCCTTTGTGGGGGGATAAAATATCGACGCTGGAAAGGAGAAATGGAATACACTAAATTCTTGGAGTTATTAAGTTATAGCCTACCTATTACTGTATACACTGTTGGAATCGGCAGATTTTTGTGTCGCTTATCCCATCGGTGATCAGACGGTGATTTAGACAGTTTAGAGGATCACAGACATTTTTTTTTACTTACGACTTCATTGATTTGACAACTTTGTGGAAAATGGAGATTAGATAAAATGTTATCCTATACTATTAAACGAGCAATATTTGTATATGTATGTAAAAGTATATATATACATACATACATATCATCATTTTCTTGCCCTTATCCCATTTATTTGGGGTCGGCGCAGCATGTCCTTTTCTTCCATACCTCCCTGTCACTCGTCATCTCGTCACTTACTTCCTTCCTCTTCACATCCTCTCTCACACAGTCCATCCACCTTTTTCTTGGCCTACCTCGTTTCTTCCATCCCTCCACGTTCATACCTTACACTCTTTTGGTCACATGACTGTCATCCCTCCGCATAATATGCCCATACCACGCAAGGCGATAGGATCTCAATTTGTCGATGAAAGGTGGTGCTATACTTTCAGGCTTCCTATAATATACTCATTTCTTATTCGATTGGTTTATTTTGGCTACTTTCATAGTATAATGACATATGGAATTTTACTGTGGGGAAAGGCAGCAGATATATATTCAATATTTGTCTTACAAAAAAAGGGCTATTCGTTCAATTTATAAGATGGGCTCGCGAGAGTCACTAAGAGACCTGTTTAAGAGGTAAATATACTGACAGTAGCCTCCCAGTATATTTACGAATGTATTATTTATGCTCTTAAAAATAAAGGTTCGTTTAAAAAGATTAACAGTAGCAGATATAAACATAAAATTTCAATTTCTAAATTTCGTGTTCGTAAAGTATATAAATAATTTATGGGTCAATTTCAACAATTTTACAATAAATTACCTATTGAAGCACTTGAATTGCCATTACCTGCTTTGAAGAAATATCTAAAATCATCCTTGCTAAAAAAGGGATACTATACTGTCGAGGACTAGGTACTTAATTGATCAAAATGCTTGGCCCAGCTTAGTAAAAAAAAAAAAATTTATGATAAATTGCTAATTATTTATAACTGATTACCTTGACATTACTTATAATATATAAACTATGCTTATTTACATAATGTATTAATTGTTAGTTTAACTATAGACGATGCATATACACGTAGCTGAATTTAATTTCTCCATTTTATTATCTAAGCTATTTGAAAAACAGATTTTATGTAAAAATTCCCGTTATTTAATAGAACCTGAGTGTTTCTAATGTTGTAGCTGATGAAGTGATGACGATGCAAAAGTGGTTCAATGAATCCTATTTGAATAAATACATTATTTCTTTCTTTCATTCTTTCTTTATAGATATACTAGCTGCCCGCCCCGGCTTCGCACGGGTGTAATAAGATTTTATAAGTTTGACCTGTCTGTCTGTCTGTGTGTCTGTATTCAAAAGCTGACGTCATCGAGATGGTGCTTAACTACTTTTCAACAAAATTGGTTCAGCCGTTTTTGATAAGTATATTGAACTTTGAAATTAACGTGTCGGGGTTTTTCAACTTTTGTAAGTAGTAGTTATATTTACCTAGACCTACTACGTAATAGAGCCTATTTTTTTCATTCAATACCTAAAACACTTTTTGCGCAATAGGTTTTTCCTCGGCGGGTCTAACAAATATATAACGAATGCCTATTCGAACTCGTCACCCATACATGGAAGAGGGGCTTACTTAAGTTGTTTACCTATTACGTACACTGCCACTTTTAAATTTAGCGATTCAGGGAGCTATATCGGTTACGATGCATTATTTCTGATGCGATCACGCAGAGAAACTCCCACCTTCCCTTCCATTGCCCTTTGACTGACAGACCCTTCTTATGAGGCGAATAGTATGCGGCCACGGTTCAGTGCCATAAGTCATCAATGGGAACACACACTGATCAAAAATTCTCGTCAGCCGAGTCGGATTGGACGATTGACCTTTTTTTAGAAGTTCGACCTACCTAACTGGATAGTTTGTCCTGGGTATATATTTAAAATCGTTTACAACTTCGCGCATAAAGAGTCCAAAGGAGTGTAGTATGTCGTCATCATATGACATGATCTTCGCCTTATCCAATGTGCATCTTTAGACTAACTTGCTCGGAGGGTTTTCTGAGGCCATCGATCATTGTAGGTACCTACTTTAGACGCAAGGAGTATCCCAGCCACCAGATTTGCCATGTTTATGATCTTGACTCGAATGTTTAGTTTTGTAATAAATATGCTTTGTAAAGTCGAGTTGACTTCGTGAGCTCGTGTGATTATGTGTCCCGCTTTACGTGTCCCGGCTGCACTACTCTACGAAGGCAAAGGAAGTAGTGGAGTATGTCCGCGTGAAGACCGGAATCATCCTGAGGGCCGTGAGGTTGGAGTCTCGCCATACGATCCTCAGAAGTTATAGGCACACGTGTAGTAATTTCGGTATTTTCTAATTATAACTCGTGTATTTACCCTCGGAAATCGCAATTTTGATGAAGTGGAACTGGTGATGAAGACCACAGATGACTTATGGAGCTCCTTAAAGACAGATAGTGACTTGGATTTTTTCTATAATAATCAACACATTTGCTCTCGGAGAGCAGTTCATGTGGTAAATTGGTAAAGAAAAGTGAAAATTTTCATGTAAATACCTATGTCGCTTGGCAAAGTACTGAATTGAACAAAATAACTTATTGTTAAAAATGTTTCTCGTGCCTCCTAAACATGGCAATACTATGAAGTCCATTTTTCTTTTCCAGAACAAAATTATTCGTAGTTTAACTAACTATCCGTGTACCCTTTATCATCAAACCCTGTTAACTAAAACGTTTTGGCCAATTCTCACAAACATGCACTAATGTTTAAGTGACACATAAAGATAAACGGTATTATAGCTAAATTAGGTAATGATGAATTTTTATGAATGAATCCATTAGTTTATCTCTTTGTATTTTTAGCACTATAACACCAAAGAAAAGTTTGAGTAAATAATGACTTAAATCTTAAAGTGCTCTGCTACGGAGACTGTGATTTGTATATTTAAGTAAATTGGCAAAAAATATGGATCATATACGTACGAAATATCGTGACATAAAAATCCATCCTTAGTATTTTTTTTTGTGCAATAAAGTTTAAAATAGGAATATAAATAAAATAGGTATATTTCAGAAAAATATTGTTTTTTTTTTTAAAAAAGCAAAAAGTTGCCTCGTCTACCGAGACTCGAATACGGGACTTTATACCACACGGTAACATGATACCAGCGTCGTATCCGATGGGCCACCGTAGACATTGACAATGGTAACGAAATTAGTAGTCTATATCAGTGTATGACGTTGTCATTTGTCTATCTAGGAAGCCATATGTCACATCGAAAAAACACCGAAATCATCTGAATAGGTTGAAATTAATCGTTGTAACACGAATCATTTCAACCTAATTTCCTAAATAGACAAATGACAACTTCATACACGAACATTTTAAGCTAGAGGACATAAGAAAAGCCTGTAGATTAATGACAAAAGACTGTTATATGGCAACTATTGATTTAAAAGAAGCATATTTCTCTGTACCTATTTCAGAAAACTCAAAAAAAATATTTAAGATTTAAGTTTAAGGGACAATTGTATCAGTTTAACGTCCTTGCTTATGGTCTTTGCACAGCTCCGTTTGTATTCACAAAAATAATCAGACCAATAAGTACTTACCTCAGAGAAAAAAATGTGATATTAACAACTTATTTAGACGACATACTCATTTTTGGACACTCAGAAACAGTTTGTAAAAATAACCTTACACTAGCCTTTAGTATTTTGCAAGACCCAGGATTCGTAATAAATGTTGGTAAATGTGTCCTCTCACCAGACAAAGTATGTGGGTTTCTGGGGTTCACCTTAAACTCTGCATTCTCTGCAAATATGACACTAGGGGTACCTAAACAGAAACAGATCTCATTATTAGAAAAAATGAAGTGGTTTTAGCAAAGGGTTCATTGTAGTATAAGAGAATTTTCACAATTGCTAGGATCCCTTACTGCATGCGTTTCCTACGCCTGGGTATACACAAAGATACTGGAAAGAGAAAGTTTAGCATTATTGAAAAATAATGATAACTATGACGCAATATTGAAATTCCCACAGTACATAATTCCAGAAATTGATTTGTGGTGTGGGAATTTGGATAAATCTAATTCGATAAAGCAGCATAGCTTTACTCTGGAGATTCAGACAGACGCATGCCTGAGCGGATGGGGCGCTGTGTGTGAGGGAGAAAAGGCATCAGGATCTGGGTCGCAGTTAGAGAAAGAACATCATATAAATTATTTAGAACTAAAAGCAGCTTCATTAGGTCTCAAATGTTTTGCAAAATATTCAAATAATTGTGAAATACTGTTACGAATAGATAATACTACAACTGTAGCATACATCAATAAATACGGAGGAATTCAATTTCCACATCTTAACAGTATTGCTAGGGAAATTTGGCAATTTTGTGAAGAAATAAATTTATGGATCTTCAGTTCTTACATAAATACAAAAGATAATTTCGAAGCAGACAGATAATCCAGGAGAGTAAACATTGAATGGGAGCTTCGTAACCATGCCTACAGGAAAATAACAGATACATTTGGACAGCCTGAAATAGATTTGTTGGCCTCTAGAATAAACAATAAATGCAATAAATTTGTTTCTTGGAAACGTGATCCTGATGCCTTTGCCGTAGACGCATTTACCCTCAATTGGAAGAATTTGTTCTTTTATGCCTTCCCACCTTTCTCCCTGGTTCTAAAATGTGTTCAGAAAATCACGATTGATAAAGCCACTGGAATCTTGGTGTTTCCATTATGGCCATCGCAACCATGGTTTCCACTTGTTAAACAATTAGTTATTGGAGATCTACTAATTTTTAAACCTAACAAAAACCTATTATCATCACCTTACAGAGATGTACACCCACTTCACCATCAGCTTACCCTGGCTGCAGGGCTGGTATCAGCGAGGCATACATGAGGAGAGGTACTCCAGCTTCAGCTCTACAAATTATGTTAAACTCCCTGTCACAAAATACCATGTATAACGCTCCTCTTAAGTTGTGGTGGCAGTATTTCAAACAACATCATAGATCCCTACCAGGTATCCATACCGTATATACTTAAATTTTTAAGTCAATGTTTTCAAACGGGAGCATCTTGCGGCACACTAAATTCAACTAGATCTGCATTAGGGGAAGAGGGGGGACAGTGGATCACGGGGAACAGTGAACAAAACTATCTAGCGCCATTTTTTACGCACACATTCAAACGCCGACGCGTGTTTGTAATCTCGTCTCGACAGGCCCCGCACTGCGCCAGTCGCCCGCGAGCTCAGGCACAAGGAGGGTGCGTTATCGCTGCCGGTCGAACAACACAGTACGTAAAATTTATTTTACACATTGATTGAAAATGTTTGTAGGCAAATTCACGCGTCTTATTGAATGTGTTTTTGTTTTATCCTGTTATCGTATAATGTTGATTGGTGTTTTGAGTGTATTAATATATATTCAATATTTTTGGTGAACGGTTTCTTACTGTAATTAAAGAGCATGCATCCAAAGAAGGCTCCAGGACCCGACCATCTAACATCAGACATCTGCCAAAAGTTCATCGAAACATACCCAGCATTGACCACAAAATTATTAAACCGTTGCCTACATATATCCCATTTTCCAACACCCTGGAAAAAAGCGTTTATTAAAATCATCCCTAAACCAACAAAATCCGATCACACGGAAATCACAGCTTACAGGCCTATAGGATTAATTAACGTCTTCGGAAAGTTACTAGAAAAATTAATTGCAACACGTCTCACCTATTACTTACAAGTAACTAAATCCGAAAGCCCAAGACAATATGGATTTAAAGCTCAGTCGAACACAACTAATGCTCTGAACGAGGCCATCAGCAGGATGAAGGAATCCAAAAACAACAAAAAACTCGTAACAGCTGTCTCCCTGGATATCAAGGGAGCGTTTGATAATGCCTGGTGGCCTGCTCTTCTGAATAGATTGCTACAAATTAGATGTCCCAAAAACATATTCTCTATAATTAAAAATTACATCAAAGACCGAACCATAGAATTTAATTATTGTGATGTAACTAGCACCAAAACCCTTACGCGAGGATGTGTTCAGGGTTCTGTACTGGGGCCGCTTATTTGGAATATCATAATGGACGATCTACTATTCACGACACTACCTGATGGTTGTCATTTGCAGGCGTACGCAGACGACGTTCTATTAATCGTCACCGGCAGCACAGCAATAGAGTTAGAAAATAGAGCCAATGAGGCATTAAAAAATAATTGCACAGTGGGGAAATAATAATAAGCTTAAATTTGGACCCGAAAAGACGCAAATGCTAACCAACACCCCAAGGGCCGAGAGCGCCAACATTAAAATGAACGAACTACGACTTAACTACAGTGATTCTATAAAATTACTAGGTCTGCACATCGACAAACGGTTTCGATTTATCCACCACGCTAAAGAAACAGTAAGAAAAGCATTAAACATTTATAAAAAGCTGTGTAAAATCGTAAGGCCTACTTGGGGCATACACTCTACCAATGTGGAGATAATATATAAACATGTCATAGAGCCTCTAATTACATACGCCGCAGAAATATGGGGTGAAGCGGCCATAAAATATAAAACTGTGCAGAGAACACTAAGATCCATGCAGAGGGGCTTCGCCATCAAAGCGGTTAGAGGGTTCCGCACAATATCCACTACAGCTGCAATTGCGTTGGCAGATTTCACCCCTCTAGACCTGAAGGTTGTGGAAGTTATGGAGATTGAGAGGACCAAATCCAGGGGCACATCATCATACCTACCGGGTGACCTCAGGCTTGAGCAGAAGGTCACGACTAAGAAAATGATCCACCCAGCAGAACGTCCAGTAATCGAATTCTCGAAAATCGAGGACAGTAGGGATATGGAACCGCGTTGTAATGCCGATACCGTCCAGGTGTACACTGATGGGAGCAAACTCGGCGGGAAGGTCGGCGCTGCATACGTCATGCTGTACCCGGATGGCAGCCAATTTACAAAACGGCTCAAACTACATGACAGTTGCACCGTCTACCAAGCTGAATGCCTTGCTATTGAAATGGCCTGCCAGAAAATCGTACAGGAACGCTTACAAGACGTCGCTGTCTTTTCAGACTCCATGTCTGCCCTACAGGAATTAACTAATCGTAATAGCACCCAACACACTATACACAACATCCACAGGCTTACTATTCAAATAAGATGCACAGGAACAATAGTATTTTGCTGGGTAAAAGCTCACAATCAAATTCTGGGAAACGAAATGGCGGATATGGAGGCGAAGAGAGCAGCAAATCTGCACAAAGCACCAGATTATGCATATTTCCCAATCTCATACGAAAAACTGCATAGAAGAAAGGACACTGATTTAGCTCACGAACGGAATTATATATATTCGGAAACTGGAGCACACCTTAAATAGCATTTGCCTAAAATTAGCGACATAAGAAACATAAGAGGCGCTATTCCAATCAGCTTCCAATTAACACAGGTGCTCACCGGACATGGGTACCACAAAGCATACCTGCACAAGTTCAAAATCACTGCGGATGATCTGTGCCCGTGTGACACCACTACTTCACAAACAATTGACCATCTTCTTAGACAATGCCCTAAATTTAACCTGAGTAGAATAGACCACGAAATCGTGTGTAACAATATAAATATAGACCCATACGACATCAAAAGTATAATTAAAAAAGAATCTTCAATTCAATCATTCACCAAATTCATCAACAAAATCATAGACAGCCTTAAAAAATTCAATAACACGTAAAATATATTTCATAGTACCAATATATTTTAAAGTTACATATATACTAGTCTCATATGTCATAATAGTTAAAAGAACCAAAGTTCGCCCGTATTCCTCGCGGGGTCTTTGGATCATAAAACCATAGTTTATTAAAAAAAAAAAAAAAAAAAACGGTTTTTGGGGAACAATGGGCCATCTCCTTGTGGGGAGCAGTGGATATTGGTCCAGTGTTCCCCTTGAGTGTCCGATGTACCCCTTGACAATTTATTATTCGGAAACTAAATTATAAACTTGTTTTTAGGTATCATCATGCCCAGAACACACGTGAGAAAGACAGGCATAGGACTCCACACTGAAGAGCAAATGCAGAATGCTATAAACCTAACCAAGGCAACAAAAAGAGGAACGTGGCCAGATTAACTGGCATACCATTTTCAACCTTACAAAAGGATGAGATTCACTCCCAATTATGCTGTGAATAAAGTATTTTCAGACAAGCAGGAACTGAAGTTAGTGAAATGAAAGGACAATTTATACTCATAATTTTCCGATTGAATAAAAATAAGGAAGTTTTTTACGTCGGAAAAGTTTTAAGACTGATAAAAAAAGAGACTGAAGTTATTTTTTACGCAAATGCGCTAAACAAAATGAATACATTTCGAATGCCAAATATACCTGTACCCTGAGAACTTTACGGTTTCGCTCTATGAAAACAACAATATATCGATATCAGCAATATTTTTGCACCATAAAATAGGTTGGGTAATTTGACTAAATATTCATTAATAATCCACCTAAATTTAATACCGCAACGGTAAAAAATAATGAAAAGTAATCTTTATAAATTCCGTAAAAATCAGGCGAAAATGGTATAAACTTTCTTTATTTTATAACTAGCTTTTGCCCGCGACTTCGTCCGCGCGGAACTCGTTTATATCGTAACTTTTTCCCCCCTTTTCACCCCCTTAGGTGATGAATTTCCAGATAAAAACTATCTTTAGTAAGGACTTTTTGGGAAGGCCCCGGAATTCAAAGTATCTCTATACCAAATTTCATCTCATACGGTTCAGCGGTTGAAGCATGATTAAATTTTTTTCCTAACTTCCGGTCCATAGAATTATTGACTTCAATAGTAAAAGATTTTTAAAATAACATATAAAAGCCGTATACAAATAATTAGCCTGATATTTAATTATTTCCAAAAAACCGTAATTTTCTCAGGGTACTGTTTTGGCAGTAGTAGCGATAAGTTTTATAAAAATGATACTCGCTCAGCCATCCTTTTCGGGGCAAACGAAATAAGTAGTATTTTATGCAACTGTTTTGTAAGAAGGGTCTTAAAACGCGAGTGGCGTGAGTTGCGATGCGAGCCTTGGCGAGCATCGCAATTAAAGACGCCACGAGCGTTTTTAGACCAGTTATAAACCGTTGCATACAATACTTTTTCTACGACAAATTTTAAATAAATAGCAGACTACAAAATAGGTAGCCTTTTCGGGCAGCAAGTTTTCTATTCATACTTTTGCTACTCACGCAATTTCTTCGGGAGTGCAGTTATTAATTGCTTCGACAATTTAAAAAGGAACGTACACTTTTATCTTCACAAACACGAATAAAATCTTAATATTCTAGGACTATCATCTTTTCATTTTGAACTGTATATATTTTGGTGGGAAATCGGAAATGTTACACTTCTTGTTTATGGTTTGTTTTGTTTTTAATTTGTTTGCATTTGCCATCCGAACCAAACCTAATCCGGACCCGGACCGAATTCGAACTTTATTTTCATAAATAATACCAAGAATTTATAAAACATGTAATTTAACACACAATAGATGATGATTTATTATTATTGTTGTAAATAATGTATAATATACAGATGTTAAATCGTAAATAAAAACTTTTATTTCGAAATATTTGTTTATGAAGTTGGCACCACTGCAATATAGCGGCCGATTTAAAAAAGTTAAACAGTGCTTTTATGAATAATGTATGAACCAAAAAAGTACGCTAAACAGTGCGTTTTTGTGCTATAGAGCATAGAGTTTTTCGACGACTTATTAGTGGTGTCATTGTATTTGAGCTACAGCCTATATAAATGACAGATAACGGTACAGGAGTAGAAAAAGACAGCAATTTACATTACGTATTTCATTACGCTTTAGTCGTATTGATATACGTTAAAGTCTAGGAATCTAAGGTACCTTATGTAGGTACCTTAGATTTAATACCTAGACTTTAGCGATATCATTATTGTAAATACGTAAGGCTTGATTGGTAAAGTCGTTTGTAATATTTTTTTATAATTGATTTGTAACCCTAGGTAATTGGCTACTTAGCCTAGACTGATTATGTAAACCTAGAAAAGTGGCTACCTCGCCTAGACTGATTATATTATGTTTGTCTGATTATTTGTAAACTATTGAAACTAAAAACTGCCTATAAGGCTGCCTGATTGCTGTGATTTTATGTTGTGTTGTAGGAAGAAATTCGTGCCTATATTAGTAATGTTAAAATTAACGTTGAGTTTTTTTTTGATGACATAAAGTATTGTCATTAAGTTAACTTTTTTGAATTTATATTTTCTATAATAAAACATAACTTTTGTTGATTTAAGACGGTATTTTATGTAACTTAATACATATGATCCCTTGTTCCCCCTATGGTCCATAGTTCCCAATGCCCTGATTCAATGCTCCCCGAGCATGGGGAACAGTGGACCAATTCCCATTTTTTTTTAAAGCCTAAAGTTTCAGTTGTGTGCCTTCTATAGTGCATTTTATTTATGCCTTAATAACCCCTTATTACTATGAGTAAAAGAAAACGGACATAAAGTGTGTATCTGCCCAGCTAGCACACTAATCGGACATATATTTACGTTCGGACGTATAACTTTACGATTGTGCCCATTTTTACGTTACTTAGCTAACATGGTTATCACGCAGCATATATTTATGCCATAGCGTAAAATATACGTAGCAAAATTATTACATTCATTTCATTCGTTCAATAGTAGTCTATGGTTAGAAGCCTATTATAATACTACCTAATTAAAGAGTAATGATAATCACTGCACAGTTTACTAAACAGTTGTTCTCCTGTATTAAGTTGTGTTATAATAGTTTTTTTGTTTTTATTTACGTTACTCCCACCCCACAAAAAGTTTTACGTAGTGGTTTTAAGTAATTTAGCGAGTACCAAAACACATGTTAGTTTATAATAGAATCAATAATATTTGTAAATTTGTGTAATATACTTTATTACAACACAAGCAAAAAATCATAATCATTGCGTTATTTATACTAATTTATAGTTAGTAATCATGATCTAGCTAAAATTAAAAATGCTAGATCATTGTTTCAGGAGACGATAGGAGTTTTGAGACTGAAACCGTATGTGTTGTGACAGAAATCGGAAAAATCCTGCGAAAATTATATTGTTTTCATAGTGTTAAAATTTATCCGGGGTCTCGAGTGACCTACATAAAATTTCGTCCGTCAACGGCTCATATCGTCAAGTTTTATGTGCCAAAATCAAGAGCATGTTAGCATTTGACGTAAAGCAAATAGTTTTATGTGCAAGACATATAAATGGTCACATTTTACGTAAATGATGGTATAGCATGTTAGCTCATGACGGTAAAATTTTATACGTCGGTTGTGGACATAAAACATGTGCATAAAAGTCGTCATTTTGCTAGTGTGCTAGCCGGGCTGCTGGGCTATGTGCCTCAATACAAAAACTGATCCACTGTCCCCCCTCTTCCCCTATCTTTATTATTGGGACCAATAATTTACTTTAAAAACAAAGTTTTAACCGACGAAAAATCAATCATCCCCTATTTTCCTACCCTTAGGGTTAGTTTTTTTTTTCCAAATTCATATGGAACCAATTTCGGGGTATACCCTTTCCAATAAAAAAAGAATTATCAAAATCGAACTACTCTGTAAAAAGTTATGCGTGGTCATACATAAAAAAAAAATATATATACGCGTTGACTTGAGAACCTCCTCCGTGTTTTTCGTCGGTTGAAAAATATAGTTATCTTAAATGACAAAATTAATATTTTCATACCAGATATAATAAAAACATCCAAAAAAGGTACAACACAGCCATTATTACAACTGCCAGTTTATCAACCAAAAATAGAAATTTGTCCTGTAAATACTCTGAAATCATATATTAAAGCTACAGAAGCTTTTAGAGCTAATCACGAAAAGTTAATTCTTACTTTTAAAAGACCATATGTCCCTGCGTCCACCCAAAGCATAAGCCGTTGGATTAAGAAAACCTTAAATGAAGCGGGTGTTGACGTCAATATATTCACAGCACATTCAACTAGACATGCTTCAACATCTGCTGCCCTTAGATCTGGATTAAATATTGACCAAATCCAAAAAACCGCCAACCACCTTCGCTAGACATTATAATAGACCTGTGAATCAATCTTTACATTTTAGTAATGTAGTTTTGACTTCTTCACATAATGTAGATAATTAATACATCTAGATTAAATAATAATTACAAGATGTATACATATACTATAAGTTGTTGTGGAAGTTATTATGTTAAGCAAACTTGTTGTTCTCACTCGTTAGAAGTCGAGTTTTTTTTCTACTCTCTGTTACCTTCTACGTAACGAAAATAAAGGTTTATTTTTTTAATATTGGCTAATTACTCACAACAATACCTTTAAACATCTACTTGTAATAACGTCTCGGACAAGGAGAGAGTATAATTATATGATTAAACGAACTTACCTTAAGTGAAGTTCTATCATAATTATACGATGCTCCTTGTCCGAGACGTCGGTCCCTTACCCGCTCCGTAAATGCTGAAGTATTTATTCCCGGTATAGGGTTGCTCGTAACGATATCTTCAAACTTAATGATATGTTAAACAGCTGTCAGACGAGAGGTGTTTTTTCGTTTTTAAATTATAGCTTTGAAACAGTAATTTGGCGCTGGCTGTCAGCGCTACTACTTGTAATAACGTCCGAGACGTAGAAGGAGCATCGTATAATGATGATAGAACTTCACTTAAGGTAAGTTAGTTTAATCATATAATTATTTCTACCTAAAACTACTTTGAAATACTTACTACCTGTACCTACTGTCGTTTATCCCAAATTGCTTGAATTAAATCCTTAGTACATTTGTAATTTATAATGTTGTACTAAAAATACAGATATTGCTTTTGAAAGGAACATACTTACATAAAAGATGCATGGGATGAACGTGGTGTTGTTATAAAATACATGGATGAACATTCAAATACTGATTTCTATAGTTTCATCCGTATATAGCCAAACAGTTTTGCTAATTCATTTTACTCAAAAAACTAGTTTCTCAGAAAAAACGGTTAAATTATTGGAAAAACCCATTATTCAATTAAGGTAGTGCCCAAGCCCATGTCAAAACATTACGTTTCGATTCTAATATATACGGCAAAATATTTTCAGGGAAGTGTCTCGCCGCGTCTTTCCTCCCGGTTAACCCACATATTACATATAAGCATCCTTTACTGTATCAGATACGATTTGTCACCTCTTTACCTCATGCACATTAATTAATTAATAATTTTCGTTAATTTAATACAAGTGTCGTCTCCACAAGTGCCGGCCGTTCCACAGACCTGTTCCATTATGGTATCCCGTGCGTTGCTTTTTCGGTCCTTGGTTCTCAGTTTGTGCACTCGACCTGGCTCCACTTTCGATTTCCATTTCAAAGACTTGAATGGTACCGAAATTCAGGACCTTGATGATTATTGCAAAACAACCCAGTGTGTAGTGAAATGCTGCCGCCAACAACAAATCATGGTCTCCAATGGGCATAGCAAGTGTACCAGTTTACAGCAATTGGTGAAAAGATATGGCGTTGCAAATTCTAGTGACTTTTCTGAAGTACACATTTATAATAAACATTTTCGACAAACGACGAGTAAAAGCGCAAGTGATTTTAAATTTATACATGACAGCAAGTTTACTGAAAATACTGTTAATGACACTGGAAACAATCTCCATATAAGTTTCAATGACCGCCTACCATTTTTCTATCTTTTAGAGGTAAGCTGGACAATACCGTTTTATTTTAGCCTGTAGATATTATATATTGTGCTAATAATTTAGGTAGCAAGACTTTCCGAAACGTTAAATTACATCAAAACATATTAACTTTAAATATAAATTTAAAAGAATATTTACAATTCACTTACATGAGAATTAAAGTGAGAAATAAATTAACATTAAACTAACAAAAAGGACCGCCCCGGATCGTTGGTGGCCCAAAAGTTGGCACTGGCAGCGTTGCCACGCTGGATGGTCAACGAAATCTGTTGAGCCAGGAACGATCCGGAACGAGGATCGCAGCCCAATTTAAAATACTTTTAATGTGATTTTATTGTTTTATTTTCTGGACACAATAAATATATTAAATTTCTGCCCAGACATAGTCACCTCTGTATTATACTGACAAGATATTTAACACTTTGTTCCGGGTTGCCCCTCGAAAATGCTCACGCGCAGCCACTGATACATACTAAATAACCGATGAGACGCCTGCCTACGGATCTTAAACCGTTCTTTAGGGCGAAAGGCCACCAGAGATGTGTGAAGCTGTCTTTTCATATATTAGACACCTCAGCTCGTGGTGATGGTAAACTGGGTTTGACAAAGTAGTTAGGATCGATTAAAAAAACAAGGGGGTGCATTGGAAATTATCGCGTGCTTTGAAACGAATTAAGAAACAATAAGGTCTGATTTTCAGATATATGATTCTTGACTATATGATTGTTTGTCTGATTTTATTGATACATGATTGGCTAAGATTTCCTCAATAAAGAAAAACAAAGTTGGGTCTTTATTTTCCTCTTTTTACTCAGCCTACTCAAACAATACATTATTTTACGACAAAATAAAGTTAAAACTATAGTATTTCTTAAATCTCACTCAATGAAATATGAATAAAACTTCACTAAGTTAGGTATTTATCGAAATTTGGCCAAAAAAAGCCTTTCCCGAAGATTGTCGCATCTCTATTTCTCGTGCGCGGAAGGCATAAGCGTGTCTCTGTCAATTTGTCTGTTTAGTCATGAGGCACATGATAATTACCTCATACTAACGAAACGTGTGGTTTATCCAAAGCGATACATTTATCATTTATTTCAATGTCATTACATTCACATATTTATACGGCGGGATATCGATTGATTTTGAAACGCTAAGGCTTATGAGCTTGTGGATCAATCGGAAAAATAAATGATAACATCTTTTGATACTTCATTATTCATTTGAACGTTTGAATTTCGGCTAGATCATTTAATAGGTACCTGTACCTTTTTTTTTCGTGGAGGAAACCTGCTTACCAGGTACCTAATCATCGGGGGATGACTGGGTTATGTGGTATTTCTATCCACTAAAAACTCCACGGCGGCCGGCATCTGCGCTCTCATGCGGAGGACTCCATGGAGTTCAGGGCTCCAGTGCACTGGAGCCCTCCTCGCGCCTCGCCACATTTGCCTCGTCCTAGGATGATGATGGTCGCCTTCCCTGGGGTTTTTAGTTGAGGGCCCCGGCCCCCGCCAGAAACACTGCGACCCCCGATGACCTAGGATAGTACCTGTAAAAACTTCAATAATTTATGTTTTGAACTTAAAAAATTCCACTTATTCTAAAACTTCACGGTTGTTTCGAAAAAATATTGATAACTAATTTGTCTAAAATCTACACGTAATCATTCGGTTTGACAATATGATTTTTTAACCGACTTCAAAAAAAAGGAGGAGGTTCTCAATTCGGATGTTTTTTTTTTTTTTTTTTTTTAATGTTTGTTAGTTACCTCAGAACTCCGTTATTTATGAACCGATTCGTACAATTCTTTTTTTAATTGAAAGTATATGCTTCCAGATTGGTCCCATTGTTTTCAAAACCCCAGTTGGATGATGCGAACCATGAGGAATTGAGGGAACTCCTCAAATTTATTAGGCACGCGTGTAATTATTTCGGTATTTTCTATTATAACTCGTGTATTTACACCCGGAAATCATAAATTTGGTGATGGTGGAAGCCACAGATGGCTTGTGGAACTTCTCAATGATGTACTTCAAACTACCTATATATAAGTACGTCACAGATTCTGATATGATTCCGTTGAAATAGCAAACAATGAAGGTGCCAAAGGTAATTCTGAGATCCTTGAGGAATCGACGGAAGTCCTCAAATATTATCGGCCCACATACAGCGATTTGGTTTATTGGTCTAAAAATCAGCGCATCTGCTCTCGGAAATCAGTTCATGTGATAAATTGGAAAAAAAAATGTGTAAATGTTCATGTGGCTTGGCGGAGTACTGAATTGAAGTCGGTTAAAACTTTGTTTTGAAAGTAAATTATTATTTGTGGAAGAACAATAAAGAGTTTTGAGGGATAATCTCCTTAACATATTTTTTTAGATTGACCACTTGCAGCCTGTCAAACATATATTTTAATGTCAATGAATAAGACTGACATTCGATTGTCATCTTTCAACTGCTGGCCTGGAAAAGGGTTAACATATGTTTCACGAAATTGACTTTAGGTACTACTACTACTATACTTTTGTTACCTTTAATTTTTCAGAACGGAACATTGGCTCTGAAACATGGTAATGATTCGAAACTTGCCATAACCCAACGGCGCCAGTTTTGCATAGAACTTGAGGTTTCGTTGTTCGGCAATGACACGCTGGCGTCCAACATCCCCAGCGCCAGTGTGTGGGTCATGAGTGATCCAGAAACTTCAAACTTACGCAATGTACTCGGTGCTTATGGTAAGTTAGTCTCATATAGATCCTTTTGATTAGATTAGATTAATTTATTGCATTTTAAAAATTTACATGTCATTTTTAGGGTTCCGTACTCAAAGAGTAAAACGGGACCCTATAACTAAGACTCCGCTGTCCGTCTGTCTGTCTGTCTGTCTGTCTGTCTGTCTGTCTGTCTGTCTGTCTGTCTGTCTATCCGTCTGCCACCAGGCTGTTATCTCAACAACCGTGATAGCTAGACAGTTGAAATTTTCACAGATGACGTATTTCTGTTGCCGGTATAACATCAAATACTAAAAAACTGTTTTTTTTTTTTTTTTACAATCTTACACAAATCGGCTTAGTCCTAAACTAAGCAAAGCTTGTACTATGGGTACTAGACGACGATAAACATACTTATATAGATAAATAAATATCATATAGATAAAACATCCATGACTCATTACCAGGATTCGAACCCGGGACCTCCGGCTTCGTAGGCAGGGTCACTACCAACTAGGCTACAGGAGGCTCCCATACAACAAATGGTACGGAACCCTTCGTCCGCGAGTCCGACTCGCAATTGGCCGGTTTTTTATAAATTAAAATAGCATCAATTCACAAAAAGATCATCAGAGTGTATAAGAATAACAATAATAACCCTAAGTTATCGCTTGCTGGTGCTACCAATAACCCGACACGGGGGGATCGGGGGGTTCCGTCCAGGGAATCGCAAGATTCCCCAGGTGCGGCTGGAGGGAGAGGCCATTGCCGTTTGCCTCTATAATAAATAACGGACCCGGAACCCTGACAAATCCTCTGCTATCAGAGGATGCATGTTAGGCGCGGGGGCTGCGACCGTCAGGCCGGGGCCGAGTTGTGGCTGCGAGGGAGAAAACCTCTATAAAAAGTTACAAGGGGACATGAGAGGGTGAATCCGAGGTCTATCACCCTCTCCTGGGGTAGAGGTCCTTTGGTCGGGTCGGGAAGCGTGTGGTGTCGTCCTGATCGCTTACGACGAGAGGGGGGCTTTTGCCTCAGTAGTGAGGGCAGCTGCGGCTGTTGCCGAGGGGCGTCGTGGTGAAATGTTCGCGATCCCATGACGCCCCTACTACACGGCAGAGAGGGCATACCTTAGTGGTTTTAGACGGTTGTCCGGGGGGAAAAAAAACCCAGAAGGTGGACTGATGACCTGGTAAAGGTCGCGGGAGTCCGCTGGATGCGGGTGGCGCAGGACCGGTCACTTTGGAACTCTTTGGGGGAGGCCTTTGTCCAGCAGTGGACGTCTTTTGACTGATATGATGATGATGCACTTTGCTTTTGCATGTACTTTGCTTATTTCCACTCAGTTATTTCTTACGGCACAATCCTCTGGGGAAACTCTACAGACGCAAAGAGAGGGTTAATTGTGCAGAAACGAGCAATTCGCACACTTGTTGGAGTAAAACATAGACACCTCTGTAGAGAACTTTTCAAATCTCAACGCATTATGACACACTACTCACAATACTTATTCGACTCTTTATTATTTGTACCCACATACTATGAACGATTACCCGCCGATATCAGAAATGAACAATCTGACGAAACATTTCGGCGCAAACTGAGAAATCTTTTGTTGAGCAACCCTCTGTACTCCGTGAGCGAGTACATGGAACTTACTTTTTAAATGATGTGCCTATTAAATTGAACGTGCCGCCTGTTGATTGATTGATTATATAATTGTATCAAATGTTATTAAGTATTATAATATTCTGTTTTAAGTTTTTTGTGATAGTAGTAGTTATTGAGAGAATATTTATGTTTTCATTTTTTATTTTTTTTATATATTTGGTTTTTATTATGTTGACATGAATAGTTTTTAAATTTTATTATTATACCCACTGTATAAAAAATGACGATCCTTTTTCGGAGATAGAATTATATTTTATTTTTACATTTCAATTATATTGACGATCATGGTAGAAATTCTTGTAATTTTGACATTTATGCAAATTTTTATTGTAATTTTTATCCTGAAATAAATGAAACTGAAACTGAAACTGATGATGATGATTTGCTCTCGTAAAACAATGATGTTTGCGAGACAATGTCTCTTTTAGATGTCTTGATTGAATGTTAAAAGTGCGTTACTTGAGTTTGCTTGTGTGCAGGTTTGCTGGTGTCTTCTGTGTTCCTGGTGCTTGTGCTGGCGGTGTATGCGCTCCTGCCGGAGCTGCGCAACATGGCGGGCCTCATACTGATGGCGTGCATGGCCACCTACTTCACTTTTGGATTGATCAGAATCATACACGTATTCGGCGATGAAAGCAATGTATTAAGTTGGCAAGCTTGCTACGTTCTGAGTGGGTATTTTTTATTTACAAGCTTTATATTAACTTGCTCTGTTCGTTAGTATGTAAATATGTAAGTAAGTTGTCCGTCAAAATTTGGAATCCATTTTTCAGTCACATCCCGTTATCCAATTGAGGTGAAATTTTGCAAGCATATGTATATCGCATGACAATGCAATATTATGATGAATTGGAGCTGATCTGATGCTGGAGCTGGAGGGTGGCCATAGGAACTCCGCAATAAAATTACACAACCCTATCGAGTTTGGGCTCGTTAGAATCGTCACAATGAGTAGTTGATGATGGTATGCAGAAAAGTACAGTCGGCAGTAAAAGCTAGTACCAAAAATGAAATTTTTGACAGAAACTTATTTTTATTTATTAAGATACAAGTTACTTACTTAAGGTTGCTATAATTACCTGTTCGTTAATAGGTACACTCACAATTATTTTAGTTGACCGAGTTGCATCATAGTAATCCGTTCAAAAAGCGACTCTACGAACCAAGCTATTAGATTCAAATTCCAACGGCAGTTTTATAAAATGGCGATTGACTTAAATGATTTCAACCCTATCTATCTATTGCAGAATTACATGTCCCAAATCTTTGCTAGTTATGCCGAGAATTAGACGAAAAGACCGTGTCAAGGAATTCCAGACTTTTGTGAAATTGTCTTATTTGCTAATCAAAATATGTTAATTTCTTCAAATGACATACTGAATTACTCAATTAACATAATATTATATCACGATTTCTCGTGAACGACGATGACCATAGAGTTTCCATTTAATAAGCGTTATAGCCGAATGACGTCACTCGATGGAAAGGCCCTCAGGGCAAACGCCTAAAAGGAAGACCATATTCTCGTTGGGATGATGACATCATAAAAATCGCAGGACCAAATTGGCAAGACGCTGCTCTAGACAAAGTAAAATGGCAAGCTTTGGAAGAGGCCTTCACCTGAGAGGGGTTCCTGTTATGCACAATTGTTTAATTTTAAGTAAAACATCAAATTTAAAACTAACATAGTTATATAAGCAAAGAAACTAGAAATACTTTATTAACAAAATTTATTGAATTCTGTAAAATTTAACGGGAAATAAAAGGCTTTTTATTTTATTTTTATTTTATTTATTTATTATAGCCGAATGAAAGCACGTAGGTGACTTAAGGTACCTTGTGTCCTTTCACTCATGGAAGGAATACCTTAGGAGAATAGATGTAGGTAGCTTATTTTTCAGGATTATTTCCAGAATGTAAAAATTATACAGTACCTAGGTAAGGTATCCTAAATCACAGGTCTTACCTATTTAGGAAGCAATCTCTAGTTATAAGGAAATGTGTATTTTGAAGTGAAATAAATCATTGTTATTATGAAATAATTTAGTAAATTAATGTCAAATAACCGTTTTTCCGTTTCAGCTGTAATATTCTATTACCTGACACTGGCGTTCTACTGCTGGATGAACGTGATGTCCTTCGACATGTGGTGGACGTTCAGGTAACATATTAATTCATAGTACAGTAGTAGCAATGACCGTTGGGGCGGAAAGGTTCTCAAGTGGCGACCACGTCCCGGCAGGCGCGGCGTGGGTAGGCCCCCCACAAGGTGGACTGATGACCTGGTAATGTCCGCGGGAGTCCGCTGGATGTGGGTGGCGCAGGACTGGTCATTGTGACACTCTTTGGGGGAGCCCTAGGTCCGGTAGTGGACGTCTTTCGGCTGATATGATGATGATGACTATATGAACTAGAATGCCTTAAAGTGCAGGTATTAGACGCCCGAGCCCGAGCCGAAGGCGAGAAAGGGCGACAAATAGACTAACTCCATATGTTTATAAAAATAAAGATCCGTAAAGGTGATATCAGACGGTTCACTTTTCGTTCATTTTCTTGTTTCATTTTGTATCTTTCACTCGAAGTGAAACGTCTGAACGAAGAGTGAAACAAAAATGCCGAATGAATTCATTAGTGAACCGATCCAACAGTGTTGGATATTTTCATTCGGCATCATTCATTCCCACTCGGAATGAATGAGAAATGATCAGTCTGAACACAGAGAGAACATTCATTCAGATTCGGCCATAGTCCAGGCAATGAACTGACAACTTGTATGGAAAAAAAGGCAAATTTGGAAATATTTATATTACCTGATTTTTTATATGTAATGGATACCTATATTATCAATTAAATAGTTACCTAGCGACAAATGCAACAAAATCTCAGACATAACAAAAATGATAAATTAACTTACTTCTGAAAAGTCAGAAAAATATAAATAAATGGTTTTATCTTTATTTTGGTTCATTTACATTTGCTCTATAATATTCACGATAATTAATTAATAAAAAAACAATTCATGCTTTATTTAAATCTATATAAATACTTCCGGATGGAAAGTTTGTTGGATTCTTGAATAAAGCATCTTAGAATAATGTTTTAAAATGAAATAAAGAAAAAAAACGCTATCATAAATTAATGTTTTTCAAAACCGTATTTTGCGTGGAGTAGTATTCCAAGAGGCACGACTTCATTCGACGCCATATTGAAAGAGACTACGGATGAATTTTCATTTCTACGTCATTCCAGCTAAGCCGTGTGATCATGGAATGAAGGAAGGATGAAGCATTCACTCGAGTGAACGTTCATTCGAGTGAACCGTCTGATATCACCTTTAGACGTTAGACCTATAAGTGGTTATGTTATTATACTTTTTACGTAGGTATCTTTTCGAACGAGCGTTAGTACAACTAACTGTTCACAAATTGTATCATCATCATCATCATATCAGCCGAAAGACGTCCACTGCTGGACATAGGCCTCCCCCAAAGAGTGCCACAATGGCTGGTTCTGCGCCACCCGCATCCAGCGGACTCCTGCGACCTTTACCAGGTCATCAGTCCACCTTGTCCTTGCACCTTGGGGGGCCTACCCAAATTGTATACTTATAACAAATTTTCCCATTAAAAAATGTTATTTACTTAGGTCTTCCTAACGTACCTATACTAATAGATGTACGAAACGTTACATATGACCTGGCCCCGTAGCATGGATGGCGTTATCACGCGATAAGTGATAGGATAAGCGCGTCGTCTCGTTCTATCGAACGGTGTCAGCCAGGGACGGATGCTCTATCCTGTCACTTGTCGCGTGATAAGGCCATCCATGCTACGGGGCCAGCTTATGTCGGTAAAAATTACAAATAAATACCGAGTTTCGCACTATAATTTGATCAGACATTAATTTGGTCAAACCATGACAAATAAATAATGTTATGAAAGAGAAATAAGAGGTTATCGTCCAACTTAAGTGATACTGGCCCCTTAGCATGGATGGCCTTTATTACGCGATAAGTCACATGATAGAGCATCCGTCCCTGGCTGACACCGTTCGATAGAACGAGGCGACGCTCTTATCTTGTCACTTATCGCGTGATTCCGGCCATCCATGCTACGGGACCTGAAGTTCTTCTTTGTAAGTTTCACTTTTTTCTCAGCATTATGAAAGGTTTTAGTGTTTCCTTCCTTCCCTTACAACAATTAGTGGAAACGCCCATTTATCGCCTAATTACGAAAATTTGGCGTCGACTGTACATTACCGTAGACACGAATCCGATGACATTTTGTTAATATGATGTAGAGACTAACGAATAAGTACATTTTCCCAAAAAATCCAACTTAAGATCGGTTTTCATTGCTCTCGACGTTGACATACCTATATAACAATACAATTTAAATACAACAAAACGATTATCGTTTACATCAATAACATTACCTTAAACTGTGGTTCATTAATACGTTTTGTTTTCAGGGGTATTCGAAACTTATCCCATAGGCATTATGGCATGATGTCAAAGTTCCGGCAGTACTGCGCGTACGCGTGGGGGGCGCCCATGGTGCCCACACTCTTCGTTGTTATAGTGGACCAGCTAGACCTCAAGCACCTTCCGGACTTCGAGCCACGCTTGCCTACTGAGGGTTCCCAAAACTGCTACTTTGAACGTAATTACTTTGTTTAATTAAATAAATAGTGTAGGTAATCGAACGAAATTACGGTGGGACTTACAGGCAATGCAGGCCCCGTAGCATGGTTGGCCTTATCACGCGATAAGTGACAAGATAAGAGCGTCGCCTCGTTCTATCGAACGGTGTCAGCCAGTGACGGACGCTCTATCTTGTCACTTATCGCGTGATAAGGCCAACCATGCTACGGGGCCTGGTAATGATAACTCTATAACGTTTGTACGAATTTCACAGATAACATTTCTAATAAACGATTTTGTATAGGTAGGTAAAACAATATACTATTAATCTATACTATTTAATAAAGACGTAATTTTTGTCAGTTTGTAGCTTTTTAGGGTTCCGTAGCCAAATGGCAAAAAACGGAACCCTTATAGATTCGTCATGTCCGTCCGTCTGTCTGTCTGTCTGTCCGTCCGTATGTCACAGCCACTTTTTTCCGAAACTATAAGAGCTATACTGTTGAAACTTGGTAAGTAGATGTACTCTGTGAACCGCATTAAGATTTTCACACAAAAATCGAAAAAAAACATTAAGTTTTAGGGGTCCCCATACTCAGAACTGAAACTCAATAAAAAAATTTTCATCAAACCCATACGTGTGGGGTATTTATGGATAGGTCTTCAAAAATGATATTGAGGTTTCTAATATTATTTTTTTCTAAACTGAATAGTTTGCGCGAGAAACACTTCCAAAGTGGTAAAATGTGCCCCACCCCCTGTAACTTCTAAAATAAGAGAACGATAAAACTAAAAAAAATATATGATGTACAATTACCATGCAAACTTCCACCGAAAATTGGTTTGAACGAGATCTAGTAAGTAGTTTTTTTTTAATACGTCACAAATAATATATGACGAAGCAACTACCAGTGTTGCCAATAATGCGAAAAAAACTACTAAGGTGCTTTAAATTACCTATCGTTAATACAAGTATTTTAGTAGTTGATAGAAGTTGTTATCAAAATCGACCCGGAATTCAAAGTAACCCCGTTTCACGGTACTAAAATATAATGAAAACAGGTCACTCACGTTTTATTTATTATAAATAAATACATATTTGCGGACAATCTTACACAAATCGACCTAGTCCGAAACTAAGCAAAGCTTTTACTATGGGTACCTACTAGACGAAGATAAACAAATACTTATATACATAAGTAAATACATAATAAGTTAAAAACCGATTATTATATATTTTAGCTAATACCCGCGCGTTTCCGCCCACCTGTATTTACATAGAAAACATCCATGACTGAGGAACAAATATTCATGCTCATCACACAAATAAATGCCCTTACCGGTATTCGAACCCAGGACCTCTTCGAAGGCAGCGTCACTACCAACTAGGCTAAATCGGACGGAATATATTGTAATATGTCTGATTCTCACGGGGGTTTTCTTTATAAAAAAGCTATATATACCTTTTTTTTTTATAATATAATAGCCATTTATTGATTATTAATACTGATTTTTTTTTTACAAATACACCACTATCCTATACTATTAAACGAGCAATATTTGTATATATATTTGCAATCACGTTCTCGGAAACTGCTCTAACGATTTCGATGAAATTTGGTATGCGGGGGTTTAAGGGGGCGAAAAATCGATCTAGATAGGTCTCATGTCCGGGAAAATTCTTTTTCTCCGTATTTTCACCATTTTCATCCGAGCGGAGCTCGGTCGCCCAGGGACTAATTAAACTAAACTAAAACTAAAATACATCTAAATATATCTAAAAATGGCCCTGCGGCATGGTACCGAAGACGCTGTGGCAGCATTTCCTCGCTGGATCGACAGGCCGATGCGTTGAGCGAGGAAACTGCCAGCTCTGATTCAGCCTATATTAATGAAGATACTTGGGCTCACATGCCATGTACGAGAATGAAGTGCCGATCTGCCGATACGCGGCGCGAGTAGGTATTAAAAAAAATCAGTTTCACACCGCTCTGCCTCCCGACCCGTATCGTGCGACAGATAGATTTGCAAGTCCTGGAGGCAATTGCCCACATTTCCACGTTGAAATATTGTTTCGGGTGATAACGTTTTTACCCCCCTAAACCTTTATGAAATGAAACTATTTTGGTATTATTGGATTTAGTGCACTTTAATCGGTCTAAAAAATTAAAACATTCTAAAAATAATGGTTATCCATATGTGAAAGGTTTGCTGTGACCCACGGTCTCAAATATAATGTTAAAAAGAGTGAAGTTCTCGTATTTAAATCTGGCAATAAAACGTACTCTATTCCGCCCATAAGTCTCAACGGTTCTCCTCTTCAGACTGCGTCTAAATTTAAATATTTGGGACATTGGGTCACAGACACCCTCAAAGACGATGTCGACATGGAAAGGGAACGCAGAGCACTGTCGGTTAGGGGTAATATGCTATCACGCAGGTTTGCACGCTGTTCGCGCGAGGTGAAGATAACACTGTTTAAAACTTACAGCCAAAATCTATACACGTGCAACCTGTGGAGCAACTATACCAAAAAGACCCTCAGTGCTCTGCGCGTCCAGTACAATAACCGCCTTCAGGGGGTTGTTGGGGCTGCCCTGGCGCTGCAGCGCGTCAGGGATGTTCGCCGCGTGGAGCACCGACGGTTTCCAAGCCGTGCTGCGCAAGCGGGTCGCATCCCTGGCCGAGCGCGTACGGGGCAGCGCCAACGCTCTCCTGAGGGTGATCGCTGGGAGGATGGACACTATGGACAGCCCTATTTTCGCTCACTGGATGTCCATGCATGTGCATGCCAACTATAATTATACCTTCCACTAACATTAGTAATGATAAGTATAGTAGTATAAGTTTTTACTAACATAATATGGATGTGTGTCCGAAATAAATGCTTTCATTTCATTCCATTTCATAATCTATGTCTGTACGTTTTCTTTTTTAGAAAATCGGCTTAGATTAATAAAAAAAAACGATAGACAAAGTTTTTAGGTCAAAAATACAGATTTTTAGATGCTAATAACTTTTAACGTAAGCAATATTTCTTAAAAATCAAAAGTTCATTATATCTACAATATATCCAAAAAATATAAAAATCGAACAATGTTTACGGGGTGAAAAACGTTATCGCTTCTTGTATGAAAATTTACAGGTTCACAATCCTCTTAATGTTGTTGCTTTTCAGCTCAAGTTTACTTGCGGTATGTCTGCATTCCCATTTTCGTACTGAACGGCGTCAATGTGCTTTTGTTCCTGATGACTGCATACAACATTTGGGAAGTGAAGCGACGCATTAGTAGATACAACTTCAAGGATAGTAGGAAGACCAAAAACAACGAATACAGGTTAATTAGCTATGCGAATACTTAATTGGGATCTAGTTTTAAGTTTTAAGTGAGACTTCGAAGTGGAGTTCTCGGAGTGAGAACTGTAAGAGGAAGAACAGTGGAAACAAGTGGTGTATAGCGAAGTGGCTTAGTGCAAAGTAACAGTAAAGTGTTTTTCTCAAAAATGGCCCGCAAAGTGAACATAACTCGCTACATATTGGAAGGTAAAGTGTATAGTTGAGGGCCAGATCAAAATTAAAAAATAAAAAAACATTGCAGGCCGCCTGGAATGTTACATATGAATTCCTTTATTTGTCGAGTATCAAACTTTTAAAAAAGTAGAAACTGGCATATAAAAGACGGCACAGGTCGTATTCAGCCAAATCAAGTCGTATTTTTCTGTTGCAAACGCGACATTTTTGTATGTGTCATAAAAAGATTGCGTTTTTCGGTGGAAAAATACACTTGCGATTTAAAAATACACTTGCGATTAAAAAAAAATATATGACGTTTAATTTTATGTAATTTGCAGTATCCTCAATTTGTATTTAATAATAACGCTTGATTTAAATTTAGTCTTTTTTATTCCCCCATTTTTGAGAAAAGCACTATATTAGCCTCAGCCGGAATGGCAATTGCAGGCTTCGTATTATAATTAAACGGACTCGCAAGCTCGTCCGTTTAAACAAAATACTCGGCCTGCAATTGCCGACTATAGCTGTGTCGGTACTACTATTTACTAGCAGGCGCGGACTCGGAGGACTTGCGAGTGTAGTAGGTAGGTCGAGTCAGTATTATTAGTAGTAGTACGTGAGGACTCAGTAGACGTTGTAAAGGTGTTTCCTATCCCGTAACCCCCCACGCTCGTAACATTTGGTGATCTAGATTATATTTACTTAAGTAGTTATATCACTGAAGTTCCCATTAATCTATTTATAGATAGTAGATGATCTTTTGTGGCAGCATCATTTGAAGGGAAATGCTGCAAAGGGGACCTGAGCGGCGGCCAGCCAGCACTTTAATTTAAGCTCAAAAACGAGCGTCACAATACAGGACACGTAACCACACACACACAGAAAATATAGGTGAATGTGTATGCGAAATGAGGACGCGATTTTGTTTCTAAATGTGATAGTTATGCACCCACTCGTATTGGCATAAAGACGAAATTCTAAATGAAAATAACAGAGACATGGCGGGAACTTACTTCCATTAGAGGGGTAATCACGTAACGTTCCGAACGCGCGTTACGACAATTTAACTGTCAATTTTCCATATGAAAAGTGACATTTAGATCTACCTGACGCGCGTACAATGCGTGATCGACCTACTACTGCAGATAAATTGTACTAACGCGCGTTCGGAACGTTATACTTGATTACCTACCCCTCTGGTTACGTTAGGTAGATCTAAATTACAATTTTCATATGATAAAATTACAGTTGATGTCCTAACGCGCGTTCAAAACGATACGTGATTATCCCTCAGGCCGCAGTAGGTACTTAGTAATGTAAAAGACAGGCTTGGATAAAATACAATTCTTAGATAGTGAAATTAATAGATAATCCTAATAAGTGTATTTTTGTACCAGGTTTTGGATATATCTGAGGCTATCCCTGGTCATGGGTGTGTCCTGGATCTTGGAAGCGATCAGCAATTACGTGGAGTCCGAATCACCGGCGTGGTTAATCACAGAACTCTACAATGCCCTTACCGGACTATTCATTTTCTTGTTATTTGTATGTAAGAAGAAGATCTTTCTGCGCTTATGTACAAGGTATATTATATTATTATTGCAGACTAGCTTTTGCCCGCGACTTCGTCCGCGCGGAACTCGTTTATAACTTTCTCCCCCCTTTCCACCCCCTTAGGTGATGAATTTCCAGATAAAAACTATCTTTAGTAAGGATTCTTTGGGAAGGCTCCGGAATTCAAAGTATCTCTAGACTACACCAAATTTCATCTCAATCGGTTCAGCGGTTTAAGCATGAAAAGGTAACAGACAGACAGAGTTACTTTCGCATTTGTAATATTAGTATGGATTGTATGAAGGAAAGGGTCATTATGTCTGAGTTGCATGATTTTATAGATTAGCTTACTCTGAACGCCTTTTTTTACAAAATAGACTCCGCCGCAAACTTGGTTTCTATGACCCGCCTCACCATAATAGATGCATGTAGGCTTTTTTATAAATTAACTGACTTGTAATTTAAATATTTTATTTTAAAAATAAAGACACGTCAACAAAATGTTACATCTAATAGTTTTCAAAATAGCCATAATACAACGTCTTTTTTACCCTGTTTTAGAAAACATCTTCGTAACTACCGCCATAAGGTACCTTTACCCTTGGAACGTCACATGCATATATTTACCTATGTAATGTTCCTATTCCCCAGAACTCCCAACTACCGCTATACCGTAAATGGGTTCCATCCAATTTTTCACCCCCTATTTCACCTCCTTGGAGAATGCTCCAGGACTCAAACTATCTCTATACCAAATTTCACCTAAATGGGCTACATCCAAATTTTCACCCTCATTTACTTACCCTTAGGGGATGATTTCCGGAATAGAAACTATCATTTATCCTTTTCCAGGCCTCAAACTATCTTTCAATCAAATTTTATCAAAATGTGTCACAAACAAATTTCCACCCCCAATTACACCCCCTTAGGGGATGATTTTCGGGATAAAACTATCCTATGTCCTTTCTTAACCATCGCTATACCGTAAATGGGTTCAATCCAAATTTTCATCCACCATTTCTCACCCCCTTATGTGTTCCCCTTATTTCCTCCTTTCATGTGTTCCGGAATTAAAATTATTATATGTTCTTTCCTTGCACTGATACCTCTCTCTATACCAAATCTCATCTAAATGGGTTGTATCGAAATCTTCAACCCTCATTTCACCACCTCAGGAAATGATTTTTCGGGATTAAAACTATGCATTGTCCTTCCCTAGGACTCCTTCTATCTCTTTACCAAATTTCATCTAAATGGGTTTTATCCAAATTTTCACTCCCTATTTCATCCCTGAGGGGATGATTTTCGGGATTAAAACTATCCGTTGTCATACTCCGGGACTCAAACTATCGTTCAACCAAATTTCATCAAAATGGGTCACAAACAAATGTTCACCCCCAATTACACCCCCTTAGGGGATAATTTTCGGGAGTAAACTATCCTATGTCCTTCCCCAAGACTCCAACTCACTATACCGTAAATGGGTTCCATCCAAATTTTCATACCCCATTTCACCCCCTTAGGAGATGATTTCTGGACTAATAATTATGTTAAGTCCTTAAGTCCTTCCCCAGCACTCTTAACTATCTCCATACTAAATTTCATTTAAATCGGTTCTATCCAAATTTTCGCCCCTCATTTCACCCCATCAGGAGATGATTTTTCAGGATGAAAACTATGCATTATCCTTCCCTGGGACTCCTCCTATCTCTATACCAAATTTTAACTAAATGGGATTTATCCACATTTTCATCCCTATTTCATCCCCTTGGGGGATGATTTTCGGGATTCAAACTATCCATTGTCATTCTCCGGGACTCAAACTATATATATACCAAATTTGGTCTAAACGGAGTCCATCCAAAATTTCACCCCCCATTTCACCCCCTTAGGAGAAGATTTCCAGAATAAAAACTACCTAATGTCCTTCCCCAGAAATTAAACTACCTCTAAACCAAATTTTATCAAAATGGATTACATCCAAATTTTCACCCCTCCATTTTACCCCCTAAAGGGAAGACTTTCGGGTTAAAAACTATTCTATGGCCTTCTTTGGGACTCAAACTAATTTTATGTCAAATTTCATCTAAATCGGTGCAGCGGTTTAAGTAGTTCCATACAAATTTCCACCCCCCATTTCATCCCCTTAGGAGAAGATTTCCAGAATAAAAACTACCTAATGTCCTTCCCCAGAAATTAAACTACCTCTAAACCAAATTTTATCAAAATGGATTACATCCAAATTTTCACCCCTCCATTTTACCCCCTAAAGGGAAGACTTTCAGGTTAAAAACTATCCTATGGCCTTCTTTAGGACTTAAACTAATTTTGTGTCAAATTTCATCTAAATCGGTGCAGCGGTTTAAGTAGCTCCATACAAATTTCCACCCCCCATTTCATCCCCTTTGGGGTTGATTTCCAGGATAAAAACTACTCTAAGTCCTTCCCCAGGACTCAAACTATCTCTATACCAAATTTCATCTTAATCGGTTTAGCCGTTTTCACGTGATGCGCGGTCAAATAAACAGACAAACAGATAAACAGATAAACAGACAAACAGACAAACAGACAAAAATTCTAAAAACTGTTGGAACGTGTTCTCTTATCGATTTTAAGTATCCCTAGCCAATTTTTTTTCGAATTTCTTCCATGTACAGACTTTCGACCCTCTTCAGCTTTATTATATGTATAGATGTATAGATAGCTTTTGCCCGCGACTTCGTCCGCGCGGAACTCGTTTATAACTTTCTCCCCCCTTTCCACCCCCTTAGGTGATGAATTTCCAGATAAAAACTATCTTTAGTAAGGATTCTTTGGGAAGGCTCCGGAATTCAAAGTATCTCTAGACTACACCAAATTTCATCTCAATCGGTTCAGCGGTTTAAGCATGAAAAGGTAACAGACAGACAGAGTTACTTTCGCATTTGTAATATTAGTATGGATTGTATGAAGGAAAGGGTCATTATGTCTGAGTTGCATGATTTTATAGATTAGCTTACTCTGAACGCCTTTTTTTACAAAATAGACTCCGCCGCAAACTTGGTTTCTATGACCCGCCTCACCATAATAGATGCATGTAGGCTTTTTTATAAATTAACTGACTTGTAATTTAAATATTTTATTTTAAAAATAAAGACACGTCAACAAAATGTTACATCTAATAGTTTTCAAAATAGCCATAATACAACGTCTTTTTTACCCTGTTTTAGAAAACATCTTCGTAACTACCGCCATAAGGTACCTTTACCCTTGGAACGTCACATGCATATATTTACCTATGTAATGTTCCTATTCCCCAGAACTCCCAACTACCGCTATACCGTAAATGGGTTCCATCCAATTTTTCACCCCCTATTTCACCTCCTTGGAGAATGCTCCAGGACTCAAACTATCTCTATACCAAATTTCACCTAAATGGGCTACATCCAAATTTTCACCCTCATTTACTTACCCTTAGGGGATGATTTCCGGAATAGAAACTATCATATATCCTTTTCCAGGCCTCAAACTATCTTTCAATCAAATTTTATCAAAATGTGTCACAAACAAATTTCCACCCCCAATTACACCCCCTTAGGGGATGATTTTCGGGATAAAACTATCCTATGTCCTTTCTTAACCATCGCTATACCGTAAATGGGTTCAATCCAAATTTTCATCCACCATTTCTCACCCCCTTATGTGTTCCCCTTATTTCCTCCTTTCATGTGTTCCGGAATTAAAATTATTATATGTTCTTTCCTTGCACTGATACCTCTCTCTATACCAAATCTCATCTAAATGGGTTGTATCGAAATCTTCAACCCTCATTTCACCACCTCAGGAAATGATTTTTCGGGATTAAAACTATGCATTGTCCTTCCCTAGGACTCCTTCTATCTCTTTACCAAATTTCATCTAAATGGGTTTTATCCAAATTTTCACTCCCTATTTCATCCCTGAGGGGATGATTTTCGGGATTAAAACTATCCGTTGTCATACTCCGGGACTCAAACTATCGTTCAACCAAATTTCATCAAAATGGGTCACAAACAAATGTTCACCCCCAATTACACCCCCTTAGGGGATAATTTTCGGGAGTAAACTATCCTATGTCCTTCCCCAAGACTCCAACTCACTATACCGTAAATGGGTTCCATCCAAATTTTCATACCCCATTTCACCCCCTTAGGAGATGATTTCTGGACTAATAATTATGTTAAGTCCTTAAGTCCTTCCCCAGCACTCTTAACTATCTCCATACTAAATTTCATTTAAATCGGTTCTATCCAAATTTTCGCCCCTCATTTCACCCCATCAGGAGATGATTTTTCAGGATGAAAACTATGCATTATCCTTCCCTGGGACTCCTCCTATCTCTATACCAAATTTTAACTAAATGGGATTTATCCACATTTTCATCCCTATTTCATCCCCTTGGGGGATGATTTTCGGGATTCAAACTATCCATTGTCATTCTCCGGGACTCAAACTATATATATACCAAATTTGGTCTAAACGGAGTCCATCCAAAATTTCACCCCCCATTTCACCCCCTTAGGAGAAGATTTCCAGAATAAAAACTACCTAATGTCCTTCCCCAGAAATTAAACTACCTCTAAACCAAATTTTATCAAAATGGATTACATCCAAATTTTCACCCCTCCATTTTACCCCCTAAAGGGAAGACTTTCGGGTTAAAAACTATTCTATGGCCTTCTTTGGGACTCAAACTAATTTTATGTCAAATTTCATCTAAATCGGTGCAGCGGTTTAAGTAGCTCCATACAAATTTCCACCCCCCATTTCATCCCCTTAGGAGAAGATTTCCAGAATAAAAACTACCTAATGTCCTTCCCCAGAAATTAAACTACCTCTAAACCAAATTTTATCAAAATGGATTACATCCAAATTTTCACCCCTCCATTTTACCCCCTAAAGGGAAGACTTTCGGGTTAAAAACTATCCTATGGCCTTCTTTAGGACTTAAACTAATTTTGTGTCAAATTTCATCTAAATCGGTGCAGCGGTTTAAGTAGCTCCATACAAATTTCCACCCCCCATTTCATCCCCTTTGGGGTTGATTTCCAGGATAAAAACTACTCTAAGTCCTTCCCCAGGACTCAAACTATCTCT
The DNA here is from genome assembly GCA_963854355.1 of Epinotia brunnichana. NCBI lineage: Eukaryota > Metazoa > Arthropoda > Insecta > Lepidoptera > Tortricidae > Epinotia > Epinotia brunnichana. The sequence goes on along the minus strand of OY977946.1, from coordinate 24,080,292 downwards.
ATACCAAATTTCATCTTAATCGGTTTAGCCGTTTTCACGTGATGCGCGGTCAAATAAACAGACAAACAGATAAACAGATAAACAGACAAACAGACAAACAGACAAAAATTCTAAAAACTGTTGGAACGTGTTCTCTTATCGATTTTAAGTATCCCTAGCCAATTTTTTTTCGAATTTCTTCCATGTACAGACTTTCGACCCTCTTCAGCTTTATTATATGTATAGATAAGGGATAAGGCTATTCGTGCATTTACATACGAATCCACGAACAGCAATTCCTACCGAGACATATATCTTTTCTAAATGCGAGTGTTTCAAATAATATCGAAGCAAAATTAGAAAATAACATAATAACTAAGTTTCGGAAGACGCAATTGAAATGAAAAACCAAAATGATAATATACTCGACACGAAAATCGCAGTTAATTTCTGTGTCGAATAATAAATAATGTTGATAGATTTTTTGATTTTTCTGTCTTAGTTGTATTTTATTTGTAGTTTTTTTTTGTGTCTACAAAATAGTTTCTTTAGATCTAAGCACTTGTCGACACAGGAATGTTATTTATATGTCACATATTGATTACACACGGACGTTTATTAACCGCCGTTTCTGTTTTGTTGCGCGTAGGTTCTCGATCAACAACAGACTGGTGAGGTGGGTTAGCGGCTCACGCGCACCGGACGCGGTCACAAGAACCGGACTATACTCCGACACCAGCGATTTCGAAGCTCACTTTACGTCCGACGCCACTGTCAGAATCTAATATGATAATATTGATAATTATTTTAATAACCAAAATAAACCATCTCTCACCGAAATAATTGGCGGTTCTGCCGCACCCTCAGCTGTGGACCTCAAGCGCCGCAAATATGCCTCTCAAGGGAGGTATTTATTTCAGGCGTTTGGGGTGAAAATTTGGAATCCCTAAGGACCTTGCGGACCAAGTGCGCGCCGCCTCAGAACTATCGCGGCGCTTAGTAGACACCACTGGTGACAAGCTTTTGCTATTCTGTAACTGAAACTGATGTTTTAACCTCACCCCCACCTAATGTACATCACCCCTAATATATCCTAACCCCGCGATTCGTAGTACCTAACTAAGTGTAATCTTTCAGAGGTCTAGTTTACACTGATTCGTTAGAGGTGGCAGATGAGGCGAGGCGAATGAGCGCGTTGAGAATAATAGCCCAGAGGCCTGGCTAATATTTCGCTTTGCGAATCAGCATTGCCATTATCTAAGTCTGGCAATGCGGCCAGCCTTCTGGGCACACTATTTGCTGACAGCGATTAGTGCCAATTTTTTGCATCTTTTAGTTTTATTTTGTAGTTAGTTATTTTTATCCGTTTTTCAAAATAGCTCCTCTAAATCTAAGTAGTTGTATTATCTTACGAATGCGGGTTTTTGGGAGATTTGTAGGACAATAAGTATTTGTACATTATCTGTGTGATACGTGCCAGTTCAGTAGGTACTTTTAGGTGTTATCCCATACACCTACTATATGGGCGACCAACTATCGTGAGATAATACGACCATGGTATGGATTCGCTTATTTGCATTCAATACTCTGAAGAAACTAGTAATACCTAAAAAAACAATTACCTATGAATGAATTATTATTAAAAGTACGTAAAAAATTGATTCCATTTTTATTTCTGTCGGATGCTGCCAAAATGTTACTCCGAAACGGATTATTAAAATAAAGCTGCGAAATACTGTAACTTGTGCTAGCAACACAATTATTATGCAAACTATATTTCAAGTGTCTTCATGACAAATTTATTGTTCCCTACAGGTGTAGTTTTCACCCCAAGTTTTAACATACAGTACCTAATTAATTAGTATTTTTCTAGAATCGCGCACTCAGGGGGCGGGGCGTCCCGCCCTAGTATTTATTAGTAGTTCGTCTAGTGGCATACAACGAGTCTCATAGAGTAGTCTGCCGACAGTTGGCCAGAAAACCAAAAAACAAGAGTAGTCTGTGTACAAATAATATTAAAGTTGGAATCTATTCTGTGATAGCCAAACACACCAAACAACTAAACAGGTATAAACAATATCTATACTCATTTTAAAGCAATCGGATTATTCATTAGTTTTTAATGTCCAAGGTTTAATAAGTGTTTTGGTGTAGTCACTTAGAGTCGTGTTGTAAAAATAATAGGTATTTAAGTTGTAAAATTCGGTCATACCAAATATTATTTACTTAAAGGCGCTGTCAACACCAAAAACGCGCACACTGTCTATTTGTATCGGAGTAAGCGAGAGCGAGTGTTACTTGAGCGGCCAAGTTTTAGACGAAAATAATGAATAAAATATTTAAATAAAAAAAAGTGTGGATTATTTGTGAAATATGGCTCGTCAACGGTTTAGGTATGAATTTGTGCACTTCCTGTTTTTAATTGCAGACCCATACGTCAAAAAAATAAGGACATAGGACCGTTTAAGATGATTTTAAGACCAATCTTTGCAATAATTTTCTATCGAGCCCGATTTCATCCAATCATGTTTCGAGTCCGGCTACGGTCTGGAAATATGATGAATATTAACTTATATTTTTTTTGATGTGCTAGAACAAATAGTTTTTCTTATACAACTGCTCAAATAATATCAATTTCAAACAAATTTGGTCTTGTCAGCCTCTTAAAGAGGAAACATAAAACATTAATCGGTTTATTAATGAGTTTTTTGTGTTAAAGGTGAATATAAGGTATGTAGTCGTGTTTTAAAAAAAAACGGAAAAGTGCGAGTCGGACTCGCCCATCACGGGTTCCGTACAAAATTACAAATTTATATTTAGTTTTCAGATTGTTTCCTGTACTTGTAGTATATGTAAGACGATATTACATGCCTAATTTCATAGTTATAGGTCAACGGAAAGTACCCTATAAATATGAATTTAGAGTGTCGAAAATATACGGGTTTTTGCGGCATTAACAGCCGTATCTTTTTTAGGGTTCCGTACTCAAAGAGTAAAACGGGACCCTATTACTAAGACCTGCGCTGTCCGTCCGTCCGTCCGTCCGTCCGTCTGTCGTGTGTTGTCTGGTGACAACCATGCTGTATCTCACTGATACCGTGATAGTTCCAGTAGAAATTTTCACAGATGATGTATTTCTGTTGCCGCTATAACTACAAATACTAAAAAGAAAATAAAATAAATATTTTTATTGATAATGGTACGGAACCCTTCGTGCGCGAGTCCGACTCGCACTTGGCCGGTTTTTTAAAGTTAATTTAGAAGCTTGATTTGTTCACAGCTTCAAGGGACTGTAGACTTGAGTAGGTATATATGGCTTTAATTTAAACTCGATACCTCCTCCAGGCGTTCCCGAGATAAAGGGTCATTACAGACATACAGCCGGACAACGAAGTGATCCTATAAGGTTCCGTTTTTTTCCTTTTGAGGTAATGGAACCCTAAAAAAGACGATATCGCCCGTTTCAGAATTTAATTTAAACGTCAATTAACAAAATCACATGAAAAACCTACCTACTAATAATACTACTAATATATTATAAATGCGAAAGTGTGTCTGTCTGTCTGCTACCTCTTCACGCTGAACCGATTGAGATGAAATTTGGCATGAAGATTAGTTTGACTTCCTGAGAAGACATAGGATAGTTTTTAATCCTAGAAATCACCCCCTAAGAGGGTCAAATGCGGGTTGAAAGTTTGTATAGACCTACGATACAAACGAGAGTTTTATCCTAGAAATCACCCCCTAAGAGGGTCAAATGCGGGTTGAAAGTTTATATAGACCTACGATACAAACGAGAGTTTTTATTTTAGAAATCACCCCTAAGAGGATCAAATGCGGGTTGAAAGTTTGTATAGACCTACGATACAAACGAGAGTTTTTATCCTAGAAATCACCCCCTAAGAGGGTCAAATGCGGGTTGAAAGTTTGTATAGACCTACGATACAAACGAGAGTTTTTATCCTAGAAATCACCCCCTAAGAGGGTCAAATGCCGGTTGAAAGTTTGTATAGACCTACGATACAAACGAGAGTTTTTATCCTAGAAATCACCCCCTAAGAGGGTCAAATGCGGGTTGAAAGTTTATATATAGACCTACGATACAAACGAGAGTTTTTATTTTAGAAATCACCCCCTAAGAGGATCAAATGCGGGTTGAAAGTTTGTATAGACCTACGATACAAACGAGAGTTTTTATCCTAGAAATCACCCCCTAAGAGGGTCAAATGCGGGTTGAAAGTTTGTATAGACCTACGATACAAACGAGAGTTTTTATCCTAGAAATCACCCCCTAAAAGGGTCAAATGTGGGTTGAAAAGTTTGTATAGACCTACGATACAAACGAGAGTTTTATCCTAGAAATCACCCCCTAAGAGGGTCAAATACGGGTTGAAAGTTTGTATAGACTTACGATACAAACGAGAGTTTTATCCTAGAAATCACCCCCTAAGAGGTCAAATGCGGGTTGAAAGTTTATATAGACCTACGATACAAACGAGAGTTTTTATCCTAGAAATCACCCCCTAAGAGGGTCAAATGCGGGTTGAAAGTTTGTATAGACCTACGATACAAACGAGAGTTTTATCCTAGAAATCACCCCCTAAGAGGGTCAAATGCGGGTTGAAAGTTTGTATAGACCTACGATATAAACGAGAGTTTTATCCTAGAAATCACCCCTAAGAGGGTCAAATGCGGGTTGAATGTTTATATAGATCTACGATACAAACGAGAGTTTTATCCTAGAAATCACCCCCTAAGAGGGTCAAATGCGGGTTGAAAGTTTGTATAGACCTACGATACAAACGAGAGTTTTTATCCTAGAAATCAACCCCTAAGAGGGTCAAATGCGGGTTGAAAGTTTGTATAGACCTACGATACAAACGAGAGTTTTTATCCTAGAAATCACCCCCTAAAAGGGTCAAATGTGGGTTGAAAGTTTGTATAGACCTACGATACAAACGAGTTTTATCCTAGAAATCACCCCCTAAGAGGGTCAAATACGGGTTGAAAGTTTGTATAGACTTACGATACAAACGAGAGTTTTATCCTAGAAATCACCCCCTAAGAGGGTCAAATGCGGGTTGAAAGTTTATATAGACCTACGATACAAACGAGAGTTTTTATCCTAGAAATCACCCCCTAAGAGGGTCAAATGCGGGTTGAAAGTTTGTATAGACCTACGATACAAACGAGAGTTTTATCCTAGAAATCACCCCCTAAGAGGGTCAAATGCGGGTTGAAAGTTTGTATAGACCTACGATATAAACGAGAGTTTTATCCTAGAAATCACCCCCTAAAGAGGGTCAAATGCGGGTTGAATGTTTATATAGACCTACGATACAAACGAGAGTTTTATCCTAGAAATCACCCCCTAAGAGGGTCAAATGCGGGTTGAAAGTTTGTATAGACCTACGATACAAACGAGAGTTTTATCCTAGAAATCACCCCCTAAGAGGGTCAAATGTGGGTTGAAAGTTTGTATAGACCTACGATACAAACGAGAGTTTTATCCTAGAAAATCACCCCCTAAGAGGGTCAAATGCGGGTTGAAAGTTTGTATAGACCTACGATACAAACGAGAGTTTTATCCTTGAAATCACCCCCTAAGAGGGTCAAATGCGGGTTGAAAGTTTATATAGACCTACGATACAAACGAGAGTTTTATCCTAGAAATCACCCCCTAAGAGGGTCAAATGCGGGTTGAAAGTTTATATAGACCTACGATAGAAACGAGTTCCACGCGAATGGAGTCGCGGGCAGAAGCTAGTAGTCTATACAAACTCAACTACCTAAGGTCCAAAAGTATCTAAGCTCGTTCGTTTCTTTCGATAATATTTTAGAGTAGTGATTTTGTAGATTTTTATTTAAATTTGTGTAAATTATACTATACGGCCATTGTGGCACTCTTTGGGGGAGGCTTATGTCCAGCAGTGGACGTCTTTCGGCTGATATGATGATGATGAAATTATACTTGTCTATTTATTTATTTATTGGAAACCCAACAGCTCACAAAACAGATTAATTAACAGATATATAAATAAAAGATCCCACTGGGTCGAAGTGCATCCGAAAGGGCCCTCACCTAGATAAGATAAGATAGATATAGAAATAGGAGGCCAATTATAGGTTCTCACAGATAGCAATCTAATAGAAGTTAACAGTAGAACTCACTGTTGCTTTGGTTGTCTTAGAGTTCACCCATATGTAACAGTCACACCTAAACGTGTAATATAGGTAACTATTAAAATTTAATTTGGATCATTGTTGGGTGATTTATTATTATGTTTGTCTTTCCCGCTCACGGGACAATGATGTCCCGGACCTTTGGGAGGCGTGCGTGGGGCTAGGTAACTACAAAGTACCAACTGAGCCAACACGTAGAGGCCCTTTTGACAATTTAATTAAATATTATAATTATTTAGACTATAGTTGGGGCTGGGTGGTTTTACGGTAGATTGATAATTGATTTGCACTAAAATTGCCAAAGGTTTTCCCGTTCTTTTACCATACTTCCTATCGATATTATAAAAAATGCCTGCGGACCAAGAATTTAGCCATAGGTTTACAAATATGTAATGTTCAGATTAATAATCGAACTAGTAATGTGTCTACAGTCTGCAGTCCATAAAAACTCGGTTTAATAAAATCATACACGTCACTCATTTAGAACTTCCTAGGACGCTATGACACATGCCAAGCCATACATTTCTATGTTACCTTTGCATAATCTGACAGAGCACCACTTTTTAACTGACTTCAAAAAACGAGGAGGTTATATGTTCCACTGTATGTACTTTTTTAAAATGTATGTTCGCCGATTTCACCGTCAATTGTGGACCGATTTCCAAAATTATTTTTTATTCGAAAGACTATACTTCCGAGGTGGTCCCATTGTCACCAAATCAGAATCTGATGGTGGGATCCCAGGGAAATTGAAGGCAACCCTCAAATTTTATAGGCCTACATATAGTGATTTCGGTATTCTACCTTCGGAAATCGCAATTTTGGTGAAGTAGAACTGATGAAGACCACAGATGACTTATGGAACTCCTCAAAGATGTAAAGTTCGTCAAAGATTCTGTCATGATTCCGTTGAAGTAGCAACTCATGAAGTGGTAATTCTGAGAGATCCTTTAGGAATCGACGGAACTCCTCAAATATTATCAGCCCACAGATAGCGACTTGGGTTTTGTCTGTAATAATCAACGCATTTGCTCCCGGAGAGCGTTCATGTGGTAAATTGAAAAGGAAATGTGGAAATGTTCATACACCTATGTGGCTTGGCGAAGTACTGAATTGAAGTCGGTTTAAACTTTGTTTTTAAAGTAAATTATTATCAATTCCATTACATCAACTCTAACTTTAATATTTTCCGATTTGCCTATGCTCGTAACTGCTTTCTGGGCTAACACATCATGTGCCCGGAGCAACAAAATCCTGCAATTCTTTGAGTTTGCAGGACTTGACCAAGAATTGTAGTTAGTGGCGATCACAATAGATCATCGATGGTCGCAGTGATACAAGGGCTCTGGCAGCCCGGAAGCCACTACCAGAATAATGATAATAATAATGCCCGAGGGGTAATAGAGTAACTTTTCGAATGAGCGTTAAGACAACTCAACAGTCACTATCCCATACAAAATATCACATTAATTTTAATCGAACCACCGCACGTATCTACAAAATGTGACGCAATCGACCAGCTGACATCATTTCCATGCGCCATAGTATATCTGATTTTGACGTCCCCTGTATAAGGTCGAACGAAATTAAACTTTGATGCAAAGATTCTGACATATTATCCATACTAATATAACTAATATTATAAATGCGGAAGTGTATCTGTCTGTCTGTCTGTTACCTGTTTACGCTTAAACCATTGAACCATTCAGATGAAAATACCATTGGTATAGATAGATTTTGTTTGAGTCCCGGGGAAGGACATAGGATAGTCTTTATTCCGGAAATAATCCCCTATTCTGTTTATTTTGTACAGTAAAGAGTTACTAACTATTAAGGGGGTGAAGGTTTGTATGGAGCTACGATAATAAATAAACGAGTTCCACGCGGACGGAGTCGCGGGCAGAAGCTTGTGTTTTATGTCACATGTTAAGGCTTTACAAAACAAAAAAATATTAAATTTATTTCATTTTAGCTTCACCAAGGTTTTTACAGAGATCCATTGAAACTAATTCATGGGGTTGACGCACAATATTTATTTCGTTGTCAATGTGACATATTGGTATATACCTAATACCTACCTATATAAAACGTTTTTGTTACAAAAATATTTTTATATATTCCTTCGTTTTCTGAATACATTACTAACAGTTTTCCTAGATTAGTTGACGTTAAGTAATTACTTATAAGCATTTACTTTTGTGATATTGCAATAAATGATTGAGTATTGAGTATTTATACATTTTAGAGGAAAACAGGTTTTATCATGTTTTTAAACTCCATAATAGATGATTGTGTATAGAGCGATCGTTTTCATATTTAAAATGGATCTAATTAAACTTCAACTAATCTAGGAAAACTGATTGTAAAGTTTAGATCGAATGGACCAGGTGCATCAAATTATATATAGACTAGCTGTTGCCCGCGACTTCGTCCGCGTAGAACTTTTTATCGTCTTAGAAAATGATTTATCTTGAAAACTTTGAACCTTCTTTTGGGGGATAAATAAAAAGAACGTTGATGTTCATTTTCTAGTTTGTGAACAAACAGTCTAAAACCAAAGTTGACAATATCATACTTTAAAAATGTCTCGAAATACACAAACTTTGAACCGTCTTTTAACACTCTTAGGGGATGAATTTGGAAAAACTCTCAAATTGGTTTTGTAGTCTTTTAACGTACATAATAAGACCGAAGTTACAAATCTCTTACTCACACTTCAAAATTTTCTTGCTCTCCATCCAAATTTAATTTGAACCCCCTTTTAAACCCCCTTAGGGGTTGAATTTTTCTAATCGCTGAAAGAACTTTTTTCGAATTGTAGTAAGTAATCTTACTAGTAACTTTTAAGTCTCTACCTCAAAAAAAGTGTTGTCCATACAAAGCTTGCCCCCTTTTTAACCTGTTTTAAACCCCCTCAGGGGTGGAATTCATATCAGCGCCATCTATCGAAATCCATGAGTAACACTTATTTATCTTTCGAATGTTGTTTTTTTTCTCAAAAGCTGATTGATTTATTGGTTAGATATATTGTTTTATTTAATTTGTTTTAATTAAATTATTTTATTATTCGTTTGTGTCATTGAACCTGTAGGTACTAATTTTGCGAAAAGTCTCACACAAATTTCCATCCCCTATTTTAGGGGCCGAGGGAAGATTTCCAAAATAAAAAAAGCAGATATTTTTCGTTGGTAACAAAGAGTCTGTGTACCAATTTTTAGCTTCCTACCTTGAAAACTGCGAAAAGTCCCATGTAAAATTTCACCCCCTCTTTTAAGGGATTAGGGGCAGATTTCCAAAAAAAAATTATAGACGATTTTTTTGTTAGTCACAAACAGTCCGTATACCAATTTTTAGCTTTCTACCTTGAAAATTGCGGAATGCTCCATACAAACTTCCACTCCCCATTTTAGGGAAGTGGGGGGTTAGAAAGAGACAAAAAGTAGCCTATGTCACTCTCCATCCCTTCAACTATCTCCACTTAAATAATCACGTCATCAATTCGTTGCTCCGTTTTGCCGTGAAAGACGGACAAACAAACACACACACACATACACTTTCGCATTTATAATAATAAGTATGGATACATGTTAAGGCGCCGTAGGTTCAGCGATGTTAAGCGAACAGAGTTTTTGAAACAATATAATGCGTATGTTTATGGTTTCAAAAAAAATACGAATAGTAAGTGAGGCTTTTCTGCAGCGAGATCAGTGTGATTCGAAACATGATTAAGCAATTTTCGCTCGATAGAAAAAAATCACGAACATATTAGGTCTAAAATACACTTAAAACATTCGTAAAAATTATGCAAAAAATCTAAACATATTAAAATTGATTCTAAAAATGGGCAATACTAGATATCAAGTTTGAGGGAACTTAGTGATTACTTTTTTGTTTAGTATGTACTACCTATTATAAATCATTACAATTAATAATTAAAAATATTTTCACAAGTCACAAAATTAACACTAAAAACCTACTAACAATACATAACTATAGAAAAAACTTAAATCAACTAAAGTAGGTAACCTAAAATTAAGAAATATATTTTTTTTATCAAAAGAGGTCCCCAAGGTCGGATCCCTGCGGAAGGGTTCCCATAAGACTTCCATTCCGTCCGTTCTTTTTAAGGTTCCGTACCAAAAAGGTAAAAAAGGAACCCTTATGGTGCGACTCTCTCTGTCCGTCTGTCCGTCCGTCCGTCTGTCACAACGTTAAATATCTCAGGAACTACTTAAGCTATCGATTTGAAATTTGGAACAACTGTTAAAAGGGTTAAGACACGTTTATGGAAAATGAAAAAAAGAAAACATTTTTATTTTCTGTTTAAATGACGAATATGACCCTGGGTTTAAAAATCAAAGTATAGATCAAGTTATATGAAAGGGCTTGAGTTGCACTTTCTATGACCGTTTTTTTTTCGTACAGTGGTTAAATTTTGATTTATTAAGGAAAATGTAGAAAAAAATACCATCCCCCCCCCTTGTTTTTTATTAGTACCAAAATGCAGAAGGCGCTTTGCAACGGTAACTTCTACTATGAGCTGTTTGACATTGTTCAAGAATGAATGGGGTCCTGACATGACGGGTATGGTGTATGAAAGTTTGTACGGAACCCTCGGTGCGCGAGTCAGACTCGTACTTGACCGGATTTTTTGTTTAAGTATTTAAACGCACAAAAAATTATAATTAAAAAAACATGATATCCGCGCTTCCGAACATGCACTTCCATCTCGCTCACGCTTATGCTCAGTGAGAGGGAGAGAAGACCATGAACCTACGGCGCCTTAAACATATTTGCAGTGCCAACCCTAGCGTTTACAATGATTCTGCAACACTGATAACGGGGCTTGCAGATTACCTACTTTTATTATCATTCTTCTAATGAAGACAATCAAAGTATTCGGTAAAATTAATTTCAAGCAGGGATCGGAAACCGGTATTGTTTGTATGGGAACGAAAACGGTTCTTTTTCGTTCTTTTGATAATAATTTCATTTCTAATTGGGCAATCTAATAATACGCACTCGTTACCTCAAAACACAACTGAGTCCTACATGTGAAGTATAAAATAGTTCGAGATTTGTGGTAAACCGAGGTTTTAGCAATTAACCGGTTCCGATCCCTGATTTCAAGTACATAGTTATGAATAAATAAAAGGAGATCTAATAACGAAATAACTAAATACTTCAGAAGTAGTATAATATATTTAAAATCAAATGTATATTATTTGGAAACAAGAAAACAACATCATAAATAAAAATAAAGTAACAAGCAAATAATTATAAACTAATTAAAAACTAAATTAACTTAACTTGCCCAGTCAAAGGAAGAAAACCCCGTCCAGCAGTTCCGTCTGCGGCATGCAGCCCATAACGCTGGCGGCGTTACCTCTCTGTATTGCTAATGAAATACGTTGCGAGAGGTAAGCGCCAGCCCTATGGTCCCCTGAAGCGTCGACGAGTCGTTTACTCATTGCCCTCATAAATAATTTCATGTCAGCTGACCAGGGACCCAATGTTTCTACTGCAAGCGCCGCAAACTCGTAGTCTTTAATTAAAGTCGAGTATTTGCGGCGCTTCAACACCTGGGCCTGGTCAGCTGCAGCGCCGGGTTGAGTGCGAGTCCCCTGGATGTGGGACTGAGCAAACGTATCCACGCACGTTGCGTCCCACACCAAGGCTCTGCCCAACCTCCACGGCACCAATGTGGCACCATCAGGTCGCTTGCCATCGTCTCTTGCCAAACCTGTGGGTTCGAGAATAGCAGGCACAGACACGGTGGCAAGCGAACGACGGACTAAATCGTTTATAGTGCCGTGGCGGTATAAGCGGCCGGCGCTTTTTATACATGAGAGGCCATGCCTACCTGACTCATCGACGCTTTTGCTACAGACGCATGTATGTGAAACACATATTCTGGCCCCAAGCCTCAAATAAATACTTACATTTCATAAAAGTATAGTGTCGATGTGTACCTAAAGCACAACACGTGTTATTATTATTGTCAATTTACCTACCCAAGGTTTTTTCGACACCAGATTTAAATTTTTCAGACGAGAGTTAAGGATACACAATTTACCTACTTATATATTTTTATAATATAGAAAATAAATAAAAGTAACATTTTTTTAAATTTAAATTATGAATCTTGATATTTTCTTATATATTTTTATAATATAGAACATAAACTATCATTATCTTCAGCGCTGCAAAACTTGAAGTAAGTACCTAGATATTATATTATTTCAAACCATTTCACTTGTATAATCCCTTTAAGTTTTTGGAAGTAGTACCACAACAGTACAGTTGGATTAAAAAAGTAAGCAGGTATGATAAAAAAATCCCAAACTTTAATTCCAATAATATGCTTGTCAAATTTATTACTATGAATTAAGATTCGAGTCTTCGAGACGCGACAGACAGGGCGATAAGCGTCGCCACCTTCTGGTCCCGCACAATTTGAAGCCATCGACACGAGAAGAAGAAGAAGATTAAAGGTGACAAATATTAGTAAAGCACATCAGGACATTTACCTTTATATATGACATAAAACATGAAGGGTACACGGAAATAACAAATACATAGTCCCATTTTTTAATACAATACAATTATTTACTGATAACACCATAGTTACAAGCTCAAATTATGAATGTAGACACTAGGTAATGACAATAATGAGTAATTAAGTATGTCATTAGTTCTGCACACGGTAGTTTAACACATTGATGGAAAGTAGACGCCTATAGGCGTAATTCTATTGTTATTTCTATTGTGTCTGGAGTAGTGTCCATCAAAGTGTTAAGAAACTCCTCGACACTGTACAGAGTTAAATCTAGTAGCCACTTGCGTAGCTTCTTTTTAAAAGCGACGGTGGGAGTTGCATTTCTGACCGTTGCGCGTTGCGGGCAGTCTATTATAGATAGATGGACCCATTATGTAGGCAAATCTTGCAGACTTTGCCTATTTGTGCTTAGGAGTGATAATACAAAATACACAAAAAAAGTCGGTAGTCATGCTTATTACTTCGAAGGGCATGGGTTTTAATTATACCCTGTCGTTGGAAAACATGCATATTCGTGTGAGTGAATACGGCCACTTGATAAACGAAGTCGCTCGGGAGTGTCAAGATTCCAAAGTCTTTGAATAAACTCCTGCATGAAGTGTCATCCTTGCGCGTAGTGCTCGCTTTTGCATTACGAATACGCATAATGACTTCCTAGTCCGTTATTTGGCAAATTCAAAAAAACCCCGCGAGTTAAAGCCTCGCTTGTAAAACAAAAAAAGTCTGTTATAATAATGCAACAGGAACGTTAATTTTGTATTTTTTAAGATGGTACAGTCAGTCACCGGCATCGATATATGATGAAACAAAGACCGCAAAAATATGTGATACTCTATTCCTAGAGCCGTTAGAGCGTGTCAGATATTTTTGCGGCCTTTGATCCATCATATATTGATGCCGGTGACTGTACGATGTCAAGAAAACGGCTACATACATGTTCTAGCTTCTTTGTAACCTCTCATTTCAAAAACGTAACAATATATGTTTCAGGCATCATCGCACGTTGAAACAAGGCCGGATTCCTACGTGCGTAGTTCGCGATGTATCCGAGCGCTCTGTGCTTGTGGTGCTCTGTATTATACCTAGTTCATGCAGAATATGACGTTGACGTAGAGACATGCCCACCAGACTATCGATATGCAGACACCGACAAAGAAATGAATATTACTGAATCGTGCAAAGAGAAAGCGTGCATAGCGGAGTGTTGCCGCGGGAATAAAACTTTATTCTGGAACCAGAATAATAATTCTCGATCCTGCGATGACAGCACCAATTTAGAACAAACATACAACATAATTGGCCTTGATGAATATCCGGAATTAGACATTTATAACAAAAATATAGAACGAGAGATAATTAACACTACGACAAACATTAAGCAGTTTATTCGTATCTACAGTAATAATTTTCTTTACAATAATGTTTGTTTAACTCATAATTTGGAAGATGCTTACGACGGGCATTTACAATATATTTTGGAGGTTTGTAGTATTTTTATTTCTGATGATAGTTTCTCAAACTATTTTGTCTCAAAAGGTTTTCGACCAATGATTCTTGTCTATCTCCTCAATTATGGTTTGGAGTTAAAGACGCCAAACAAAATAATGGAAAATGGAGGACCTAAGCGAGCAAACATACGAAAGGTGGACAGTCGCCTTTTAAAACTTACTGAAATGTGCCACATTTTCGTTTTCATTGTCAATTTTGTTATTTTCTACAGTTAAATTGCCAAGTTTATTTTGTAGAATGGAAGTTTAGTGATACGGCGTATAAATTACTTCCACCAATGGGTGAGAGAGGTACCACAGGGGCACTTTTGTGTGGAACATCAGGTTATTGTCAGTGAAGATGGCAACGTTTCTACTGAGTTATTATTTATTCTACTAACTGAGAAGACTTCTGGAGACGACTTCGATCAGAAAAACACGCTATCCGCGTATGGTAAGTGCAGCCGGTTCTGATTTAATTTTTGCTGTCGCATAACCAATACAAAGCCTTATGAATCGCACAAAAACAAGTTAATTTACAAGCTTGATACGGGTGTTAAAGCAGCAGTTAGAGAGCTTGTCTAGCGTAAGTCCCAAATAATTTGACCAATCAAAGTAATAATAATAAATATTCAACGAATAAAATCATACGCGACGAACCTAAACAGAATCACGAGCTATCTACAGGGACATTTATATAAATAATACGAGGGTTTTCTTCAAGCTCTGCCGCCGCTGTCCTATAAGGGTGTAGTGTAGGTCCAAAGTGTAGGTAAAAATATATAGACACCAATCCCGGCGTAACAACCCTTTCATTTTAACGTTTTCATCCAGACAATTAAAAAAAGCACTTGAGTGGCAAGTATTTGGTGGTGTCAAAATATCGTTGAGTGGCGCAGCCAGTTGATAGCCCACTGAAATTTGTATATTCGGGAGCGTCCTTCGACGCGGCAATAGTACTAGTTAGTGTTGTGATGTGTATGGTACAAACATGTGTGGGTATATTTTACGTCTAATTTATAGACTTGTATTCTATAAACAGAAAAATATTCACTTCGTTTAGATTTGATCAAAACTGGCAGATCGTACAAAGATAGCAATGGGACAGTACCTATTAAAAGTCAAATAACGAGATTTTCGTTTTTATAGCAATGGCCGGTGAAACCTAATTGTAGATGGCGCTCTTCTAGATTCCATACGATGAGAGAGAGAGGATTGATGGTCCCTAACAATGTACGGAAACCATATACAGTTCGTAGGCAAAAATCTTCTCCATAGCTTTATTAATCCACAACCTTTTATTAGCCTTTTTCGGAAAACGGTGGATTCCCACTTCGGAGCAATTCGGGACGAAATATAAAGTCATTTTCGCAAAAATAAATAAAAGAAGCGGCCAAGTGCGAGTCGGACTCGCACATGAAGGGTTCCGTTAAATAAATTGCAGTTTACGATTTATGACGTATTAAGAAAAACTACTTACTAGATCTCGTTCAAACCCATTTTCGGTGGAAGTTTGCATGGTAATGTACTGCCGTGCAGAACCTAAAGTGCAGTAACTCGAAAAAGTCCATTTCGAGATAAACGCAAAAAACACTTTCAAAGTAGTTTATTTCCGTTCGTTCAAGCGGTATATACTTATAATTTATTGTCATGGAAAGCGCTCAACACATAGAATACGATGACGTTAAAAACAATGGTTTCAGTGTACACTGAAATTAATTATGAGGCTTTTTCAAAATTTCAAGCTCGTACTGCACTCCTTGAGACAGGCAAAAACAAAAGAAATACCGCTTAAAACACAGTAAAAAGTCGGGTTACTGTCCATGTTTTGCATTTACTTACACAGACAAGTGATGAATTACCGTTTAAACCACAGTACGCGGAGCTATACTACTGCGTTTTAAACGGTATTTTGCTTGATTTTTAGTGCTACGAGCATCCGTTACTGCATTTAAAACAGGTTTTTGTAAAAAAAAAAGTATGTTTGAAGCCTTTTTGCCAATAAAATGATTTAATATTTAATTGTCTTCAAAACTACATATGCTCAGTAAATGTCAAGTCAATCAGGCTTCTTTAAGTGGGAAAAAAACGACTAGCAAGATTTAAATAAATTTATTTGTGATTTATTATTGGAGATCCTAAATAAAACACATATTTCGTGAAATTGTAAGCAAACAATATTTATTACACATAATTATGTATCCCTTCTAATAAAAAAAGACGACTACTTCAGTATAATGCTACTATTTATTCTTATGTACTGTTAAAATAGCACTTTAATCTTATTGTTATTGTCCGTTTAGTTACTTTGTCAGATATTAAACTATAACTAATAAGATCGTAATTACTAATAAAATGGACGGCACACATTATATAACCATTCATTAGGTTATTAGTAACAATAAAAAATACAACAATATACAAAAATTACTACAACTAGAGCTTTTTCCAGTTAGAACTATGTGACTTCTAAACATAATTACATTAGAATACTTTGGTAATAAAGATATATTTTTATTGTACTGTGTATACCCTTATAAAACAAAGTAAAATTTTAGCTGGGATAAGGTATACATATTATTAATTTATTTCAGTAATGAGGTATACGAATAAAATTTGTTTTTAATATTCTAAACTGTTTTGTAAAATATTTCACTAACACTTTTCAATATAAAACGAATTAAAAAATGGTCAAGGCTTGGAAAACTTAACTGTGTCAGTTCAGGCAAACAAGAAAAAACTAAAAACAGGTATTTAAATTTAAATATGGTGATCATTATTATTAGGCAATACCCCACGTACTGCCGTTGTCAGACGGGTAATCACGTAATGTTCCAAACGCGCGTTAGTACAATCGAACTGTCATTTTTCCATATAAAATATGACATTTAGATCTACCTGACGTGCGTACAATGTGTTACGTGGTCGACCTGCTGGTGCAGATGAGACAGGTAATTGCCTACAAAACACAAGCCAGTTTTTGCTTCCTTAAGTAACACTGATACCAAGCAAATTATCAAGAGGTGCAGTTTTTCTGACCTATATTTAGTGATTTTCATGTTTAAGACGACCAGCCTACATAATAAATAGTGATACTCTCAAATGCTCCAGTAAAACTTGGCTCCAGTTCCGTAAGGAAGCAATGCCGTCTTAAGAAACTGCAGGGTTCACTGATGCCCAAAAATCGGCTCGTGTTTTGGTGGCATTTACCTGTCTCATCTGCACCTGATAACGCATTATGTGGGGTATTCCCTAATAATAATGATCGCAATGTTTAAATTAAATAATTTTTGTTTATCTTATTTGCCTGAACTGACACAGTCAAGTTTTTGTGGTGAATTATTTTAAGAAAACAGCTTGGAAGTAAGTTTTCCAAAAAGAATTTGATTCTTGTACCTCGCTAATACATATTATTAATTATTAAAATTATCCCAGCTAAAAATTTAAGTGGTTTTATGAGGTATATCCTTATTCCCTGAGGTTACCTAAGTATAATTCTAATGACATTATGTTTAGAAGTCACATTGTTCTAACTGGGAAAAGCTCTATTTGCAGTAAATTTTGTATATTGTTGAAGGTTGTATTGTTACAAATAGCCTATTGAATGGTAATATATGTGTGCCGTCCATTTTATTCGTAATTACGATCTCATTAGTGACAGTTTAAAAACGTGTCTTGTTTGTCCGTTACAATAAGATAAAAGTGCCATTTAGCTACATAAACTGAACAATGTATTATACTGAAGTAGTAGGTAGTCTTTTTTATTACTGTCATACATAATTATGTTTAATAACATTGATTACTTACGATTTCAACAACTAGGTATGTGATTAATTTACTATCTCCAAAAATAAATACCAAACAAGTATATTCTAATCTTGCTAGACGATTTTCGGCCACTTAATGTGGTGTGATTGACTCGACTTTTACTGAGCAAATGTAGGTTCGATGACGATTAAATAATTTGATCAATTGGCAAACAGGCCCCAGTCATTTTTTTACAAAAAACCTATTTTAAATACAGTAACAGCACAAAAAATCGAGCAAAATGCCATTTAAAACGCAGTAGTTAAGCTCCAGACACTGTGGTTTAGGCTGTAAAAACACACTTTCTGTCCACGAGTACAGTGACAAAAAACAAATGCATTGAAAATACCATCTTAAGTGCAGTACCTCGGCTTGCTACTGCACTTTAGATGGCAATAAGAGTAATATTTAAATAGGGAGGGTACCGACTAAAGTAAGGTAACATACTTTTCACTGCGTTTTAGTTAGTAATTATGTCTAAAAATCAAAGATATTCGAAACACAGTACGAATAATTTGGAACAAAACTTTGATACTGCAGTTTAGTTAGTTTTTCACGAATAACTTGTTGAGTTCATACAGGCTAAAACATCTGATAAATTACGATTCTACTGCGTTTTAGTTGGTAATGGTCCAATATTCGTAGCCGTAGACGTTTTAACTGCGGTTTAAGTAGTATTTTGTGTTCTACGCTAGTCCATTACTGTACTTTAGGAGATTTTTTTTTACATGTTCCAGTTGTCCAAATGAAATACCGATTAGATACACATGTGCATCTTGAAATACTGATCACAGATCATCAAAAAACAAAAAATCCCAAATTAGCCCGATACTGCACTTTAGGTTCTGCACGGCAGTGTACATCATATATTTTTTTGAGTTGTATCATTCTCTTATTTTAGAAGTTACAGGGGGGGACGGGGGGGACACACATTTTACCACTTTGGAAGTGTCTCTCGCGCAAACTATTCAGTTTAGAAAAAAATTATGTTAGAAACCTCAATATCATTTTTAAAGACCTATCTATAGATAACCCCACACGTATGTATGGGTATGATGAAAAAAAAAATTTTGAGTTTCAGTTTTGTGTATGGGGGGGGACCCCTAAAACTTAATGTTTTTTTTCGATTTTTGTGTAAAAATCTTAATGCGGTTCACAAAATACATCTACATACCAAGTTTCAACAGTGCTCTTATGGTTTCGGAAAAAAATGGTTGTGACATACGGACGGACAGACAGACAGACAGACAGACAGACAGACAGACGGACAGACATGACGAATCTATAAGGGTTCCGTTTTTTGCCATTTGGCTACGGAACCCTAAAAACTACTTCCCGCCATACAAGTGTAGCTTTTTTAAGGACCATTATTGTCAGTTGCCAGCCCCATTTGGTTGTTAAATTATAACATATAGATATAAATACGTGATTCTGTAAAGCGCGGTAAAATTACGATGACCACCCAAAATGGCGTCTGCCACTCCACTGATATTCACACAAGATGGCGCCAATCGACTCATTACTGAAAATTTGGACCTGCCACTCGAAGGGCTAATACATACAGGTCAAGATGCGTGATGATATTAAACAAAACGGTTTTTTTATCTAGATGTAAGTAGGTACCTACGCGATTTCTTCATCGATTGATGCAGCAGCATATTAGAATGGTGTCTTTCAGCTGACATTTTATGACAGCTGGAAGGATGAAGATGTTATGGCTTCCAGGTCTGCTGGTATCGTGCGTGTTCCTGGTGCTGGTGTTGACGGTGTATGCGCTCCTGCCGGAGCTGCGCAACCTGGCGGGCCTCATGCTGATGGGTTATGTTGCCACACTCATCGCAGCATTTGTATCCAGAGCCGTGCTGGTTCTTACTCACGATTACAATCTGCTAGATACGACCGGGTGTTTATATATAGGTAAGGTTAAGTTTTAGTAACAAATTACTTTTAGTACCTGTAAAATTAGTTGGCATAAGTATATGTTTTTTATACAACTCAATCTACTATTAATAATAGTCTTGTGATCTACCGCGAAGATTTAACTTCAAACGGCACGAAGAGAGACGGATATCAGTACAAAATGATATATCCCTTGGATGTACTTATGTACTAATGTTAGTACATACATTTAAGGGCAAAAAACGGGTACACTTTGCATTGAACTTCCTTACGAAGTGTACTCGATTTTTTTGCTCTTTATATATACATAAATATGGATACCTACATATTTGTTTTATACCCTGAGAAAATTACGGTTTTTTTGGAAATAATTAAATATCAGGCTAATTATTTGTATACGGCTTTTATATGTCATTTTAAACAACTTTTACTATCGAAATATATAATTCTATGGACCGGAAGTTAGGAAAAAAAAAATACCCGCAAGCAAAAATGCTATCAGTATTTTTATAATGAAAACATGTTTGAGTACACAAATTTGGAGACTTACTACCTGAATCCAAAAATATTTGAAACTAAACGCAAACGCGTTCGAAAACGTATTGTATCGATAAAACTTATAAGTACTAGAGCCTCACTATATGCATCAGGAAATAACGGCATTTTAATTAAATGTTTACGACCTTGAGATAATATTGAATTTCATCTGGCCTATAGAAGGGTTTATTCATTAACAAAAATAAGTGGATTATGCGCGTATCCCAAAAAACGTATAGGTGTATAGGTAGACGTAGTCAATTATAAAGTAGGTAAAGAAAGTTTATACCATTTTCGCCTGATTTTTACGGAATTTATGAAGATTACTTTTCATAATTTTTTACCGCATCGGTATTAAATTTAGGTGGATTATTAATGAATATTTAGTCAAATTACCCAACCTATTTTTTGGTGTAAAAATATGGCTGATATCGATATATTGTTGTGTTTTCATAGAGCGAAACCGTAAAGTTCTCAGGGTATTAATGAAATCTTGGTTTGTTAAGGATGACTCACGCTAGAACGGGCCGTTTCCGGCCCGGGCCGTTTTCTAAGAAAAACGACGGCGTTTTTGCGCGGCTGAGCCATACCCAAGCCTGGCCGAGCCACGTCCTGGCCGTGCCGACACCCAGCCGCTTCCGAACCTCGGCCGTGGCTCGGCCGCGCAAAAACGCCGTCGTTTTTCTTAAAAAACGGCCCGGGCCGGACACGGCCCGTTCTAGCGTGAGTCATCCTTTAAATAACTATAAACAATTTACAGGTTTTATACAATATTATACCGTTTTGGCGAGTTTTACTTGGATGAATGTTATGTCATTCGACATCTGGTGGTCAATGAGGTGAGAACTTTACAATCAATTCAGTACTTACTTATATTATTATATGAATGAGTAATTAATCACTTAGACAAGTTGTTGTGTGATAAAGGTATTTTAATATTTAGACTTAAAACTAGGCGCAACTAATAAGAGAAAATATTTGCGTGAAATGTTATTGCAGGCGTCTGGATTTGAATTTAGAATTATTTACATTGCACCAGAAACGCGGTGTTAGAAGTCAACCTAAAATGATCGTATCTTACCCCGATCCTACTACGATCGAAAGTACCTTTCAAGGCAGATTTCAGTAAAATATATTATTAATAATTAAATATTCCTTATAAGCTAAAGTAAATACCTGTTCTAGTGTTCCGTACCTCAAAAGGAAACAAGGAACCCTTTATTGTCCGTCTGTCTCTCGCTCAAGACCCTTTTTCTCTCCCTCTGGATGGGCCCAGAGAGCCCCCAGAGCGGCTTTTCCGTAACACTTCTGTTACTGGCTTACTGGCAGCACTGCAGGCCAAAGAGGGCAAAACCCTTTTTCTCGATAACGCGTGCAAGTCTCAAGTTGAAAACACATTACACTCCTTTTCGTTGGGCAGACGTGTAAAATAATATCAAATACTCAGATCCGCAGTCCCTTGGAGTAGTAAAAAAGTCACCTTCTATCAAAAGATCAGGGGACCGATTTTTGACTTTCGAGCGCTCGACTCTTTCACTCGAAAACGGTCATAAATGATGGAATTCTATTTTGAAATAGACATAGAAAATTTAAAAACGAGTGGTATCCACCACTCGTATTTAATTCGAACGGTAGAAAGTAAGTGCTAGCAATTTTGACACTAGAATCGTTTACTTTTATTTAATTTTCGAGCGCTCGAAAGTCAAAAATCGGTCCGCTGCCGTTTCATGATTGCAAGTATTGTAAGGCCTTATAATACCGAAAACAGTGAATTTGTTGCTACATAGCATAAAATTACTGTTTGAAGACTAAAGAGAAAGATACACACGGTAAATAAACACTTCGTGACGATGACGGGAGCTCACGTTCAACTAGACAAGCTCCAAAATAAAGTTGAATCAACTAAGTAGGTACAAATTATGCGAGTGTGGTACGGAACGGAACCCTGGTAAGCGAGACTCGCATTTAACGGTTGAAAAAAATCTTGTGCTGATGACGAAACGTCACGACCGCCAAGATACTTTGAGGTGGTGGCTAGACGGTGTATTGGTTAACTGATTAGCTCGAGTTGGTTTAACTCCCCTCCTCCAGTGAGTGCACTGCATTTAGCCAGGTCTAAAGCCCGCTTTAGTAGTCGTCAGGACGATTGATACGATATCTACCCGTTGGTTATGGGCAATTACCCGACCAAAGGGGTAACGGCGTTACTTTTCGCACGAGCGTTGAACAACTTAAGTCTAACTGTCAACAGGAGCTTATAGCCGGTTAGTTTTTTGCTCGATTTTTGGAACTACTTAGCTCCAGCTATCATTATGGAACTAAAATGGAACGTCTTCAGGGGTTTCCGCAAGCTGCGCCAGATCGACCGGCGCAGCGTGCTGGTCAAGCTGTGCTGGTACGGGCTCTACGGCTGGGGCGCGCCGCTGGTGCCCATCATCTTCATGATCGTCGTCGACAACATCGACATGACGCACCTGCCTGACTTCGTCACACCTCACTACTCGGTTCAGTATACCTGCTTCATGCAAGGTAAGAAGGAACAACTGACTGGTGGAAATCGCCTGCCCTCCGCTAAACGAGCTGGGGTGGTTAGAGTAGCGCCACACCGCCGTTTCACGCAAAGTAGGCACAATGGATGTCGACTTGCGGAAAACGCCCAGTATAACTAACTAACTAACTGCCCTCCGCTATTCTCTATCCCGTCCACTATCGTTAGCCAAATCCCAGTCATCACAGGTGTCGTCTCAGTTAAAGTTAAAGTGACTATTTAGGTAAAATTTAAATGCCGGTAGGAAACAAGTAGTTTTTTGGAGTTCCGTACCCAAAGGGTATAACGGGACCCTATTTTTAAATATGAAGAGATAAAATATACTGCCAAGTGCAAGTACGAGTGTGGTAACTCTATAAGAAGTATATAACTCTTTAAGGCGCCGTAGGTTCATGGTCTTCTCTCCCTCTCGCTGAGCATAAGCGTGAGCGAGATGGAAGTGCGTGTTAGGAAGCGCGGATGGCATGTTTTTTAATTTAAATTTTTTGTGCGTTTTAAATAAATAAAAAAGTAATAACTAACTTCCCTCAAACATGATATTGCCGATTTTTAGAACCAATTTTAATATGTTTAGCTTTTGTGCATAATTTGTTACGAATGTTTTTAGTGTATTTTAGACCTATAGTTCGTGATTTTTTTCTATCGAGCGAAAATTGCTTAATCATGATTCGAATTACTGATCTCCCTGCAGAAAAAGCCTCAAGATTACTATTCGTATTTTTTTGAAACCATATTATTATAAACAGACTCATTATCTTCTTTATCCTAGCCTTATCCCATTTCAGTTGGGGTCGGCTCTCCTAATCATGTTTCTCCAGGACATTCTGTCCTGGGTCGTCTGTGGGTCTATTTGGGTATATAAACAGACTCATTATATTGTTTCAAAAACTTTGTTTGCTTAACTTCGCTGAACCTACGGCGCCTTAAGAAGCCACTAAATTTGTATGTGCGAGTGGTTGGATGTTACCGAAAAGGAGCAGACTGAACAATGATGTAACATAAAATATACGTAGATATACAATGATGTAACATAAAATATGCGGTCCAAAAGTGGCACACTAAAACTTGGTCAAGTCGCACAGCTTGCGTCGTCAATGGAAACGAATGCTGTCAGAATTTGGTGGCAATTTTTAAACACGGAATTTCGTATAGACAACATATCTACCTATTTTTTATATTACATCATTGAGACTGAAGGTCAGCGCTGCAGCCGCCATGCTGTAGCACTATGCATAGCTCGATCCGTATTATTTATTTATAGTATGGCAAACACACTGCTGCACTGGTTTATAATATGTATTCGTATCGATGTCGCTGATAGAGTTCCAGTGGGCGCTGCGAGGTTCAGAAGGAACAGTGCAGCTGCCGAGTTTGTTGTTCTTTTAGCACCACCCGGAGGTCACGTGTAGGGGTTCTAGGGTTATTCCTACGGATGTAGAACAACAACGACCTCCAATTCGTATTGCTGGCACGCGACTATTTTAAATAATTGAATTCTGACTATTGTAGAAGACGAAAGGCTGTTGTACATGAATGGACCGATTTTAATAACGACCTGCATCAACATAACGTTATTTCTGATGACGGCGTACAACATATGGCGCATCAAACGCGGCGTCTCCCAGCACAGCGCCGGAGACAGCAGGAGGAATAAAAATGAAGAAACTAGGTACAGTTTAATTCCTAAAATTATGTTCAATCTGTTGTCAATGCATAATTTGAGGTGATACAGAGTGCACTCTGTATCACTCGGATCCTTTCATGAAAGGATCCGGCAATAACGTTAGGGCGTCTATGTATACTCGCTACACTATCCAACCAGACGTTTTCACAAGCTTTAATTACAAGCTTTTATTTAGCTCACCCCGTTTGTTTTATTTTTCTTTATTCTTTATTCTTTCTTGGGTCAAATTTAGTAATTGAAATTTAACCCACTTCCCGTTTTCCGATTAAGCTGAAATTTTGCATGCATATGTATATCGCATGACAATGCAATATTATGATGACATGGAGCTGATCTGATGCTGGAGCTGGAAGGTGGCCATAGGAACTCCGCAATAAAACGACACAACTCCATCGAGTTTTTGCTCTTTAGAATCGTCTCAATGAGTAGTAGAATTTTTGACAGAGACTTGTTTTAATTTAATTCGTATGCCCAGTCATAACGCCTTATTGATACCTAACCGACAGTGGTGAATTTTGAGCAAGAGTCATTGTTTCCCTCAGACGAAGGATTTCACTTTTCCTCATTTAAGGTGTGAACTAGGGATTGCAACCGAGTAGTGAAAAAACCGAGTGGGGAGTTTTAAACCGAAGCGATTGTCAAGTCACAATTTTTTTATTTAGAAACAAATAAATATTAATAAGAATGCCTGACGTGGCTCTACGAAATATCTCACCACTTTTTTACTGTGGAAGAGTTTCGAGACTTGGCCTATTTTTTACATGGAACGTTTTTTATGGGATGTTGTTTTATTTCTAACTTGATTACCCCAATGAAATAAAGTGACATATAATACTTGGACCTACTTCATTCGATAGTCTTCTATAGTAAAGAAAAACTCGGTAATTAATCTAGTTCCGATTCGATTTCGAGTTTAACCGAATAAAAACCGATATTCGATATTCGGTTATTTTTGCAATCCCTAGTGTGAACAGCAGGAGGTATGTGCTACTCGGTAGCAAAATTATTTCCACCTTGGGCGTTAACATTGGAACCCCTCGTTGCGCTTAAGATTAAACCTTAGAATCCCTCGCTTACGTGCAGGATTCTATTGTAGAATATTTCACTTCACTAAGGATTCAATATACCGTCCTCGCTATAAATATATCATTTTGCTCTCTTGGGACACAATCTACTAATTATTAGGTAGTGTTTAATGTGGAGGCAGGGTAGTGTCCGCGCCAAGACAAGTTAGATATTTTTTAAACTGAAAGTTATATGACCTAGTATTAGTATTGGCAAACAGTGTAGGTAGCCATTTTTTACAAGCTTTTATTTAGTTTCACCTATCCCGTTGTCTGTTTTTCTGTAATCAAATCTTGCAAGTTAAATTTGACCAATTTACCGGTTGCCGATTGAGCTGAAATTTTGCATGCATATGATGGAGCTGATCTGATGCTGGAGCTGGAAGGTGGCCATAGGAAATCCGCAATAAAACGACACAACCCCATCGAGTTGGGGCTCGTTAGAATCGTCTCAATGAGTAGTTGATGATGGTATGCAGAAAAGTACAGTCGGCAATAAAAGCTTGTACCAAAAATGAAATTTTTGACAGAAACTTATTTTCTGTTGAGTGTATAAGTACTAGCGTATTTTTTTTTCTTTTTATACAACGACGGTGGCAAACAAGCTTACGGCCTGCCTGATGTAAAGCAGGTACCGTAGCCTATGGACACTTGTGACTCCAGAAGAATCACAAGCGCGTTGCCGACCCTTTATTCACTTGAGGATTCGCTGTGTTGGCAGATAGAGACATGCAGGTATTGCAGGTCCCTCACTCCCAACACAGCGCATCCTAGGGAGCTCTGGTGACCTTACTCACCACCAGGAACACAACACCACATGCTTCATAGCATGCAATAATAATGCAGTGGTGCTATTATGGCTGCGGTCTTCTGTAAGGTGGAGGTACTTCCCCAGTTGTGCTGCTCCACATACGAGCGAGATGACGTTCCGCTGTGCCGTACCTCTCTTAATTATGAACCGTGCACGCACTCTTTACTTCACGTCATTGCACGCTTTACTTCACCAGGTTTGGAATCTACCTAAAACTATCACTCGTCATGGGCGTCAACTGGATATTGGAAGTAGTGGGCTCGGTCTACGAAGCGGACTCGTGGTGGTGGTACGCCCCGGATGTGTTCAACTCGCTCGTAGGCCTCTTCATTTTCATCATATTCGTCTGTAAGAAGAAAATTGCTGTGCTTTTGTGTAAAAGGTAATACTCACTAAATTTTATTATACCTACTCTAGAACTTTTCATCGCTCGCCTCGAGCGAAATCAAATAAAAACCGGCTAAGTGCGAGTCGGACTCGCGCACGGAGGGCTCCTTACCATTATCTATAAGAACGGCAAAAAGAGCCCCCTTCAATATTTATTTTATGAAGGAATTTGGCTACTGATTTGAAGTCGGTTAAAACTTTGTTTTCAAAGTAAATTATTCTAGACCGAATTCACTTCTCTTTGTGCCGATTAGTAAATTTGTTTAGTATTTATGAATTAGGTAGGTTAATTTATAATGATAATAATTTGTAATTTCCTCTCAGTAGACGTGAAAAGCACCATGTCTCTACCAAAAGTGCAAATAGATGGACTTGTCTCATTCCGAGGTCCTCATCTTCACCCTTTAGCTCGGACTAACCCACTCTTCGAACTATACGCCTGCTTTCTAGCCTAAACAACAATGTAGTATTGTTTTGCAGATTCAATATTGGAAACAAGCTCGTTCTTAGACTGCAGTCCGCAGAGTCCACGGGTACTGAGAGCCTGCGACTGAATGAGAGGAAATCCCGGAACAGTAGTTACTAAACCACTTTTTGTGTTGCATTTAATGAATACATTAAACTACTTATAAATAGCAATGTGTAACTTAATGTTAATTACATAATTGTAACGCTTACGAATAATTATATCAAACGCATACATTCCCTTGGCTGTATCTGCCCGTATCGTGTCAGCGCGTGCCCTCGGGCAATGTCGATGCGCCTCTTCGACCCCGGGCATGGCCAACGCCTCCACGTCCTTGCAGCAGAACTGCTGGCTAGATGAGTCACCGGAATGGCAAACACCTCAGCTTCCTTGCAGCAGAACTGCTGGCTGGATGAGTCACCGGAATGGAACGGAAGATATTATATTAAACGCATACACACATGTCTTACAATCACTGATGCGATATATGTATAACCAGCGATGTATATCTTGGTGTTTAGTCAAGTTGAGATTCTATTATTAGGTTAGGTTTACTTTTTTTGTATACCTCAATGTTTCGTATTGGATAAATAAAATAAAATGTTTATTCTTTTTATCTTTGAGATACGAAGTTTTATTACCTCTTCTTGTAGGTACTGTTGGTGGTACCTCTATGTGGTATTGTGTTCCGGACGGCGAGTAAGGTCCTAAGGGAATCGGGCTGAATGAACGGGACAAACCACTCGACAGGCCGCCTGTTTCCGGTCAGGCGTCCCCTCACAAAATCATCATCATCATCAAGGTCGTCAGGATGCGCTGTGTTGAGAATGAGGAACATGAATTTGACTGTTTTCAGAAGACAACAATCTTGTGTAGAACCCATGAGGCCGCCCTTATGGGTTCTACACAAGATGGGCCATGAATGCCATGATGGGTGATTAAAAAAGTACCATCATAGCCGCCTATGATGGTAGGTACTTTTTGATTCGCCCATCATGGTCCATTGTTGAATGTAGTTATGGAAAAAGAGTAGAGTCAAAGTCAAGTCAACTCAAAATATTCTTTATTCAGGTAGGCCTAGTACAAGCACTTTTGAATCGTCAATTTTTTGACACATAATCTTAAACATTTTTTTAGAGCTATTGATTGTACTGCGTCAAATATTTTCAATTGATATGCACAGTGTAGGTGCCAAAATAATTAATAATAATTTCACAATAAGATCGTCACAATGTAAAAAAGAAATTATATAAAATACTAGTCTAGAATGTTTCTAGGAAAAAAAAAAGAATGTCAAAACGAAATACAACCAAACTAATACTTAAATCATGTATTCCTTAATAACAAGGCAATTAATAAAAACAACAATGTAAAACTTAACCTAAAGGTAAAAAAATTGGCCTAAGTTGCCGTCAACAGGCAAGGTGCCCAGAAGGCTGGGCTGGCCGTATTTCCTCGCTGTATAGCGATACTAATACGCTGTGCGAAATAGTGGCCAGCCCTCTGTAGGCCAGCCCGTAGAGGTTCAAAGCACCCCTGGGTACGTTGCAAGTGGTGGTGTAGAAGATTTTTTTTTAAATATTGTTGACATCGATACAACCGATCAAATATCAAAAATGGTTACACGAGATATCTTGGGAAAACTTTTGGCAGCCACAAATGCTCGAAATTTTGAGACTTTTTTTGGTTTCTCACTCGTGGCTTCTATACGGTGCATCCTAGCGAAAAGTTACACACTAGAAAATTAAAGAACATAAAATTGTGCGTCTAATGAATACCAATACATACTAATTCGGTTCAGCGACATAGTAGAAAACCATGGTCGAAAATTAGGCATTCCTCAACTTTGTTAGTTATTTCAAGATAGTGGTTTTTAGGATTCTGCGTTTCAATTTTGAATTTAACTATAGGTTTTAGCTCCTTAATTGTAGGAATTTACAGAATCGACAGCAGTCATTTCAGCATTAGTATCACCATAACTGGTAATCGAAGAGCTGGCAGTTTTCTCGTGCAACGCATCAGCATTGCAGTTCAACGAAGAAATACTGCCAGTACACTCGGTACAATGCCTAGAGGGCCTTTTTAGGGTTCCGTAGCCAAAATGGCAAAAACGGAACCCTTATAGTTTCGTCATTACTGCCCGTCAATCCGTCTGTCCGTATGTCACAGGCATTTTACTCGAAAACTATAAGGTGTATTTGATTAAAATTTAGAGGATAGGTGTATTTTATTAGCCGCTACGTAATTCTAAAATGAAATGACAAAAAAATATTCTTTTAGAGGTGCACTCCATACATATAACTGCAAGTCAAAAAAAAGAAAAACATCGTATGTCCACGTGTGGCACATCAATCGATAGGTATTTTAAAATAAATATAAGGTTTCTAAACACATGTGCGTAGAACTAACTGGTTTTTAATTGAAATGGAGCGCAGTTGTAAAAAGGTCTTAAGAGATTTTAGTTGAGCTGAGATAAGATACTGGTATAGCCAATAAATTTATATTTATATATTTAAATCAGGCAACACGGCCCATATTACAAATACCTTAAAGATAATAAAGAAATACATACACTTCTAGCTTTTTAATTAATTTTTAGTTTTATTATCATACTAAATACAATCGCTGTATCGCTGTTCCGTTGGATGGGAATACCAGCCCATCCTCAGAGCATAGAATACTATACTATATTCATACATCTGTGAGCCCATCCAACGGTGGCGATAATGTCACTACCAAAGTATTTAAATTTTGAAGGAACAGAATAAGAGAAAGAGTAAGAGAGAGTTATTTTACAATAACAAATACAAATACAAAATATTTTATTTGTTAAACATAGGTATGTACATCGGTGTTACAGTTTATGGTTTGTCTCACTATGTCTTGCCTGTTGAGGCATACAAATAGCCACAAAATAGCATGCAGCATGCACTTACACACTAGATATAAATCGTTAATTATGCTATCATTTGCTTACGTTATGCTAGGGTCATTTAAATATTCTTGTATGGAATAGTATGCTTTGGCAGCTAGAAATTTAAACAATGCTTTTTTAAATAAATGAGGGTCATGGAATTTCAAAATAACAAACCTCAATTGCAGCAATACTCAAAAAGGTAATTAACACTTTTGGGCAGTGTAGGTTCATATCAATATAAACTTATTATAAACAAGCTTTTGCCCGCGACTTCGTCTGCGTAGAACTCGTTTATATCGTAGCTCGATACAAACTTTCACCCTCCATTTCCCTTTTAGGGGTAGATTTCCAATATAAAAACTATCCCATGTCCTTCCCCGAGACTCAAACAATTTTATCATCATTATCATCATCATCATATCAGCCGAAAGACGTCCACTGCTGGACAGAGGCCTCCCCCAAAATGTTCCAAAGTGACCAATCCTGAGCCACCCGCATCTTGTGGGGGGCCTACCAACGCCGCGCCTAATAACTACCTCTGTACAAAATTTTATCAAAATGGGTTGTAAAGAAGCTCCATACATATATTCACCCCCCCCCCCCCCCCAATTCAAGAGATTGATTTAAGAGATGATTTTTGGGATACAAACTATCCTTTGTCCTTTTTCGGAACTCAAACTATCTGTAAACCAAATTTCATCTAAATGGGTCACTCAAATCCAAATTTTCATCCCTTAGGGGAGGATTCCCCGGGACTTCCAACTATCGCTTTA
Source organism: Epinotia brunnichana (assembly GCA_963854355.1). NCBI lineage: Eukaryota > Metazoa > Arthropoda > Insecta > Lepidoptera > Tortricidae > Epinotia > Epinotia brunnichana. Next base: position 24,049,191 of record OY977946.1, on the reverse strand, counting down.
CCGTAAATGGGTTCCATCCAAATTTTCTCCCCCATTTCACCCCTTAGGGGATGATCTGCGGAATAAAAACTATCATATGTCCTTTCCCAGGACTCAAACTATCTAACCAGATTTAATTTAAATGAGTTCCATCAGAATCTTCACCCTCATTTCATCCTCTCAGGCTATGATTTTCGTTACAAAAACTATGCGATTTCCTTTCCTGGAACTCCAACTATTTCTATACCGAATTTCACCTAAATAGGTTCTATCCTAATTGTCACCCCCCTCAGGAGATAATTTTTCAGGATAACAACTATGAATTGTCCGTCCCTGGGACTCCCACTATCCCTATTCCAAATTTCACTTAAATGGGTCTTATCCAAATTTTCACCCCCTATTTAATCCCTACGGTGATGATTTTCGGGATAAAACTATCCAATGTCCTTCCCCAGGACTCCAACTATCGCTATACCGTAAATGGGTTCAATCCAAATTTTCATCTACCATTCCTCCTTTCATGTGTTTCGGAATAAAAATTATTCAAAGTCCTTTCCTAGGACTCTACCTCTCTCAATACCAAGTTTCATCTAAATGGGTTCTATCCAAATCTTCAACCCTCATTTCACCACCTCAGGAAATTATTTTTCGGGATAAAAACTATGCGTTGTCCTTCCCTGGGACTCCTTCTATCTCTTTACCAAATTTCATCTAAGTGGGTCTTATCCAAATTTTCACCCCCTATTTCATCCCTGAGGGGATGATTTTCGGGATTAAAACTATCCGTTGTCATAATCCGGGACGCAAACTATCTTTATACAAAATTTTATCTATATGGGTTACATCTAAATTTTCACTTCAATTTCACGCCATTAGGGGATGATTTCTGGAATTTAAAACTATCATAATTATGTCCTTTCCCAGGACTCAAACTATCTTTCAATCAAATTTCATCAAAATGGGTCACAAACAAATTTTCACCCCCAATTACACCCCCTTAGGGCATCCCCTAAGGGGGTGTAATTGGGGATATAATTTTCGGGATAAAATTAACCTATGTCCGTCCCCAAGACTCCAACTCGCTATACCGTAAATGGGTTCCATCCAAATTTTCACCCCTCATTTCACCCCCTCAGGAGAAGATATTTCAGGATAAAAACTATGCATTGTCCTTCCCTGGGACTCCTTCTATCTATATACCAATTTTTAACTAAATGGGATTTATCCACATTCTCATCCCTATTTCATGATGATGATTTTCGGGATTCAAACTATCGATTGTCATTTTCCGGGATTCAAACTATATCTGTACCAAATTTGATCTAAACGGAGTCCATCCAAAATTTCACCCCCCATTTCACCCCCTTAGGGGAAGATTTCTGGAATAAAAACTAACCGATGTCCTTTCTCAGAACTTAAACTATGTCTTAACCAAATTTTATCAAAATGGGTTACTTCCAAACTTTCACCCCCCCATTTTACCCCCTTAAGGGAAGATTTTCAGGATAAAACCTATCCTTTAACTTTTTCCGGGACTTAAACTATTTATATACCAAATTTCATTCAAATCGGTGCAGCGGTTTAAGTAGCTCCATACAAATTTCCACCCCCCATTTCATCCCATTAGGGGTTGATTTTCGGGATAAAATCTACCCTATGTCCTTCCGCAGAACTCAAACTATATATATACCAAATTTTATCTTAATAGGTTTAGCCGTTTTCACGTGATGCGCGGTCACATAAACAGACAAACAGATAAACAGATAAACAGATAAACAGATAAACAGACAAACAGACAAAAATTCTAAAAACTGTTAGAACGTGTTCTGATATCGATTCTAAGTATCCCTAGCCAATTTTTTTTCGAATCCATTCCATGTACAGACTTTCGACCCTCTTCAGCTTTATTATATGTATAGACTAAAAAAACAGACTATCAGCGATGTGTTGCGCAATTTCGTGGTGTCAGGTAACCGACTGCGAAAACGCCGGAACTTGGCTCACTTCGGCCAAAATCATTCCTTAGTGAAGGTCGATAGATGGTCTGTTGGAACTCTGACCACAAAGGAATTAAAATTCACGTTATCTCGAGACTCCAACCTCACGACCCTCTGGATGAATGCGGTCTTCACGCGCACATACTCCACAACTTCCTCTGCCTTCATTTTGTTTTTTAAGCAGTAACGTTGCTGCTAACCGGCTCGGAGCCTAAATCTTTCCTTTAATTTGAAATGCCTCTGCCTACGTAGTGTAGTGCAGCCGGGACACGCAAAGCTGCGTCGATGGTGTAGCAGGACGCAGAAGGTGATCCGGTCTAGTCGGTGCGGTACCGCACAGATTGCGCAGTTCTATGCACTATATTCTATGTATAGTGTATATACATAGAATATAGGTCGCTATTTATTTATGATGTCATGAATCCTTAACAGTTACTTGTATACTTGTCGTTATAAACATATATTCGCATATATTTTTTTCGCTATTGTTATTATATTTTAATTTATCCTGAAACTTTTCAATATATCAGTATAATTATGGTATCGATTCGGACAGTTATGTCTGTATTGTCAAAGTTTCACCATGTGTTTTGTTGCATTATGGCTGTGGTGTTCAGTGGTATATCTAGTACATGCACAAAGTAATACCAATACTAGTACTTTAACATTTCATTATGCCGATACAAACAGCACGATCAACATAACCGAGTTTTGTAAAGCGCAAGTGTGCATGACCAAATGCTGCCCAAAAAATAAAATATTCTCCAACGCTACTATGCTGGACTCCTGCATTGATAGCAATAGTTTATCCCGTTCACCCATTAATAATCTAGATAACTATTCGGAAATCGCTATTTACGACAAAAATATTAAACAAGAAGTAAAGATGGCTAGAAAATCATGGAAGGATTTTACTCGCATTTATAGTAATAGCTTTCTAGATCCAGAATGTTCGTTTAGTGCAACTGAACTTTTTCCGCCCCCAACGTATCGGCTGTATATTTTGGATGTAAGTAATTTATTTTTCGCATAATTTTATAACAAGCTATCAAACTCAAAACGAGTATATCAGGCAAAACTAAAAGAACAACAGTATACGGTCAACCGGGATTCTAATTCTAACCCTGGACGTTCAGCTTCGTAGGCAGGGTCACTACTAGACTAAACTGGTCTAATACGTGATACTTAGCTGTCTTTTATTTTCTAGGACGGAAATTTAGCAGTCAGACATATAAATTATTTCAAGCAATGGGAGCGGGAGCTGCCGCCTGGCGAATTTTGTGTGGAGCATCAGATCGTCTCGAACGATGATGGCAATTACTCACCCCAGCTCGTCATTAAAATCTTGGCTACTAAGAATGATTCTCCGGATATTTCTAACCTAAGAAATACAGTCACTGCCTGTGGTAAGTTAACAATATATATTATTGTAAAACTTCAGAATTTTATTTATTTTTTGAATCATTTTTTCAAATTAAATTCAAGAGAGTGTGTGAGTGTGTGCGCGTGTGTACGAGTAAGTGTGCTTGAGAGGAAGTGTTTACGTGTGTTAAGTGTTTGATATGAGTGTATGTTGAATTGTTAGGTACCTATTGGAAACAGCAACCTTAGATGCAGGGACGTAAAATCTCTTCCGTATAGTATACGAGAGTTCAGCAAACCATTTCCTTAGAGTGGACTTAACTTTGCGTATGGTGCATGTGGAAATTTACATGTATGTACCCAGTGGCGTATTTAAAGATTTGGCGCCCCGGGCCAGTAAGTTTTGCCGCCCCGGGCCAGTATGTTTTGGCGGCTCGCGCCGCCCCTCGGAGCGCCTCAGGCCGCCCCTCGGAGCCTGCCGCCCCGGGCCGTGGCCCGCTTGACCCTAGGGTAAATACGCCTCTGCATGTACCTATGTGGCTTGGCGACGTACTGAATTGAAGTCGGTTTAAACTTTGTTTTTAAAGAGAATTATATACACTAACTATTACTCTATTCAGAGCCTTCTGTACGACCCTCTACACGAGCAGTCTGTGGGTCTCTTATACGCAAAAACAGTACAACGCCCTACGTGTACAGTACAACAATGCCTTCAGGGTGCTACTGGGGCTGCCCCGTTTCTGTAGTGCGTCCGGGATGTTCGCGGATGCCAGAGTTGACTGTTTCTATACAACTATGAGGAAACGCTGCACATCCCTGGCGCGCAGGGTGCGGGCTAGCTCTAGTGGTATCCTGAGGGCAATTGCGGAGAGGTTTGACTGTGAGTATGTGAATCACTGCCATATGATCCACGTACTGACAGTCAAGCCCTACTAAGTACTGTCCTTATTTTATATGTATTAGGTTATAGTACTTACTAACTTTAGGCTAAGAAACTGTAACTAACTTTATCTATGATCCCAGTTGGTCGAAATAAATGTCTTGAATTGAATGTCTTGAATTGAATTACGATTTTAATATAGGAAAAATTATATCATAATCTGCCAGACATAATGAGTAACGTGGTTTTCCTTAAAATCCATATGTAAGTGATCAAAAAGGAAATTTGTGTAATAAATTCTAATTCTATCCACTGCATTTTTTATCGGTAATTTATTTTTTTAAATCTTCGTTTAAATAATGTACGAACTTGGTTTTTTTCCTCATTTGAAATAATGATCCTTTTCGATAAAAAAATCGCTTTATGCATATTTATACAAATTTCCGCGCAACAGGCTAGTTCGAGCTAACATTAACGAGTAAGTAAGACAACGTTCTGGCGGTGGCATCATCATCATCATCATATCAGCCGAAAGACGTCCACTACTGGACATTGGCCTCCCCCAAAGAGTTCCAAAGTGACTGGCCCTGCGCCACCCGCATCCAGCGGACTCCCGCGACCTTTACCAGGTCATCAGTCCACCTTGTGGCGGTGCGGTGGTATACTTAGGCTTAAAGTAAAAGTGTGTGTGTGGTGCAGGAATGGTGGTGTCGTGCGTGTTCCTGGTGCTGGTGCTGGCGGTGTATACGCTCCTACCGGAGCTGCGCAACATGGCGGGCCTCATACTGATGTCTTACGTCACCACTCAAGCCACTGCTTTCCTAATCCGAGCCGTGCAGGTTTTTGTCTCCGATACACAAAGTAAAATAAGTGAGGCTGCCTGTCTATTAATAGGTAATTGCTTGGAATTGACTACAACTGGTAATTATCCAAATAGATTACTAACTTTATTCCGTTGTTTCGTTCGCGTATACTCGTTAATGGCCTTATGTGATGTTTCCTTTTATACGTATCGCGGCGAATCTTCGTCCCTATGACGCTGTCATCTCAGTATAATTTTACGTTTTAAGGTTATACATTATACGGAGATGACAGCTGTCATTAGGGCTCAAGTTTCGCCGCGTTAAATATTCCCATGATCGTAGTATTCATTATATCACTTCAATAGAAACTTCAAGCCGCCTTTATACCGTCTCGTCTAAAAAAACCATCTCCAAATAACAAGTTCAATATCATTCAGCGGTCTAAACGTGAAATGATAGCAGTCAGATTTACTTTCACGTTTATAATATTATTAGTAAGGTTCACTAAGGATTAGTAAGGATATATGAATATTGAACTCGAAGAAGCATCAGATTCAGGAAGGTGTAATCGCATTTAGCTAGTAGGTAAGGATCCTAAATCTAAATGCGATTATATATAAAATAAAACTCTATTTTTTTTTATTATTTCCTAGTATTTAACAATAACAATATTCTAGAAACTAAACTACTTATGAAAGATACATAACTCGAATATAAAACTAAAACTACCTAAAATAAAATTACTTAAGCTAAAAATTAAAAATACCTATCAAAATTTGGTGCCCTTGGTAGGGTACCCATCACGCAGGCAGCGTTCCCGCGCTGGATTGCGATTGCAATTCTCTGCGCGAGAAAGCTGCCCGCGCGAGGGTCGCCCGTTGCCTCCCTCAGCCGCTTGCCAAGCGCCCTGTGGAGCAGCTGTGCGCCCCTGCCCCACATCTCACTAAAATAAGAGGTATGACACATTTGAAAATGATATTACTGTTGCCATATCCTCCTTGCGTCGTGCATTGCTGAGGGTCCTTTGCGCATTGCTGGGGGTCGTGAATTCCCCGATGTGAAGTTAGTGTTTTCCTGACTATGTCTCTCCACCTGTTCCGGTCCTTAGCAGCTTGAAGTGCGTCATGTGAGTTGTAGTCCAGTGACTAGCGTATTTGATCGGCCCATCCCTTCTAGTTGGACTCCTCCCTCTTGGACGTTAGCCATCCACCTTGCCGGTAACCATCAACTGCTCCAAATTGTTTCCCCCTTTCCGGGCGATGTGACTAAACAATCCAGAATTCTTCGCAAACAGAGAGTCGAAAGCCTTATCTTTATATTGAGCTCGTGAAGGATGGATTCGTTGGTGCGAAACGCAGTCCATGGGATCCCGAGAATCTTCCTCTGTTGCCATATAAAAAGTTTTAAATAAACCTCATCTTCCATTAGCCAGACCCTACCTTCGTGAAACGGGCCTATGTTCGCCTTGCCCAAGGATACACTACATTCATTCATTCATTTTATATTTTGTGGGTTAGGTACCTAAGTAGTTTTTTTTTTAATTATTATTTTGTTTTAAAAATATGCAACGTTACATGGTTTTGTTTCTTTTCATTTTACAGGTTTCATATCTTATTATACTATTGTGGCGACTTTTACATGGATGAATGTAATGTCGTTCGATATCTGGTGGTCAATGAGGTGAGGTGATATTATTATGTTAGAGTTTTGTTTCACATTTTAGTTTAAGTATATTTTATCGTCAAAACTAGACAATAGGCGTCGTCGATATTATATAACAGGTTCATACAATTTTAAATATATCGATACCTGCAGACTCAAAGGGCGTAACAGCCATTAAAACACCAGGCTGTTACGCTATCGATATATTGTTTGCTTGTTCAGGTGAAATCGTATTGATGTTACATCTTTCACACAGAGAATTTGCTATTTCCATATGGAACAAATGGAAATGATTATTTATTAACTTCCAAAGAATGCTGTTAAACGTTGACTACTCGGAACCAAAAGGAGCTGAGCTTTTTAACTGTAGCATATTAACTTGAATGTTAATACATCAGTCGAGTTTTACTTCGTTATTTTCTGTAAGAGGAATAGTACTCGACGTGAAACTTTTATAAAAACACAGAAAATGTGTTATTGTAGGTGTAAGTAAAACTGTCTTTGTCGCAGGGGTTTCCGCAAGCTGCGCCAGATCCACCGGCGCGGCGTGCTGGTCAAGCTGTGCTGGTACGGGCTCTACGGCTGGGGCGCGCCGCTGGTGCCCATCATCTTCATGATCGTCGTCGAGAACATCGACATGACGCACCTGCCTGACTTCGTCACACCTCATATATCCGCCAATGGTCGTTGTTACATAGGAGGTAAACATTTACAAGTTAAAGGGAATTTTAAAAACTCTATCGATTACCTATTCGAACGCCCGCACATTACATCCGCAAGTGGCCGCCTATTTAGAAGCGGTCTAGAGACGCGGCTACTAAACGCCCGGTGCCAGTGTGCGCCGATGCTATGCAAAATGTATGAAATAACTCGTCCGTAGCTTGTGGCGGCGTTCGCAAATTCATAACAGGAGTGACGTCACCAGTCGCTGATCGGTGGATAAAAACACATTACTTCAAATCGTGATTATTGTTTGAAATTAGTATAAACTAAAGTAAAAACATTTCAGTAGCCAATTATTTTATGTTTTTTCAACATTTGGAGCACTAAATAATGGTAAATATTAAAGCTGCATCTTCCTTATTTCATAAAATATAGGCTTTGTAGTTGATAATTCACACACAAGATAAGTAAAATTAATATTATACGGACGCCGCCACAAGCTACGGACGAGTTATTTCATACATTTTAATTGCATATTTAGCATCGGCGCACACTGGCACCGGGCGTATAGTAGCCGCGTCTCTAGACCGCTTCTAGGCGGCGGCCACTTGTTGTATCATTAAAAAAAATTGAACATGTCGACAGAAAATGGATGTAGGCTCTATTAAAGCAGACTCTAGGAACCTTCCAAAAGTAAAAAACTTCCTTCATGGCCGTAAATTATGGCCAGTGACAAACACGAGTGACATCACAGGAACTGTATAGATCCGTTTAGGCGCGAAAGTTTAAATTGTCAGTTTGTTACAGAATGTTTTGACTGTAAATTATATTTTTTTTAATTGTGTACACATTTGTGGTCTATTCTACGTGCAATTGTTTCAAATGAAAGCAAAAATGAAAATGTTGCATCTTGCCTATTCAACACATGTGACGATCTTGGGGTAAGATTGTCTTGGCTACAACATGACAGGGTTTAGGTGAGGTGACCAGTCAGGTGATGGTTACAAGATTATCTTGGCTACAACATGACAGGGTTTAGGTGAGGTGATCAGTCAGGTGATGGTTACAATATTATCTTGGCTACAACATGACAGGGTTTAGGTGAGGTGACCAGTCAGGTGATACGGACAAGACGTATTAGGAAGCCGTTTCAAATATTTAAATATTTTAAGAATTAACGGCTTACAGACACAGAATTAGCGATCACTGTAAATTTTCGAAACCCCTTGTACGAAATTTCCCCCAAAACTCTCCTTGGGGGATGATTAGATTAGACACCTCTACATTTACTTAGGGCTCCAATGACATGCTTTGATATCGAATGTCTGTTTTGGTAAAAAATTTTTTTACACAAAATGGAAAATTATATTGGGTACTAAAAGCCGCGGGCTTTTTAACATTTATTTTAACTCATGATACGCTTTACAAACTTAAAAATTGAAACGCAATTGAAAAACACGCTATATAACAGAATTCTCATCGTTGTAGAGGATGAACGACTGTTGTACATGAACGGACCGATCTCGATGGCGATCTTTGTCAACATAACGTTATTCGTGGTAACCGTGTACAACATCTGGCGAATTAGACATGATGTCTGCCACCACGCCGCGGATACAAGGAGGAATACAACAGAAGAAGCTAGGTATGTTTTCGAAGAGGAATCATAACCTGACGCAGAGGCGGATTAAATATCGAGAGCGCCCTAGGCAAGCACCTCGTCGGCGCCCCTCCAGCGGCCTCAGATTAAAAATTATAACGAATAAAATTCGCGCACTTGGTGCGCCCCTTTGGAATCCCACGCCCTTAGGCACCTGCCTAGTTTGCCTATATAGATAATCCGCCTCTGACCTGACGAGTAATGCATTCCAGTTTTACCTAAGATTAGATAGATAGATAAATTCTTTATTCTTCCACAACATCCATGGTTATAATCACACAAAAAAACAGTTATAATATTAAAGAGAGGCATGCAGCTTAGAACTAAAGTTAGTCATTATACTTACCACTCGATACAATAAACATTCTGTCTCTTCTCTTGATTGTAAGTGCAGTTGCTAACAGTGCACTAACTGCCAGTTAGTGCACTGCATCTAAGCCAGGTCTAAAGGCCGCTTCAGATCTACCTACTCGTAACGTACGTACGAAACATTACGCAATCGCCTAGATGATGATGATGATGACTGATTTAAAGTCAATATAAAACAAGCCTTACCGAGTCATTGAAAATTGGACTTCGTGCAACCATGAGAAACAATGGCGGATATTTGAACGCTTTCATACCTATTCCATAAATAATGGGCAATGGCATTAAGGGGGCGTTCAAATAAAAACGCCTTATACCTAATCATGTCACCTTTATTTCATCAGATTCATCATTTACCTTAAACTGGCACTCATAATGGGCATCAATTGGATAGCGGAAATTGTGAGCCCATTCTACGATAATAACAACTCTGGGTGGTACGTACCAGATGTCTTCAATTCACTTACCGGGGTGTTCGTCTTCGTTATATTCATTTGTAAACGGAATATTCTCGTACTTTTGTGTCGGAGGTAATTTTTAATCATCATAACGTTGCGCTTTGGCTTTCATATTTCATTACAATTGGCTCTTTGTATCATCTGTCAATGTTTAATGTATGAATATATACCTAGCTGTTGGTTCTAATAAATAAACAAATAAATAAATATGAATGTTGGAATTTAGACATCAAATGTTCCTTCTTGCTCGTAAATGGCTTCATAACACGCAGGCATAGGCCCATGGGTAATGGTGTTTTTCATACATTGTAACTAAATTATTTTAAGAATAAAAAAATAAAATTTAGTTATGTAGTGTCTGTGTAAAATATTTTTAACAGTGATTTGAAATCGTGACTGTAATTATACTATACCGAAGGGTCTTTTCCTTGTGCGCCTCGCGACAAAATCAACAAAATGGAAGATAATATGTATTTTTATTGCGATTAGTATTTTATTTCAAATGTATTTGTTTCCTTGCAAATGTGATGAAAAACATTGTGTGCGACACGGACGGTAAGATTTTTTACAAACTCGAGCCATCAAAGCCGTTTTCCTTCGGGGACGAGCTTCTGATAAAGAAGGAAAGTAAAGACATGTTTGACATAAAAACAAATACATGTGCAAGGAGAAAAAAATTATACTTACAAGTATATAAATTATAAAAACTACGATACAGAACAGAACAAAATAAAATGAAAATAAAACGAAAATATAACTTAATATGTAACTACTATCACGAAAAGGTCCCGCCTCAGCATAATGCCAACTCAAGAACCGGCTGATCTTCCGGCGAGACCTAAAGAAAAGTGGCACTAATTCACCACGTCACAAACATCGGGACACACCTCTATTTTCAAGGCATTAGGGTGCATGTGCCGATATTTTAGAACACCTATAGTGTACCTATGTATGTGATGGCGACTGTACGCACAGCTTATATTGAACGCGACATGTTTGACAGCGCCTTCTAGCGCTAGTAATAGAGTCTCGTTCTTAAAAAAAACACTTACCAACCTCGTGGCACAACAACAATGGCCTAATTCTGACATCTAAAATCCAACATTCAGGTTTTCTTTTTCGAACATTACCATTCACCAGCTAACATAATAAAACATGCCTACTTTGCCCGATTTTTTCGGAAAAGCACGATTATCTCATATTTTTTATATGGTAGGATGATTTTTTTTTGCTCAACGAATCAGTCGTAGTAATACGCATGTGCTCATGAGGAGAAATGTTTTTTTAATCAACATCTATTCCTAATTTTTATCGAATTTGATCGCGGGTAAAGTTATCTCGACTTTTGCCAACATTGCCGCTGTCGAATTATTGACGCAGCTATAGCTCTTATGATGTTGAGACAAGACTCAGTTCAAAATTTTGGGCAAACATGGGTCCGTTTGAATATCTTGGTCTTCACTACGAAAAGTTTTATTTACACAATACGAATGGGTAATGATACCCAAGTTGTTTCGATGTTTGCCCTACGGACATGTAGACTTCACATTCCACAATTTGCTGCAAGCTCCTGGCTTAAGGTTAAAGACATGTATGACTCAAAGTAAAGTCATAAATATAATCTAGTTTCTGCAAAAAAAAATAAGGTTTGCCCTAATATGCTGTGTTTTCGTCCATTACCAGATTTGGTTAAAATTAGCTTTTTGGGCAAAGTTCTCCCTGGTGTCAAAGTAGGCATATTTGCCTAAGACTGCATGTAAAGGTACCGCCACATGTACGAAATTTTCGCCCGTGTGGATCGGTGCCGGAGCCGTGCTTCCGCAAACGACGTTGGCAAACAAGCTTACGGCCTGCCTGATGTTAAGCTGGTACAGTCGCCATCACATACATCGGTACACTATAGGAGTTCAAAAATATCGGCACATGCACCCCAATGCCTTGAAAATAGAGGTGTGTTCCGATATTTGTGACGTGCTTGTTTGCTCCGATGTATGTGATGGCGACTGTACCGTCGCCTATGGATGGACACTTGTGACTCCAGAAGAATCACAAGCGCTCTCTATCTCGCTCTATTTTATAACTCCGTCCTGCTCGTGACGTCCGCCGCACTCGGACGGCCGGCGTCAGCTTATAAATTCATTTGCATTCCAGGTTCTCGTATCAAAACGAGCTCGTTCAGAATTGTCTGGGTATCGACTCTAGCCGAAACAAAACGAAAGTACTAGTGCCAGAGCCTGTCACAGATGCAAGCGAAGTGAACGAGCCTGATATAAGAAAATGTGTTGGCCACAATGGGACCTGCACTTCTCCTAATGGAGACTAGGACTACCTACTGGGGTACTCCGGGAAGTAAAGAAGCAAAATTCTGCGGCACATTTTTATGACTTAATAAATTACTTTTAGTAGGTAGGATAGCGTTTAGGTTACGGAAAAAACCTAAGAATGTAAAAACTAATCAAAATGTTTCAAACATGTGTATTTTTTAATTTTTTTTTGTAATGTATGAATGACGGCTGTTACCCGGCATCTCGCACTAACGTGTGAGATGGTTTAACTCCTCGCCACCAGTTGGCGCGCTCGAATATAATAAATGAATTACCTATAATAATATTGCCATGACTAGGTGCCTCGAGAAATACCCCCGACTACCTCCGACTTCAAAAACGGAGGAGGTAGGTAAGGATGTAGTGTTGATGTTGTATTGTTTTTTTGATGTAACCTATGTTAGTGAGTGATTACTGGTGCACCGATTTTTCTGACAATTGTCAAACGATTTTTAAATTTGTTTTATTCAAAATAGTATACCTACTCCTGAGATGGCCTCATTGTGACCAAGTAATGATCTGATTTTGGGACCCCAGGGAAATTGAGGGCAACCCTCAACTTTAATAGGCATGCATTTCGGGATTTTCTATTATAACTCATGTATTTAATTTACCATTGGAATTTGCAAGTTTGGTGAAGTGGAACAGATAATGAAGACAGATGACCCAACAAACTCCTGAATGATGTAAAGTACGTCAATGATTCTGATATGATTCCGTTAAAGTAGCAACTATTAATAGTGATATAGGTGATTCTGAGATCGTTAAGGAATCGACGGAACTCCTCAAATAAATTGTCGGCCCACATACAGCGACTTCGATTTTTACCTGAAATAATCAACGCATTTGATTACTGTACCCACATAGGTAATTTGTAGAGAAAATTATCGTTAAACTGTAATAATAAATTTTAAATTTTAGCCTCAGTTTCGTGACGCATTTGTAACTTACTGTAATGTCATGTAATCGTGTTAATTAATCTCCACTTATAATAAATCTCTAAATTAAAAAAAGAATCAGCCAGTTTGAAACTAAGCTTTGCGCGGTTCGAATGTTTTCAGCATCCCATGAACGGAAAAATATGAAACATTTTATATAGGTACATTATTATTCTAGCTGCAACTTAGGATAGTTTTTATCCGACTGCGACAGTTAATTAATTTTCCGAAATATACGACTTCATTTAATTTTTCATTTATTTTTATTGAAATCAAACGCTGCTCCAACTGTCAGCTATAAGAACCGTCAAATTTTCGTCAAAATGGCGGAATTGCTTTGCCTTTCACTTATTAATAATTTAAATCCCGTCTACGATAGACCTTTACGAGACAAATGCTAAAATATAAACCATAAAAAAATATCGATTCTGATATGAGAACTTATATGCGCAAATGTCGTTTTATGTCGTAATTTCAATAAATGAAATCAACAAATTTGAACAATATAATTAACACGAATTTGTTTTTTTTTAATGACAATGGCACGCGCTCGGCGCGTTCAGCCAAAGTACCTGCGGCGCTACCACGAAAACCGATACTCAATGTTCATATATTTGCATCCCTGTCACTCGAGTATGGTTAGTGCGATAGAGATAGAGATACCCGAATATTTTCGAATTCCGAAGTTCGTGGTTATAGCTCAGGAATCGAAAATATGGTAAATAATCATAATGTATTTTCTCGAAAAAGAATTTAAAATAAATATAGTCAAATGGAGAAAAAAACAAAGCAAGAGGTTATATAGGTAATGATTAAGTTATAAGAGTCCAAAGTTTTAAGAGGGGGTATGTTCTGTCCCTTTTCCGCAAAACGCACCTTCATATGAAACGATTGTTTTTTACTATGACGCTCGAGTATATTGACGTCACAGTCCCTCATCGTTTTCTCACTCTAACAAGCGACATTAAAACGGATGTAGCTTCATAATTTTTTTGAGATATTTGAATGGGAGTTTCATTATCTTCTATCTATTTATACATAATAAATGCCTATGTCCTGACTGACTTATTCACTCACTCACTCACTCACTCATCAACGCACAGCCGAAACTAGTAATCTTAGAGAGTTGATTTTTGCACAGTATGTTGCTTTTATAACGTGAGCTAGGGATAAAAAGGGATTTTTGAAAATTCTACCCCTAAGGGGGTAAAATGGGGGTGCAAAGTTTGTATGGGAGAACCTTTTTTTTTTGAGCTATAGACTTAAACTTTGTAGAAAAATTAGTTATTAGAATACAAATGAAACACTTTCAGCGTTTTGGAAAATTCCACCCCTACGGGGGTAAAATAGGGGTGCAAGGTTTGTATGGGGAAAACATTTTTTTTTTAAATAGAGACTTAAAACTTTGTAGAAAGATCAGTCATTAGAATACAAATAAAGAACTTTCAGGGTTTTAGAAAATTCTACCCCTAAAGAGGTAAAATAGAGTGCAAAGTTTGTATGGGAAAAACTACTTTTTTTAAATAGAGACTTAAAACTTTGTAGAGAAATTATTCATTAGAATACAAATAAAGTACCTAGATTCAGTGTTTTAAAAAAATCTACCCCTAAGGGGGTAAAATAGGGGTGCAAATTTTGTATGGGGGAAACAATATTTTTTTTAAATAGAGACTTAAAACTTTGTAGAAAGATTAGTCATCAGAATACAAATTAAGTACTTTCAGCGTTTTAGAAAATTCTACCCCTAAAAATAGGGGGCTAAAATAGGGGTGCAAAGTTTGTATGTGGGAAACTATTTTTTTTAGCTAGAGTCCTAAAACTTTGTAGAAAGATTATTTAAATACAAAGAAAGTACTTTCAGCGTTTTGGAAAATTTCACCCCTAAGGGGGTAAAATAGGGTGCAAAGTTTGTATGGGAAAAACATATTTTTTTTAATAGAGACTTAAAATTTTGACGAAAAATTACTTATTAGAACATGAAAAATACTACATTCGGCGTTTTACAAAAATCATTCCCTAAGGGGGTTAAAAAAGGGTGCAAGGTTTGTATGGGGAACACCTTTTCTGAGCTAGACACTTAAAACTTTGTAGAAAGATTACTTATAAAAATACAAAAAAAAAGACTTGCAGCGTTTTGAAAAAATCTATCCCTAAGGGGGATAAAAATGGGTGCAAAGTTTTTATCAGGGAAAGTTTATGTTTTTGAGTTAGAGACTTGAAACTTTGTAGAAAGATTACTTATTAAAATACAAAAAAAGAATACAAATCGTTTTAGAAAATTCCACCCCTAATAGGGTTAAAAAGGAGAGCAAGCTTTGCATGGGCAACACTTTTTTTTGAGTTAGACTTAAAACTTTGCAAAAAGATTACTTATTAGAATACTAAAAAAGAACTTTCAGCGTTTTAGAAAACTCCATCCCTAAGGGGATCCTTAAGATCCTTAAGAAGGGTAGCCAGTGTTGTGTGGGAAAAACTTTTTTTTTTACTAGACTTAAAACTATTCAAAATGTTACTTATTAAAATTAATAATAAAGTACTTTCAGAGTTTTAGAAAATTCCACCCCTAAGGGGGTTAAGAAAGCTTTGTATGGGCAACACTTTTTTTGAGCTAGAGACTTAAAAGTTTACGAAAAAAGTTCTTTCAGCGATTAGAAAAATTCAACCTCTAAGGGGGTTTAAAAGGGGGTTCAAATTTTAAATGGCGAGCAATAAAATTTTAAAGTGTGAGTAAGAGATTTTTAACTTCGGTCTTATTCTGTACGTTAAAAGACTACAAAACTGATTTCAGAGTTTTTCCAAATTCATCCCCTAAGAGTGTTAAAATTGGTTCAAAGTTTGAGTATTTCAAGGCATTTTTAAAGTATGAGATTTTTAACTTTGGTTTTAGACTGTTTGTTCACAAACTAGAAAATGAACATCAACTTTTTTTTTAATTATCCCCTAAAAGAGGGTTCAAATTTTGTATTGAGAGAAATCATTTTCTAAGACGATAAAAAGTTCTACGCGGACGAAGTCGCGGGCAACAGCTAGTAAATAAATAAACCTGACCCAGAGAGTCGTACGCGACGGACGAAAACAGCTGACAAGAAACTGTCAACAACAGTTGCAGTTAAGTGTGTTGTGTTACATTGCTTGCTGAATTAAGTATATTGTACCTACGATCATTATTTTTTTCTGCGGACGTTATCTAAATAAACTCTTTATGTCCTATACTATTAATAACCATCTAAACATTTGCTGCTGATGCTTTATACGCTTAGTACTTACATGGCGACAGTGAAGGATAATGTGAAGGATACAAGGATAAATTAATAGTTAATTAAGAAGGAAAATAATTATGTACATATGTATATATTCATACATAATTCATCACCTCATCGTTTTAGTCCATGTTCATACATTGTTGTTTCTAGACCGTAATCGGTACGTCTCGCAATGTTTTTGGTTGTTCTATATCTATGCACAGTGTTACATGTCGTACTCAGTGATAATGATACTTCATGTGCCTCAGGTTTTCGATATGCGAATAGTAGCTATCCTATTAACGTCACGGAGTCTTGCAATGAAACATCACCTTGCATTGGCAAATGTTGTCCAGCGAACCAAGTCTTGGTCTTAAATACATCGGACAATAAGTTGTTATGCGTTAAGAACACAAATGTAACTCATACTTATAACTTAACTAACCTCGATGATTATTCGGAAATAGAGTTTTATAAAAGTGACATTGTTCCTTATGTAAAAAAGAGCACGAAAAAAATGCAGCACTTTATTCAATTCTATAGTGAGAACTTTCGCGATGACGGTTGTTTCATGGATATTACGCCTATTTATACACTACCAGCGCATAAAATATATCTGTTGGAGGTAAGTGCTATAAAGAAAGTAGAATTTTGACTTGTAAAAGTGCCATTGCGGCCTACATGCAGAATAAAATTCATTTATTTCATTGATTTCATTGATTTTATTTATTTCATTTACTTAATTTATTTAATTTATTTCAATATAGGTACCTAGTACGTAAGTGAAATAAAGTGCAAATCTATCAAAAATATCTAGAAAATAGACTAGAATGAGATAATTTGATTAAAATACACAACAGTTTTTGCATAAGACAAACGGACATGACGAAACTAGGTATAACCGGGTACCGTTTTTGCCATGTTGGCTACGGAACCCTAAAGACATTAGGTACTTGGTGTTTCGAATTTATTTATTTAATCGTATGGCGATCTGTCTATTAAATTATTATAACTTTATTACACAAAAGACACTGTTACATAAAAAAAAAACAATGACTTAAACTTAATTTAAAAAAAAAACATCGCTCTTTCACACATGTTATGATAGTCCGTTCAACTGTCAACTTTACATATCAAGTTATCTAGGTAAACCTGTAATTGGCCATACTACTGTGTATTATATTATAAGTTACATACTTTGTATCGCTGTTGGTTTTCTGAATAAATAATAATAATAATAATGCAGCCGGATGCTACTGCCATGGTTGACTTCTGGCGTAGTATCTGGTCAGTGCCAGTCGAGCACGCCGAAGGCGAGTGGATGGGTGTTGTCGAACGTGAGTGTGAGTTCATCGAACCCATGGGGACTGTTACGATCAGCCCCGAAGACGTTAGTTGTGCCATCCGTTTGACCCCGAATTGGAAAAGTCCTGGGCCGAATGGATTGCACAACTTCTGGGTGAAATGGTTTCGATGCTCACACCTACGTTTGGCAACACAGTTCCAGCAATCCCTTGAGCTCGGTTCCCTGCCATCTTTCTTTACAACTGGTATGACCTCCCTGCTCTATAAGTCCGGTAGTACCACGGAAGCGAAAAACTACAGACCCATCACGTGCTTGCCTACGCTGTACAAGCTCCTAACATCCATTTTGAGAGCAAAAATTAACGCACACATCGTTGCGAACAACGTTTTGGCCCCTGCTCAAAATGGATGTAGGGTTGGTCTTGTGGTACTAAAGAGCTCCTCCTCATGGACATGACCATTTGCCAACGAGTCCGGCGGAACAGAGGTGCCCTCTCGGCCGCCTGGATTGACTACAAGACGGCCTATGATTCGGTGCCTCATTCATGGCTGAGGAGGATCTTAATGCTGTATAAAGTTGATGCAGTTCTGAGATCCTTCTTAGGCGCTTGCATGGGGCAGTGGACCACGGTTCTTCGTCAACCGGGGGGAGGAGATGGCCCCTCTGGCTCGCAGGACTATATAAGGATTGAACGTGGGATCTTCCAGGGTGATAGCCTGAGTCCTCTGTGGTTCTGCCTAGCGCTGAATCCACTCAGCACCTTGCTGAAGGATTCAGGGCTAGGTTGCCGGCTTCGGAGAGGGGGTGAGGTAATTTCTCATCTGCTCTATATGGATGACCTCAAGCTATTTGCACCGAATAGACATGACCTGTTGGAACTACTGAAAACAACAGAAGTCTTCAGTAGCGCCATCAAAATGGAATTTGGTGTCGATAAGTGTGCGGTTATGCATGTACAGCGGGGTAGAGTTGTAAATTCAACAAATTTACAACTTTCTGAGACAATGTCCCTCAAATCTATCTCCGAAGCAGAAACCTATAAGTATCTTGGTATGTCACAGTCATTGGGTATTGAGGGTGAGAGCGTAAAGCGGGCGGTGAAGGAACGCTTCTTTTGTCGTTTGACAAAAGTACTTAATAGTCTTTTGTCGGGCGGCAACAAGGTGCGCGCCTTCAACGCCTGGGTGATGCCCTTGCTCACTTACTCCTTTGGCGTACTAAGATGGACTCAGACTGAGCTGGATGCCCTGGACCGAAGAGTTCGTGTACTGCTTACTGCGCATCGCATGCTACACCCACGCTCGTCTGTTATGAGACTGTACATCTCGCGGAAGTGTGGAGGTTGCGGCTTTTTAAATGCCAAAGACCTTCACAACCGCGAGGTGTGCAGTCTCAGGGATTATTTCCTAAACAACGAGTGTGGGATGCATCCCGACGTAGTGGCAGTGGACGGAAACTTCACCCCGCTCTCCTTGGCAAACGAGAACTGGCGCAGACTTAAAGTGATGAGCGCCGAAGACCGCAGGGCGGTATGGAGGAGCAAGGAGCTTCACGGGCGGTTCTGCAAGGCCCTCACAGGGCCCGATGTGGATCTGCTCGCGTCGGTGAACTGGCTACGTTTCGGGGATCTCTTCGGGGAAACCGAAGGTTTTGTATGTGCAATTGCGGACGAGGTTATCATGACGAACAATTACCGGAGGTATATCCTGAAGGACGGTACGGTCGACATTTGTCGGGCATGCCGCCGTCCCGGGGAGTCACTCAGGCATATAATCTCCGGTTGTGGTCATCTTGCTAACGGCGAGTACTTGCACAGACATAACCTTGTAGCCAGAATTATTCACCAGCAACTTGCTCTGCTATATGGTCTTGTGGTCTCCGAAGTGCCTTACTATAAGTACACACCTGCGCCAGTTCTCGAAAATGGTCGTGCCACGCTCTATTGGGATCGATCTGTCATCACGGACAGGACTATTCTTGCCAATAGGCCTGATATCGTGCTGACAGATCGATCGAAACGCCAGGCAGTGCTCGTCGACATCACCATCCCCCATGACGAGAACCTCGTGAAGGCCGAGAAGGACAAAGCCAGTAAGTACCTAGACCTGGCTCACGAGGTAACCGCCATGTGGGATGTTGATTCGACGATCATCGTCCCGATAGTCGTTTCGGCGAATGGTTTAATAGCGAAGAGTCTCGACCGCCACCTTAAGAGACTCTCGCTAGATGGCTGGATCAGGGGTCAGATACAGAAGGCGGTACTCCTGGATACTGCGCGGATAGTCAGGAGATTCCTGTCTCTGTCGCCCTGACCACCGGTAGCTTAGGCCCCGCCTCGCTGCCGGCGGCACCCTAGGTTAGGTTTTTATAATGATTTTATGTTTTGTATGTATTATTTTATATTTTACTTTTTATATGATTATTGTAAAAACCTAACTTAAGATGACATTTAAATAAAGGGAATAATAATAATAATACATATTATTGTGTATTACATCACATTAAACTTCGTCTCCAAAGGGCCACTACGTGTTGGATCTATATCTCCACGCACGCCTTCCAAAGGACCGGGCTTTGTCCCGTGCATTTAAACAGGAGATACATAATAATAATAATAATAGGAAAGCGATATCTGGTGAGACCCAAACTGGGCTGAGCCTGCATCTTGTCTCTCTTTAATCAGTTACACCTGTTATCTATAATTATAATGAGCCACGTGACAGAAGTTATGTTATATAACTAAAGAAAGTTTAAAATTATGACAAACATTATTTTATCTATACAAATATCATAAACCCTCCATGATGCGTTAATAGACTGTTTTGCTAGAACCTATTTCTTATCTGTGAAAATGCTAAATAATAACATCGATTTCGATAATATTATTTAATTAAAATTTTGAACATCTCTAAAATTAAAGAAATTTGATTTGACCTCTATTCTAATATCAGTCGAGATGACGATTTGTTCGAAATGAATTGTCAATTTTCATGCAAATTTGACAAATGTCGCACGTACCTACAGGTCGATTCACGAGAGCTGAGGGCCTACCGCGAAAGGCATTCGAAGTTTCCCCTCTCTTTCATACTAACGAGTTCGTACGTAAGTGCGACAGAGAGGGAAAACTTCGAATGCCGTTCGCGGTAGGTCCTCTGGCATGAATGGATAGAACGAAAATAATGTCACTGGTCACTGTGAGTGGCAGTGTCAGTGCCGTTTTTATACAGGAGCCTCCTAATATTTTGTAAACATGTATGCCTAATACGTTTTCGTCATTCAATAAAAAATCTATTATAATCTGCACCAAGTATCATGTTAATCCTTTTAGTAATTATTATTAAAGTCCATGAATGAATGAATACATGAAAACATTTATTTCAAGTAACACAGGACTCATACAGGAAATTACATATTTTCTTAATGTCTAGAATCGAAAGCTGATGGCTTGTTCGAATTGTAAAAAAATAAGAAAAGCGGCCAAGTGCGAGTCGGACTCGCACATGAAGGGTTCCGTTAAATAAATTGCGGTTGACGATTTATGACGTATTAAATAAAACTACTTACTAGATCTCGTTCAAACCAATTTTCGTTGGAAGTTTGCATGGTAATGTACGTCATATATTCTTTTTAGTTTCATCATTCTCTTATTTTAGAAGTTACAAGGCGAGGGGGGGGGGGGGGGACACACATTTTGCCACTTTGGAACTATTTCTCGCGCAAACTATTCAGTTTGGAAAAAAATTATGTTCGAAACATCAATGTCAATTTTGAAGACCTATCCATAGATATACCCCACACGTATGGGTTTGATAATTTTTTTTTTTTAAGTTTTAGTTCTAAGTATGGGGAACCCCAAAAATTTATTGTTTTTTTCTATTTTTCTGTAAAAATCTTAATGCGGTTTACAGAATGCATCTACTTACCAAGTTTCAACAGAGCTCTTATAGTTTCGGAAAAAAGTGGCTGTGACATACGGACGGACAGACAGACAGACAGACAGACATGACGAATCCATAAGGGTTCCGTTTTTTGCCATTTGGCTACGGAACCCTAAAAAAGAGCAGACCAAGGAGTCCGTCGTCAACAGAGTTTTTAATTTATTTATATCCTGTTTTCACACTGACGCCGCGATCTACAAAATGACGGCGAAAATTTTCGAAATTCGTACGAAATTTAATTGTTATTTTCGCGTTTCACGGCATCGTCATTGTGCATAAAACATGGTTATAATTATATATTTATTTATTTATAAAATGCAAAATCGCTGAAACCCAATTATCATAATCACTTTTTGCGTCAACCTGTATTTAGTATTTATGTGATGCACATTATAGACATTATCATTCACTCGTTCAATTAATTCGTGCCAGCTTTCGTGAATCAACCTGTAAGTAAGATATCGAACGATCCTAGTTGGATCCGACTCTAGTTTGTCTCTGAATTAAGAAAAAACTATGACAGGTGCCAGAAAACAACTCCGCGATGCCGGTCATAATATGCGGCTTCTGAATGCATCGTGGAGGCTTATGATATGTAAATAGATAAAGTACTCGTAGTGTATGTACATAATTAGGCATTAAGACACTCGTGTGATATTATTATGAAACTCGCCTTCGGCAAGTTTCATAAACCCACACCCGTGTTTAATGCCCTTTATTATGTACAGTCACATAAACTACTATTAAAATATTAAACCGAAAACTTATAAAAAATATTTATTGACCAAAAAAGAGTAAACACTATGTACAATTTATCGGCAACCCCTACACTAGGCTAGGAGTTAGATATATTTATACTTACATTTTACTAGTTTCTCGTAACTTATTTATAAAGCAGGTAGGCAAGCAAGTGTGTGTGTGTGTGTGTGTGTGTGTGTGTGTGTGTATGTTAAAGCGAGTAACGTACCTACTAAATAAGTGTGAGACTCCTAGATCATAGATATAACTGTATAATTATAATAACTAGGCGAATATCCATTTGATATTTTTATAGGAGCGCTATTTCGCCGAAGGCGTTTCAAATGGTTAATAGGTACGGTAGGTACGTCGAATAAAATGTAGGTAAACGATAAAAATACTTTTTTCCACCATAAATATTTAGTTGAGACTAAATATGAATTATTTAGTTTTTGAATTTGATCCAAAATTATGGGAAGTGTTTATATCAAAAAAAAAAACAAAACCATTATAACAGAAAATAAAGCATCAAATAAACAAAAAAATATCATATTATTATTGTGCTACATATATTATTTCAAAATAAAAAAATCGTTCGTACACGACAAAAAAAATCACAGATCTCGTGCCTTTCACGACCTTCTGGTACGGTACATTGAAAATGAATTTATTGAATTAAACAAAACTAAATTTATTCATTCTTGATTGTTTTATGAAGCAAATATTAATTTTTAACTTATAATTAAGTACTGCCCGGTACGCGTGCGGAAAACCCCACTTCCTGGCCAGAGGAGGATGTAAAATTGTGTAGGTACCTACTCACCACGGGCAGTGAAAAAGAACATAGGCCCGCACGGCGGCGCAGGGCGGGGCAGGGCCGTGCGGGAATGGATCTCGGGCCAATATTCCCACAAACGCGCGAGAATGAGATTTCATGACAATTAAAATTTCACCTTTTAAGTATATTTTTTTATTTCCTCGCATGTCGTCTCTCGTTGGGAATTACCTGCTTTCCGCACTTGTGTCATAAATAACTATTAAATGCGTTATGTTTTGTTTCATAGAATGGTTCTTCAGTAATAAGACGCTTAAACACTATGAAACAATGGATCAGCCTCTCGCTACCGGGTCAGTTTTGCGTGGAGCGCCAGATTGAGTTGGGTCATGGGACGGTCTCAAAACCCGAGTTGGTGATCAGAATGATGATGACCGGTAGGGAATACGATCCTGATACGGCTATCAAAATTAAAATCCTCACGTTTGGTAAGTGAAGGCATATCCATACTAAATAAATATTAGGTACCTATCCAACTATCTATACCTAAATGTGAAAATAACTGACCGTCTCGTATCGTATCGTTTCGCGCCTAAACTGCCTAAATTATGATGAAATTAGACATGTCAAAGTTTAAGCCCATGAACATACGCTATTTTATTCATTAAACATATTAAAATCCACCTTGTGGAAGGGAATTGATATAGACTGAGTACGAACTACGAACGCGCGAGGCGGCGTCGCGGGCAATGGGCAGAGCTATGTTAAGGCCTCCACACACCGGTCGCGTGCGCGGCGCGCGCAAGTTGTGAAACATTGAAAATAAACTTCAAACACACATGGAACGCGAGCTCGCGGGCCCGCGTTCGTTGTGTGTTTGAAGTGTAGTTTCAATGTTTTACAACTTGCGCGGGCCCGTATATGTCGGCGGCCGATCATAAAATCCGGCAGGTCACGAGGCAGGAAACGCCGCCATTTCATAATTTGGCTAATAGTTGACCAGGCATATCATGATGTGCCTCATCAATTTACGGCAGATCGATTAGAGCAACGCATTCGTCGATATTCCTAGCTCTATACAATACCGGGCACATCGTAAAAATCCGGCAGATCACGTAATTCCTAGGCATAAAGTGTGTAAAGTAAAAGTTTTTCACAACAGGGACTTCGTGGCAAAACCAACTCGGATCGCGGATAGGTTAGAAGACGAAAACGTCACTGGTGGGTGTTACTTAGCCAGATCATGAAATGGCGGCCTTTCATGATATGCCTAGGAATTTCATGATCTGCCTAAACATCATTAGACAAATCGTTAAACGATAACATTCAACGATATGGCGGATGTCATTTAGCCAAATCATGTAATGGCGGCATTTCACGATATAACCAGGAATTTAAGACCGATCAAGCAAAGTGTCTTATTCGCCGTCCTAAACCCAAAACCTAAACGAGGAAATTGTTTATATTTTCAAAAAATAATTGACGCAGCTGAAAAGTCTGCAACTGTTTTCTGTTGCTAAGGAAGGTTATTCCTATCACCAAAAAAAATATCAGGCACTTCTAAAATTGTCATCCATTCCCAATAACGGCAATAACGTATCTTTGTGTGATGCAGGATTGCTGGTGTCGAGCGTATTCCTGGCGTTGGTGCTGGCGGTGTACGCGGTCTTACCGCAGTTGCGCAACATGGCTGGAATGATAATGATGGCTTACATAGCAACTCTCATGACCGCGTTCATATTAAGAGCGGTGCAGGTTCTTGCGCCCGAAAACAATCCCCTAACCATGAACGTGTGTATGTGGTTAGGTATGAATGTACATAACCATAATAAAACGTGTGTCTCTGTTTGTTAATTTTGAGTCGGACCTTTTTTTGAAACACTTCATAAAAATAATCGTAATTTTACAGGTCTCATGGCTATCTATGCTCTAGTAGCTAGCTTTACTTGGATGAATGTGATGTCGTTCGACATCTGGTGGTCAATGAGGTGAGTAATTGAGTATATCGTATAAGTAGTATTAGTAGTAATAATATATTTCTGTGCCGATACTGGCTTTCCATGCTGGCACTGACTAACACTTTTTAATAACCAAAACAGTACCATTATCTATTAAAATGATATACCTACCAGTGGCGGAGCGCCAATACAAGCCGATCCCCACCGGCTTGCCCAAAATTTATTTTTAGTTAAACCTGTAGTTATATACTCTAAACTCTTTCATAATTTTTTTCGTTCCGGGTTGCCCATCGAAAGTTTTCACGCGCCGCCACTGATACCTACATATACGAGTATATGTACCTACAATTTCCATATTGACTCGTTGACAAATAACTGGATGTGACCGACGGACAGACACTGAGTGATTTTATTGATACTAGTCCCCAAACCTCAATATAATCTATAATTTTGACCCCTAAGAGCACAGGCACAAGTGACACGATTTACGCGCGAGTGTCCCTTTATTGATGTAGTACCATTGGATAGTACCATCAATGGAACTGGTGAGACACTTGTATATCGCTAGTTCCATCGATGGTACTAGAGACACAGTTTTTAGTACCATTGTCCGATAATAATAACAGTAGGTACTAGTGACACACTGTTGTTTTCAAGTACCATTAGGAAAAAAACTGGCCACTTCATTGTTTTAGATATTATGTCTATGCTATGATAATTATAAGCAATCCACTTTCATTGACTTTGAAAAGTGTCAACTTCCAGATAGGTAGGTATTACTGGAAGAAATTGCGCGTAAATAAAATATATTAAACCGGTGAAATAATTAATGATTCTGTTGTAAGTGGTATAGTGCGAGGGCGCGGAAAAGTATTGTTGTACAATGGGTATGAGTTTTATTTTCACACCAAGTACAAAAATAATAACTGCATTTGGAGGTGTCGGAATTATAAAACTTTTAAATGTCCAGGAAGTTTTTTTCCCAAAGGTACTTGAAAACAACAGTGTGTCACTAGTACCTACTGTTATTATTATCGGACAATGGTACTAAGAACTGTGGTCTCTAGTACCATCGATGGAACTAGCGATATACAAGTGTGTCACTAGTTCCATTGATGTCTATCCAATGGTACTACAGCAATAAAGGGGCGAGTGTAGGTACTCGCGCGTAGCCTACCCAACCGCATTACCGAGGTACTACTAGTCACTAGAGGTACTACTAGCTACATACGTATATATCCCGTCCAAATGCTGGCGCGCGTTTCCTTACTCGCGCGTAAAACGGTATTCGTTCGTTTGGCGAATTAAATTTGCCATCATATTTACAGGCCATAATTTTGTTTACCATAATTTCATGTTTACCATAATATTCATTACACAGAATTGTTATTTTCCATAATATCATATGCCATAATATCATTTGGCAGAAACTTTATAATCCATAATATTCATATGCAATAAAATCATTTGCCATACCTACCTTTCAAAAGCCACTACATGTGAAATGCCGTGGCAGCGGCCGGCGAAGCGTCAGAACCGAACATTTGCAACATTCGAACGGCTCGCAGAAATGTAGCTTTTTATGGCAAATCATGCAATATTCTGTCAAGTAAAATTATTGCATATGAAATAATGGCAAATATGAATGATTCATGCATAGGTACAACATTATGGAAAATAATAATATGTCAAATGAATACTATGGAAAATGAAACGTTATGGAATATGACATTCGGGCAAATGAAAATATGGAAAATGAAATTCGGGGAAACGATAGAGAACCGCGTAAAACGCGTGCAACGAGCGTAACTCCAGCCCCTCTCACGTGGGGGGTGATGCAAACATCCTGGCTAAAAATATTCATGAATGTCAAAACTGTAGTCTTCAATAATTTACTTTAAAAAAAGGCGACCCCAGAGCTGGCGCATACCTTTCGCAAAGGATCGCTCTCGCGGTCCAAAGGGGAAATGCCGCCAGCGTCATGGGGTCCTTGCCGCAGGCAGAACTTTTGGACGGGCTATTTTTTTTTGTAATTAGTTTTTAATTTTCTTTATTTCTTGTTTAGTATTAGTTGTTTTTATTTTTATTATTATGAATACCAATAAATTATAAATACTTTAAAAACAAAGTTTAAACCGACTTCAATTCAGTCCTTCGCCAAGCCACATGGTACATGAGAATTTTCACATTTCCTTTCCAATTTACCACATGAACTGCTTAACGAGAGACAATGCGTTGATTATTACAGAAAAAAACCCAAGTCGCTATATGTGGGCTGATAATATTTGAGGAGTTCCGTCGATGAGGATCACAGAATTAGCACTTCATTAGTTGCTACTTCAACGAAATCATGTCAGAATCTTTGACGTACTTTACATCTTTGAGGAGTTCCATAAGTCATCTGTGATCTTCATCATCAGTTCCACTTCACCAAAATTACGATTTCCAAGGGTAAATACATGAGTTATAATAGAAAATACCGAAATCACTACACGCGTGCCTATAAAATTTGAGGGTTGCCCTCAATTTCCCTGGAATCCCATCATCAGAAACTTGACTCAGTGAAATCCCATTATCAGAGACTTGGTAACAATGGGACCACCTCAGGAATATACTCTTTCGAATAAAAACAGAATTTTGGAAATCGGTCCACAATGGGGAATGGATGAAAATTTTAGAAGTGCCTGATTTTTTTTTTGTTGATAGGAATAACCTTCCTTAGCACCAGAAAAAAGTTGCAGACTTTTCAGGTGCGTCAATTATTTTTGAAAAATATAAACAGTTTCCTCACTTACGTTTTGGGTTTAGGACGGCGAATGAGACATTTTCCTTGATTCGTCTCATATTACAAAAAATATCTTAAAAATCCGTGGTAAACTGACACTAGCAATGATATTGACACCTGACAGCTATATTTGTCATTGTCAGGGTCAGATATTCAAAATTTTTTTTGTAATGAGACGAATCAAGGAAAGTTTCTCATTCGCCGTCCTAAATCCAAAACGTAAGTGAGGAAACTGTTTATATTTTTCAAAAAAAAATGACGGACCTGAAAAATTTGCATTTTTTTTCTGGTGTTAAGGAAGGTTATTCCTAACACCAAAAAAAAATCAGGCACTTCTAAAATTTTCATCCATTCCCCATTGACGCAGAAATCGGCGAACATACATTTTTTTTGAGGAGTTCCATAAGTCTTCATTATCAGTTCCACTTATCCAAAATTGCGATTTTCGAGGGTACAAGTTTTGATAAAACTTACCAAAATCACTACATGCGTGCCTATAATATTTGAGGGTTGCCCTCAATTTCTCTGGGTTCCCGTCATCAGATCCTAAATTAGTGACAATGGGACTACCTCGGGAGTATACTCTTTCGAATACAAAAAGGGTTTTGGAAATCGGTCCACAATTGACGGAGAAATCGGCGAACATACATTAAAAAAAAATACATACAGTGGAACATATAACCTCCTCCTTTTTTGAAGTCGGTTATCCATACTTTCATAGTGTAGGTACATAGTAATTGCGAAAGTAACTCTGTCTATCTGTCTGTCGGTTACCTTTTCACGCTTAAACCGCTGATGCGATTGAGATGAAATTGGGTGTTCTGTTATATGCAATAATTTATCGTGTAAGTGTTTTGGTATTATTGTATGCTGTAAACTTACGTTGTAATTAAATGAATAAAAAAAATGGAGATAGTTTCAATCCTAGGAAATTACATAGGACACTTTTTATCGTGAAATGGGGATATTAAGTGAGTTCCACGCGGACAAAGTCACGGGCAAAAGGTGCCTATATACCAAATCGCAGTCATGACCAGCCGCTCTGCCCCTTTCTTTAGGACAATCGGTTACGAAGTTAACATGCATTTCACCTATGGCAGGGGTTTCCGCAAGCTGCGCCAGATCCATCGACGTGGGGTGCTGGTCAAGCTGGGCTGGTACGCCCTCTACGGCTGGGGCGCCCCCCTCCTACTAATTATCTTCATGATTGTCGTCGAGAACCTCAACCTGTCGCACATGCCCGACTTCATCAAATCTCAGTACTCCCATCCGAAGATATGTTTTATTGAAGGTAAATACATTTCTTCTTATCATTTACCTATTCCTCATTCCATATAGCATTAGAAGTCGTCTATGTTTCTTCGTTTCTCGAGGATATCAAAGGGCTGCGCACCGGTCATGGTCGCTGCAGCCTATACCGTTTTCGTTGTGGCTGGCAGGACTCCCCTTCCTGTTAGTGTGGTGCCGTAGAGCAGAGCATTTAACATATTATCCAAGATTGCCCGTTAACTAGGTATACCGGAGGACCCCCAGAAGACCTGATCAATTTGAATGACGAAGCCCTTAAGTGGATTAATGCTATGGAAATTAATTTATGATTTTGTATCTGACTTTTGACTTGCCATACGAATAAATCAATAAAAATCAAAGGGAAGTATTTGGTGGTTTCCAAACACAATACCGGTATTCCATGAAATCGCATGACGATTTAACGCACGATTTTTCTAATCTTATATGGAATAGGGTTAAGAAGATTAGTTACCTTATATAGTGACACCAACTACAGCAGGCATTTTATTTTGAAGAAACGCGAATTTATACGTAATATATATAAGGGGTCCTCTTCATTTATTCGGTCATCATATCATCATCATCATCACATCAGCCGAATATCGCCCACTGCTGCATGGACATAGACCTGCCGACATCCAGCGGACTCCCGCGACCTTTATCAGGGCACAAGAAGTCCACCTCACGCTCTCCACACACGCTGAGCCTTCCGGTTCGTAGTCGCCACTTGAGAACCTTTTTGCCCCAGCGGCCTTGTTCATGGTTACGAGTAATTATAACATTTCGACCATCGCATTCAATCTAGGTGTATAGTATGACAAAAGGTTCTTTTTAAACTTGGTTCCAATCATGCCATAGGAACTACTCTATAGGTTTAAGTGAAAACCTATAGACCAGGTCCTCTGACCTTGACTCATTAAATTTGGCAAGAAGCCAGGTCTTACGTTACAAATTAAGGAATAATTCCAGAAACTGTAGGTATTCGTAAGTAGGTATATACTTATATATCTCACATAAAGTTACTGTTTGAAATCTTTGAATGTAACCAGCGTACCTAAAGGTTCAACCAGACGCCGGTAAATACCTACTTCGTGACGGGAGCTCATGTTACACACGGGACATGCGTGTACGGTACTGAACACAATACCAATATGTAGGTATATGGTAGTATAATAGTATTACATAGTACTGAATCAGGAAAAAGCAATTTTTTGACGTCAGAATGACTTCTAAGTAGAGTGTATGCAATTAATTAATAAACCTCTGATTATTTTAGACGAACTACCAATTTATCAATTTGCGCCGATTTTAATAACGACCTGCATCAACTTAATGTTGTTCATGATGACGGCGTACAACATTTGGCGCATCAAACGCGGCGTCGCCCAGCACAGCGCCGGAGACAGCAGGAGGAATAAGAGCGATGAAACTAGGTAATAGGTTTATCTAGTGAATTTAATGGTGAACTTGCATGGGACTTCAATTTCGAATAAATTGCACTCAATCGATGCGGATATACGTAGAGATATCATACAAAAGAAAAAAAAAGAAAAAAAAAACGATTTTATTAGTTTTACCAAGTTTTACCTAACGTTAAAATGACGAAAATTTATTTTTTATTTTTTCGATAAAATAACGTAACAGTTACATAGAATATTAAATTAGAAATGATATTTTGTATGAAAAGTATAGACTTAAACGTGACGTCATAGCATAAGCCCGTTTAGTATAGAGCGTTTTCGGGGGTTGCCGGCGCGCGCAGATTTCAAATGCATATAACATCAGAAAAATTAATCATAACAAAGTTTTAATGCTACAGTTGTTTTAATGCTGGATTATACTTTTGTTTTTCGTAATAAAATATTAAGATGCAAGTTCCCTATTCTATGGTAATATAGGGTGGGCCATACATTTTTGTAAATGGCAACACTGAATATCTTGTATCATAAATTATATAGTTTTTGAGTGTAGGGAAATTTGACATAACTTTATGCAGTTTTATTTGCAATGAATCGTTTTACTGATCAACAACGAGCTTTTTGTGTAGAACAGTTGTATAAAAGCAACAATTTGTATGTAACAGTTCGCCGCCTATTTAGGAGGAAGCCCGGATCTCACTGGATTTTTTCGTGCGAGGATATTTATAAAGTCGAGTTTTAAGTTAAAAAACCGAAGACAATATCCAAACTCAAGCAAAACATCCGCGATGAGCCGAGATGACCGAGATCCCTCGCAGCATGTGTCTGCGAGTTTCCCAAAATCTGCGTATTCGTTTGCAGGAGTACCAGCGACGAGATAGAGGTCATATCAAAGATGTTATTTTCAAAAAATAAATTGTATTAGATGTTGGTCACAAAATTTAAATGATCAGGAAAACTTTCTTGGTTTTATTTTCATCAAAGTTTCAAAAGTACAAAAATTTATGGCCCACCCTGTATATGAATGATGGGTACTATTGTGTATTATACAAACTGAGAGGAAATCTGAAACTGCAAGAGATAAGAAATGAAGTGGGCCACCTGATACGGCACGAAAGCTTCTTCTGAAACATCCCAGAAGGTAAAATTGAAGGCAAGGGAGGTAGAGGAAGACATATAACATATTTAGCCGAGTAAAGGATGAAGCTGATGCCGAGTCGTATGATGAATTCAAGAGGCTGGCAATGGACAGAGAAAAGAAAGAAAGAAAGAAAGAAAGAAAGAAATTTATTTGCTAGAGACATGGTACAACAATAGATGGAACAGTGTTTTAGTCATGATCAGCACATCTCGCCAAAATTTTTGGTCATGCAAATTTTTTTTGAAACTTAATATTGAAATATTATTTGTCATTCCCCATACAAAATTACAAGTAGCATACTTAAAGAATAAATATAATTAAATGACATCAATATTAAATAATAATTAGGTTCTAAAATAATCCTGCACTGAATAAAAACATTTTTCTAGTAACCAATTGTATAATTGTGCAGTGAAAGGTTTGAGAGAAAGTTGCCTTATGTCACTTGGTAAATGATTATAAATTTTTATTGCCATTGGATAACAGTTTTGACTACAAAAAGTGGCGGTTACTCCACCGACAAGAGCAAGGCTCTTAAGTAATGATGATGATGATGCTGACTCCTATATAAAAGCTTTCCGTGTCTTTTGTGGTTTCGGAGTTTTCCTCACTGTCCCGTATGAATTACATCCTGTATAGGGTTATTGCCGTTATTGGTTAATTCGTTTCCTGTATAAGGTTTATAGAGGGGGTTGAAGGCTTTTTGCACTCATAATGCATATGCATTTAGTGAATCAATTTCGAGACCATTAGTTTATATTCAAACTATTTTGTCTTAATATTGAAACAAAACAAACAAATATTGGAAACAACAATGATAATATTGTTAATTCAATCATTGAAACTTGTGATATTCCATCTTTTGTACTGAAAGTCTTGGTTTTACGTAAATAAAGTGCCGATTGTATAATTAATATAATTATTTATAGTATAATCCGAGCCACAAGCATGTGCATTCGCGGGACCCGGCACAAATTCAGATCAGTAAAGCATTTTTTCGGCCTCAACGACGGGGCAGCTCTACCCAACATCGCCCCCTAACCCCTCCCTAACCCCTCTCTACTCTCTACATACAACCATCCATTCTTTTTTTTATATTTATATTTGTTGTAAATATTTGTTTATAATCCTATAAGTAATAAAATGTGTGAAGACAATTATTTATAGTTCGACTTTTTACTTTTTTCTATTGCTTTACAGATTTGGCTTTTATCTTAAACTATCACTCGTGATGGGCATCAACTGGATTTTAGAGTTAGCGAGTGTATACTGCGAACCATTATCAATGTGGTGGTATACCCCAGACGTTTTTAACTCGCTTACCGGACTATTCATCTTCATCATATTCATTTGTAAAAAAAGTATTATTGTGCTTTTGTGTAAAAGGTAAGTATTTTTTTTTACCGTAATTATTAAAAATCTCTCGACATCCATTGAAGTTGCATGATTCAATCACTCTTATTATCACATTGAACAAAACTGTCGTTATCTGTTGGCCACCATGGGACCGATGTTTAGGGTTCCATAGCCAAATGGCAAAAAACGGAACCCTTATAGATTCGTCATGTCTGTCTGTCTGTCTGTGCGTCCGTATATCACAGCCACTTTTTTCCGAAACTATAAGAGCTATACTGTTGAAACTTGGTAAGTAGATGTATTATGTAAACCGCATTAAGATTTTTACACAAAAATAGAAAAAAAACTATATTTTTTTGGGGTTCCCCATACTTAGAACTAAAACTCAAATTATTTATTTCATCAAACTCATACGTGTGGGCTCATATCTATGGATAGGTCTTTAAAAATGACATTGAGGTTTCTAACATATTTTTTTTCTAAACTGAATAGTTTGTGCGAGAGACACTTCCAAAGTGGTAAAATGTGTGCCCCCCCCCCTTGCAACTTCTAAAATAAGAGAATGATAAAACAAAAAAAAATATATGATGTAGTCTATGGTTAGGATGTTTGGTGGCAAAGGTGAACAAAGAACAAAGGAGACGTTGTTATATATTTTTTGATTGAATGAATGAATGAATAAATGGTTGTTAAACCAATAATGTTCAACCGTTTAACAACAGAAGAAGATAATGTGCAAGATTTTGAAACTTTAATTCCAGTTGCATGTTGTTCAAGCTCTTGAATACATTAAACAGTTTAGCAAAGAAGTAAAATTTATTTAATTGTTATTGTATAAAATCATCATTGTAAACCGTATTGCATTGCAGTTGTCGTCAAAAATTATGTTAATTTGTGTAACTAGTAAAATATGCGATGTTTCAACAAACCTAAATTGTTTACTCTATACACGTTCATACAATAAAACGCAAAGGTGATATATTATTGGCCGGCACTGCAATATAGATTTATCGTTCAGTTATGCATTTATTCAAATAAAAAAATATACAATGACGACTCCACTGCATTACTTGTGCTAAACTGCCACCAGAATCCTAACCCTATACATTACCATGCAAACTTCCACCGAGAATTGGTTTGAACGAGATCTAGTAGGTAGTTTTTTTTAACGCAATTTATTTTACGGAACCCTTCATGTGCGAGTCCGACTCGCACTTGGCCGCTTTTTGACGTTCGAGCGCTCGAATCTTTTACTCGAAAACTGACAAAAATTACGAAATGCTCTTTTGAAATAGCGATAGAAAATTGAAAAGCGAGTGGTATTGACCACTCGTGTTCAATTATATCGGTAGGAAATGAGTGCCTGCAATTTTGACACTAAAATCGTACTCACTTTTATTAAATTTTCGAGCGCTCGAAAGTCAAAAATCGGCCCCCATGTGTGACACGATGCATCGAGCTAGCTATTACAATCTAATAATAATTTAAGGCGAGGCCGGTTCACGATCTAACGAAAAGATTGATTTTTGAGCTTCCAGTGTGAAGAAATAATGGAGAATTCTACTACAGCAAAAATACTGTAGACTGAAAAAGAAACAAAGAAACACAATAACCGAACATAACATTAAAAAGCGGCCAAGTGCGAGTCGGACTCGCACATGAAGGGTTCCGTTAAATAAATTGCTTTTTACGATTTATGACGTATTAAAAAAAAACTACTTCCTAGATCTCGTTCAAACCAATTTTCGTTGAAAGTTTGCATGGTAATGTACATCATATATTTTTTTTAGATCTATCATTCTCTTATTTTAGAAGTTACAGGGGGGGGGGGACACACATATTACCACTTTGGAAGTGTCTCTCGCGCAAACTATTCTGTTTAGAAAAAAAATATGTCAGAAACCTCAATATCATTTTTGAAGACCTATCCATAGATATTACGTAGATACACGTATGGGTTTGATGAAAAAAAAAATTTGAGTTTCAGTTCTTAGTATGGGTAACCCCAAAATTTATTGTTTTTTTTTATATTTTCGTGTGAAAATCTTAATGCGGTTTACAGAATACATCTACTTACCAAGTTTCAACAGTATAGTTCTTATAGTTTCGGAAAAAGTGGCTGTGACAGACAGACAGACATGACGAATCTATAAGGGTTCCGTTTTTTTGCCATTTGGCTACGGAACCCTAAAAATGGCTTGGTAACTCTGTAAAAAAATTTCGTAATTTTCAACGAATAATACGAATATATAAGTTTTTTCTTCTAAAAAGGTTAGCTTTTTTGTTGTTCTAGCACAATAACCGGCTAGATTTTTAATAAATTATCCAGTATTCCAAAAATCAATTAATATGTACTAAAAAGTGATGTTACACACTTCCATCTCGCTCACGTTTAAGGATGACTCACGCTAGAACGGACCGTTTCCGGCCCGGGCGGTTTTCTAAGGGCCTACGCTAGCTGACGCGGGTGCACGGAGCGGGCGCACGCCTGCGGGTACCCGCTCTATGCACCCGCCGCGGGTTAGTTAGCGCTGCTAATACTATTTTTCAATAGGCGTCCACCCGCTCCGTGCAAACAGCGTCAGCTAGCGTAGGCCCTTAGAAAGACGACGGCGTTTTTGCGTGGCCGAGCCATATCGACTGTGCCGACACCGAGCCGCTTCCGAGCCTCGGTCGTGGCTCGGCCTGGCTTGGGTTTTGCTCGGCCGTCGTTTTTCTTAGAAAGAGGCCCGGGCCGGACACGGCCCGTTCTAGCGTGAGTCATCCTTTAAGCTCAGTGAGAGGGAGAGAAGATCGTGAACCAACCTCGCCTTAAGGAAACAGCCGGATATACTTATCTGCCGTGATGCTGTCTGCGCTCTGCCCCGCTATGGCCGCTATTCTGTAACTTGTTTTATGCTCACCTCAACGCTCAACCTCAAACATATCTTGACGCCGCGATTCATAGTAACTAAGCAAAGATAGAGGTCAAGTTTCGTTAGGCGTGAATCCGGTTTTCCACATACAAGGGCAGCGTACTGGTTCCATTTTGTCCACTTCAATCACTTTGAGGCGATGTCTAGAATCATCCTCATAAGATAAATTGTCTAATGCAACTCAAATAACTTCCTTGGATGTAACATACTTGCTTGTGTAGTTATATTCCCTGGCACTTATTTAAGTAGAACATGTCCAGTACCGAGTTAATTTTCGGATGTAAGCTGAGGTGATGCGAGGCAGAACGCGCGCATCCATAACAGTGGGGGAAATAGTTGAACTTTCGCGAATGCTGCCATCATAGTTCTGGCCCCGTATCACGGATGGCCTTATCACGCGACAAGTGACAAGATAGAGCATCCGTCACTGGCTGACACCATTCGATAGAACGAGGCGACGCTCTTATCTTGTCACTTATCGCATGGCCATCCATGCTACGAGGCCTTGGTTACGTGCCGGATAATACCTAAAAATGGGATATGGACCATTCCAACAAAGGCGTCCATTGTGTGACGTTATATCTGCAACACTTACCAACTTTTGATTTAGTTGGCTACAGGCAGGAGTTGACGTATATGATTCCCCATATAATTTTGGTCCGCAGCGACCCCGAGGCTGGATTTAGTGCTCGACTGATGGTACGCACGAGGTAAACGTACAGTATGTAAACGGATACAAGGTAAGGTTACGTACCTACTTTTACTGTTGAGCCATTTAGGTGTCAACTAATTTTGGTTTTTTAATAGTTAAGCTTCGAAGTGTCCAGTATAAAGTTAGCTAAATGGCACACGTTTGAGCGACCGTTAGCGCATACCCATCGACCACTAAATCCGCTTCTGAAAAAAAGTTCAGAGTTAGTACTATAGCAGGGTTCACGGATATCATTCTCTATACCAATAGCCGCAAAAACATCTGAATTGGCTTTAGTGGATTATGAAGTAATTGGCATATTTGCAGGTTCTCAATTGGACACGAATTAGTTCGAAAATGGCACCATGAGGAGTCCAAATGCACCGACAGTGCGAGATCAAATGGCAAATACAGCAGAAAGAAAATGGAGTCGGTGACAGACACAAGCGATGACTACGAGCATGAGAAAAGTAATTTATAAACAATAATAGGAGAATGTTCGGGTGGAATATTGCAACTCCATTTTGAAGCAGATATATTTAACCGATTGAGCTGCAATTTTGGGTTTAAGTATAGTATAGATGACATTTCAATATTATGGTACCATCGAACTGATCTGATGATAGAGACAGAAGGTGGCCATGGGAATTCGGGACTTACCAGACGTAACGTAATTGAAACAAACTTATTAATTTCACATGCAAGCTGCTTTTCCGCGCTGACGGCCCCAAGTGTGTATCGCTCTGTGTGAGTTCAGACCTGAGGCTGAGAGCGTTTTTGTGCGGCCGAGCCATACCCGAGCCCGGCTGACCCACGGCCGGGCCGTGCCGACACCGAGCCGCTTCCGAGCCTCAGCCGTGACTCGGACGGGCTTGTGTATGGCTCGACCGCGCAAAAACGCCGTCGTTTTCCTTAGAAAACGGCAAGGGCCGGACACGGCCCGTTCTAGCGTGAGTCATCCTTTATGCTCAGACCAAAAAAGTTGTTCTTCTTCTCTTACTTAAGAGCTTCTTAGGCTCTTGTCGGTGTAGTAGGCCCTCCATCTACTCCGATCCCACGCAATCTCTTTGACCTCACGATACGATTAAAGATGTTAAACAGTTTTATTTATTAAGTGAGTTGTAATTATCGATGTTAAACAGGTTGTATTTATTAGGTAAGCAGACACCATGGAGTGTTTTCAGTCGTGCTTATTTTATTTTGTCGTAATGGCCTGTCAGCGGGTCTACATGTTTACAAATTAATATCAAAGTTCTTCACCCATTGGGCTGCGTTTCCACTTAATTTCAATTTTCAATTTCATTTATTTAAAAACCAACTGGGATCATGTGTGTTATTAGATACTTAAAAATAGGGTTAATGATAGATAATAACTTAAAATATATATTCTACCTGCTTATTTATGTGCACCATACAGCAGTGCCTCAAATATGCACAATCAAGGCGTTCAGCGACCATTCTCAGGATGCTGTTAGGACTGGCCCGGATCCTGCGTACCAGGGATGAACACCGTTTTCGCATCGTAGCATTAATGATGTTAAGTTCAGAAGATCTCCAATGTACTTCCGTTTTGGGCAAACGTGAATAAATTCATACAAACTTTATCCCCCCATTTCACCCCCTTAGGAGATGATTTCCGGGATAAAAACTATTTTATGTCATTCCCCATGACTGAAACTCTCGATACCAAATTTCATCCAAATCGGTTCAGCGGTTTACGCGTGAATGAGAAAGAGAGACTTTCGCATTTATAATATTAGTAGGTATGGATTATAATATATTAGTATGGATATGGATTTTGCTAATGTTAGGTCGCCTTGCTAATTAAATCGCCACATCCACCATTGTTCAGTGCGAATACGAATTCTGTTTATTGGCACCATTCTCGTCTCGGTGGCGAAAATCCCTCAAGTATTGGTTAGAATTATCTAACAACGAGAAATACTTCCCACAATAATAACATTACGTGAACCTAACGAATATGACGGCGATTTTATTTTTTTCACGAAGTATTCATATATATATATTACCTTGAACACCATCAGTTTATATAAGTACTCGCGATAATAAACTATCGAAAAATTGTGAACCGTCAAAATCGTTTACAATTTAACGCAGTATTTTTCGATAGTTTATAATGTATCAACGTCAAATCGTCAAATTGGATTGCGTTATCACGCGATAAGTGACAGGATAAGCGCGTCGTCTCGTTCTATCGAACGGTGTCAGCCAGCGACGGATGCTCTATCTTGTCACTTATCGCGTGATATGCTACAGGGCTGAGATCAAATTGGCATGCTTAGTTATGTAGGTAATGTAAGTAAACGAGGAATATACGCTATTTAAGTAATTATTTTAAGGAAGAATAAATCGTGTAATAAGCCTGGTAAGGATTTAATCACGTTCGTAAACCTATACACGACTAAATGTTAGTACTGTAAGTAAACTGTTCCTAGTTCCCTACCTGTAAGTAAGTGCTTTGACTTTAATATACAACCATTGTACAAACTATGTTAGTTATTAATTATTGTATTGATTTTTATTGGAAATTAGTTTGGCATAATGTACTTACTAATTACTCAGGTAAGTTAGGCAGGTATAGTCAAGTCCAAAATTATGTATCCATTTAATCCTGTCATAAATATGCACCGATACCTTAATCCGTTGACATAGAGCGATGGGATATATTTATAAAAGTAAAAGTTGGATGCACCCATATTTTTACCGACGACGGACGGAACGAAGAAGGTTGAGATATATATGCATTTACTTAAGGTGAGAGGCTGTTTGTTTGTTTTTGTACACCAATGTTCCCATTTATCTACAAAACGGCTTGACCGATTAAGATTCGGTTTTCAGAAATGGGGTTGTGGTTCATTACATTTGACTGTACAATATATGTGTGTATTAAAAAACGGAGTGTCCGATGTGCCAGATCGTGTCGAGC
This sequence comes from Epinotia brunnichana, assembly GCA_963854355.1. Lineage (NCBI taxonomy): Eukaryota > Metazoa > Arthropoda > Insecta > Lepidoptera > Tortricidae > Epinotia > Epinotia brunnichana. Next base: position 24,009,599 of record OY977946.1, on the reverse strand, counting down.
GCTGTGAACGCTCATAAACAATATTATTTTGAAGATTCGCGTAATATCGATTCAAACCAGCTGGAGCGATTCGACGTTAAGGGGATGGCTCGATTCGAGTAAACCACGTCCCCGTGATAGAGAAACGCTTATCGACGCTTAAGAATCAATACCGTCTAAGTAAAAAAATACAATTTTACAGGAAGCGTGGCATGCTATTCGTTATTGTTTTCTGCACCTAACTGCATTAAAAGGTAAAAAACGTCAAAAATGTTAGTTAGACAGTATTTTGATAAGCGTTGTATGTCATCCTATCACGAGAAAACGAAATGCAGCACTTTTCAAGAATGGCTTCTTCGGATCAATTTTTATTAATACCTATCTTTGAGTAGTTTTATTCATATTTAATATTGATGCATTTCCTTAAGTGAGATTTTAGATGAGGTAAAATACAATCATTTATACTAATTTTTGTCGACTAACTATTGTTCCAGTAGGCTGAGGTAATAAGGTAAAATAAAGACACATCTTTGGATATTTTTCTATCGACGATTTTTTAATTAAAACTCTGCACGTTCTTTGAATAGCAAAAAAATATTGCTCTAGGAACTTAATCATGTTCCGGTTAAATATCTGAAAATGTGTCTTTATTGTTTCCTAATTTGGTTAAAGGATGTGGTATTTCCCAATGCACGCCCTTAATAATGGGAGAGCCCGGCTTCCGAATAAAATAAATAAATAGTATTATATCAATCATCCTCCTACCCTATTCCCGGTTGTACAGTCAGCATCAAAACTAATCAAAAGTAGTCGCAAACGAAGACGTCAAAAGTTTTTATTAAAAGGGAATAAGAGTTTTTGACGTCTTCGATTGCGCAGTTACTTTTGATGCTATACAGTCACGGACTTTAATTGTAGAGCCATTTAGAGCTCACTTTATACTGGACAATTCAAAGCTTACTATGAAAACCAAAATTATCATCATCATCATCATCATATCAGCCGAAAGACGTCCACTGCTGGACATAGGCCTCCCTCCTGCGCTACCCGCATCCAGCCACCAAAATTAGTTGACATTGACACCTAAATGGCTCAAGCTCAACAATTAAAGTCCTTGATACAAAGCCCTAAAAGGATCCACTTAATTAATATAAATTTTACCTACTTATAATAATTAAATGGTAATATATATTGATTTACTGAATACTGACTATCATTTAAATTTCCTTTCATTTAATTATTGAGTGTCTATGTACATTGCATTAACCATAATAGGTAATATATATTATTGTTGTCGGTACTCGGTTTTCCCTTCCCACTGACAGTCAGTGCTGATAGTACATAACAATAATATATATGTATTATATGTAAGCAACTATTTACCTCGTATAATAGGTACAGCGTCAGCTTCATAAGTTGCTGAACACCTAAGTACCTTGTCGTTTTCACTCGTTTGACCACTTCATATGGCAGTTTAACGTGACGTTTAATGCGACACAGTACAGAGGTGTTAAGCCCTTGTGGGACTGACCGTAACTATATTATGAAGCGTTAGTGCTTATATATACAGGGTGTAATCGTTAAGTGTAGCCAGGCGATTATTCAGTAAATATAACAGACATCAGAAAACTTTAAACTGATATCGAAAGTGCGTTACCCAATGAGTAAAATGACATCAATAACTTTTTTTAAATAAAACCAGCAATACCCCAAATATTAACTTCAAACGCCCCCATACATTTAGTACCTACGACGTTCGTTGAGGCTATAATTTCCCTACCGTAGGAGATAAAAAGCGGCCAAGTGCGAGTCGGACTCGCACATGAAGGGTTCCGTTAAATAAATTGCAGTTTTATGACGTATTAAAAAAAAACTACTTACCAGATCTCGTTCAAACCAATTTTCGGTGGAAGTTTGTATGGTAATGTACATCATATATTTTTTTGAGTTTTATCATTTTCTTATTTTAGAAGTTACAGGGGGGGGACCCACATTTTACAGCTAGAAACACAGTTTAGAAAAAAATGATCTTAGAAACCTTAATATCATTTTTGAAGACCTATCCAATGATACCCCACACGTATGGGTTTGATGAAAAAAAATTTTGAGTTTCAGTTTTGTGTATGGGGGACCCCTAAAACTTAATGTTTTTTATCGATTTTTGTGTAAAAATCTTAATGCGGTTCACAAAATACATCTACGTACCAAGTTTCAACAGTATAGCTCTTATGGTTTCGGAAATAAATGACTGTGACATACGGACGGACAGACAGACAGACGGATGGACATGACGAATCTATAAGGGTTCCGTTTTTTGCCATTTGGCTACGGAACCCTAAAAATGTTTAAGATTCGTTAGTTACACGAATGAACTGTAATAAATTGACGGGAATTAAAATAACTTTTTTTACAATGCACTTGCTCTGAATGTGCCACTTTATATGGTTCAACATAAACACGGGAAGTGGTCGATGCCAGCACGAGCAGAGTGCGCAGGTACCTGCCCGTGCGGAATGGATTTCAGTACAATATTCCCGCACACTATGCGGGAATGAGATTTCGTGAGTTCGTGATAATTAAAAGTTCACGTTTTATGCATATTTTTTTTATATCCTCGCATGATGCATTGTAAAATGTTGTATGATACACGTGCGGATAGGTAATTCCCAACTCGTGTCGATCAAAAACACTCCCTGACGGTCGTGTTTTTGGTCATCGCCACTCATTGGGAATTACCTACTTTCCGCACTTGTATCATAAATAACTAGTACCAGGCCCTGTAGCATGGATAAGTTACCACGCGATAAGTGATAGGATAAGCGCGTCGTCTCATTCTATCGAACGGTGTCAGCCAGGGACGGCAGCTCTATCCTATCACTTATCGCGTGATAACGCCATCCATGCTATCCGTCCTGGTCCGTGTGTGTTGTCAACAATACACACGGACCTGTACGGCGAACTGCGGGGTGAAACCCCGTATGTGGGTTGCTTTATAAAATAATTGAATGAAAATATCGAACTATTGTATGTTTTGTATTGTTTGCCGTCAGATAGATCACATACGAGTTAAAATCGTAATTTTCCGTATTAAAATAGTTTTTTTGGACTTGGTTTTGTGTAGTGAACACATATAGATGTGAACGCAAAATGCCTGCGTGCTCAATAAAGCAATGTGGTGCACGGAAATCAAGTAATCAACCGAATTTGACCATTCATAGGTTAGTAGCCGTTTTTCTTTGTTAACTGCCAGTAAATCGCACTATCCGCCAAATGATAGTCAGTTTTGAAATGGATTTATCGTTCCCAACAAGAAAATACTCGTTTCACTATATTTACAGCAGTATTATTAGCATTTAAATCATACATCTTATTTTGACTAGTGCTGCGCTCTGATATCGACAACTTGCTATTAAAAAAAAGACTATGTGAGTAATTTTATGATGTTATTTCAGATCAATCCGTTGACAGGAAGAGGGTGAAATTTCAATTACTAAATTTGACCCAAGAAACAAGAATAAATAATAAAAACAAACGTGGTGAGCTAAATAAAAGCTTGTAAAAATACCATTGTTTTATTCACTTCTGCACCATTCATATAGTAATCATAGTATACACAGTGGGCTGGGCCTGAATAACCCGACAGATTTTAATTGTATTTCTGACCATATTGGAAGGGTCCACGAAAAGAACATTGTCTACTCAATTTTTTTTTCAAAATGAGTTTCTAATGTAAAAATGCTGAGCTCGTTATGAAAACTTGACATTAAAACCTGAATTTGAAAAAAAAGTGACTACACCTTTTCTTACCGTGTCATTCACACTAAAGGCAGCTGCGACCTTATCGGTTGTACCAATAAAATGCAATGTTGGTAAAACACTTCACAAATAATATAGTTACGGTAATAGAGTAGTGTACTTGGATATTATTATTCGTCTCGGTCAGTTTCAATTACAGAGAAAACTCAAATATTGATGTCTATATTTTTCAAAGTCCAAGTTGATATCGATAATTGTCTCTAATCGATGACAACCCTACAGCCACGAATTGACAGGCCGCCATATTATGCGCCAGGATTAGGTATACACGCTCATTTCGTAGGTATTTCGTGTCCATATAGTTTAATTAGTCTGAGATTTAATCCATAAATGGGTCCATTGCACCATTAAAGACCAAGTAGAGTAGCTATATTTGTTTCTCTTTCTCTTATAAATGTACTTCTTAAGAAAGTAAAGGACGGCACTAGTTATTCAGATCCTTCAAGATACACTCCATCTATGCTATTTATTTATCTTTGGTTTAGATAGATAGGTCAAAATGCCAGTTTAATCCAATCCAATTCTTTCTCGGGTTATTATGCATCGGTTCTAAGTAAGTTAGTAAAAACATGCGGCTTTTTTTTCGATTCTTAATTCTGACCTCGATTTGAAAATCGAAATGTAAGAAATATATATATAGCAGTATTGCTAGCAGTTTACCTACTGAGAATATTCCTAGTAACATATATTCTATGTCTGGCAACATACGGAAGAACTATGAAGATAAAATATTTTCGATTTTTATTTTTGTGCCTGGTACAAGCAGTGTTGTTACAGAAAAACATGTTTTTAAACAAATCGGTTATAATACAAACCTTATTTGTCGAAATTTCGTCCACTGAGCCAATCAATTTGGTTTGGCTCAGTGGACGTGGCGCAAGCAACATCTCCTGCCAGCATCTCCTGATGATGCCTCGTAGAGAGGCGAAACACGTGTCGAGGTTTTTTCATTATTGGTGGTGGTGTGCTCAGCTGTAATTATTTGCATGTTTATACGCAAATAGTTGCATTTGATCTCCGCTGATCGACCAGCACGTTTTTGCGGAATGGCAAAGGAATATTGTTGTCGTAATATACTTATTTTGAGAAAAAAATATCCGTCAAATAAATTTAATATGAGATTAATAAATAATAATGAAGTCGGTAGGCAGCTCTGTTTGATTAGGTAGATAGGTATGGTGAAATAAATATCTCAGATCAGGAATTGCAACAGATCGACTACATAAATACAACAGCACTAAACAAAAGATTTACATTACTTACTGGAAAGAAGATCAAACAAAATGTTGACCTCCATATTTAAATTATTTTTCTTTTTCGTTTTTGTTATCGGTCCGTCCGTCCATCCGTCTGTCAAGACCCTTTTTCTCAGGAACGCGTGAAGGTATCAAGCTGAAATTTATATGAAATACTCAAGTCTACTGTTTGATGGAGCTGTGAAAAACTCAAACTTCTAAGCCAACGCAATCAAAAGATACAGCCGTTTATGCCGCAAATTTCCGCAGATTTTCGAAACTCGCAAGGGCATCAAAACTTACAGGGTACTTCCCGTGAACTCAGAATCTTGAAATTTGGTACGAAGCAACGTCTTATAGCACAGATTAAGGGAAAATTGCGAAAACCGTAAATTTTTAGTTACATCACTGAAAATTTAATGTCCAGTATAAACTGACACGCACTAAGTATATGAATGCATACTTAGTGAGTGTCAGTTTATAGTGGAACTGTTTCTATTATACCTACGGGGGCTACGGGGTGGTCCAGGACCCTCGGTGCGCGAGTCTGACTCGCACTTGAACGGTTTTTTTCTTTAGTGTGCCACTGTGCTGTGGTTCCATCCAGTCCATTAGGTATGTACAATCAGCATCATAAAAATGTATACACTTTTGGTGGTTCTAGGACCTTATTGGCGGCCTCTACACGGTGAATAATTACTGTGATCCTGGTCTGTCAGTATTTGCAGCAATATTCAGTATGGAAGCAGTATTGAATGGCCCTTTAAACGCTAATTATTTATAGCGTCAGTATTAAGGGTGGCCAGACGGTAATTCTGGTTCTTTCATATTCTCATCTCGCTCTATCTTATAGAGCTGCGTACCGCTCATACCATCCACCAAGCGGAACGTGGGGTGAGCCTTTTATTTTAGTCGCTGACAGTGACACTGCCTGTCGCGTCGATATAAATAAAATAAACGTCGAAGGTGCCTTTTACAATCTGGAGTTGTAACTTGAATTCAAATATTTGGTAAAGGACATCGAGTTAAGACATGTCTCTTAATTCTTTATTATCTGTGGGCGGATTTCAAAATTTCCGGATAATAGGGAACATTACGCAAAGCTCTGCGTAGGGGGCGACACTAACACAACCCGTAAACAAACCGCCATGACGTACTGTTCGGTCTTTTTACTACGTTCAGAACTCTATGGTTAATTTAATTAAAATAATATCATGTCATGTGTCAAGTCAGTCAATAAAGTCATGTCGATATAAAACTACGTTTTCTTGCAAACAAAATCAAAATAAATCACCAATAGCGTGAACATGATCCTATCCGAACTGGATTTTAAAGAATTTTAGTGACCTAAAGATATACAAATATAATTTGCGATCGTAAGTTTGAATAATTTGTTCGAAAAATATAAATTCGCATACAACATGAATCCGACAGAGAAACTCGTGGCGCTTCAAAACCACAGCTTGGAAATTATAGAAAAGGCGCATGTTAATTTCAGGAAGTCACCAAAAGAAAGAATTACATTGGGATATGTACAAGGTCGGTTGGAAGCTTTAGATAGTTACTTCCAAGAATTTAAGAGCATAGATGAAAAAATAGTGACAAGCGTTTCAAAGGAAGAGAAAAGCAAACTGTCATATTTTACGGACGATGTATTTGACAGTTTCGAAGAACGTTTTTATATTTACAAAGGCGAGTTAAAGACGGTTTTACAGAATTTTAGCACCGAGGCAAAAAGTAATCAAGGTATACAGGGTGGTCGTGATTCGCAACCAATACAGGGGGGTAATGGTTCAGGTACCAGGGAGATAAGATTGCCTCATGTTACGATTCCCTGCTTCAGCGGAGATTATACGGAATGGCAATCGTTTCATGATTTGTTTACCTCACTGATTCATAAGAATAGTTCACTAGACGACGTGCAAAAGATGCATTACCTCAAAGTTAACCTGAAGGGTGACGCGGAAGTTCTTTTACGACAATTTCCCATTACTGGCGAGAACTATTCACAAGCATGGACCATATTGAAGAAGCGTTATGATAACAAAAGGTACATTGCTAATTATCTGTTTAAGAAGTTCTTCGCCCAAAAGACAATCGTTCAAGAATCAGCCACCGCCTTGAAACAGCTGCTAGATACATCCGTCGAATGCCTGAACGCACTTAAAAATCTCGGCTTACCAACACCTCAATGGGATGCCATCGTCATTTATATGGTCGTGTCAAAACTGGACCCTGGAACTCATAAGCATTGGGAGGAGTTGATTAGTGGAGATGAGTCTGCAGTTTTCCCAACGTTCGAGAATCTGAAGTCGTTCTTGGAGACTCGATTTAGAACCTTAGAGATGGTAGAACCGGTCAGCAAGAGTTACATACCACATCAACCCAAGACGTTCCATGTCACAGCCAACGATACTGAATGCGCATTCTGTCAAGACAAACATTTAATACATCATTGTAAACAATTTGCGAAGCGACCAGTGGATGAGAGATACGAATTCGTTCGGAGCAACAATCTCTGTTACAACTGTCTTATACCGAATCATGCAGTATGGCGATGTAAGCAGAAGACGTCATGCCAGGTGTGCAAGAGGCGACATCATTCATTACTACATCGAGATACAAAGGAACTTGAAGAAACGCAAGAAAACAATAAGGCAGACATGACTAAGGAAGACTCAAAGGTGGTTGCACATGTCAGACCTAGTGGAGATGAAGATGTACGAAACATTTTGTTGGCCACAGCTCAGGTAGAAGTGGCATCAAATTGTGGACAGCCACAGGTCTGCAGGGCGTTGATTGACCAGGGATCCGAAGCTTCCTTTGTCACAGCTCGAGTGGTCGAGTTGTTGAAGTTAAAGAAAACGGCAGTTAGCGGAGTGGTATCTGGGATCAGCGAAGACAACAGCATGAGCATCAAAAGTAAGGTGGAATTACAAATCTCGTCGAGGAATGAACCTGATTTCTCTGTCAAGGTGAATGCATATGTAATAAAGTCATTGACTCGTAGTTTGCCGGCTAGGGAAATCAATTGTAATAGATGGCCTCAACTTGATAATATGAAGTTAGCTGACACCACCTTTAACACTCCGAGTAGGGTAGATATTCTTCTCGGGGCTGATGTTTTTGGCAAAATAATTGACTCTGGGTTTATGAAAGGGCCGGGCAACGTTGTCGCTCAGTATACACACCTAGGTTGGATTTTGTCAGGCGAGACTAATACATCTTCTTCCAGCTCACGCAGAATCACCAGTTTTCATGTCACACATCAAGTAGAGGAAGACAACAATGAAACAGAATGTTATACAAACATGAAAACTTGGTCAAGGGAAGAAGAATTATGTAAGGAAGTTTACAAAACTACAACAAGAAGTGACGACACTGGAAGATATAGAGATACACACTTACCACTGAAACAAAGCGTTGGGGATACAGTGACGTCATACGGAGAAATGAAACAACAAACAATCGGGATATTTAAACAGCTGGAAGAAAATTCAGACATATATAAAAGGGTAAAGAAGGAAAGCACAAAGTTTATTCAAGATTACAAGGAGTTGTATAATATCAAGAAAGCTGAAGTTGAAAAAGAAACAAGAACGATAAACCTGACTCATCATGTTGTTGCAACGAAAGATGGAGATACTCCCAAGATGCAAAGGGTTGCCACAGTATCACTGAAAAGTGCGAACAGAATCTCCTTTAACAATGCTTCGATAATTGGACTTCAGCCAGGCTTACGTCGTCTTGCGATGCACTGGAGAGTTCACATGATCTGTGTGATTGGAAACATTGCTAAGAAGGATCGTCAAGTTTGGATGACACACAAGCACACGGAGTTACAGCAAATGGTTTGGAGAGACGAGCCTCCTGAAAAGGTGGAAAGCTACAAGTTGCTTGCCGTGACTGCTGCTGCACCTTGCCTGGCGGGGCGCACGTTGACGCAATTAGCTGACGATGAATCCTATTCGTGCTTTCGGGCAGCGCCTGCAGTTCAAAACAGCTTCTGCATAGACGATCTGATGACAGGGTGCGGAGATGTGTCAGAAATAATGAAACTTTGTAATGAGATTAACATTCTGTTAAGGGCAGGCGGGTTCGAAATGCAGAAATGGTCAAACAAATATGAAGAGTTGCTGGAGTTTCTTCGAAACTATAATGCAAATGAGGAACCTGAGAACAAAACAGAAATTAAATTGGACAAGGTCATAAAGATATTGGGACTTACATGGGATAGAAAAGAAGATGTTATTAAAATAACAGTCATCTTACCAGAATCCAGGACTCTGATAACGAAGAGACAGATCATATCTGAAGTTGCAAGTCTCTTCGATCCTTTCGATTGGTTGACTTTGGCTCTTGTTGTCATTACAGCAAAGGTGATGATGATGATAATAAAAGGTCTGTGGCTCTGCAGTCTTGGCTGGGACGATGAGCTACCGCCGAAAATTGTTGAAGAGTGGAAGAGTTACCGAGAAGAGTTAACCGAACTTCAGGCAATACAGACGCCACGTTGGATCGAAATGACTTCGCGAAGCAAGGATGTTCAACTGCTTGGTTTTGCAGATGCATCTTCGGTGGCCTATGCAAATGTGGTCTATCTCAGAGTTGTGGATGAAGAGGAGGAGGTTCCGAGGTCGCAAGCTATCATCAGTGAGACTTTACGAGAGATTTCTGATTTGCCGACTATTTCTATAGATAAAATACATGTTTTGATGGACTCAACCACAGTGTTGTCTTGGTTAAAACCGCGATGGCCGATACACGACAGAAATGGAGCAGTGGAAGTTTCACAACACGAAGACAACTTCAAGACGAAACGTGTATATATACAGTCAATAGACAAATCGACAGATCTCGCCTCAGGATATGTGAAATCAGGAGGCATGGCGAGCAGTAACATGTGGTGGAATGGATCTAAACGGTTGATCAATAAAGATGAAGGATTCGAGAGAATTAGCATATCTCGGGCAGACCGTGAGTCAAAGAATACATTTAATCACAGATTAAAAGACAATCCCGATCGAGAAAGATTATCATCGAAGTTTATATTGAAGAGATACTTAGCACCTTTTTGCAGGTTACTAAGATATATAGAAAAATCAAAGGAACAATGGTTTTTGAAGACAACAAGATTTAAAGATGAAATTGTAAAGCAAAGTATTAAATATTATAGATTTTTGGTATATTTTATGGGAATGCAGGATTTGAAAGAGAACAGAAGATTGAAAAGCGAACATTTACTGGCGTCGAATGTTACACCTCGTCGCACTAGGGTCAAAATTAAGTCAATCTTATAGGCAAAGGCATACACTCTGATCTACCGTGAGTTAGTTTACGGTGGGCGGTTAGCTTCATAGTATCAAATCAAAAGGCATTTTTTTTCTTATTAAGGTCCTTCGAATTGTTATTTATATGTGAAAGTTATGTTTTAATTATGCTTAGTAAACAATACTGAACACGTTATGTTAATTAATCTGTTGCGTTGTAATTATGTTATATCTATGAAGTTACTAAGTGTTGTCGTGACAAAGAGGTGATAATGAGTTATGTTCCTAATGTGTAGTTTACACCATTGATGTAGAAAATAAGTATTTTGGTAGGCGGTATGTTCGGTCTTTTTACTACGTTCAGAACTCTATGGTTAATTTAATTAAAATAATATCATGTCATGTGTCAAGTCAGTCAATAAAGTCATGTCGATATAAAACTACGTTTTCTTGCAAACAAAATCAAAATAAATCACCAATAGCGTGAACACGTACAATGTCATATTTATTTACCTACCAAACACTAAACAAATAATTGATGAAAACGTGTTAAACTACAATAGTTTTATTATCATTCGTGTGTAAAATACCTGTACTGTGATATTAAAATGGCATTTTTTTGCTTAACGACGTATTGCCGCTTCCCATAGTTTTCGTATCATCGGTTCCTTAGGAAATTAATGATGCCCTTCATTCTTGCATCCAATTACGCAGCACTGATGCAATTTATTTATTGAAATATTTTCTTCCCTATTTGATCCAGAGCTTTGAAGGACTTGTCAAAGTTGTCAAAAATACTGTTAACTAATTGTGTTAGTGCTGCACTCTGGCGGCAGAACATTGCAGTAATGTTCCCTATTCTGCAGTATATTGTCAGTTCTGTGATACACGTCAATATGCATGTGATCCATATTGTGATATGGGTGGATTGTCAGTATTTAATCACCGTGTAGAGGCCGCCATAGATAAGAGATCAGACCCTAGAACCACCAAAAGCGTATACTTACATGTTTATGATGCTGACTGTACCGTCCGACACACAGTATACGAAATCAGCGGACTGCATGCAGTCCGCCGCCTGAGCACGACGTCCGGCCAAACCAAGGTCACTCCGACCCAACTCCGTACCGAACTAAATTTTCTTTGTCCTGGCCGTCCGTCGGTTTCGCGCGTTTCGCGGCGTCGCCTATTCGTTGAAATGGTGTGTTTACTTATTATTGCACGTAATTGCATATAATATTGTTTCCGTTTAGCAATAAATTTGACATGAAATTATTGATCCGAAATCATACAATAAGTACCTAGCTTTAATAATACAGATATCAAACCCAAATCATGGCACTTCACTAGTTTTGCAGTACCACCATTCTTATATTCTCTTTGATACCTATTTACCCAAATATTCGAGTTGCATCTTTTTCCTTCCTACGGCAAATGAAAGAGAGGCAACCATGCAACGCGAACACGCAACGTCAAGTAAAGTGTGCCAGCATGCCAGCGTACGTTAAATGATTTTACATGGTTTCATATGCCGCGGTAAACAAAAGTCTTCATATTTCTGAACGTATGCCGAGCTCACACTTGACAGACAAGATAAGTTTGACAGAACAGAAACGTCAGAAGGAAAAAGAGAGCAACATCCGAGTATTCCAACTGTCTTTTAAAGTTGCGATATATTTATTGTATATCAAACAAATCTCAAGTTTCACCCACTATTTTTCAAAGTAAAAGCAAAGTAAGCCGGCAAGAAAATGGGCGACCACGACGACTTTGAAGATAACCAATATCCGGACAATGACGAGTTTGTTCCATATGTAACTGCCGGCAATCTCACACAAAGAAATGGCGCCAAAGTGACTATTTGGGGGAAAATTACGAGAGTATCAGCGAGCGAAGGCTTTTACATCAAGACCGTCGATGACCAAGAAGTACTTATCAAGTTGAGGAAGCCCTTGGACGAGCCTCTTGAAGGGTGGTACGAGATTTTTGGTGTGTCTCAGGGGAAGAGCATTCTATGCGACGAGTACGTTCCTTTTAGTGAAGAAATGTCGAAGAACATTGATATTGAGGGACACAAAGGCTTGGCGAGACTGTTAGCAGCTCTGGACGACCCGTGGAACCTGGGGGATGAAGGATCTAATGGCCTGAATGGTGTGGTACCGATGGAATGATTGCAGCTCTATTTAGAAGTTTAGTATGTAAGTTTGTTATATCATTATCTTCATAAATAAAAGATCATAAAAAATCTGTCACATTTTGATTTATAAATATTCCTTAGCAAATCCTAAATTTTATTGTGTATACACACAATTTTGCAGCATAGTTAATAATCTAACTCAGCCATACTCAACCTTTTTTCTATGAAGGCCTACAGGCCACAAGGTAGATAGTTATGGTTTTTATACTAGGATTGCATGGTGGATGGTGGGCTACTCGCATACACTCGGCAGGCCACATGTGGTGATAATTGAGTATAGCTGATCTAACTTGTGACATTATAAACCCTCAGGTAGGTTAGTTTAAAATCTTATGTGTTATAAGCTAATGATGTTCACAATTTTTATGGCAATAAAATAAACAATTGGTTTTTATAACTGAATACATGCTCCAATCAGTAAGTATATAAAAAGGGTCTAGCAGGCTAAGCTAACAAGATTGGCCCCCGCAAGGGATTTGGTTGTAATTTGAGGTGCAGTAGTGGCAGGACCTAAGAACACTGTATGCGTAATATCAGCCTTCAATCTTCTTTTTTTTCAGACTTATTCACGAAAATGTCAAAAAATCAAGGTAATTTTTAAACTGTTATTTTAGCTAAACCAAGCAAGCGAGAGTAACCAAATAAATTTAGAATTAAGGAGCATAAAATGGGGTTCATAATGCATATTTTTATAGGCGAATGCCTTGAACTTGGATGAAAAAAAAAATGGTTTTTTTTTTCGCTTAATTTTTTTGCTATTTCTCGCGGATACACAACTATCAAAAAAATTACTTAATGAGCCACAATTGTCAACTACCTATAAATTTAAAAACATTTTGAAAAATCATGGTGCGTCATGTCAAAAAAAAAACATTTACGAACGTATGTTTACTATATCATATCATATCAATGCTATCATATTGATTAATGTTGAACGTCGAGCAAAACAAGGAGGCACGGCCGTACCATCCTTTTCTCGAAGCCATTCAGGCCATTTTCAACATCCTGTAATTTCGTGCTGGCTAAAGCCAGAACCCTGAATTTTCAATTTGCTATTCTTCTAACGTCGCAATCGCAAGCGTTCATAATGATCAACACCGCTGTACCACGCCTTGGGTATGCACGGGGAGGTGGGGTGCGAGCAGGGAAGATCATGGACTCACAAGAGATTCATACTGTCGGAGACCCCCCCGTCTCGCCGCTCGCATCATCATCATCATCGTCATCTTCTCCTAGCCGTATTCGGCCTCAGCGACTGCTAATCACTGCTGAGAATGTCGCTGGTGCGCCCTCAGGTGACTGACATAGCCAATTTTTGCGGCGAATGTGCAACCACATTCTACACACAGCAGCACCCCTCCGACATAATTATACTGTATGGCCACAGGTGGTCTAGCCTTTAGCTCATCACGCTTTGTGTCGAGCTCTGCGCGCCGCCGTCTGACCTCGAAATCGTTCACCTGTGTGAACACAATGTGCCCCTAATGTGATCGGCCCTTAGCCAAAGCCTCCCATTCGGACGGCTGCATATTAGCCGCTCGCATACCTAAGGCGCGGTACAGACCTGTTATTCTTTACGCGTATTATGCGTCTCACCCCTCTCTCATGCCTAACGGAACTAGACCTCTACCTACGCTTAGTTACTACGAATCGCGGCGTCAAGATATATTTGTGGGTGAGCGTTGAGTGAGCTTAAAACAAGTTATAGAATAGAGGGCCAGCGGTGTTGGTCAAGCTATAGGCGACAGTGTCTGCATTAATGACCACCATCAAAAAGTCGCCGGAACGTTTAGCAAGCGTTATCAATCCAGCACTGCACGCGAGGGAACGCCTGCATGGCGCTTTCCTTGGTCTTCCGGGCCTGCAGCTGCATTCGTTTCTCATGGAGCACCGCGTTAGAGAGGGCCCCTTCAACGCAGGTGACCGGACGATTCCTGCAATAACAGGAGTACAGTCAGCATCAAAAGTAACTAGGCAATCGAATAATTTCTTATCAAATTCATCTTATTCATCATCATCATCATATCAGCCGAAAGACGTCCACCGGTCCTGCGCCACCCGCATCCAGCGGACTCCCACGACCTTTACCCACTGAGGTATAATGTACTAACGTAAATATTAGAGAAGACAACCCGAACATCATCTGTGCGCCGGCCGGCAAGGCGGGGGGCATGCGGGGGGAGGGTAACTTGTCATAGAATACACTGAGACGATGCAGCCCATGGACTGCAACGCGTAGCGCAAACTTCTTGTTCGGCGTGTCATCTCTAGTACCTACGTTAGTACATTATACCTCAATGCCTTTATGCCTTTACTAGGTCATCAGTCCACAAAATTTCTTATTCACTTTTAATAAAGACTTTTGACGTCTTCGATTGCGTAGCTACTATTGATGCTGGCTGTACACTAATTAGTAGGTTTTTAACTAATGCAATGTTTATGCCCAACCATTCAAATTCTTTTTATGAAATATCAAAAACGCTCCGTTATTACCCAACTGCCGAAGGAGAGGAGGCTTATGTTTTTCGAGAGATGTTTTGCGTTTATGTATGTATGTATGTACGTATGTATGTATATATGTATGTGTGTATGTCTTACTCTTTGACACGCCCCGCAGCCTAAACCGATTGACGGATTTTGACATATTAGGTGTCATTGGATTCCTCATAATCGTGGGAGTGACATAGGCTATAATATTTGCAAAAAAGCAGTTGGGTTTTTCGAAAAACTTTTGATTTCACTTGTTTAGTATGGAATTTGTAGGAATTACTTGCTTGTGTCGACTGTCACAATCAAACAACGTCCTTATTGTAGTACTTATTTATGACTTTTAAAAATCTTCTAATATTAAACACTAGCTTTTGCCCGCGACTTCGTCTGCGTAGAACTCGTTTATATCGTAGCTCGATACAAACTTTCACCCTCCATTTCCCTTTTAGGGGTAGATTTCCAATATAAAAACTATCCCATGTCCTTCCCCGAGACTCAAACAATCATCATTATCATCATCATCATATCAGCCGAAAGACGTCCACTGCTGGACAGAGGCCTCCCCCAAAAAGTTCCAAAGTGACCAATCCTGAGCCACCCGCATCTTGTGGGGGCCTCAGGGACCAACGCCGCGCCTAATAACTACCTCTATACAAAATTTTATCAAAATGGGTTGTAAAGAAGCTCCATACATATATTCACCCCCCCCCCCCCCCCCCCCCCCCCAATTCAAGAGATTGATTTAAGAGATGATTTTTGGGATAAAAACTATCCTTTGTCCTTTTCCGGAACTCAAACTATCTGTGAACCAAATTTCATCTAAATGGGTCACTCAAATCCAAATTTTCATCCCTTAGGGGAGGATTCCCCGGGACTTCCAACTATCGCTATACCGTAAATGGGTTCCATCCAAATTTTCTCCCCCATTTCACCCCTTAGGGGATGATCTGCGGAATAAAAACTATCATATGTCCTTTCCCAGGACTCAAACTACCTAACCAGATTTAATTTAAATGAGTTCCATCAGAATCTTCACCCTCATTTCATCCTCTCAGGCTATGATTTTCGTTACAAAAACTATGCGATTTCCTTTCGTGGAACTCCAACTATTTCTATACCGAATTTCACCTAAATAGGTTCTATCCTAATTGTCACCCCCTCAGGAGATGATTTTTCAGGATAACAGCTATGAATTGTCCGTCCCTGGGACTCCCACTATCCCTATTCCAAATTTCACTTAAATGGGTCTTATCCAAATTTTCACCCCCTATTTAATCCCTACGGTGATGATTTTCGGGATAAAACTATCCAATGTCCTTCCCCAGGACTCCAACTATTGCTATACCGTAAATGGGTTCAATCCAAATTTTCATCTACCATTCCTCCTTTCATGTGTTTCGGAATAAAAATTATTCAAAGTCCTTTCCTAGGACTCTACCTCTCTCAATACCAAGTTTCATCTAAATGGGTTCTATCCAAATCTTCAACCCTCATTTCACCACCTCAGGAAATTATTTTTCGGGATAAAAACTATGCGTTGTCCTTCCCTGGGACTCCTTCTATCTCTTTACCAAATTTCATCTAAATGGGTCTTATCCAAATTTTCACCCCCTATTTCATCCCTGAGGGGATGATTTTCGGGATTAAAACTATCCGTTGTCATAATCCGGGACGCAAACTATCTTTATACAAAATTTTATCTATATGGGTTACATCTAAATTTTCACTTCAATTTCACGCCATTAGGGGATGATTTCTGGAATTTAAAACTATCATAATTATGTCCTTTCCCAGGACTCAAACTATCTTTCAATCAAATTTCATCAAAATGGGTCACAAACAAATTTTCACCCCCAATTACACCCCCTTAGGGCATCCCCTAAGGGGGTGTAATTGGGGATATAATTTTCGGGATAAAATTAACCTATGTCCGTCCCCAAGACTCCAACTCGCTATACCGTAAATGGGTTCCATCCAAATTTTCACCCCTCATTTCACCCCCTCAGGAGAAGATATTTCAGGATAAAAACTATGCATTGTCCTTCCCTGGGACTCCTTCTATCTATATACCAATTTTTAACTAAATGGGATTTATCCACATTCTCATCCCTATTTCATCCCCTTGGGGGATGATTTTCGGGATTCAAACTATCGATTGTCATTCTCCGGGATTCAAACTATATCTGTACCAAATTTGATCTAAACGGAGTCCATCCAAAATTTCACCCCCTTAGGGGAAGATTTCTGGAATAAAAACTAACCGATGTCCTTTCTCAGAACTTAAACTATGTCTTAACCAAATTTTATCAAAATGGGTTACTTCCAAACTTTCACCCCCCCCATTTTACCCCCTTAAGGGAAGATTTTCAGGATAAAACCTATCCTTTAACTTTTTCCGGGACTTAAACTATTTATATACCAAATTTCATTCAAATCGGTGCAGCGGTTTAAGTAGCTCCATACAAATTTCCACCCTCCATTTCATCCCATTAGGGGTTGATTTCCGGGATAAAATCTACCCTATGTCCTTCCGCAGGACTCAAACTATATATATACCAAATTTTATCTTAATAGGTTTAGCCATTTTCACGTGATGCGCGGTCACATAAACAGACAAACAGATAAACAGATAAACAGACAAACAGACAAAAATTCTAAAAACTGTTAGAACGTGTTCTGTTATCGATTCTAAGTATCCCTAGCCAATTTTTTTTCGAATCCATTCCATGTACAGACTTTCGACCCTCTTCAGCTTTATTATATGTATAGATAAACATAATGAAAGATGATACTTTCCGAGGTAGTTCGTAAATGTCTTTACGTCATACCTGGCCATAAAGTAGGAATTACCGCACGCTATGCGTGCCCACTTCCTGGCCAGATAGAGACGTAAAATTGTGTACTCACCACGGGCGGTAATAAAGAAAGCCTCAGAGCGCATATTTATCGCCCTTGCCTTCGGCTCGGGCGTCAAATACCTGCGATCTGAGACATTATTTGTTTAACCGCCCTAGGTAAGTAATGTACTATTTCAACACATTTATTCGTAACGTGCCTCTTATTACGTCGCTATTAGGCTCATTGTACCTATTAAACACGCGTGTTTTAGAACATTACGGCACTCGTGTTTTATAGTTACCAATAACTTATATATCCTGATTAAGACACGTTGGCACCTTGCAGTGAGGTGTAGGTATGTATGAATTAGCATTAAAGATAAGCTGCTGGATCATTCGTCCTTCACTAGCCGGGTGATTCTCACGGAGCGTCTTTTAAACGCTCAGCGGTTTGTAAATGCTAACTAGGCTGGTATCTAAAAATTTACTGTACTTACGAGGCTTTCCCAGCGTCCATTTTCTTCTTCGCCGGCAAAGAGACGCTCAGCGGCCTAGTCTTCGTGCCCTTGAGAGCCAGTTCGGTCAAGAACCTCTTGATATAATGTTTGAGCTGAACGTTCTCATTTGCAAGTTTGTTTTTCTCAGCTATTAGGCAAATCGTTTGAACTTTGACTTTATTCATTTTTAACATTAACTTGTCCATCTTGCTGTATTCTTTGTATTCGTTCTATAAAAAAAAGTAATGCTACTAAATCAACATTATTCGGCACAAAATATGTCCCCAGTATCCCAATAATGTTGACGAACATAGGTACTGTTGTAAACAAAGAGGAACCTACACGGTACGAACGTATCCCTGTAAGTGTAAGCAAGGGATCTCTTCCGGTTAATCTTTGACACTGTTAACTATAGTTGTGTGATAGGTATGTTGTCGCCGAGCTTATTCGGGTGGCAAGATATTACTTTGCGACGCTGGCAACACTGACGGCACCACGAATCCAGCCTTTCCGGTGAGCCGGTGACGTCACCCAGCATAGTTAATAAATACCCGGACACCTCCCACGGAGCGGTCTCTTGCCAGGCAGCCGTGAAAGTGGAAGGACTAGAGTCAGACTAAGTATTATCGCCTCTTAATTATTATTGTATATATAAAGTATTCATGATTAACATGATCAGCTAATATGTCTTAGATGCATAAAGATTGCTAGTGTGTAGATTTAGGTAAATGTGGATCGTGTTCTAAGCTGGATAAGCTGGCTATTGCGTAATAACTGTGTATATATTGCTATTAGGGTTTTTAGAACAAATAAAGGATGATTGTTGTATATTAATCTTGTGTTTCTCTTAGGTACATATTAGTTGCTGGAGTAGACATGGAAGCTTTTTAGTAGTTAGGATATAAAAAATTCACGGATTCTCCGAAGTACTCCGAACCCCTCCCATTTATTATAAGTGGCATGTGGCCCCCGTGCTAGCTACGCCATTGTTTAGGTACTTAAGCGGCCTTTAGATCTAGCTAAATGCGGTGCACTAAGTAACTGCACTCACACTTACTGATTAGAGCGAGATGGTTTATCTCCCCTCCACCAGTTAGTGCACTGCATTAAGCCAGCGGCGCTACCACGAACTTCGAATCTCGAACTTCGTATATCTCCGTTTCGGTCGCTCGAGTACCATAAACCATAAGTGCGATAGAGACGGAGATATACGAAGTTCGAGATTCGAAGTTCGTGGTAGCGCCGCAGGTCTAAAGGCAGCTTAAGGGGACGTAGGTTCGTGGTCTTCTCTCCCTCTCACTGAGCATACGCGTGAGCGAGGTGGAAGTGCGTGTTTGGAAGCGCGGATATCATGTTTTTTAATTTTATTTTTTTGTGTGTTTATTATATAAAAAAAGTAATAGCTGATTTCCCTCAAACATGAGTTTGCCGATTTTTAGAACTAATTTTAATATGTTTAGCTGTTGTGCATAATTTGTTACGATTTTTTAAGTGTATTTTAGACCTATGTTCGTGATTTTTTTCTATTGAGCGAAAGTCAAAAACTCAGGATTCGAATAGCTGATTTCCCTCGAGAAAGGCCTCAAAATTGCTAATTAAATTTAGGGCAGCCGTATTGTAATTCAAACAAGAGCTACGATTTTTAAAAGAACCCGTTTTCGGAGCTCACGTCGCCTTAATATGTTTTAAGTGACGGTAGGTATTGCCAGTCGCTCTACCCATAATGACGTGGTTACGTGACTGGTGCCGGTTAATGTACTGCCATGATAATGTACAGCCATGATAATGTACAGCCCAATAATACGCGTCCATTGGACGCGTATTATCAGGCCGTACATTATTGGGCCGTGCATTATCACCCTGAGCAAATTCGGTACGGGGCAATAATTGGAAGCCACCTTTGTTCGAGCTGATAATGTACGGCCCGATAATACGCGTCCACTTTTTGTGGCTTCGTATTATTGGGCTGTACATTATTGGGCCGTGCATGATCACCCTGAGCAAATTCGGTACGGGGCAATAATTGGAAGCCACCTTTGTCCGGGCTGATAATGTACGGCCTGATAATACATTATCAGGCCGTACATTATTGGCTCCCTACGTGACTAAGGTTTCCGGCTGTCAGCGTATGGTACAGCGTCAAATTGTATTTGGAAGTGCAGCTGTCTATATGTACATAAGTACAAAACGAGATGGTGCAGCGATAACCACAGACCACGGCCTAATGTGGGACTTACGATCATGGCACCGTCCAAATTATCAAACTCCTCTATGTCACCGCCCCCTTCGCTCTGTATCACGTCGTTATCGCCCTCGACCTCGTACTTGCGGCAAATCTCTGCCATCTGTATTATCTTATCCAGCTTCTCTTTTACATCCTCGAGGCGCTGAAATTTTTATATTAGTCAGCTCACACAGGCATTGATTGGTATTCAAATGTTTGCCTTAAGTGTTTCCCTTAAGGGGGTTCGATTGCCATACAAAACGTTATTTGACATTCGTAGGCTAACGGCGTGATATTTTAAGAAACTTATGTAACAAACTTTCATAAATTGGCTTCCCATTTGCGCCAAATTCCCCCTTTCCTAGAATAAACTTACATAAACTAGATAAATTTGAGAAATTGGTTTGTCACGTGATATTTTGGGAAAACTATTTTTCTCAAATTAATCTAGTTTATACAAGTTTATTCTAGGAAAGGGGGAATTTGGCGCAAATGGGAAGCCAATTGATGAAAGTTATTTACATAAGTTTCTTAAAATATCACGCCGTTAGCCTGCGAATGTCAAATAACGCTTTGTATGGCAATCGAACCACCTTAAACACGCTACAATAAAATCTCCGTTTGCTGACCGCAGGGCATTTTATTCCCACATTTCGCAACCTATACCTACCTACGGTATTTCATTTAAATTACCTACGTCACAAAACCTCACCTTAGTGGCGTCCTGACTAGCGTCTACCATCGCTGCCAGGTATTCTTCGGTCTTGCTCCGTTCCATCTTTGTGTCCCGTTTCATCTGCCAGTACTTTTTTGCTAAATCCTCTTTGTGCGCAGCCATTCGTTTGAGCTTGGCTGCCATGGTGTTTGTCGACTTCATCCATTCCTTTTGCAAAATTAACAGAAGTTCCTGCAAATGGTTCAATACCTAGTGATGAATTTTCCTGTCCGGTAGTCATTGTAGGTATTTCTGCAATGCAGAACCTACAGTCCACTGCAAAATATCCTTCTCCATCCTACGCACTATTTTCTGCGGAAGAGATTTCTATCTGACCTTCCAACCTAAATGGGGAACTACCTAGATCTTGTTAGGATTTGGTATAAAGCTGCGTCCGCTGCGCGAATGTTCTCGATGTTTTAAACATCTACCATGTTATCCGTTAGGTTCGGCAAACAAATAGGGTATTGTTTTGATTGGCTAAACATTTTTGGCGTTTAAAAACCAGTTGCTTAAAACCGATCGGTGCGATCGTTGCAGGTAATACCTACCGCTAAGCCAATATTGTCTTTACTAAGTACCTATGAACATGCTAAAACTCGACTCAGTTCTGCTGACAATGTAGGTAGTATAGTCCAGGCAATGAACTGACAGCTTGTATGGAAAATATGTCAAATTTGGAAATAATTATAATAGCAGATTTTTTTATGTATTATCAATTAAATAGTTACTTAGTGACAAAATCCAACAAAATTTCAGACATCAAAAAAATGATAACTTATCTAGCTTCTGAAAAGTCAGAAAAAATATTAATAAATGGTTTTATCTTTATTTTAGTTCATTTTTTGCTCTATAATATTCAAGATAAATAATTAAAAAAAAGGTCGTTGTTGTTCTACGTCCGTAGGAATAACCCTAGAAACCCTACACGTGACCTCCGGGTGGTGCTAAAAGAACAACAAACTCGGCAGCTGCACTGTTCCTTCTGAACCTCGCAGCGCATACTGGAACTCTATCAGCGACATCAATACGAATACATATACTCGTAACTATGTACCAGTGTGTAACCGCCATACGATAAATAAATAAATAATTAAAAAAAACAATTCATTCTTTTTTTAAATCTATATAAATACTTCCGGATGGAAAGTTTGTTGGATTCTTGAATAAAGCATCTTAGATCAATGTTTTAAAATGATATAGAGAAAAAAAACGCTATTATAAATTAAAATTTTCAAAACCGTATTTTGCCTGGAGTAAGTAGGTGTCAAGATGTTTTCAGGCATGTAAATAGGCTGTGCGCGAAATCACGCATTTCCTACTTGTGAAGTAATTTTTGCAACTGACTTTTATAACAGTCTCAGCTCTGGAAGTACCTACATCCTAGTTACACGTGAAACAGTTGCGGAGCAAGCATCGGCATTCTATACACAATATTAGACAGCAGAAAATACATTCTCATATCTTTGTCTGTTAATATCAGAATGACAGAGACATCAAGGTGGTCTGTGAAATATTGCAATTAAAAATACCGGCCAATTTTTGGCCCCAACCTATAAAATGTTTTTACAGTACACTTTAAAGAGCCATATATGTACTGTAAAATGTTGTACGATACACGTGCGAATACGTAATTCGCAACAACACTCCCTTCGGTCGTGTTTTAATTTATCACCACTCGTTGCGAACTTCCTATTTTCTGCACTTGTATCGTAAATAACTAATGTCTCACCGACGCTTGTTGAATTTGGACCTCATTCCTAGTAATGTCCTTCTGATAGAAGTCGTCCTTCTCTCTCAGGCTGTGATAGTGGCTCATGATGGGGTCGAACCGCTCGAAATAAGAGTTATAGACGTCTCGTAGCAAGTTCCAGTACATCTCTATTTGCAGCTTCTTCGGACGGCAGAGGCTTCCCATCTCTTCCTCGTGCTAAAAATGAGAAATGATATGAAATACAATTATGAATTAACAAACACAATTAACAACTACAATTAGGGGACAGTGTGAATGAAAATAAAGGGCTTAGGTACAATTACATGTTTAGCAATGACGATAAAAATACATACATACATACATATAATCACGCCTCTTTCCCAGAGGGCTAGGCAGAGATCACGGATCTCCATTTGCTACGATCCTGACAAACCACTTTCGCTTCACTCACTTTCATAACATTTCTCATACATGCTCGTCGGTTTAGGGTACTTTTCACCTGGCCTTTTTGTAAGATTTCTCCAATTTGATCGGAGAAAGTTCTGTTAAAATAGGTAGGATTTACCATTCGAGCAGAGTGGGCAGTGTAGAAGTATGATAACAAACCAATTATTCAACGGAACACTAATAAAATACGTTTTTTAACGAGATAATATTCATTGTATATTTTCTGACATGTTTACAGACAATGACAACTTTAAACCCTACTTTTTAATATGCGCTAGGTTTTTCATCGCTATGAAAGAGGTTTTACCTCAACACCTTCTCTCGATGTGTAGACCTAGCTGATTTACCAGCTGCTCAAGTCTCGGTCTAGCGAGCGGCTTCGTAAAAATATCCGCCAGCTGCAACTCAGTGCTGACTCTCTTCACGACGAGACGTCCATTCGCCACTAACTCACGCACAAAGAAATGGCGAATGCGTATGTGCTTAGTCCTCCTGTGAAACTCTGGGTTCTCCGCTAAGCGTACAGCTGCCTCATTATCTACGTATAACACTGGTAGACCTTCTGTATTGATCAAGCCACCAATAAGTCGAGTTAGCCAAACGCTTTCTCTTCCAGCTTCGCTGGCTGCGACTATCTCAGCTTCCGTTGTTGAGATTGCAACACTTGGCTGTCTCTGACTGAGCCATGACACAGCTCCACCGGCATATAGGCATAAAACCCCAGAAGTTGACCTTCCTGTAGCAATATCTCCACCGTGGTCGGCGTCACTGTAGCATTCTATGTGACCCTTCTTATAATTCCTTTTGTATAGGATTCCCATATCTGAAGCATACTGCAAATAGCGTAGAATACGCTTTAGCCTCACACAATCTGCTTGAGTTGGATTCTCTAGGCTTCTGGAGACCACACTCACGGCGTACGCAATATCTGGTCTGGTGCCTACCATCAGGTATGCAAGCGCTCCAACCACTTGTCTATAGTTAGTGAGAAAGTAGTCTTCCACTTCAACCTTCATTGGTCTTTGGACTACATCTTCTTTTACTATCGGAGTAGTCACGGGTCTGCAGTCTTGCATTCCAAACCGCTTCAAAATCTTCTTCACATAAGCTGTCTGGTGAATTCTGATATCACCACCTTCTCTGGTTTCTATCTCTATTCCTAAAAAATAAGAGATTGCTTTCGTAGTAACTTTGAACCTTGCTTGTATCTGCTCAAGGAACTCATCAACTACTTCCTTGCTTGAACCAGCAACTAGGCCATCATCGACATAGAGAGCCACAATCAACTTTCCATTTGCCTTCTCTCTCTTGAATAGGCATGGGTCAGCCTTACTGACTTCAAATCCAATTTCCATGAAGAAGTCCAGAATAGTCCTGTTCCAGCAACGAGGAGCTTGCTTTAGACCGTAGAGGCTTTTCTTAAGCAGACAAACTCGACCCGTCCCGTCATCATACCCTTCCGGTTGCTTCATATAAATTTCTTCATCAGATAGAGAGCCATACAGGAAAGCTGTTGAGACATCGAACTGACTTAGCTTCATCCCTTCACAAGCTGCTATACTTAACACAGCTCTGACTGTCGCCATCTTGGCTACAGGGCTAAAAGTCTGGTCGTAGTCTTCTCCCTTTCTTTGTCGAAAGCCTTTTACTACCAACCGAGCCTTATACTTATTGACTGTTCCGTCAGGGTTGAGCTTCACCTTATAAACCCATTTGCAAGGAATTGCTCTACGGTTCTTGGGTAGCTTCTCTAAAATCCAAGTTCTATTTTCCTTTAAGGATCCAATCTCGCTATCCATAGCATTATTCCACAATTCCTTATCAGGGCAGGCTATTGCTTCCTTATAAGTGTTCGGTTCCAAGTACGAATCTGTGCCGACATAAGAAACGTAATCATTGAATTTACCCGGGCGTCTGAGGGTAGAGCGATCTCTTAAGTGCATACCTTGCCTTGCTAACTGCTCGATGACCTCGCCTTCATTATCATTATTCTCAATGACACGCTCTTCATTGCAGTTCTCTTCATTCTCCCCCTCTAATTCAATAGATTCGTCTTGTTCTGGCAATTCTGGCAACGCATCCTCGAACTCTACCTCTTCCTCATCCACTTCGGCAGCAGGAGTAAGTGTCTCCTTTCTGCCATATAAAGGAACTTCCATCTCAGTCACTTCTTTCCTGACTTCAGAATCCTCGACATCAATCCTTGATTCTATAGGTCTTTCGTCGAATGTGACGTCCCGAGATCTTACTAAAGAGTTCGATTGCTTGTTCCAAAGCCTGTACCCATCGTCATTATCATAGCCTATTAGGATGCACTTCTGTGCCTTCTTCTGCATTTTCCTCCTTTTCTGTTTCGGAATATGCATATAGCATGTAGAGCCGATGATCCTCAAATGTTTTATTTGCGGTTTCTTTCCAAACCACAACTCGAATGGAGACGTTCCATCCACAGAGGTTGGCCCTGTTCTGTTTAATATGTAAGCTGCAGTCTTCACCAACTCTGCCCATAAAACTTGAGGAAGCTCTTCGTGTGCATACATCATAGCTCTGACCATTTCAACGATTGTACGGTTTTCCCTTTCGCTAGTGCCATTTTGCTCTGGCGCATAGGGCATAACTAGGCGTTGGTTTATCCCATGTTTGTCCAATTCTTTGCGAACTCTGTCGTTGTCGAATTCACCGCCGTTATCGCTTAGAAATTCCTTAATTCGGTGCCCAGCTACCTTCGCTTCTTCCAACATGAAACGCAACAGCTCAGGTACCTCCGATTTATTTTTCATAATGTAGACGTAACGATACTTGGAGAATTCGTCTTTGAATAGGACGAAATACCGAGCCTTCGAGCAACTAGGTGGGAACGGACCACAGACATCCGAATGTATGCGTTCTCCTGGACTGACAGCTTTTTCTCGAACACCAAAATTCTTTCTATGTGTCTTTCCAAAAATGCATCCTTCGCATAGACTCCCACTGTCCTTCGATTTCACATCAAGTTCTCGTTCTATGACTCGCTTCACGTGGCGTTTGTCTTGATGACCCATGCGTTCATGGTAAAGCTGTAAGGAGTCAACTGCATTTACCATCACGCTTTCCTTGGGTTGAACCGGTCTACAATTCAGCTTGTACAAACCGCCGTATTCTTGCCTGCTTCCGGTCACGCACAGTTCCCCGTTGATGGTGAATGAACATGTTGTGCCTCGTGACTCAAACAAGCTTTCTGTATTGATATCATGTGCTGAGAGCACAGAAAAGAGATTCTTAGTGACCTTCGGAACATGCCACACATCTTTCAACATGAATGTCCTTTTCTTCGTCTTCATCAGAATCGAACCTTTTCCTAACGCTTCAATTACTTTCCCATCAGCAGTTGTCACCACGTGCGGTTGTTGGAAATTCTCGAAATCCTGGTACCAGTCACTTCTCATTGTAACGTGATGCGTGGCTCCATTATCAACGTACCACTCGTTCCGATCCGTATTACAATCTGTGACATTTACTAACACAGCCATCATGTTGGTCATGCCAGGTTTTCCATTTCGTTCCTTCTTAGGGCAGTCCTTCTTGAAGTGACCCACTTCTCCGCACCCATGGCATTTGAAGGTTTTAGTTCTCTTCTTGATTATCTTTTTATTGCTGTCCACCACCAGTGCTTCGCCCGAAGATCTTGACACGCATCCATTATCTTCCTTGGAGGTTGTCGTCAAGGCCCTTTCGTGAGCACACAGCTGACCAGTCAAATTATTTATCGTTCTGTCCTTCTTTGACATCATAAGCCAACTCGACTTAAAAGAAAAGTATTCCTCTGGCAAAGTATCCAAAATCTTGCATATCAAAAGTAACTCGGGTAATTCTTTCCCTTCGTTCTGTTTAATGAGCTCTTGATTTAATTTATGCCACAAATTCTTTGCTTTTGAAATGTGAGTTGCCATGTCGCCATTGATGTCCATCTTCAGTTGAAACAATTCCATGCATGCATGATATAGGCGGTCGTCGTCCACGCCATCATATAACCGATGCAGTTCATTCCAGACATCACTTGGACTTGTGAACCTGAGTACCTTGTCTAGTGCGTCATCCGTAATATTGTTCGTAATCAGTAAGAGAGCAGTACTTTCCCGCCTTAAGTACTCTCCTAGACTCTTGTCATAGGCAGCCATTTCCGCTGTAGCAGACGCATCTCCAATGCCACCACTCACCGCTGGCTTCTCAGGCTTACTTATTTTTCCTTGAACAATATCCATAAGTCCATCCATCCCGTGTAGCAGTGCAGTCATTCTGTATCGCCACTGCACCCAGTTGGTACCGTCCAACTTGGAGATTTGGATTTTACTTAGTTCCATGGTTAGTTATTACTTCGTACGTGCGGTTACCATAACCTGTTAAAATAGGTAGGATTTACCATTCGAGCAGAGTGGGCAGTGTAGAAGTATGATAACAAACCAATTATTCAACGGAACACTAATAAAATACGTTTTTTAACGAGATAATATTCATTGTATATTTTCTGACATGTTTACAGACAATGACAACTTTAAACCCTACTTTTTAATATGCGCTAGGTTTTTCATCGCTATGAAAGAGGTTTTACCTCAACAAGTTCGCCTGGGTCTACCCCTTCCAACTTGCCCTTCCACTTTTTTTATATACACTCTCTTCGTTAATCTTCTTATTAAGTTATTCTCACGATAAAAATGTCGAAAAAAATAATATTACCTATAAATATTATCTAAGTGGCAAAGTCAATCTCAATGAACAATAGATGTTTAATACTATTAGTGGTTTTATTTCCATTGCCTCGGGAAGCTTACTAAATAATTTGGGGGCCATAGCTATGAAGCATTTTTTCATTAATGAGGTGTTCCCTACATTTAATTTCACTGTATCCTTCCTCTGTCTAATGTTTTCTGAGCAGATTTTTTTATTAATCAAGTCAGTGTTAGGTATGTTACGTTACAAGAGAGTGAAGCCATTTGTAATCATAACTGGTCTTCGTTAAAATCTGAATGTACCATCGGCCAAAGCCAGAGTCGACCAGATTCAAAACAAAATCGCTTGCAATGCTATGTAAGCCTGCAGGTCGATCACGTAATGCATTGTAACGCACTTTAAGCGGCAATTACTTACACTTCGCCGTTCGCCGCATGCTGCATGCGGCGACCGCAAAAGTGTAAAGAACACGTTAGTCGGCTGCATTCGGCGATCGACAGCTAAATAATAGCCGTAGGCACAGAATAAGTAATAGTACACCGTAGGTAGTAGGCGGACAGATTAATGCGACGTTTGTTGGCCTAAGTAGTTTAAAATTAATTCGGCGACCGCATTAGGTGAACGACGCAGTGTAATTGCCGCTTTAGGTAGATCTAAATGTTAAATTTTATATGGCAAAATGCCAGTTGGATTGTTCGAACGCGCGTTCGGAGCGTTAGTACGTGATTACCCCTCTGGAACCAAAATGCGCCTTTAAGGTGGTCGACTCTGGCTTTGGCCGATAGTACCTACGGAAAGTGTGATACGTTTATATGCAACTAGCTGTCCGCGTGCCTTTGCCCGCTTATTGCAAAGAAAGTACGCGAATCCGCGGGATTAAATAAGTCTATAATCATCCAGAAAGTCCGTTCTACACGCAGGTGACAGATTTTGAAATCGGATATGTCGATACCCATTACAAACTTACTTACAAAGCTACAACTAGGTACAATCTCACAAATAGATGAGTAGTATATACATCAAGTAATTTTCAAGTAATTTTATTAGCATTCATGTTGTTACATAAAGGTGGTAGGTAGGTAGGTGTTACAATATGGACGTATCAAACATGAGCCCTGCAAGGGCATCGCAAAAGTAATAGTATTGAAATTAAATACTAACTTAAAAACTAACAAAGCTTAAAGTAATATACAATTAGCTATAACAAATCTCTTTGAGCCGAATTGTAGTTAATGTTTGTTTGTGTTAGGTTACTAGTAGTGATGTAAAAACTTTGTTAAAGTAATTTGTCTTCTAAGTATTCACTAATAGAATAATACTCTTTATTTAGAAGAATTTGTTTTACTTGGCTTATAAATTTATTTTCTTTGCTTTCTTTTTTAATTTTTTCTGGTAGTTTATTATATAATTTTATGGACATTATTAAAGGGCCGGGCCGGATGAGTGGAGTTTTAATCGGGAGGGTGGTGCTATTAATCTGGTTTTATTTCTTAATGCATATGGTACAGGTGTGTCTTCTCGTTTGGTATAGAATTCTGAGTATTTGCGGACAAATTTACATATTTCTAAGATGTATAAGGATGGTAGAGTGAGTATGGATTGCTTACTATATTAGTTAGGTACCTTTATTGTAATTATTATATTTACATGATCGATTCCTTAATTTCCTCGATACAATACCCATTTCCTGTTTTGACCATGCAGTTAATTACATAAGTTGTAATAATACTATATCCAATAAAAATCGTACCTTCACTATAAAAATACTGAATTTTCTTATCACTGTATGTACCTAACTAGGTATTCCTACCTACTAATTAGCTGTATTATTGTACTGTAGGTAGGTACCTATACAGGCTGTTCGGCACATGAACCGTCAATTTTTTTTTGCGTGCTAGTAGGGTCATTTCCGACCTTTCCACCCTTGGACCCTGGGTCCTAAGAGTTACGGTCAAGGAGGTACGATTTTTTTATTTTTTTTACCTAAATTACCCAAAATCTGACCTTTGAAGCCCCATAACTTTTTTTGTGTTTGTTTTTACATGCATAACTTGCTTAATTATCTTACGTGTACGTTGTGTGTTTAAAAAAAAAATATTTTTTGTAACGAATTTACAAACCCGTCTACACTTTAAAATTCAATAAAAAAAAATTATAAATTAATTAGAGTCCAAGGTTGAAAAGGTAGGAAATGACCCTACCAGCACGCCAAAAAAATTTGACGGTTCATGGGACCGATTTTTGACTTTCGAGCGCTCGAATATTTCACTCGAAAACTGACAAAAATTACGAAATGCTCTTTTGAAATAGCGATAGAAATTTGAAAAGCGAGTGGTATTGACCACTCGTATTCAATTATATCGGTAGAAAGTTAGTGCCTGCAATTTTGACACTAAAATCGTATTTAATTTTCGAGCGCTCGAAAGTCAAAAATCTGTCCCCATGTGCCGAACACCCTGTATATTCGTATATATTCATATTAATATTTATTTAAATAAGTACTTATTGTCTTCGTATAGTATATCCTTCTATGTTATTAAATAATCGCTGATTTCTTTAGTGTTGCTATTGTGAGGTTCATGAGGTTGTCACCTCAAAGTAGTGCTATGTGTGACTAAGTACGGGCTGATAAGTGTGATGCCTAAGTGATAAGTGGAAATCAACGACTATAGGTAATGTGAGTATCTACCTACTTTTCGTCTTACTACAACGGAATAGAATGATATTAGGGGGAAATCTTGCACAAAAGCGTTTTTCAAAAAAAGTGTACAAAACAACTTATTTTTCAAAATTAATTTTTTTTTGTTTTTCTTACTCAGAATCTTTGATACTATCGATCCTCATACAAGGAAAAAAGTGTCCTAAATATTCCATTCCAGATCATCACATTTTTGTATGCAGTCTTTTTTTATTTATATGGTCGTGACGCACTGGAACAAAAAAAATTACATAGTAAAATCTGGGACACTTTTTTTCTTGAATGAGGATCGATAGAATCAACGATTCTGAGTAAGAACAATCAAAAAAAATCGAATTCTGAAAAAAAAGAAGTTTTGTACTATTTTTTTGAAAAACGCCCAAATCGAAAAAGCCCCATAGTCAACTCCATAAGGCTTGTGTTATGAATAGGTGTAGGTACCTACTTCTAAAACATTCAAGAGTCAGTAACAAATATTCTCATCACAAAAGTATTAGCCTTTACCGGGATTTAAACCCAGAACCTTCAACATTACAGGCAGATTTAATATTTTTGACGTTGGCAACGCTAATAAGCTAGTAAGTAAGTACCTAAATATTTAAATACTTATGAATTTTACAGTAATGTTGACCACAGTGCAAAACCGGAGGAAAATAATAGTCCAACAATGCTTCGATTATGCATACCACAATAATAATTTAAATCAGTCAGCAACATTGAAATTAGATGGTACCTACCTACATTTTAATCAGAAATTATGACCACAGTAAAAGACCGGAGGAAAATAACTGTCCAATAATGGTTCGTTTATGTATACCACAATATCAACTGAAATCAGCCAGTAACATTGAAATTAAATGGATACCTACCTTTTAATCAATTTATTATCCTTTGAGGAAGGAATTATTGAGGTCGAGTTAATATTTGTGTATTTTAATAAATAGGTGTATTATAATACACAAACATTAAATCAACCCAAAGGCAACTTTGGGCATCGTTCCCAGGGCTGTTACTCAGAACGCGCTAATGTTCCTCACCTCACCCGTCACGCCTTCCGAAACTAGATTCTACGATAACGCTGGCCTATCTTACTGTGAGATCTCAACTCAAAATGATGGGTGGTACTAAAGAGTGACAAACTCAAAGGCCAAATAATGTATGCCATACGATTAAATAAAATTATATCATCATCATCATCATCATCATCATCATATCAGCCGAAAGACGTCCACTGCTGGACATTGGCCTCCCCCAAAGAGTGCCAAAATGATTCGGTCCTGCGCCACCCGCATCCAGCGGACTCCCGCGACCTTTACCAGGACATCAGTCCACCTTGTAGGGGGCCTACCTACGCCTCGCCTTCCGGTACGTGGTCACCACTACTCAACATATTCTTGGGAAATTGAAACAGACCGCTTTTTGTCTTATTACCATGGTAACAAGACCCAAAAAGTTTTTTCTTTCGATTTCCTTTATCCGTACATTTGTATTTGTAGAATTATGATATAAAACCATGGCGCTACGCCTTGCCAAGCATAATATGATGGCGATTCATCGCAATTTTCGATTGGTCACGAGCAGCTTCCGGTGATTAGGCCGCACGCTTCCGTTCTGACGATGACATTTTGACAGCGTGACAGCCGTGACAGATCTTCGGTGACACGGTCATTGTGCGTGACATTATGACACCTACTGCCACCTTCAAATGGGGCAGATTGTACGATGAATATAGGTGCGCGGTTTTTACTTCAGCGACAGAGACATATTATAAAATTCAAATAATGCTTGCTTTTGGCTACGCCGTAAACTGGGTATTTAAAAGAGTTATGACCTCCAAGAGCATGCCACATTTCCTGATCCTGCGCCACTTTCTGCAAATTATCGCCCTAAAGAGTAGATCAACCTTCTCACTGTTTTCCCAGGAGAGATGGTAAAGAGATATCAAAACGTTACACCCATTATTCAAGGTAGAGTTGTTCCCGAGACCCATTGTACTAACGATACATTTAGTTTAGTATACTTAACCGTTATTTCAACATAACCTGAAGTCAAAATCAAAATCAATTATTTATTCTGCAAATAGGCCACAAGGGCACTTTTACATGTCAAATGGTATTCTACAATATAATATTAATAATCTTACACAATAATCATTTTAAAATGGCAGATTTTAACCAATTAGTACCTAAATGGTTAACAAACTAAATGTCACTAAATGAAAACTAAAAAAATCCAAAATTGTATAATATTATCAAATACATTCGATATAAGGTCTGTATCAGAATTAACAATAAGTTTATGATATTAATTAAGTACCCAGATATGTATAATGTCTCTGAGCATCCAAATACAATTAATAAATATTCTAATGTTCTTATAGAGATGTATACTGTCTCTAAGCGTTAAAACAGAAAAAAAGGATCATTAATGTAATATTGTCAGAGATGGGTCAATAACAATAAAACGTGTCAAGAACAGAATGATGTCTCTCGTCAAAATAATGATAATAACACTAGTATTTAGGTAGTTACTATGCCCTTGCAAGCATTAACAGACCGGACTCCACAAACAGCACCCGATCACGAGAACACGTAACAACACCCTGACCAAACCCAGACCCAGTTCTTAGGTATTTCGTTGTTGTTTAGTTCTTTTACGCCTATATTCTGTGCATAGTACATCCGATAATTGAGGTATTCGGGTGTTGTTTTGAGCCTTTGTGTAGAGAGAAGTGATGCGTGGAGCACGATATAATAGGACAAGGTTTGTACACCGTCACCATTGTTGCTGCAGCAGTGGAGTTAAGATGCGGTTTTTAAAATTTTGCTTTGTTATAGTTTGTGTGTTGATTGTTCATTGTTTCGTGAGTAGTTTGACACCAAATGTTTAATTTTAATAATTTTAAATATGGAATTCTGACCAGATGATACGTAATTTTTCTTTATTTGCTGATTAGGAAGTGTCTCACGCTACGTCGCTTGAATCTTGTGGATTAAAGGTTTGATTTATTTAAATTTATGAACAGGCTCTCAA
Organism: Epinotia brunnichana; assembly: GCA_963854355.1. Lineage (NCBI taxonomy): Eukaryota > Metazoa > Arthropoda > Insecta > Lepidoptera > Tortricidae > Epinotia > Epinotia brunnichana. The sequence goes on along the minus strand of OY977946.1, from coordinate 23,975,740 downwards.
CTGCCGATCAGATGGAGGTCCTAAAGAAGATGAACTAAAGAGAATATACATGAACTGCTTGAGAAGAAACGACGGAAGGAATTCCAGTGACAGCAGGCATTCTTCTGACCAAGACTGGAGGGATTCAAGGAAGAAAAATCAAAACCACTGGGACATGAGAGACGATCATATGTCGAGTAGAGATGACAGAATGGGTAGTCGAGTTGACAGACACGACCATGATAGAGACGATGAAGGAGGATATGATACGATGGGTAGAAACGATAGAACGGGCAGCAGAAATGATCGCATGGGAACTAGGGATAGAATGGATAGCAATGAAAGGAATAGTGGTAGACACTATCAAAGTGATGGAAGGAACGATAGGACGGGTGGACGAGGTGATAGGATGGATGGACAAAATGATAGGAATGGTAGAGATGAATGGATGGGGCGTGACGATAGGTATAGACGAGACGACATGATTAACGGAAGAGAAGACTTTCACGATCATGAATATGGAAACGTAAGTTATACAAGAGCATTAATGATATTGATAACTTTTTCTTGTGTAAATGAAAACTAATTTGGATGGTGTTTTTTAAGGAACCTCGTTTTAATACAAATCATGCCACACAGAACCCCCAGAGGTACCGACGCGAGCGCCAGCCTAACAAGAACTCGGGGTACCGAAGTCAGTACAATCCGAACTCCTCGCGGTCAGGAGACAGCAATGATGAGAGGAACTCCAGCGAGAACAACTCGAGCAAAGATAACGACCCCAAGGGATGTGTGCTCCATTGTTTCCTAGAGGAACTAGAGATGGTACCTATAATATTATTACAGTCCATGAGCTTGTAGAATAGTTAAAACATTAAATGAAAAAATGGAACTACACCGATCATTTTGAATGTAATATAAAAACAGAACTATTTGAACTTAGGTAGAATAGATTGAGTAAAATTTTCATTTGATTAGAATTAAGCCAGTATGATCGAAGTCACCCCTCAAATGAAAGTAACCCTAGTGTACTGTATGAAATTAAGGCAGTGATGCCAAATAATTTTAAACGCAGACAGAGTGGACTCTAATATTATTAAAGATGTTTGTGTGTTTGTCAGTTTGTGGCTTCGTAAGGAGTGATCTCAGGAACTGCTAATCTAATTTTAAACATTATTTTACCTAATACACAGTTTCCGGTCCATAGATTTAGTTATTTCAATAATTATAAGCTTTTAAATAAAATAATATTAAAAGAGCTGTTACATAAAAATTACCTAATTTTGAATTATTTTCAATATAATTTACTTTAAAAACAAATTTTTAACCGACTTCAAATAGTAGCCAAATTGCTTCAAGTTTGCCTATAAAATTTGAAGAGTTCCCTCGATTTCTCCAGGATCCCATCATCAGAACTGGATTTTGGTGACAATGGGACCAATCTGGAAGTATATGCCTTCAAACAAAGATTTTTTTTTGAATCGGTTCATAAATTACCGAGTTGTCGCGTTTGTTAAACAAACACAAAAAAAAACAGAGGAATTGAGAAACTCCTCCTTTTTTGAAGTCGGTTAAAAATCAGGTCTTGCTATTACGTATCTATTTGTCATGCCATGGTGTCACAGTCCCCATAAATTATATTTTTTTTTTATAAAGATTGTTTGGGTTGTGTAACAATATATAAATTTTATTGTTATGAATCATAACTTATGCTTAAATCTTTCCTCATATTTGTAAATGTAATTAAATGAGGAAATTTATTACTAGGCATAGCAATTGCGTCTAACAATAAGTATCCGCATTCCTGGGTTTTAGGTACGCGGAATACTTTTTACCTTATTCATTAACGTCCAAAAACCCATTTTAGCTAAGATGCCGTTTTTAGACAAACGTTTTATGTCTTTATCGGTTACTTTGACATTTGTGTTCGTGAGAAGGGGGCACAACACATTTTATTTATCTGAGGCATTTTAAATTTTAAGAATAAGGGGGATTAAAAGTAGTTTTCCGAGTACGCTTAAATAACCTGTAGGAGCTGTTAATAAATAAATAAGTAAATAAATTAATAATTAATAATTAGGGGACAATCTTAGACAAACCAAACTAGCTCCACAGTAAGCTCAATAAGGTTTGTGTTCTGGGTAATAGACGTCGATATATTTAATGGAATACTTAAATACATAGAAAACATCCAAGACTCAGAAACAAATATTTGCCCTTACCGGGACTCGAACCCAGGACCTTCAGCTTCATAGGCAGCGTCACTACTACCCACTAGGCTAACCGGTCGTAAATAATAATGATGATAAACATTTGCATTTGTGTTTTTATGCCGAATTAGGGTAGTATGAAGACGAGGAACTGGACTTCTACCGTCTGAAAATATTAAAGTTTTACTAATTAGGTAGGTAATGTTTTGTAAAAGTATACTAATATTATTATTATATTAATATTCATTTAACTGTCAACATATTTTTGGTCCATCCTGTATTATGAATTATGAATCATTGATGTTTATAATCACACAGACAAACTGTTCCGACAGTTTTGTAAGACCCAGTTAATGTACCTTCCCATGTTTATGAACTCTGTTTATTAAATAAAATTAAATAATAATAAATTGGAGTCCTGTCAGTTGACCTACTAACTTTTGCTCTAATGTTTCATAAGACCTAATGTTTCACTAGACCTAATGCATTTTTCTTCGAAACAGTAAACTTTTTGGGTTTTCTTTGAATATCATCAAATATATAAATCATTAGGTTTGTTTTGCAATAATCCTTTAAAGTTTACTATTTAAGAAAAAATGCATCAGGTCAAATGAACTGAATAATATTTTAATTGGATATGTCTTTCAGACCGGTGACAACGGTATACCAGACAGATATCTTGTCACTCATGCAATAACAAAGGATGTCAAGAATGAAGACCTGAAAGATTTTCTGCAGGAATCTATTGATGAATGTTTCCAAATACTGTACAATGGTACGTAGTCGGTGTGGTAAACATTTGTCTATGATTTTATTCGTCGGCTCGTAGAAAGAACCTCTTTTAATTATCCTGCGGTGCAGGCTCGCATTTACCCGGAAGTTATTCGGGGTGTTTGGCGCAAAATTTTATAACTTGCTACCAGAGGGCCTACCGCGAAAGGCATTCGAAGTTTCCCCTCTCTGTCATACTTACGAGTTCGTACGTAAGTGCGACAGAGAGGGAAAACTTCGAATGCCGTTCGCGGTAGGCCCTCAGAAGAGATAACACTATCAAAAACTGAACAAAATATCGACAACGTTGATGAATTGGTCGAGACGTGCATTATTGCATTAGTGCCTGGCCCTAAGTATTATTTTTATTATTTATTTATTTATTAATGTTTTATTGCAGTCATAAATAATCCCAAATTCCAAAATCAAAAATCCAAAATTAGGAAGCACCTACATAACCTCAACTTTATATCACAAATTAGTAACTAATATTTTTAAATTGAGATCTCCTGTAAGACTCCGACATGTAAAGCTATATGTGGACCTTATTGACATCCGATTTCATTAATGAATAATACTACTTATTATGTACCTATTGACTGACTTGTAAAACATTGATTTTTATGAATATCTTGTAACTTACCATTCTTACAAGAAAAAGTAATCATTAGGATTAGTAGAATTTGTTTTGCTTTATTTAATCGTATGGCATACATTATTTGGCCTTTGAGTTTGTCACTTTTTAGTACCACCCAGGGGACACGTGCAGGGTTGGGGTAGGTAGCTCCTGCGGACGCAAGTGACAGTTGTCCCCCCTTTGTCAAGTGAGTGGGCAACTCGACTGTTAGAGGTTCTTAGGCCGCCAGAAGGCCTCTAACTCGGCTTAACGACTACTGTCATAGACAGCATCCGGGATCAACTGCTTAGCGTGCCTTCCAAAGCACGGAAGCGCTCATTTATAGTAACCACTCAAACAGGCGGTCACCCATCCAATGACTGACCGCTGCCATCTTTGCTTTAAAATCGAGCGAAACAAAACAAATGGAACTCTGTTCCAATTTGGAATAAGTGGGATTATATGAGTTGGCCGAATTGCATCAAAGTAGTACATTGAAAAAGCAACTCTATCGTCTAATTCCAATGTCAATTTTATACCAAGTCAGCCACATTAAATAATCTTAACTATACCACCGTTGAGGCGGAAAGGTTCTCGAGTGGCGACCACATACCGGAAGGCGCGGTCCCCACAAGGTTTACTGATGACCTGGTAAAGGTCGCGGGAGTCCGCTGGATGCGGGTGGCGCAGGACCGGCCATTGTGGCACTCTTTGGGGAAGGCATAGGCAGTGGACGTCTTTCGGCTGATATGATGATGATGATGATGATACCATTTCTATTAGAGAGGATGCCTTTTAAAAAGCCTTTGGGCAGCACGTTAAGCATTTTTAGCCGCGTCACGCGTAGTCTTAAGTGATAGCAAACGTAATAGTAGTTTATGTGATCGTACAGAATGAACGGTTTGAAGTGGCACCAGGCCCCTAAGGGTGCGCCTAGATAGCCTAGCCTAGATATAGCCTGTCTAGATAAGTTGAAGCCTAAGAATGTAAATGTAAATAGGTAGTCGAATAAAGGAAAGGTCTGCGTTACCAGGAAGGGTGTTATAAAGAAAACAAAGTATTAGTTTTAAAATTTAAGATCATTTATTGATTTATTGGTTTATTTGATTTGTTGTTTGATATTCGATTGGATTAATATTTGAATGATTTGCTATTTGTTTGTTTGTTTAAATATTTTAAACAAAGTATTTATTTAATAGTTAGTATTACTAATATTTGATATTTATTTGTTGGTCTAGATATTAAACTGTAGTATTTATTTGATAAATAGTATTATTAGCATTTGGTTGGTATTTTAAATCAAATAATGAGTAATTGATAATCTTTCATATAAAAGCAAAATCGAAACTTTTATTATTATATCAAATAAGGCTAGTTAAACCCTTATTTGATGCTCGACTCGCTTCCTGGGCATAATGTGGTTGGGAAAAGTCAGTCGAGCTTCCGGAAAAACCTCCACGCCTTTAGTGACACATCATTCTAACTAATTAAGGTACACAACTTAATTAGTTTCTTATAAAACTTCTTAAAACGATAGTATTTTACAAGGATGTACTTTGTGCATATAGTTTCTCGAGTTAAACATGTTTAATCGAATACAATTCACAAGACATTGTTCCTTAGGAAAACAATTACACACACACACGATAAAAGTAGGTACTATCAATAATACACCAGTACTGAAGGTTGAATACTCCTTGACACCACAAAGGAATCGAACCCTTGTTGCATTACTTGATAAGGTTCTCTATTACTTTAGATACGAGGGTCGAACTCGTATCTCATTACTCTTATTCAGTATCATAACTTTATTACTTTTGAACAGAGTTCTTTATTTATTTCTTTCACTGATACAATAGACCACCTTAACTGGTCACAATAGGAGTGTTTACAACCACAATATTATCCTCGTATACACCCACAGTTATAAAACCCACAATACAATCTGGTCGTGTTTATTTGGCTTATTCCGTCAAGTACAGAGTTTTCTATAATAATATCCTTTATTAACTGGGCAGTGCAATTACTGTGATCTTTAGTAATTAACTCCAAATAAACACGGATGCCAAAAACCCCTGCTGTAGGTACTTAGCTTTCAATTATTGCGTAGACTGCCGACCACTGATGTTACAATCTAATTAATAGGTTTCACATAGTATAGACTTGTCGAACACTCTTCTTTGACAATCTTATACAATTAGGTATCATTGATATAATATATGTAAACACCATCAACACAATCAGATGTACACGCTTCTCCCGTCAATTATCAAGTGAAGTCCTCCCCATCGGTTGACATCTTGAGACGGCCAACCGTTCCATCATTATTACAAACATTACTATAACTTATAAATATTAAGTTCCAACTCTAATTATAGTGACGTAAGGGTTCTCGAACTGCATGGTCATCCTTGGTGCATCTCTGCAGACGCCGGCGCCGCTCTTTCCTTCAGACGACGCTATTGTTCTAATAGTTACCAACATGTGCAACACAGATTGGCGTGCAGCATAGTCCTCTGTCTGGAATAAACATTTAACAACCGTAGACCATTGTATGGGATAATAGACATTAGCTCTGTGTAACAGAACTCCAAATAAAGTGTGTGTTTTGACCAACGACTCCATGCATACTCGTATTGTATCGATTTCCATTGAAATCTTTCACAGCTTTAAGGCAATAACTCGCCTTTTTCCTGACAAGTACGGCCATAAACTATAATATTTTGTTGTCTTAAAATGGTATTCATTCCAATGTTTTTGTTTCGTTAATACTGAGTATTTGACTACTAAACTAGGTAAACCATGTTACCATCTCACCCCCCTCTCTGGAGTAAGCTAAAACCGTAGATTTTCGCTTTCTTCACTAAAAAGTGATTACTAGGTTCCCGAAATACGCTCTCTGAAACTATATTTAGTTATAAAAGTTAACAAAATATTGCTAATCATAATATTAGCCAGGTCAGATACCAGTATATTATCATCTAATAAAATTGTGTATACCTTTATAGTAAAATTTTAACGCTTGCGCTAAAGGTTCTTGATGGGTACCTGGGTTGTAAATGACAGTCGGACGGACATAAGAATAGGTTCCGTTTTTTTCCGTACCACGTACAATACTTAACTTATGCGAAACATTTCGTGTTTAGGAAGACAAGAGCTTAATACTATAAGCATAAGGTACTCTTGGAAAAGCAACTTTCTGGTACATTAATATTCTGTTGCAACAAGGAGTGATACTCTCTGTAATAAATATATTTGTTATTAAATAAAAAGTGGTCTAGATAGAACTATAAATTGTGAACGCTGTGCCTTTTTTTCTATCATTTACATTTGTATGTATCGTTTGCTGAAGTCAACGATCTGGGCTCCTACGAAACCTCATATAAGTTTGTTTTGATAAACACAAGCACATTCAATACAAACTGTGTATTGTTTTAAGTATTAGTATGAAATTCTTTACATCTTTGCCCATATGGAATATGTTCATTGTTGTATCGTCATGGCTGAGGGATGTGACGGGTGTGGGCTTTTTTCACCATCACTTATCAAACTGCTCGGCGCTGGGCTCGATGTGTGCTGGCTTGTAGCTATATACTTACATAGTTATGAACATTTACCACGCAGTCTTACGACCGGGTTTATATGTTTGTTTCCACACAGTCCAGCGGACCGGGATTATATATAGTTCCACACAGTCCTAAGACCGGGATTATATATGTAGTTCCACTCAGTCCTAAGACCGGGATTATATGAATATATGTACCGCACAGTTTAATACCGGGTTTATATATATATTTCCACAAGATATACCGCTCAGTCTTAAACCGGGTTTATATGTAGTAAATACCGCTCAGTTTAATACCGGGTTTATATGAATATATGTACCGCACAGTCTAATACCGGGTTTATATATATTTTTCCACAAGATAGACCGCTCAGTCTTAAACTGGGTTTATATGTAGTAAATACCGCTCAGTTTAATACCGGGTTTATATAAATATATGTACCGCACAGTCTAATACCGGGTTTATATATATATATATATTTCCACTTATGGTAATATTATACACACTTAATCTGTAGTACTTCATCTCCGAAAATCATTTTCCATCTCGGAAAATCATGCTTCACCTCTGAAAATCGTCAAACACCTCTGAAATCCGTACATCACACACAAGGTTGAAATTCATTCTTCATCTTTGAAGTTCATACAGCACAAGTCTGGCCAGACTTTCAAACAAAATACCTTATATTCTTTCATCACATCAAAATCCATCCAAGGTATTCATAATTCAGTACAACTACCCAAATCACCTGTAACGTCGTTAAAAATCTCACTGCTGTACGTAGAATAATATACGAACCATTGACTATTGGTCAATATTTCAACTTCTCACCTGTATAATTAATTACCTTCAACTTAAATCTATACAAATTATATATTATATAAAAATAATACCATGAACGATGACATCTGCTTTCCTCAGCATGTTCATAAAGACCACAAAGCGTTCATTGTATTGTAAGTAAATAGTTAAGCAATTAAATCAAATTGCTTTAATTATAAATATGTAAGTATGTATAACTTTGATCATCGGGAGTGTCTATTTTACGCTTAATACCACTTATATAACAAAATTTATAACTACAGTTTATCAAACACATAATTGGACTCGCTACCATATAGTCAAAATCAGTTCAATTCAGCCCGTTATTGTCCAATACAATAAATCAAATCCAATAAGATATTGTACTGTTAGAAATACAAAATTCTTATTTAAGTACATCTTATTATCTCACCATATCCAACTTGAATATAAAGTTAAACCACTTGTCTCCCCAACCCAAACATTAACGGATATATAACGTTCCGTATATATTAATTCACTAATGGATTAAAATTCACTTGATTGCGAATTTCAAGCTTCTTCCCACTTGGAACCAACTCATTATTTTAGTAACCGCTCTGTTCACGCCACAGCCGTTTAGTCGACCTGGGTCTACGATTGGGTTTTCTTTTATCACCACGCGTATCGTGCGAACTCATACGTTGAAGTTGCTCTTGTGACTTGTAATTACCATTATTTACTCGATTAATAGTACTGTTATGACTGTTACACCTAACATTGAGGTCAATTTTAGCTAGAAATTCAAATGCTGTATTAAAATTTGCTTCGTTATTGCTGGTAAACCACAATTGCTGCACATGCTCTGAGTAATGCCTCATAAGCCAAATAACTAGTATCTTTTCTTCGATTAGAATCGTTAGTGAGCTAACGACTTCCATCTGAGTAGCAAAATGTTCGCTCATATCTAAATCACCATATGGATTATAAGACCCATTCATTAAATTGTACAATGCTGTTTGTTGTCGCTGTTCACTCCAGTATATACGTCTGAACTCGTTCTCAAACTCATCCAACGTTCGCCAATACCTACTTCGAAATTCCATCATTGTACGAGCCGATTTTGGTAAACACTCCATTGCAATATCAAAAATTCTATCATGTGCGTTCAAAAGGTTTATATATCTACGAAACCATGTAATAAACTTCATCGGATTAGGATCCTCCCTGCCTTTAAAATAAGGTTTAGCTATATCGGGCTGCATAACGTAAACATTTTGTCTAACACTACTCGGGTCCGTCTGTAACACCGGAACTCTAGGTATCTCTGTCATATCTACATACGTATCAATTCGCTTAGACAGCGTGTCAAACTTCTCTTGCACCATTTTGAAACCACGTTGCTGGTTCGCTTTAAACTCCGCACTAGTCTGCTCTACATTACTATCCGTCGTAACAATTAATTGACTATCTTCGCCTCGATAACGTCCACTTCGCAATTTACTCCGCCCTGACATTACTACTAAGTAAACACAAAAAACTATTCCACTATTTCAATGCGCTTTAGTAAACGAGTGCAAGAGTTCCTATAATAAACACAATATTCACGATCTAAAGATAGTTGGTCAAAACACACACACAAGATTAGAATTATGTAATTTAAAAAAACGGTACAATGTCTCGGAACCGTCATGCGATAAACTTGTTTCATATAATTTTATCGGTATATATTATTTACAATACAAAGGATATCCAAAGCACCCCTCTCAGATCATACGAATAATCAGGACATAGGCCTCCCCCAAAGAGTGCCACAATGGCCGGTCCTGCGCCACCCGCATCCAGCGGACTCGCGATACGAATAATGTTATGTATTAATTAAAATTGTAAGCAATTATTTAATTATAAATTTAAACCTCCCCTCTCAGACCTTTCGATTATTTAGAACTTTCCATACGTTTGCAATATAGCTTTAAATATAACTTTATAACACAATAAATAAGCAGTGATCGTCATAATGGCAAATAATTATTAGTTTCCTACGTTGTGTATTTTTTTTAATTAAATTGTTTGCGTCCAAGTTCTTTTTACTAGTTGTGTATTATTTATTAAAACATAAAGTCTAGAATCCTGCGTCACGAGCTCCACGTGAAGTGGCACCAGGCCCCTAAGGGTGCGCCTAGATAGCCTAGCCTAGATATAGCCTGTCTAGATAAGTTGAAGCCTAAGAATGTAAATGTAAATAGGTAGTCGAATAAAGGAAAGGTCTGCGTTACCAGGAAGGGTGTTATAAAGAAAACAAAGTATTAGTTTTAAAATTTAAGATCATTTATTGATTTATTGGTTTATTTGATTTGTTGTTTGATATTCGATTGGATTAATATTTGAATGATTTGCTATTTGTTTGTTTGTTTAAATATTTTAAACAAAGTATTTATTTAATAGTTAGTATTACTAATATTTGATATTTATTTGTTGGTCTAGATATTAAACTGTAGTATTTATTTGATAAATAGTATTATTAGCATTTGGTTGGTATTTTAAATCAAATAATGAGTAATTGATAATCTTTCATATAAAAGCAAAATCGAAACTTTTATTATTATATCAAATAAGGCTAGTTAAACCCTTATTTGATGCTCGACTCGCTTCCTGGGCATAATGTGGTTGGGAAAAGTCAGTCGAGCTTCCGGAAAAACCTCCACGCCTTTAGTGACACATCATTCTAACTAATTAAGGTACACAACTTAATTAGTTTCTTATAAAACTTCTTAAAACGATAGTATTTTACAAGGATGTACTTTGTGCATATAGTTTCTCGAGTTAAACATGTTTAATCGAATACAATTCACAAGACATTGTTCCTTAGGAAAACAATTACACACACACACGATAAAAGTAGGTACTATCAATAATACACCAGTACTGAAGGTTGAATACTCCTTGACACCACAAAGGAATCGAACCCTTGTTGCATTACTTGATAAGGTTCTCTATTACTTTAGATACGAGGGTCGAACTCGTATCTCATTACTCTTATTCAGTATCATAACTTTATTACTTTTGAACAGAGTTCTTTATTTATTTCTTTCACTGATACAATAGACCACCTTAACTGGTCACAATAGGAGTGTTTACAACCACAATATTATCCTCGTATACACCCACAGTTATAAAACCCACAATACAATCTGGTCGTGTTTATTTGGCTTATTCCGTCAAGTACAGAGTTTTCTATAATAATATCCTTTATTAACTGGGCAGTGCAATTACTGTGATCTTTAGTAATTAACTCCAAATAAACACGGATGCCAAAAACCCCTGCTGTAGGTACTTAGCTTTCAATTATTGCGTAGACTGCCGACCACTGATGTTACAATCTAATTAATAGGTTTCACATAGTATAGACTTGTCGAACACTCTTCTTTGACAATCTTATACAATTAGGTATCATTGATATAATATATGTAAACACCATCAACACAATCAGATGTACACGCTTCTCCCGTCAATTATCAAGTGAAGTCCTCCCCATCGGTTGACATCTTGAGACGGCCAACCGTTCCATCATTATTACAAACATTACTATAACTTATAAATATTAAGTTCCAACTCTAATTATAGTGACGTAAGGGTTCTCGAACTGCATGGTCATCCTTGGTGCATCTCTGCAGACGCCGGCGCCGCTCTCTCCTTCAGACGACGCTATTGTTCTAATAGTTACCAACATGTGCAACACAGATTGGCGTGCAGCATAGTCCTCTGTCTGGAATAAACATTTAACAACCGTAGACCATTGTATGGGATAATAGACATTAGCTCTGTGTAACAGAACTCCAAATAAAGTGTGTGTTTTGACCAACGACTCCATGCATACTCGTATTGTATCGATTTCCATTGAAATCTTTCACAGCTTTAAGGCAATAACTCGCCTTTTTCCTGACAAGTACGGCCATAAACTATAATATTTTGTTGTCTTAAAATGGTATTCATTCCAATGTTTTTGTTTCGTTAATACTGAGTATTTGACTACTAAACTAGGTAAACCATGTTACCATCTCAGGTTTATGAAACGAGCGTCAGCGAGTTTCATAATAGGATCACACGAGGGTTTTAATGCCTAATTATGTACAGTTACATACACTACTTTGTCTACCCACATATTATAAATCCTCAATGATGTGTTCGGGAACCCATTAGAATAACCGCCATTGCACCGCCATGCCATGCCATGGCCGACTAGATTTCAAATCATGACCAACTAGATTTTTCATACATTACAATAACACTGGTTACAGATAAAACGCTGATGTTACGTTACTGGTTGCAATAATGCTGGTCATTATATAAGGTTTCCGAACACGTTATAGAGAATTTATGATATGTGTGTGGATAAAATTAATAATTTTATAATTTACGTTACCAGATTATTCTTATTTTTCAGAAAATACAGATGAGAAATGTGAATTCTCAAAGAACTTGATGATGTGCTTGTCGGAGAAGGGCCGAGCAAACTGTGATGATTGGAAGGATGATTTTAAAATGAAGTATTAATTATTTAATGACGATTGCAGATTTTTAACCAACAAGCGTTTGTGTGTGATACTAATATTCTTATTCTTTTGAAATACTTTTATCGCTTTGGATGTAAATTATCATCAATTGTATTGCCCATGAAAGTAAATAACTATTGCCATTTTAGTTCGTATTATTGTGACCTTTCTATCAAAAAATACAGACGCACGTACCTAGTTTATGGAATGTCTCTACTGCTGTGCCATTGTAAATTAGTCTAGTATTCTTCTATTTAACTTCTATGCGATTCCATGCGATATTTCCAGGTTTTAAATAGTCCGTCAATGTCATATCTAGAACAGTTATATTATAATTTTGATCCAAAGTACAGTTTTAAATAAATAAATTAGCAAAAGCTTCAGTAACTTGTATAATCGTTCTTGTAATAAAGATAAAACAGAACAAGGTAGCTTAAACTACAAACAAAACTGCCCTTTTCTTATACGCTTAACTTAATAAAGTTATAGATTAGATCATTCGTATTGTAGTAATTCGCATTTACTTAGGTATATTGCACTTCATGGAATATATAAAAATATAATGACTAATAATGAGGTAAATGAACCTTTGGGCTTTTCCATATATTACGTCATCGTCTTTTGTTGATTTTTGACTGCCCCCCTGTCATCATCCTGTTAATTCCTTAAAATGACCCTCCCCGCCTAATAAAATGACTACCGTCATCCAATGATCACGCGTTCCCCCTATTTTGAAATGACGGACGGATGGGCGCCCCCTTTGATTCAGATTCACTATCGGTGTGCAAAGCTATCATATTTGACATCATTTATTCCTATCATCATTGACCACTGCGTCAATGATGATACTAACCTAACATCAACAAAAAACAGGAAACCCCAAAACCACACGATATGATATCATGAATCATGATATTATTATTTTATTTTGTCATCATTATCATCCTCATACCGAACCCGATGACTCCGGTGACCGATGTCGTGAGGAGGGTAGCTCTGCTGTCGTAAGCAAAAAGGGCGCATCTGATTATATTACTCATAGACAGATGCGTCCTTTCTAAATGAGCCTCATATTCAGATGCGTCCTTTTTGCTTACGACAGCAGCTGGTGGTGACTGGAAAGCGAAAACGGGAGAGCGGGTCTTGTGGCGTACCTTGGGGGAGGCCTACGTCTAGCAGTGGACTACAATAGGCTGATACAATAGCATTTTCCGGGTCTAAAAGAGCCTGGGGTCCGCTTTGACAACTAATCCCAAGTTTTGGCGTGGTCAATGAAAACAACTGCATGCAGACCTTAAAACTGAACCTTATTTCCTCAAAATATTTTCCTTCACCGATATATTCAAAAGAATTAAAAAATATCAAATCATATTTCGTACACAGTTTTGTTTTAAAAGCCCAGTGGTACAGTCAGCATCAAAAGTAGCTACGCAAACGAGGACGTCAAACGTCTTTATTAAAAGGGAATAAGAACTTTTGACGTCTTCGATTGCGTAGCTACTTTTGATGCTGACTGTACGAGCCGAGGTACGAACCCACCGACCGACCTCCACATTGAAAGTCGCGTGCCTTGCCGTCTTAAGCAAAAAGGACGCATCTAACTATGAGTTTCATTCAAAAATGACGCATCTGTAAGATAAGCTTGAATATTTTCACATATTTACCTCTAGTCGAGCATCATTCTTAGCGGTAGCTCTTCTCAGTTCTTTCTCCCTCTTGTCGGCCTGGAAGTCCCTGTCCTCTATGTAGGTGATGAGCATCAGTTTCATCTCCGCTTGTTCTTGGTTGTCGATCTTGTCGCACTCCTCTCGGTCCCACGTCTCTAGGAGAGTGTCCTTTTGGTGATCATACTCGGTCTGAAGCTTGTCGAGACGTTGCGAGCCTATGCCTGAACAAAGAAGGTAACGTTATAGGTTATAGGTTGAACGCGGGCTGGGTTTCCGCAACTCGACGTCTTAGATGCGACTATTTTGCGTGTTTGTTTTGGCACTACGCTTATTCGTGCCAACCTAGTTCCACCAGGAAGCCTAGCAGACCCTTTATGTAGCCGATGGCATCCGGTAGTGACCTTGGCGTTCCGAGGTGATTTGCCCTGTATTAAGAAAGTAATGTCTCGTTGATGCCACGCTACAATCACAGACAGCCACATAAACCCTTTTTATAACCCACATTGCAAAAAAAGTAGTCAATGAACGAATGAGTGAATGTGATCTAAAAGCACCTATAATATTATGATGGGTAGGTATATTTACCGTTTATTCATTCAGATACCTATTCATTTAAATAAAACTATTTTATACGGATAATGTTGCGTATGTTATCACTTATGGAAAATTATATAATACTTATAATATTATGACCTGCTTTAGGTACCTGGGAGTGACCTGCGTTGCCCCACATCGCTGTCGCTGTGGTGACCGAGTCGACCAGCTCGGCCACCATGGTCTATCCTGCTGCATAAGTGCAGGTCGTGCACCTCGACATGCTAGCCTGAACGATATCATCCGTCGGGCCCTAGCCAGCGCAGGAGCGCCTGCCATACTGGAGCCATCCGGTCTTGCCCAAGATGATGGCAAAAGGCCCGACGGTATGACCCTCGTGCCATGGAAGATGGGATGGCCTTTAGTATGGGACGCAACATGTGCCGACACCCTAGCGCTCTCCCATCTCCGTGGCACCTCCGTGAAGGCTGGCGCTGCAGCCAACTCAGCCGAGCTCCTCAAACGGCGCAAGTATGCAAACATTAACAGTGGTTGCATATTTGAGCCGTTTGGGGTTGAGACCTTAGGGCCCTGGGGGGAAAGTGCTCACAGGGTCTTTAAAGAGTGCTCGAAGCGACTCGCCGAAATAACGGGTGACCGGAGAGCTGGCTCATACCTCGCACAGAGGATAAGCATTGCCATCCAACGTGGCAATGCTGCCAGCCTTCTGGGCACGTTGCCCAGCGTCGGCGAACTCGAACTATTTTATTTGTAAGTTATTTTATTTTATAAGTAGTTTAGTTTTAGATATAAGTTATTTTATTTTATAAGTAGTTTAGTTTTAGATAGGTATAGTTTTTTAGGTACCTATTTAAATCATTCTTAATGAAAACATGTTAATCTTGCACTTTACTACTGAACTTGCTATCGGTACGAAAAAAGAACACTAGGTAATAGTTTCAAATATATTTTTGTCAAATCATTATATAACTTGTTGTTGTGTGTGTGAATTCAACTCTGATGCCTATTCCTATACAGGGTGTGGCCTGTAATAAAAAATTAAACCGTTGATTATTAAGCTTGTGAAAAATTATTTCCACGTTGTTTTATTTGAAAAAAATAAAAATAATATTTTTTTCATCAAAATATGTTTACTTGTATTATTTTACTCTTCTGGAATGCTATCAGTAACTTTTTATTTAAAAAAAACTAATAAAATGAAATAGTAATTACTAAAATATCTTTTGAAAACAAAAATGCAAAAACTATTCTGACTCATTACATGATGTTACCTCTAAATCTGCATTGACTGCTGTGCTATTGTCGCTAATGTCGTGGTGCCAAGATACATTACTTGGAGGTCATCATAACTTTAGATCAAAATTTCTCCGAAACCAAAAAAAAATCAAATTAAAGGGACACAAGGGGTTACTGCAAATGCTCTAAGGAAGCGTCCTTTTGAATATTTGCTCCTATTACAGGCCTAACCCTGTATACGTAGGTAATTCACCCATCTGTTTAATGGATGAAACCTGGTAGTATGAAATTTTACTGCAAACAACTGTCTACACGGTCGGTGCGGACCGAGGTCGCTCGGTCGGAGGGTGTTGGCGACCGTCTAGCAGATTATTTAGCAGCGCTGCAGCTGCTGCCGCCACTCAGTCGTAGCTGAACCCTTACTTAGGAAGTAGCTGAGGGTCTCGGTATGGGCCTGGAAGGCTCGGCGGTGCTGCTCATCAGAGTCCTCAACGGCCCTCGCCAGCGACGCCAGCTGACGGTCCTTGCGCTCCACCATGAAGTTGAAGCTGCTCATGGCGCCCTAAAAATGTTGAAATTATTCGGTTCATCTTGTTTGTTTACCACGACGACGTGAGAAACAAGTACCTACGAGTAGATAGTAATCAGACACCGGTATACGCTGTGCTAATAAATAACGTGTGTGAATCTAGTAGCACTATAAATATAAAGCAGCACTATGACGTGAGCGAAAAGGCATAATATTCCAGGCAATGAACTGACAACTTGTATGGAAAAAATTACAAATTTGGAAATAATTTATAACAGCAGATTTTTCTATGTAATGGATATTTTATCAATTAAATCGACAAAACCCAACAAAACTTCAGACATCAAAAAAATTATTACTTAACTAGCTTCTGAAAAGTCAGAAAAAATATTGATAAACGGTTTTATCTTTATTTTGGTTCATTTAAATTTGCTCTATAATATTCAAGATAATTAAAAAAAAAAAACATGCTTTATTTAAATCTATATAAATACTTCCGGATGGAAAGTTTGTTGGATTCTTGAATAAAGCATCTTAGAATAACATTTTAAAATTAAATAAACAAAAAAAACCGGCCAAGTGCGAGTCGGACTCGCGCACGAAGGGTTCCGTACCATTATCAATAAAAATATTTATTTTATTCTGTTTTTAGTATTTGTTGTTATAGCGGCAACAGAAATACATCATCTATGAAAATTTCAACTGGAACTATCACGGTATCAGTGAGATACGGCCTGGTGACAGGACGGACGGATGGACAGCGGAGTCTTAGTAATAGGGTCCCGTTTTACTCTTTGAGTACGGAACCCTAAAAACGCTATTATAAATTAATGTTTTTCAAAACCGTATTTTGCCTGGAGTATAAGATTCCTGCAACTCCAGTGGAGCCGTCAGCGCGTTGCCAACCTTTCGGTGTGTTGCTCTTGTTTTACTTGAAAACTGCTTTGGAATCGAAAAAGTTTGTTGGATCCGCTATTTACAATATCGTTTGAAATGTAGGTAGTCATATCCCTAGAGTCTTTCGTGACGGCAGTTACACCAATTGGCTAACGACCTTAGAGCCAGACATTTGCTTCGTGTTGGCGTGACTAGCGAAATAAGTCCTGTGTTTAATGGGCATACATGGGACATGGGTCAATCAACTATTTTATGTTGTACAACATGGACTTACGATTAAACAATAGTCCCTGAAAAAAGAAGTTGAACAAAACAATAAAACCCCACATTTGGTGTATAAAAAAAACGCACCAAACCGCAGTTTTAAAAAGTGATCCAGGAACCGTAACCATGGCAACTTGTGACAGAAAATAGTTGATTCAGCCACATATTTATATTCATAAAGAATAGGGAACATTACTGCAATGTTCTGCCGCTAGAGTGCAGCACTAACACAATTAGTAAACAGTTTTTTTTGACAACTTTGACAAGTCCTTCAAAGCTCTGGTTATCTATAATCAAATAGTGAAGAAAATATTTCAATGGATAAAATGCATCAGTGCCGCGTAATTGGATGCAAGAATGAAGGGCATCATTCATTTCCGAAGGAAACGATGATATGAAAACTATGGGAAGCGGCAATACGTCGTAAAGCAAAAAAAAGCCCTCATCCACCTTTAAATGGCTATAGGATGCCATTTTAATATCACAGTACAGGTATTGTACACACGAATGATAATAAAACGATTGTAGTTTAACGCGTTTTCATCAATTATTCGTTATTGTTTGTTAGGTAAATAAATATGACATTGTACGTCATGGCGGTTTGTTGGTGCCGGTTAATGTACGGCCCGATAATACGCGTCCATCTATCGTTATCTCTCTCTTTTTGTATAAGTTAAAAAGAGACATAGATATAGAGGATGCCAATTATTGGGCCGTACATTAACCGGCACCGGTTTGTTTACGGGTTGTGTTAGTGTCGCCCCCTACGCAGAAATTTGCGTAACAATAGGGAGTACTAAGGTACGAGTGCTCGACGCTGTACTAGTGTGGGCACTCTATTTATGTCAAAGTGACATGGCTTCGAATTTAACCCATATTGCTTTGTCACAAAGTGCCCATACCATATACTCGTCGTCGAGCACTCGGACGTTTACCTTATGACTCTTTTTAGGGTTCCGTAGCCAAATGGCAAAAAACGGAACCCTTATAGATTCGTCATGTCTGTCCGTCTGTCTGTCTGTCCGTCCGTATGTCACAGCTACTTTTTTCCGAAACTATAAGAGCTATACTGTTGAAACTTGGTTAGTAGATGTATTCTGTGAACCGCATTAAGATTTTCACACAAAAATCGAAAAAAAACATTAAGTTTTAGGGGTCCCCATACTCAGATCTGAGACTCAAAAAAATTTTTTTCATCAAACCCATACGTGTGGGGTATCTATGGATAGGTCTTTAAAAATGATATTGAGGTTTCTAATATCATTTTTTTCTAAACTGAATAGTTTGCGCGAGAGACACTTCCAAAGTGGTAAAATGTGTGTCCCCCCCCCCCCCTGTAACTTCTAAAATAAGAGAATGATATAACTAAAAAAAATATATGATGTACATTACCATGTAAACTTCCCCCGAAAATTGGTTTGAACGAGATCTAGTAAGGAGTTTTTTTTTAATAAGTCATAAATCGTATACCGCAATTTATTTCACGGAACCCTTCATGGGCGAGTCCGACTCGCACTTGGCCGCTTTTTATTTAATCCTATAACATAACATAAAACATTTATTTATTTATCTTGACAAATTCTGAGCCAGGTTTACATAAAGATTATTCTAGTTAAACTATTATACAAGCAGAATCTTCAAGATTTGGTGTGCACATTCACAAAGGTTTGCCTGGTTCCTACACTAGGCAAGGCCTGTCCCGTAGGAAACCAGATTACAGCCTAGTTACTAAAATTTACCGAATATGACGCGGATTATCCAGATTATAAATTATACAAGTATTAAATTACAAACCAACTAGCAAATTAAAATATTACTTAGTATCTAATTATGCAAATTAAGATTAAAATAAGTGCTCATTGTAGCGCATAGTGTATTTGTGTGTATATTGTGCGTCGGGGTGTGTGTAATGGAGTGAGTTTAGTGTTTTTGTTTGTGAGTGATTCCTTTCAGGACGTAAGTAGGCTCTCAGTTTCTGCGTAAGTTAGAGTGCTCAGCCATTCGTGGAGTTTTCTTTTAGATTGGTTCACAGTTAGGTTTCTTAATGGAAGTCTGCGATTAACTTTGTTATAGATGAAAGGGTGGAGGAAATTACTAAACCTTCTAGCGAAAGCTGTGTTCAATTGGGGGAGTGGTACTTTAAAAATTCGTTTTTTGAAGCATCGGACTGTAACAAGGAGACTTTAGGACTTCAGCGTGCATCTTCGTAGTGACTCGTATAATGAATAAAGAGCGTACGGTCAGCACCTCAGAGCATAGAATACTAGAGAGAGGACAAGCCGCCGGCGGCCGTGTCGCAGCTGTATGCTCAATGGGCATACACTGCCATACTGTGCACGCGTGATGATCGCAGAGAATATAACGTTTTTTCCCAAAATGCCTGATATGATGCGCGTTTATTGTCAAATAAGCGTGTAGGTATACAAGTGTGTGTGTTTTAGATGTGTGCGTGCTTTGTCTTGTCAATTACTTGGGCGTTGTGTGGGTTAATGTACTTGCGACAGGCTCACTCTATACAAATCGGCCGCCATGTCCGATCTCCTTATATTCATACATCTGTGGTCAGCACGTTCATATCCTTATAAACACTAGTCGACGGATACCTAATTCCCTTTTTCAAAATCACCTATGGTACACCGCACGCGGTGGCATCGGAAATCAGCGGATAGAAATAACACAGAATAAGTATTCTTCAGGTTTAAAGCTTTCTCTAATGAAAAAAGAATGACTACTCGTACTTAATAGCGGGGACTATGTAATTGATAATTTACTTTCAAAACAAAATTTTAACCGACTTCAATTCAGTACTCCGCCAAGCCACATTAACATTTCCACATTTTTTTTCCAATTTACCACATAAACTGATTTCCGAGAGCAAATGCTTTTTATTTTTAGACCAATAAACCAAATCGCTGTATGTGGGCCGATAATTTTTGAGGACTTCCATCGATTCCTCAAGGATCTCAGAATTATACCTTTGGCACTTCATTGTTTGCTATTTCAACGGAATCATATCAGAATCTGTGAAGTACTTCACTAGTTTGTAGTTTGAAGTACATCATTGAGAAGTTCCACAAGCCATTTGTGGTCTTCATCATCACTTCCACTTCATCAAATTTATGATTTCCGGGTATAAATACACGAGTTATAATAGAAAATACCGAAATTACTATACGCGTACCTAATATTTTTGAGGAGTTCCCTCAATTCCTCAAGTTTCCCATCATCCAACTGGGGCTTTGGAAACAATGGGACCAATCTGGAAGCATATACTTTCAATTAAAAAAAGAACTGTAGGAATCGGTTCATAAATGACGGAGTTCTGAGGTAACAAACATTAAAAAAAAAAAACATTTGAATGGGGTTGGCCGGTGAAAGCTAATTGTAGATGGCGCTCTTATAGATTCCATACGATGAGAGAGAGAGACAGAGGATCGATGGTCCCTAACTTGTATGGAAACCATATACAGTTCTTAGGCAAAAATCTTCCCCATAGCTTTAATCCATAGCCTTTTATTTTTAGCCTTTTTCGGAAAACGGTGGATTCCCACTTCAGAGCAATTCGGGACGAAACATTAAGTCATTTTCGCAAAAATAAATAAAAACTACTTCCCGCCATACATATTTAGCTTTTTTAGGGACCATTATTGGTGCTGTCAGTTTGACAGTTGCCAGCCCCATTGAGAACCTTCTCCTTTTTTTTGAAGTCGGTTAAAAATATGCTCCACCTCGTTTGACTCGTTCACTCTTACCAGAGAGGTCGTGGTTTCATGATTGTGATGTTAAACTTCTATTAGATTGCTATCTGTGAGAACCTATAACTGGCCTCCTATTTCTATATCTGTTGTTATAAACCTGTTTCGTGAGCTGTTGGTTTTCCAATAAATATATAAATAATGTATTTACTTACTGTGTATAAAACAGCTCTCATACATAATGCGTCTTCGCTCACATTCTCAGCGTCACGGGAAATTGGAATTTGGTGGTTTCTATCTATTTCCACTCATCTCTCACACCATAATGTAACCAACTAAACTCAACTTCAAACAAAGTCTAACTCAAGCCAAACCACTTTAAGTAATAGGGCCACACGGTAAGATTGCCAGCTTGCCTGTATTTCTAGAGCCATTTGCTTGCATTTCACCCGCCGCAGGATGTACCGCCACGCCTGGTTCAGTTTTGCTGTGTTCATCCGACAGTACGCTTGCTCCTTGTCGAGTTTATTCTGGAAATAACCATGATGGGGTAGTGTTTAGTCCCAGAATTGCAACGAGCCGTTTTTTAGAGTAGAATAGAATGTTTAAAAAAATAAGAGGCTAACGCTATTAACGGAGGCGTTTTCTTAATATTGAAGTTACCAACGAGAGATTCCCGGCAGTTAGCACCGTGGCCAAAAAAATCTGAACATATGTAGGTACTCTCTCAGCATGTTAGCCTCAGTGACTATACTCGTACCTTGATGTAGTCGTGCTTGCGCTGGCGAATCTCGTCTAAGTCGGCTAACATGCGCGCGAGCTTGTTGGCCTCAGTGATTTTACCTTGATCAAGAGGACGAAGGTCACCCTTGTGGCGGTGAGCTTCCTCCTCTATGTCAGCGCGGCCCAACATGCGCGCGAGCTTGTTGGCCTTAAAGACTATACCTTGATAAAGAGCGCGATGAGATCACGCTTGCGGCGGCGAGTCTTCTCCTTTATGTCAGCGCGGTCCAACATGCGCGTGAGCTTGTTGGCCTACAGTGACTCTACCTTGATAAAGAGCGCGATGAGGTCGCGCTTGCGTCGGCGCGCCTCCTCCTCTAAGTCGGCGCGGTGCTGCAGGTATCGCGCGCGCTCTTCATCCGACATGCGCGCGAGCTTGTTCACTTTGCCTTTTTTCGGCATTTTGATTTATTTAAATGACTGGTTAAAACTGCAATGAAAGAGTACATTAATATGTTGTATCCGTTCATTCAAGGCCAATGACTCATATATGAGTGATGCCTCTACGCGAGATTTCCGCTACAAAGCAGAGAAACGCTGCTACGCGCTAAGGCGTAGCAGCACACGTAGGGATGCGTCGTCTGGAATGAGTTAAGAAAGCACTCTGCTCGTAGGCGCTTGTTGCGACTGAGTGGGAAAACCACATTAATGGCTACGAGCGTAGCGCTACGAAGTTGTTGGCACTGAATGTGTAAAAATGCATTTCATCACACTTGCGCGCGTAACATCATTTACACTGCGAACCTAGACTTAACCCGTTCGAGGCCAAGCAAGGCTTCGTATGCTACGCCGTAGTGTAGCTCGTAGTTGCATTTTTCTGTTTCGTAGCGGAAATCGCTCGTAGAGGTACGACTCATATGTGAGTCATTGGCCTTGAATGGGTGCTGCTACGGTCTAAGGAGCAGACATCGCTATACGCGACTAAATGGAGTCGAAAGTAATAAATTGCAAATGAGGGCTTTTTAGATATCTAACCATAGTTTTGAAATTAGTATAATGTTTGGTACATTAGGCACAATATTTGTAACAAGTATATTTTTTACCCGACCTAAAATAATAACAAATTAGGGTGTGGCCCACGCAACGAGTTGTGAATGAGTAGAATTGTATGTTACTGCACGGGCAAGGTTAGGTACCTTATTTAAACTCTAACCTGATTATTGATTTATGCATACATTTAATTACACTACTAAGCATACTATAATATAAAATATACTTAATAAACATACAATGTCTGATAACGAGTGATGCGTATTCTGTGGTTAGGTACCCAATATTTACTATTTACACATTATGTAAATAATAACACTTCGCAAAGCAATGGCTATTAATTATAGACACAAAACCAAACTTTTTAGTTAAATACTATTAGAAATAATAGAAAGATACACTCAGGGGTATTCATATATACGTACATAAATAAGGGCATAAGTATATGTACACAAGTTTATCATAATAGAGTCCTGTACACATATTTATGTACGAATATTAATACCCTTGACTGTACCTAGTATCTGAACATTTACCTAGGTACTTCACAAATTCAGACTAAGTAGTAGTACACTATTTTAACTCCGTTGGTATAATCACGCAATTTTCAATGCCAACTGGCAACTTATCATCAAATTAACACTGCGTTGCTATGGCAACGAAAGCTAGCCATAATTTATCCGTCGCTATGGACGCCGCACCAACTGATTATTGATTATCAGTTTTATCACCTGTATTATAATTTATTTAATCAAAAGTAAACCTTATTTGTTATCTTATTTATCGTTGAGGTAACCTTAGTTGTGTCTACTCTTCGAGGTTAGTGGGTTTCTTTCAAGATGCAAAGCACTGACGATACTCTGCAGGTAAGTAATTGACAGCTGTTAATTACGCTGTGATATTAACTTAATTAAGAGTGTCTTAACCTTAGAATAATAACTCTTAGAATGATAGTTTCATACGGCTGACGCGCCAAGCGTGAGGCTTAAAATGGATTCATGTAGTTGTGATCAACTCGTATTCACACGCGCCAATACGCACACAAACGCACCAATTTTGTTCCACCGATCGGCGTACTACGCCATTTATGGCTGAGTTTTGGTGGCCTCACCGTTGCGCGTGAACTGCGTTTCTAGGCGTTATTATTCTAAGGTCTTAACAATATGTCACTGTACGGTCGCGTTCATTAATTTATGTCCCATTTCGCAAAACATATCCTTTGGATTCATATACAAGATGACCGGCCTGTCAACTTTAAGTGGGTTCCAAAACCAAAGTTCGTGACTTTAGGTACCCATATCTGGGTAAAATAATTACTTCTTGTATAGGTATAGAGGACTATTTCTTATACGTGACATTTTCAATTCTCGCGCTTTGAAACCATGATCATGATCGGTGCAATCCGTGTCGAAACGTCAGAAATACTCTACTTAAAGGTAAATAAAGAAATATCGCATTAGACCTGTGTAATACAATAATTTAAATATGTATTTCTAATACGTAGTGTAAGTGGAACACTCTATTATTTTGGTCTTAAAGATAAAATATTTACCGAAAATTTATAAATAAAACCTAAATAGGAGGAAGGCCCGGGGCCTAATTGCTTCACCAATTAGGCAGTAAACTACACTCGCGGTCAATGAATACGGGTCGGTAAAATACTGTCATATTTCCTAAAATAGTGCAGGGATGACAGTGTTTTTAATCCTGTCAAGATATTTATTTAATTATACAAGTAAACTGCAAAAATAACAGTAACAAAAGAAATTTACCAGGTTTAAATCGGACTCGTAAAAACCCATGAAAAACAAAACAACGTTTACGGAGCGAGATATCGCAAAAATTGTAATTTTTGAACGTTGATATTTTTATAATAGGATACCGGAAATTGCTAATACAGTTGGGTATTAAAAAGAATACTATACTAAGTTAATGTTACCTAACCTAACTAGTGTTAAATATTAAAAAAAAACCTATTGCGGTTAAACCTATTTAGGGTGACACGGATTCATTGATCGCGAGTGTATCTTAGTAGCCGAGCTGACTTAAATGTTCTTTTATTTATTTATTTAATCGCATGGCTTACATTGAATAGGGTACTCTTATTTTATGTGATTTGCCTATAGTTCCCAGCTCGTTTAGCACCACCAAGGGTACACGTGCAGGGTAACGGTTCTTACGTGTTCTGCCGTTAAACGCTTCTGCCTTTGGAACCGCAGCTCGCAAAAAAAAGATCATACAATCTTCTAAAATCACCTTTGTATGAAAACGCATCTCACCCCAATTACGAGGGACTACGGGGTGAGGTGGGTTTTCTGTTTATCGTCAAGGTTATGAAATACCCAAAATAAAATAAAAACTAAAATACAAACGTCCGGAACACTTATTATATTATATACACCATTCAGTTTGCATATGTAAAAATAAAATGTTATCGAGATTTGAATGCCAGTTTTGACCCTACTCACCCCATTTTACGGTACCTTCTTTGGATTCAAAGTGTTACTAAATTTATTAATTTGTGTTGCGTGTAGATGGAGCTCCTATCGAGGCAGTCGACCCGTTCCACGCCCACCACGTCGCTGACCTCGCTGTCCAGCGGGTCAGCGCCCAGCGATAGCTACCTCAGCCCCGGAGACGATATCGATCCAACCATGGACACCTGTACGTTTGGGGACCGATTTTTGACTTTCGAGCGCTCGATTCTTTCACTCGAAGACTGTCATAATTATGAAATGCTGTTTTGAAAGAGGGATAGAAAATTGAAAAACGATTGGTATTGACCATTCGTATTCAATTCTATCTGTAGAAAGTAAATGCATGCAGTTTTGACACTACCATCGTATTTACTTTAATTGAATTTTCGAGGGCTCGAAAGTCAAAAATCGGCCCCTTGTTGTAACTAAGGGGTTTATCTAAACCACGTCGCTGATCTCCCTCTACAGCTTTACGCCCAGAGAAAGCTGACCTCGCTCTTGCTCAGCGCCCAGTGACAGCCTCAGGAACAATTGGGTATTTGACAACAGTGAAAATAAATTGTTTTTTCATTAGCAGCAGATAAACATTACGAAAACACTCGGAAAGTATCAAGCATTCATTTATTTTTGCTATTTTAAGATTTTTAAATTCATAAAAACTCATAATAAGGACGTTGTTTGATTGTGACATCACAACATAGTAATTCTCTACAAATTCCATACTAACGGAGCGTTTTTGACGTTTCATAAAAAGAAGCTGATTTGACTTTAGTCAAATACCGAATTGTGATCCAACCCTAACCCTGGACCCCAATGGGACCGAGCGCGACGACAGCGCCACGTGACAGGCGGCCATTATGGACAATATTGTCACCGCTGTTAAACAAGAAGTATGTAAATATTGTGAAAAATATTAATTAAATCTTGTGTTATTTTACTATATTACACAATTTTGGACAATGGTAGTCAGTAACATTATTGCCAATTATATTAAAATTGTTGTTTTCAGTGAGAAATGAGCCTACTCGTGACTAAAACTTACGGCAAATATCCACTTATTTCTTTGGTCTCGTTTCCACCATGGTCATGGAAATTGGTAAAATTTACAGTCGCTATTCTTCTTGGTGTTTTTACAATTCACAACAACACATCTTACCAGGACCATATTTTTATCTCAAAAACTATTAGAAAATGTTTACTGCAATATAGATTTGACAGCTCAAGTCAGCGACAAAAATGACAATTTTAGCCGTAGCGAGCGCTGTGATCGTTTAGGCTACCCCCTCCACCCGCTTTGCACTCTGCCAATATGTAGTAACTTAATATATTTCAAAAAACAATTCACCATGTAGGTATGAAGTTTAAATAAGATTAGGTAATAACCATTGCTAAGTAGGTACTTAGCGATGGTAATGAACTCAGTTTAAAATATAGGTAGATATTTTTTGCACTTCTTTATAGTTAGAGTTAGGTGGCTATAACGACTCCTAAACAATAAGTACACAAGGTAAACAGTAGGCAATAAAACTTGTACCGAAAATGATATTTTCAACAACTGAATTGTGTGACAATATCTTCGGAAGGTATTGGAATGACGTCAACACCCCATAACTGAGTCAAGAAACTTCCTCTCGTTCCCCATCCAGCATAGTTTATTTTTACTACGGGAAAATCACGCCCGTAAAAGTATTTGAGCGTGAGCATTTTTCCTGTTTTTAGAGTAACATACTTATTTGGTGAATCAACGTTATTAATTTGATAATTTGGTCGCCGGAAATACCAACGTTCAATAATATCAGCATTCGGTACGTTTTTTGTACATATTTGGTAAGGTACGCCACGATTGAGTAGTCATGGATTAACAATTACCTCTTTACTTCAATACAAATATAAGGAAAAGTCTGTGAAATTGTGAGTTTGTATGTAGGGGGTTATTTGAGGCATCACGGATCGGGTTTCAAAAATTATTTCCCCTGTGTACAGAATGAACTTTACGAGTACTTTATTTTACTTAGCTAGTACTTATTTCAATAAATACACGTCGCACTTTCTTGTAGACGTTATCGTTTTCGATACCACAGTTTACCCTTGCTGTTTCTAGTGTTTCTACAAGAGACCATTGTTCCTGATGTATTTCGACTGTGTTTATTTCAGAATTGTTTTAGGCAGGTTTACTTATAAATTAAATAAAACGAATTAAAAGTATACATTTATTTTCTAAAGTAAATACAAGGCGATAATTAACATAAACTAAACTAAATTAAAACTACGTTAAATCTAAATAAATTTCTGTCAAAAAGTTCATTTTTGGTACAAGCTTTTATTGCCGACTGTACTTTTCTGTATACCATCATCAACTACTCATTGAGACGATTCTAACGAGCCAAAACTCAACGGGGTTACGTCGGTTAAATACTGAACTCCCATGGCCACCTTATGTCTCCATCATCAGATCAGCTCGATGGTACCATAATATTGAATTGTCATCCAAACTATACTAATACCCAAAATTTCAGCTCAATCGGATAACGACAAGTGACTAAAAATGGATTGCAAATTTTGACGGACAACTTACATAGGTACTTATATACTTACATACGAACAACTCAAGTTAATATAAAGCTTGTATAATTTTCTTTCAAAACAAAGTTTTAACCGACTTCAATTCAGTACTCCGCCAAGCCACATTAACATTTCCACATTTTTTTCCAATTTACCACAATAACTGATTTCCGAGAACAAAAGCGTTGATTTTTAGACCAATAAACCAAATCGCTGTATGTGGGCCGATAATATTTGAGGACTTCCGTCGATTCCTCAAGGATCTCAGAATTACCTTTGGCACTTCATTGTTTGCTATTTCAACGGAATAATATCAGAATCTGTGACGTACTTATATAGTTTGAAGTACATCATTGAGAAGTTCCACAAGCCATCTGTGGTCTTCATCATCACTTCCACTTCACCAAATTTATGATTTCCGGGTGTAAATACACGAGTTATAATAGAAAATACCGAAATTACTACACGCGTGACTAATATATTTGAGGAGTTCCCTCAATTCCTCATGGTGCCCATCATCCAACTGGGGTTTTGGAAACAATGGGACCAATCTGGAAGCATATACTTTCAGTTAAAAAAAGAATTGTACAAATCGGTTCATAAATGACGGAGTTCTGAGGTAACAAACATTAAAAATAAAAAATAAATACATCCGAATTGAGAACCTCCTCCTTTTTTTGAAGTCGGTTAAAAAAGGCCCTCGAGGCATTGTACCTGATGTTGAATTGCAATGCTGATGCGTTGCGCAAGAAAGGCGCTAGATTTTCGGTTACCAGTTATATCAATCAAATAATTTATATCAACAAGATTTTGTTATAAGTACAAGTAATGAAATACATTTTATATTGGCATTACCAACCCTAAGGTTGTCTGGTAGGGGTCGCTCTCTAGCGATAAGACCGCCTGTTGTTTGCCTCTACTTATGTTTACTATGTGCTGTTCTTTTATTGAGGTATGCAATAAAGAGTATTTGTACATTCGCCATCACATACATCGGAGCAAACAAGCAGGTCACAAACATTGGAACACACCTCTATTTTCAAGGCATTAGGGTGCATGTGCCGATATTTTTGATGGCGACTGTATTACAATTACCTATTGTATTACAATTTTTAAATTATTTCATTTAATTTCATTTCATTTACAATACAATACACTAAATGTACCTAATCAGCATTTTGTAATCGAATGATTCTCAGCTTACTGACGGATACCTAAAAGTCATGCATTATACTCAACCGCCTTAGTGGCGCTGTGATCTGTAGAACCCGCGAGCCTGTCTTTTTTTAAAGTTTTTTTTTTAAATTTTGAAAACTGAATCAATAAAAATAACGTCTAATGCTCACAAGAGTCGGTTGATAAACGCGACCTGTAGAGGAGAACATCTGGACAGACGCGGGACATAAAGATTTGCCGAAACTGAAACGCAGAACTTCGTTCGCTTCACTCGCTCGTTCAATAAGATCATCATCATCATCATTATCATATCAGCTGAAAGACGTCCACTGCTGGACATTGGCCTCCCCCAAAGAGTGCCACAAAGACCTGTTCTGCGCCACCCGCATCCAGCGGACTCCCGCGACCGGGAAAAAGGTCATAATACCCTAGTTGTTTTTCAGCTCTCTCCCCCGTCGACTTAGAAGCCCTCATCCAAACGGAGCGCATCACTAAGATCCTGGACGAGTGCATCTACAAGACGAAGCTGGCCATCTGCCTCCCCGGCCTGGTCAAGGAGTTCCACACTCTCGACTCCATTCTTTCCAGCGAAAACATGGACGATCTGCTCTTAATATTCGACCAGTACGACAAGCCGATGTTTTCGTCCAGTTTCTTAAACATGGAAGCTTTAGAGGAAATTAAAAGCGTGAGTCTTTTAGTGCTAGCGGTACGTTAATAAAGCTGCAAATGGTGTTAAACGCATTAAAATCGGAACGATTGATCTTTTGGTCATATGAATCAATTAGACCCCTAGCACCAAAAAAAGGATAGGACTCATCTATTTCTAGTATTAGGAACAAAAAATATATGTTCTGAAACCTATCGTGTGTGGCATCAAATGAACGGGTAATTTAAAACAAGTGTAGTGTTTTAAAGTTTCTAATTTATATTACTTATTTTTTAAGCCCTTTATGACTGACTAGACTACACATGTTTCAGGGAGCAAACACACTGAAGAACAGACTTAATCCAGAATTAGGACACCTAATGTACATTATGTTCAGCTACCCTGCTCTTAAACCTAAGGTTGAAGAAATGATAGAGAAGGTACTTAACATTTACTAAACAACAATCCTTGTTCTATAATGTGAACCCTGTAAATAAGGTTTTGTTCTTTTCACACTGTTTTTTCTTTTCAGATAAAACTCGAGTGTCAGGTAATTAACAATTAGTCCGTAAGCCCACTACCAATACGCCTAAGTCTCATGACAACACGATACAATGCATGGCAGCAGGTCGAGAAAGTTGTGCTGAGCAAGAATCAGAAGATTATTGCACCTAAAATTGGCCAAAAGTTTGAAAAATCCTTCACTTCCGGTCAAAATTGTAAGGGTAGGTATATTTACGTCATGTGACAACAGTACGAGACATGTGGCATCATTTAGCCCTTTAATCGTAGAGAGAGTACTTAGGTTCATCTCGTGCGCGAGCCGATACCGTACATTTCCACGCACAGCCTTCTAATAATATATCTCGATCACTACGAGTACAATGGAACTTTCGTAAGGCGGACTTTAGTGCACTTTATGCTAATATGGCTGAAATTGACTGGGGATCCGTGTTAAGTTCTAGATGTGTCAACGATGCGACGGAGGCATTATATCTTAAGTTAAATGAATGTATATCTAAGCATGTCCCGAGTAAAAGCAGCCGACCACCTGTTATAGGAAAATACGTCTACCCGACTTGGTACACTCCCGAAATTGTACACACTCTACAAACTAAATATTTCCATTTTAAAAAGCATAAGGAAACAGGTTCCGAATTTAATAGAGAAATGTTTAAATACTATAGAGGCCATGCTAAGTTTTTAATCGATATCGAGTATAAAAGGTACAAGGAAAACATTGAACGTGACATAACCGACGATCCGACAACGTTCTGGAAATACGTAAAAAGCAAACGCAAAGACTTGAAACGACACGACGACTACACTTACTTGGATAGAACAGTTACGGGACAAGATGCCGCGAATGCTTTTGCAGATTATTTTAGCTCTGTGTTCCATAGTGAGGTACCCCATCTAGACGCTGAAGAAGCAGCACGTAACAGCGCAGCGAGGAGTGGAGGCGTGCCTGACTCGGCACGGGTCGCCGTGGACGCCGTCAGCGTCACAGATCTGCGGCGTGCCGCCAAGCGACTCAAGCCGCGCTCTTCGGCTGGACCGGATGGTATACCTCCATTTTTGGCAAGGGATTGTATATCTGTCTTAGAACCACCACTTCTTTATATATACAATCTTTCCCTGCAATGTGCCATATATCCATCGTGCTGGAAGTTATCCAGAGTAACCCCTGTACCAAAGAGTAGCGAAGGATCCGACGTGACAGGGTATAGGCCTATTGCAGTACTGTCGGTGTTCGGCAAATTATTCGAATCCATAGTGGACCATCTTATCACTCAGCAGATCACAGATAAAATGGATGACTCTCAGCATGGTTTTCGTCGAGGTCGGTCAACAACGACGAATCACGTAGTCTTGGTCGATTACATAGCCGAAGCTTTAGATGCTCGAGTGCAGGTAGATGCAGCTTACTTTGACTTTCGCAAAGCTTTCGATCTTGTAGATAATGATATCCTCCTGCGCAAATTCGCAGATATAGGATTTATACCTAGGCTCTTAAAATTCTTTGCCAGTTATCTACAAGATCGGAAACAATATGTCAAACTTACTGGATTCGAGTCTCAAACATACTACACTCGCTCTGGTGTAAGTCAAGGCAGCACGCTAGGGCCTACCCAGTTTTTAATCATGATTAATGATCTGCCGAGCGCCGTCAGCACGGCTAAATGTCTAATGTTCGCAGATGATATAAAACTTTTCCACCGTGTTAGGGACGACAATGACCGAGTACGTCTACAGAATGACATAGACGCTATTGCTGAATGGGGTGATAACAATAGACTGGACTTTAACGCCTCGAAATGTGAATATATTACTTTTGCTAGACTCCGCTCACCAATCGCTACTGAGTACAACTTTCGCGGCAACCCACTTCAACGGACCGACGAAATAAGAGACTTAGGACTTACTCTGGACACCCAACTCGACTTTAGACAACATATTACGAAGACCTGCAAAAAGGTATCTAAAACGCTGGGATTCATAATGAGGATAGCTTCCCAATTTTCGACCTCCAAAGTCGCAATCATGCTATACAATGCGTATATCCGCAGTAGACTTGAATTCGGTGCAGTAGTGTGGGATCCGCATGAGATCAAATACAGCACAATGTTGGAGAAAATCCAAAAGAAATTCGCCAGGCATATCTACAAGCGACGATACGGATACTATCCGTTCATGTACCCATCCCTGTTTGTTTCGGGAATGACTGGCCTTCACACGCTTGAGACTCGGAGAAAATTTATACATATAGTACACTATTACCAGCTGCTAAATAATAGAGTAGACAACGCGTCCGTGTTGGAACGCATGGGCCTGCAGGTGCCGCGAGCGAGTGGGCCGGCGGTTGGCGCGGCGGGCGGCGCGGGCGGCGCGGTGGCGGCGCGGCGCCCGCGGCGGCTGTTCGCTGTAGCCGGCGAGCGCACGAGGCGCGGTGCGAACGCTCCTACTGCCAGAGCGCGCACAGCTCTAAACCATATAATACAGGAAGCCGACGGTATAGACATATTTGCTGACAGTATTGGTGTGTTCTGTAGAAAAGTATTAACATTCTTATCGCATAACAGAGTTTAGATTTAAACTGGGACATGTTTCTTGTTGAAGTTGTTTATGAGTTAATTTTAGTTTTTGTTTATTGTTTTATATCGTTACCGTATGTTTTAAATTTCGCATAAAGTGTGTATAAATATCTTTAGTTATGTTATGTATTTTGTAGGTACCACATAAGTGATTTGGTGTAATACTGTTAACCTATGTGTGAATTAATAAAAATTCTTATTCTTATTCTTATTCTTAAGTCTGTCAGTCCTGAAATGTAAAGTACCTACCTACTAAAAAGTAATTGGCAGACGATGTCAAAGGTCCCCACTTTGGCACCGTCTGCCATTTTAGGTGCATCTTCTGATTCTTGCTCAGTACAACTTTCTCGATCTGCTGCTATGCATTTTATCGTGTTGTCATGAGACGTAGGCGTATTGGGAGTGGGCTTACGGACTATATGGGGTAAGTATTCGGTTCCATGGATAATTAATTGAAGTCGCACGGTACTACCTACTAACGCCATCTATCCGCATTCGCCTTCACTATCAGAGTGTCCCATTTATTTAGACTGAAACCAGGGGCGGTTCACTCTGTGATTCCGTCGCGCCGCTTCAAGACATGCCGGCGGCCGCCAAATTGGCGGCCTATTAGTAGCTGCCGCGTGTTGGTACAGGACGCTCGCACGGGTCGCAGCGCGTTGCATGCGATAGAACGGGATGGCCACATTTAGGCACGTTTGGCGTACCTAAACAGGGAATTTGTTAACAAAGACCCTTCTGTACGTAGTACTATTACTTATTCTGTGCTGAAACTTAGTTTTTTTGCGTTTCAGTTGTGTCGAGTCAAATAAGTATAGATAAATGAAACAACCCTATAAGGTAAACGTCCGAGTGCCCGACGCTGTACTAGTATATGACATGGGCACTTGACATGGCTTAAATTCGAATGAAGAAAAATCCTCTTAGTTCGAATTTAAATATTGCTTTGACTTATGTCCCATGCCATATACTACTCGGACACTCGTATATACAGCGTCGAGCACTCGGACGTTTATCTTATGACGTTTCAATTTGAAAGTATAGGTACTTATTAGACACTCACTGAACATTGATACAATATAGAATTAACTCAAAACTAGGGATATTCATTTGCCACTAAGACTATTGTTTTGAACTTTCAACCCACTGGTACAGTTTTTCTATAATATTCTAATTTGCGGCTATTTGTATGTTGTTGGCAGACTAATATCAATCTAATCAGTTTTTTTTAAATATTAAACATGCTCTGTAAGTATGAAGTTTGTAGGGAAACAGGTACAAGAGACGTCAAGATTTTTAAAATTACAGGAAAACGAAACGCCATCGTCTCTGGATTATCTGGTGACCCTGGAACAGTTCCGCTACCTGATGGCGCAGCAGCTGTCCACTACAGCGGCCGAGGAGATCGCTACTAAGCTCAAAACTAGGAAACTCGAGGCACTGAATGCAAAACTGACGGCGAATATTAAAAGTAACCTTTCGTCACATTTTTCCCTGCTTTCATCATCGTAATACGAATAATGTCCTAAATACCCGTTACTCTGGCTGGCCCACCAGGGGACCTGATCAAAGCTTACTTCACTTAATATATATCTGGAAACCTCCCTCATGTATTACAATATAATCACATTAGATGCAAAAATCGTAATACGAAGATTTTAGCATTTAAATATGTTTACTATCAGAAAAAAACCTAATCTATATAAACGCCGTACGCAGTTTATCTCATTACCCACACAATATGTCTCAAAAGTGAGGGTGACCATGTTTAAAGTACTGGAAATAGGGAACATTGCTGCAATGTCCTGCCGCCAGAGTGCAGCACTAGCACAGACCGTAAACCAGTAGAGGAAGATCGGGATTCACACACAGATGCACAATTGATTGTCACATGAGTGACAAGGATGAATGCATAGACAATACCGCAAGTGGGACCGAGATACAATGCCAACTCTGCTAGTGTCGCCCCCAACGCACAGGGTTGCGTAATGTTCCCTATATCTTTGCCTTTGAAATTTTCGTAATTACTGTTGCATAGAATGGCGATCAAGAGGAATGCAAAAAATGATTTCTTATTGCGGCTCCGATGTCGCCCAGTAGCCCTGTACCTATTA
Source organism: Epinotia brunnichana (assembly GCA_963854355.1). Classification (NCBI taxonomy): domain Eukaryota; kingdom Metazoa; phylum Arthropoda; class Insecta; order Lepidoptera; family Tortricidae; genus Epinotia; species Epinotia brunnichana. Next base: position 23,940,576 of record OY977946.1, on the reverse strand, counting down.
AGTTAATATTTACAGCAACGACTCTTCAGATGCACTTTTGCAGTTCTATTTTATTTTGACCTTGTGCAGAGAAAACCGAAGAGTTGGTGACCGAAAAAGAGGCGTTTGAGGCAACGGTGGAGACGAAGACACGGAGGATCAAGTCGATGCAGGAAGAACTTGCGGAGATACAGCTACAGGCGTCCAACGATATCCGGCAGAAAATGTAAATATGCGTATGAGCTATAGGTAGATAACAGCTGTAAAAAATGCAGCTGATTATTTCTATAAAAAATCTATCAATAGGAACAATCAACTTTAGTGTCCTCTGATTAAAAGGAGATTAGAAGAAAATACGATGTCTGCTGTTGTTAATTATTGTTGCATTCCTTACTCAATTAATGATAGAGTGAAACTACATGAGGACTGTATTAAAAACCGGCCAAGTGCGAGTTGGACTCGCGCATGAAGGGTCCCGTATATCTATAAAAACGGCAAAAAAATCACGTTTGTTGCATACAAACGTTTGTTGCTCCCATAGGAGCCCCCTCAAATAAATTTTTTTATTTGGTTTTTAGTATTTGTTGTTATAGCGGCAACACAAATACAAAATCTGTGAAAGTTTCAACTCTCTAGCTATCACGGTTCTTGAGATACAGCCTGGTGACAGACAGACGGACGGATGGACATCAAAGACTTAGTAATAGGGTCTCGTTTTACTCTTTGAGTATGGAACCCTAAAAATAATAATTTTCCCTCAATTTCACCGGTGGCCCAGCGGACGTAAAATGTCCCCCGATTTGTATGAAAATAGTGGTTTGTGGTGGATGTTTTCTTCTAGAATACCTAACGTTTTTTGCGTGATGCAACGTATATTTACAAATAGACTGTTTCTCTGTCTAAATACACATGTTGTGGTAACTGATAAATGATAATGAAGAAAAAACTAAGCCCATTGATTCCATTGAGGTATAATGTACTAACGTACTAGAGATGACAACACGAACATTATCTGTGCGCCGGCCGGCAGCGCGGGGCGCATGCGGGGGGAGGGTGACTTGTCATAGAACACAGACACTATCATACTATGATAGTGCACAAATCATACTACATACAGCGGAAGAACTGCGCTCCAATATGGCTCCAGAGTGCACACATCAGCAAAGTAGACGCGAAGCTAAATTAAACTATGCGCCGCATCTCCGGCACCATCAAATCTGGTGTAGATTGCCAGTTCTAAGTCATATTGCTCCACCCCACCTTCGCCGCGTGCAAGCGTTGCAGAGAGAAGCCGAGAAGATTTCGAAAAATCCCACCTTGCATGCCCACTCTGAATTTTTATTTAGCTCAGGCATCAGAATTTTTATTTGCCTCTAGTAGTAAGCTCCTAGTCTATAGTTAATACAGATAAACATCATGTTGTATCAAATAAAGTACCTATCTTAAAAAATATCCTAATTAAATATCTAACAAGAACATAATACAGTCTTTAATTTATGTAGTTCATATTACTAATATTATAAATGTGTAATATTAGTAACTAGTACTTGAAATAAATATTTCTCTTTTACATATTGAAAACAGAATATGATGATGATCTATGATTTCGGTTGACAGAATGGCGGCGATAGCTTCGCATTAAAATATTTAAAACAAAATGGCCTGTTACTTAATGATGAAATGTAACACCTTCACTTTTTTTGTGTTCCTTGTATGGCTTGAACAATCTCTTAGTACAAATGAAGGCATTTTCACGTTTTATATTCGCGAGTAGACATTGACACATCATCAAACCAAGCGCAGGGACAGACTAAAGACGGTGCAGCCCACGGCGTAGCGCAAACTTCTTGTTCGGCGTGTCATCTCTAGTACGTTAGTACATTATACCTCAATGATTGATTTACATTTTACAGTGATGAGGCTTACCCCTTCAAGACCCATGACCCACCTCTACGAGGGTTGCCGCTCTAAGGAATAAAAAAGCTGCGTAAGGCCTTGAATGGGTCAATTTTGTTTTAAGATTTAGATCCTAATCGGAAGTTATTTATCCTAATCGGATTTTTGTAATATAATAAACTAGCTTTTGCCCGCGACTTCGTCCGCGCGGAACTCGTTTATATCGTAACTTTCTCCCCCCTTTTCACCCCCTTAGGTTATGAATTTCCAGATAAAAACTATCTTTAGTAAGGACTCTTTGGGAAGGCCCCGGAATTCAAAGTATCTCTATACCAAATTTCATCTCAATCGGTTCAGCGGTTTAAGCATGAAAAGGTAACAGACAGACAGAGTTACTTTCGTATTTGTAATATTAGTATGGATTATATGAAGGAAAGAGTAATTATGGCTGATTTGCATGATTTTATAGATTAGCTTACTCCGAACGCCTTTTTTTACAAAATAGACTCCGCCGCAAACTTGGTTTCTATGACCCGCCTCACCATAATACATGCATGTAGGCTTTTTTCAGTATTATTTTGCATATTTTCATATCACACGGCCGTAAGGACCTTTTCTGATAAACCGTAGGACTAAATTAACTGACTTGTAATTTAAATATTTTATATTAAAAATAAAGATACGTCAACAAAATGTTACATCTAATAGTTTTCAAAATAGCCATTATAAAACGTCTGTTTTACCCCGTTTTAGAAAACATCTTCGAAACTACCGCCATAAGGTACCTTTACCCTTGGATCGTCACATACAAATATTTACCTATGTAATGTTCCTATTTCCCAGGACTACCAACTAACGCTATACCGTAAATGGGTTCCATCCAACTTTTCACCCCCTATATCACCTCCTTAGAGGATGATTTTCGGGATAAAAACTATCCGTTGTCCTTCTCCAGGACTCAAACTATCTCTACACCAAATTTGATCTAAATGGGCTACATCCAAATTTTCACCCCCATTTCACCCCCTTAGGGGATGATTTCCGGAATAAAAACTATCATATGTCCTTTTCCAGGACTCAAACTATCTTTCAACCAAATTTTATCAAAATGTGTCACAAACAAATTTCCACCCCCAATTACACCCCCTTAGGGGATGATTTTCGGGATAAAACTAATCTATATCCTTCCTTAACTATCGCCATACCGTAAATGGGTTAAATCCAAATTTTCATCCACCATTTCTTACTCCCTTAGGGGATGATTTCCTCCTTTCATGTGTTCCGGAATAAAAATTATTCTATGTTCTTTCCTTGGACTGAGACCTCTATCTATACCAAATATCATCTAAATGGGTTTTATCGAAATCTTCAACCCTCATTTCACCACCTCAGGAAATGATTTTTCAGGGTAAAAACTATCCTTCCCTAGGGCTCCTATTTCTTTACCAAATTTCATCTAAATAGGTTTTATCCAAATTTTCACTTCCTATTTCATCCCGGAGGGGATGATTTTCGGGATTAAAACTATCCGTTGTCATACTCCGGGACTCAATCTATCGTTCAACCAAATTTCATCAAAATGGGTCACAAACAAATTTTCACCCCCAATTACACCCCTTAGGGGATGATTTTCGGAAGTAAACTATTCTATGTCCTTCCCTAAGACTCCAACTCGCTATACCGTAAATGGGTTCCATCCAAATTTTCATACCCCATTTCACCCCCTTAGGAGATGATTTCTGGACTAAAAATTGTTTTAAGTCCTTCCCCAGGACTCTTAACTATCTCCATACCAAATTTCTTCTAAATCGATTCTATCCAAATTTTCACCCCTCATTTCACCCCCTCAGTAGATGATTTTTCGGGATAAAAACTATGCATTGTCCTTCCCTGGGATTCCTTCTATCTCTATACCTAATTTTAACTAAATTGGATTTATCCACATTTTGATCCTTATTTCATCCTCTTGGGGGATGATTTTCGGGATTCAAACTATCCATTGTCATTCTCTGGGACTCAAATTATATCTATATCCAATTTTGTCTAAACGGAGTCCATCCAAAATTTCACCCCCATTTCACCCCCTTAGGGGAAGATTTCCAGAATAAAAACTATCCAATGTCCTTTCCCAGAACTTAAACTACCTCTAAACCAAATTTTATCAAAATGGGTTACATCCAAATTTTCACCCCTCCATTTTACCCCCTAAAGAGAAGATTTTAGGGATAAAACCTATCCTTTGACCTTCCCCAGGACTTAAACTAATTATATACCAAATTTCATCCTAATCGGTGCAGCGGTTTAAGTAGCTCCATACAAATTTCCACCCCCCATTTCATCCCTTTAGGGGTTGATTTCCAGGATTAAAACCACCCTAAGTCCTTCCCCAGGACTCAAACTATCTCTATACCAAATTTCATCTTAATCGGTTTAGCCGTTTTCACGTGATGCGCGGTCACATAAACAGACAAACAGATAAACAGACAAACAGATAAACAGATAAACAGACAAACAGACAAACAGACAAAAATTCTAAAAACTGTTGGGACGTGTTCTGTTATCGATTTTAAGTATCCCAAGCCAAATTTTTTTCGAATATCTTCCATGTACAGACTTTCGACCCTCTTCAGCTTTATTATATGTATAGATAGATGAGTATGAGTATTAAAATTTGAATAGGCGCTCATATTTACGGTCGGTAGAGCCCGCATCCCGCATGTGGGGAGCTCGTGTTATCTTGTTTTCCCCTTACAATTAATATTTTGCCCCTTTATTCATAAAACTTAACAAACCTCCGTTAACTATACGTATACAGAATAAATCACCTATAGGTCCTCCAGACCCGTGTATAGACTCAGGCAAGAATAGGTCTACGGTCTTCCCTGCCTGTCGTAAAATGTGACTTAAGGGGGTCAACGGGGTCGCCAGTGATTTTTGTGACGGGGGCCACAGCACTCGGCCATGTACCCAAGAGAAGGCGGCGAAGATGCCCAGAACGAGCCAGCAGGGGCAAAGCGCGAGGAGGGCTCTAGTGCGTTCAACCTGAGATCCTTTAGAGTCCTCCGAATTACTTAGCGCAGATGGTGGTTGACGTGGAGTTTTTAGTGGGTAGAAATACCACATAACCAAGACCTCCCCCAAGAGCTGGGTACCTGGTTCGCAGGTTTACGCCACGAAAAAAAAAAAACGTTCTCCAGACACACTACGGGACGCAGTCAGCAACACCAAAAGGCACTCACCAACTTTCCAGACGAGCTGATGTGGTTAGAGTAGCGCCACACCGCCGTTTCACGCAAAATAAGCACGATAATAATTATGTCGATTAGCGGAAAACGCCCAGTATATATATAACTAACCTCCGTTACCTAAAATAATTGTTGTTTTAGCTAAAATAGGTTTGATGCACGTTAATTAATAAGGCCATGCATTTTTCTTCCATTCCAGTTTGGATTCGGAACGACAAATGGTGCTAGCTAGTCGAGTGCATGCTGTAAAGAACGATATTCTGCAAGACGAACTGGCTGAGACGACCCGTGTTTACAACACCATGCTAGCCGCACACGTTAAAGATGAGAAGAAACTGAGCGCTCGCAGGTTAACACTTGAGACAAGTATTTTCTACTAAAATCCATTCGCCGCCACCACTCACCACTTGAACTCCAGCGGCCGGGGGGGAGGGGGGGGGGGGGGGGGGTCGATAAGACATCCGTCACGCTCTGACAAATATTGGAGTGCGAGAGCGACGGATGCCTTATCCACAACGATAAGCGATAAAATGGCAACCATGCTAAGCCCGTAGTTCGTCACTACGAAGTCCAAAAAGAAAAGACTTAAGACTTGCGTGGCGTGGGGTTGCCACTTCGATTTTTTTTCTGTGGTGGCGAATGGGTTAATCTTTTATATCACAATGACAAACAAGCATATAACCAGCAAATTCAATGTGGTCAGCAAGGGTCTTTCCAATTCGTTTCTTTTGTAATTTTAACTATGATAATATTGATAATTAATAATCCCTAATTCTAGGTTTTAAATAACTAGTTAAGATCTATACAAATTACGATACCTACCACATACATAGGCCAATAAAAAAACATTGCATTGTATGCGACCAGCGCAGCGGGGCACAACTGACTGATACAGAACTGGACAACAGGAAACATTACGCAAACCTCTGCGTAGGGGGCGACACTAGCAGAGATGGCATTGTATCTCGTTCCCACTTGCGGTATTGTCTATGCATGCATCCTTGTCACTCATGTATGTGCGAGTCCCTATCTTCCTCTACTGGTTTACGGTTTGTGCTAGTGCTGCACTCTGGCGGCAGAACATTGCAGTAATGTTCCCTATTGAACTGATCTACTTACACGGTGCGATTGAAACAAAAGACGCCGACGTTGGAAATCTAAAAAGATCTTCTCGTCGGTCTTACAAGGAGTCTGAATTTCCCGCCAACATGGAAGTGAAATATTCGATTTCAAGGATATGCTGAGTTCAGAGCGAGGGACCGGCCCCAAATTCACCAACTTGACAATTGTCACCTGACACTGACAATTCGCCATACATTGCTTGTTCTAGAAGTAACCTAGCCACCAGCTTAACTTCTAGATCAAGCACTGCATGGCGAATTGTCAGTGTCAAGTGACAATAGTCAAGTTGGTGAAATAGGGGCCGCATTTGTCTCTTGCTGTCACCACAACCAATCTTCAAATCGATAACGGATCGGCGACGTATTGGTGATTTTTGGAGTCGCAAGCGTACATGGACTACAGCTACGGCTTAACATCAGGCAGGCCATATACTTGTTTGCCCTCGTCGTGCCTAGTATAAAAAACCGGCCAAGTGCGAGTCGGACTCGCGCACGAAGGGTTCCGTATCATTATCTATCAAAAAAACTATTTTATTCTGTGTTTTTAGTATTTGTTGTTATAGCGGCAACATAAATACATCATCTGTGAAAATTTCAGCTGTCAAACTATCGCTGTTGTTGAGATACAGCCTGGTGACAGACGGACAGACAGACAGACGGACAGCGGAGTCTTAGTAATAGGGTCCCGTTTTACTCTTTGAGTACGGAACCCTAAAAAGCAATAAGAAATGTTTAACATCTGTGATAGCCATGATTTCCGCAAATAAAGTACCTATTCTTAAAACTCAAGGTTGAAAGTAGAGGCGCAACTGCTGTCGTGGATCAAGAAGTACGACGTGGAGATGACGGACAAGCAGGTCGAGCTGGACGACTTCCAGCGGAGACACGACGACGAGATGCGCGCCTGCAAGGAGCTGGAGGTACGAGTTAGCAGTTAACCGAATGAGTTTACCCACTAGCAGATCCAGAGTTAAAGGGGCTCAAGACTCCCCTAAAAGTATCCAAGTCCTAAATAATGTCGAACCACAGTGGGCTCAACACAAACTCATGTATATGCCACTGCATTTAGCGCTTTAACAAACGCTCGCTGCGCGCTGAGCCATTAACGGGCAGGGAACTGCTGTGATTGGTACGAGGAACAGAGGTGACCCGTTACCATATTTTATGACGGACAAGCAGGTCGAGACGATACGACGACGGGTGCGCGCCTGTAAGGAGCTGGAGGTACGAGTTAGCAGTTAGTGGTTACCTCTTTCAGCGCTATCATACACAATGCATCAGAGGGCTACGGGCAAAGGTCGAGCTGGTCTACTTCCAGCGGAGATATGACGATGAGGTGCGAACCTGTAAGGAGCTGGAGGTACGAGTTAGCAGTTAGTGGTTACCTCATTCAGCGCTATCACACGCAATGCATCAGAGGGTTATGGGCAAAGGTCGAGCTGGTCTACTTCCAGCGGAGATACGACGACGAGGTGCGCGCCTATAAGGAGCTGGAGGTACGAGTTAGCAGTTAGTGGTTACCTCATTCAGCGCTATCACACGCAATGCATCAGAGGGCTACGGGCAAAGGGAGCTGGTCTACTTCCAGCGGAGATACGACGATGAGGTGCGTGCCTGTAAGGAGCTGGAGGTACGAGTTAGCAGTTAGTGGTTACCTCATTCAGCGCTATCACACGCAATGCATCAGAGGGCTACGTGTAAAGGGAGCTGGTCTACTTCCAGCGGAGATACGACGATGAGGTGCGCGCCTTTAAGGAGCTGGAGGTACGAGTTAGCAGTTAGTGGTTATTTCATTCAGCGCTATCACACGCAATGCATCAGAGGGTTATGAGCAGGGGGCGTACTTTTCATGCCGATGACATAAATTTGACGTCACGCTGCATATAGGATGATCCCAAATAGTTTTATTGTAATTATTAATCATTAGTCGTCAATCATTTTAATCATGTACAAATTACATGATTAAAATGTGGTTACGTGGAATAATTAATAGGTACCTACTTGATACGTGAAACGTTAATTAAACTATTTGTTTTGTTTTTATACATACAATTGCAATCAAACTATGCAGCCTGGCGTCATTTTTGCGTCAACGGCATGATACGTACGGGCCCTGGTGGTAACAATACCATTTAATAAAATGTATGTATAAAATCAAAACAAATAGTTTAATTTACGTTTCACGTATCAAGTAGGTACCTATTAATTATTCCACGTGTGAATACTCGTAGATTAGTTTTGATGTAATTTGTACATGATTAAAATGATTGACGACTAATGATTAATAATTACAATAAAACTATTTGGGATCATCCTATATGCAGCGTGACGTCAAATTGATGTCATCGGCATGAAAAGTACGCCCCCTGGTTATGAGCAAAGGTCGAGCTGGTCTACTTCCAGCGGAGATACGACGATGAGGTGCGCGCCTGTAAGGAGCTGGAGGTACGGGTTAGCAGTTAGTGGTTACCTCATTCAGCGCTATCACACGCAATGCATCAGAGGGTTATGGGCAAAGGTCGAGCTGGTCTACTTCCAGCGGAGATACGACGACGAGGTGCGCGCCTGTAAGGAGCTGGAGGTACGAGTTAGCAGTTAGTGGTTACCTCATTCAGCGCTATCACACGCAATGCATCAGAGGGTTATGGGCAAAGGTCAAGCTGGTCTACTTCCAGCGGAGATACGACGACAAGGTGCGCGCCTGTAAGGAGCTGGAGGTACGAGTTAGCAGTTAGTGGTTACCTCATTCAGCGCTATCACACGCAATGCATCAGAGGGTTATGGGCAAAGGTCAAGCTGGTCTACTTCCAGCGGAGATACGACGACAAGGTGCGCGCCTGTAAGGAGCTGGAGGTATGAGTTAGCAGTTACCGCCAAACCCCCATTCAGCTACTAGCAGATCCCAATATATCAAAAGTCTAACCCCAGCAGGCTCAACGCAGTGGCTGGTCCTGGATCTGCCACTGCATTTAAAGCTATACTATTATCAAACGCTCCCTGCGCGCGGGCCAGAACATTTGTGAACGGGAACTTTTGCGCTCTCTGTGAATGTTGAATACTTAATTAATAAAGTTAAAAGTTATAGCTTAAAGTCAAAATGGTACTGTACCCACTTGTACTGTATCTAACACATAATTATATCACTTTCAATGTTTCATTTTTATTGCACATCTCGACGATCGCTGTACGATAAAGTAATAAAATGTAAGAAAAATGTTCTGCGGAAATTGTACAATGAAATAAATAAACTAAACTAAACTATCTACTTAATCATTTAGAAACACGACTCTGATTTGATTGTATTATGTTAAGGAGAAAATAAGAATCCAGAATGTAGACTACATTCCTCTCATGGCCGAGAGAGAAGAAGAATACCATAGGGAGATGAAGGAGAAAATGGAGAAGTTCCTTCTAGAACATGCTGCACGAGTCATTCAGCACGCCTGGCGCAAAGTTCTGCTTAGCCGAGCGGAGAAGAAGAAGGTAATGTGCTTCGTTTTTTTTATTACAACCTTGTACTGTACCTTTCATTGTACATGTATATCGCTTACATATAGATTGAAATTAAATTTATTAAATCTAGTTGCTTTTTGTTTATTGTGTGCAAGTATTGATTCTCTTTCTCCTATTTCTTACACGCAGCAGAAAGGAAAGGGTAAAAAAGGGAAGAAGAAAGCGTAATGTCTAATTATGGTTTTTGTTTATCATATCGTAATGTCTTTATTTACCCAACGGTTTATACATTTTCACTGTGGATGATAGTCGAATAAAAGTGTGATTATGATTAAGTAAACTAAATAATAATAAATTAATAATATCCTCGTCCTGTCCAAGCATTTTCATAACAAATTCCGATTTGTGTCCAATGTTGCTACCGCCGCTGTCCCGTACGATACTTTAAATTAACAAACATAGTCGCAGCAAGAGGACATAGTTAAAGGGTTAATATAGGTACTTAAGTAAAATCAGCGTATCTATTCCATTATTAAATTTAAGTTTATTTAAATAGTGGTTTCATTTACAGCTCTGGAAACTACAGAATCTGCAAAAGAAAAAAGAGCTAGAAGCCGAAAAGCAGCGTAAAAAGGAAATCCCCAAAATAATTACCAAACCTAAACCAAAACCACTAAACATCAAATCAGCCAAAAAAGGATAGAGTCGGTATATTTCTATTTACTTAAGTAGTGAAGCAGACCTAAAATTAATTAGGTTAATTAATCGATCGGCATTTGAGAAGAAAGAAAACAGTAGGTAGGTAACCTACTGTTTTCTTTCTTCTCAAATGCCGATCGATCCTCATAATCCGCGACCTCCGCACGTCTCTTACGCTCATTTTTTTTGTATGACTTTACGTTTAAATTGAGAAAATATAAGTTTTGAACGTTTTTCTGGACTTTCACTGGTGTTGCTAACTTCCAGCTGTTACAAAAGCTGTTACTTTTAATAATTTTAAAGTTTTCTTTTGTTTGTGGTTTCGGTAACAAGTTTTTTTTAGGTAAATAGCACCTAAAAAAACTGTACATACACATATACCACATAACTATACTATACATTCTATTATGCTGTTAATAGAACAGCATAATAGAATGTTTTGTTTTAAAAAAGTACTGGCATCGTTGCCTATGCGATGCGCCGAGTGGTGTCACTATTTAAGGATAACTAGCTTTTGCCCGCGACTTCGATTTATTTTATCTATATGTCTATCTTTACTTACTTTACTTTTTAACTTTACTTTATATAGGTACAGTCGAATAATGTTAAGGCAATAAAGCCGTGTTACATATGTTTCTAACTGCAGTCTTTTGAATTGGAAAAGTTTGAATTATTGGTATGCGTGGAACACGCACACTCTCTCCTTAAGCGGTTCCGGTAAATATAGTGGCCTTAATGATGTTTCGTCCCGGCTCAGTGACACGTAGCCTGGTGCCATTGCACAATCTGGGTGCATCAAGGTTACGCATCAGCAAAACTGGGATGCCATCTTATTTAGTTCAAGATTTTGGGAAGGCACACAAATTTCTACAGGGTAGGTTGTGCTGTCGTGACTGATATCACCGTATCTATCGACTTGTATATGTTGATTCACCGACTAACTCTTTCAATATTTTTTATTGCTGTTATTGACGGACTCATTTTTAGGCGACAGCACTGCCCTCTCGCACAACCACTCTTCATTCGTTATGTTGCTTTGTAAGTCCGGAAAAACTTGTGAAATGTGTTCTCTCTGTCGTTACTGGATTACAAAAATCACATGTAAATAAAATCCAATTTTACCGTCAACGTCCGTTTCCATCTGACCTTTTACAATTTGTAGCAACTTAGCATAGCACCTGAATCCAAATCGTTGAAAAGTTGGACACGCATGTTGCAAGTAAGATGGAGCTTTTCAACTTTAGGCTACAATTGCGACGTCTTTAGACACGCATGCATCTCATCCGCCAGTGTGCCCTCTCGATGACGGGTAGGGTCTGCCTGAAGTCTCCAGCGAGTAAAACGACGGCACCTCCCATTAGAGTCTGGTTGCCTCGGATGTCTTGAAGGCTGCAGTTCAACGCCTCTACTGCGGACATGGTGCATTCGCCCACACAATTAACTTTCATTGTTGCAAACCGAGCGCCACGGTTACTACTCTTGCTAATGTAGCAAGTAGGGGCTTCTTCGCCCGCCAGATTTAATGGCAATTTCAATGTAGACTGTATGTCCACCATTAAGTAACGTTGCAGCAATTCCTGACGAAGCTACAGCCAGAGTTATATGACGTTCCTTTCGAAGTTGAGCCAGCAGAAGATTTAATACAAATACAAATCTTTATTTTACATAAAAATGTGGTTTAAAAGTCGCTATTAAATTATCAGGTTTCACACATTCCAGCAGAAACTGGCATACAAAATTAAAATCATAGTATATTTACAAAAAATCACCAATCTGTACACATATCTTTTTCCTTAGAATGGGGTCGCAATTAACAACATTTCATTTTTTCATAGCGGCTCAAACTAAAAACCATTTAGAGATTTGGGATAGCTTGGTAATTAAAAAAAATTACAGATTTTTAACTTCGCTAGTTCTTGAGAAAAGTGGAAATTACTTTGAAAAAGCCATTTAAAGGCTGAATGCGGACATTCCATGGCTTTGTTTAATGTGCCCTGTAATAAACAACTATTGGTGTAGTGGTTATATTCTCTTTGGGTGTGACATTGACAGATTGCTTCAGTGAGTTAATATATCTTGAGCTAAGACAAATTTATCTTTTAAAACAGCCTCAGACAACTTAAGCCGAGTCCAATAACACCGTATTGATGTGACTGGTGAGTTAGCTTCCACACATAAACTGCATTAACATTATTCTATCCACCGTTGGCAGATTGCAAGAATTAACTATAACGTAGCCATCGGTGACTTACATTATTAATTATTTTCAAAGTTTTATCAAAATGCTTAATATTACCGTCACTGACTTAACTTGACAAGAATTAGTCAAATAACTGTCACAGATACAGCAGCATACTTTTTACTTTTTAATTCAATAAATAGACCACAGTGCTAATTTTATTCAGCCTATAAACGTACTTAGGCCCTTTCCGAACGTGGTAGTTTAAAACTACCAAATTTAGGGGGTTTAACTTAAAATTAAATGAAAATAAAAAATACGTGTCTACTAACTTTTCAAATACTATTAAATGCCTAAATAAAATTAAGGAGTCAGAAAAATGAAATGTTGTCAATTAATTCTTCTCGTACTAAGAAACCTCCCGCTTGTAGGTTTTATCCAAGTACTAACCGTCGTTTTTCATAAGTAAATCCAAGGGGCTACCAGAGGTTCTCATCATAAATAAGAGTGTGATTTCATCGACTTTTGCACTACAGATAGAATTAACTATAAGGCAAAAAACGGCTATCGATTCTTCAATCTTTAATCTCCATTTTTGGAGACCATATTTTGAAATTTTCTTTCTACGAGTAGACCACATTTTCTTATGATTTTTTTAAACATTGTCTATAAAAACTCCCTTTTAGGGTTCCGTAGCCAAAATGGCAAAAACGGAACCCTTATAGTTTCGTCATGTCCGTCTGTCCGTCTGTCCGTCTGTCCGTCTGTCCGTCTGTCCGTCTGTCCGTATGTCACAGGCATTTTACTCGAAAACTATAAAGTGTATTTTAATGAAATTTGGAGGATAGGTGTATTTTGCTAGCCTCTACATACTCGTAGTTATGCAATGAAATGACTAAATAAATATTTTTTTTGGGATGCACTCCATACATGTAATTGCAAGTAAAAAAAAAATTAAATCATTGTAAGTCCACATGTGGCACATCAATCGATAGGTCTTTCAAAATGAATATAAGGTTTCTCGGCAATTTTTTTGATTAAGTGAATATAGTCGGATATAATCACCCCGAAAGTCACAAAAATTGTGTCCCCTCCCCCCTCTAACTTCCAAACGGCGGAAGTGAAAAATCTACACAGCACGCGCAACACACAATCAATGCACACTCAACACACACTCAATGCACGCTCAACACACACTCAATGCACACTTAATGCACACTCAACACACACTCAACACACACTCAAAACACACTCAATGCACACTCAATGCACACTCAATGCACACTCAATGCACACTCAACGCACACTCAACGCACGCTCAACACAAACTCAATGCACACTAAATGCACACTCAACGCACGCTCAACACACACTCAATGCACAGTCAACGCACACTCAACACTCGCTCAACACACACTTAATGCACACTCAATGCACACTCAACACACACTCAACACACACTCAACGCACGCTCAACACACACTCAATGCACACTCAACGCACACTCAACGCAGGCTCAACAAACACTCAATGAACACTCAATGCACACTCAACACACACTCAACACACACTCAATGCACACTCAACACACACTCAACGCACGCTCAACACACACTCAATGCACACTCAACGCACACTCAACGCACGCTCAACACACACTCAATGCACACTTAATGCACACTCAACACACACTCAACACACACTCAATGCACACTCAATGCACACTCAATGCACACTCAACGCATGCTCAACACACACTCAACGCACACTCAACGCACGCTCAACACACACTCAATGCACACTCAATGCACACTCAACACACACTCAACACACACTCGATGCACACTCAATGCACACTCAACGCACGCTCAACAAACACTCAATGCACACTCAATGATTACTCAACACACACTCAACACACACTCAATGCACACTCAACACACACTCAACGCACGCTCAACACACACTCAATGCACACTCAACGCACACTCAACGCACGCTCAACACACACTCAGTGCACACTCAATGCACACTCAACACACACTCAACACACACTCAACACACGCTCAACGCACACTCAACACACACTCAACATACACTCAACACACACTCAACACACACTCAATGCACACTCAACACACACTCAACACACGCTCAACACACACTCAATGCGGTGTCATTGAGTCTGAATCAGTGTGCATTGAGTGTGTGTTAAGCGTGCGTTGGTTGAGTGTGCATTGAGTGTGCGTTGAGTGTGCATTGAGTGTGTGTTGACCGTGTGTTGAGTGTGTGTTAAGCATGCATTGAGTGTGTGTTGAGTGTGTGTTAAGTGTGTGTTGAGTGTGTGTTGAGTGTGTGTTGAGTGTGTGTTAAGTGTGTGTTGAGTGTGTGTCGAGTGTGCCTTGTCAAAGCTTTGTAGGTAATTTCCAGTCTTGTAGTTGTTGTACAGCGACGTTCAAAGTAAATCAATATTAGCGCTTGATATTTCGTTATGGGTAGGTACTTACGTGTTTTATTTTAAGATAATTACATTTAGTCAAAAGCATTGTTTGTTTGACACATGTTTTCTCGTGAAGTTATAATATCCATGGTAACCGGCCAAAGGGCCAAAGTCACCATAACAAAATGACAGAAACAGAAAGAACGGAAGTAGGAGATAGCATGAGCCCGCCATAGCAAAAGCACAGATAGAAAACTTGTCACTTGTCAGAACTTCTCAGATTTGATGCTGAATTTGAGCAAATGGACGTCACTAGTTGCGCGACACTGCCTAAGAGTATTATGATTAGGTTTTTTAACCTTTTTGAAGCCTCACACAGACTGGCGCGGCCTGGCCGCGGCGGACAATATAAAACTTGTCATTAGCTGTCAAATTTACTATGGTCCGCCACCGCGGGCCGCGCCAGTGGGATGCATAACGTAGTGTTTATATTCTCTTTGGGATGCAGGGTTTAAATTAATGAACGTGAACATCTATCAGTTTGACAGTGTTGAGTGTCACCTTTTACTACTATTTCATTGTCTCATTTATAACGTTAGTATCAAAGACTACAATATACATACTGAGATAGACAGGCAACTCGACCAAATTGAGAAGGCATTTAATGCTTGCGTATACAGGCGCCATCTCTTCTGCGGTAGTTACAACTTTTCTTTGAATGTACAAAACATACAAAAAGTGCGCCGGTCGTAGGGATCGAACCCCGGTTCATCGACTCCAAATACCACCGTCTGTACCCCTAGGCTACTGATGCCTTGTGACAAAACGGCGAATTTTGAAATACCTTGACAGCCTAGCCTAGCAATCGCTAGAGCTTCAGAGAGTTCGCCAGCTATCAAGAAGGTGGCACTTTTTTCAATAAGAAACTGGATTTGCATTAAGTTCTAAGTTCGCATAGCATGGTTAGTATCTCTTAGTAGTCTGTGCATTTATTTATTCTGCTTTCCGAAAATTTATTTTAACTATTTGTACTATCAGAAAAATAAAATATTATACTTACTTATCTTGCTGCTAATCTACTTGAACTTTACTAAGCTTTTCAGCAACTTAAAATGAGTGAATCAGTCCTGTCTTCGTCTACTGAATTCCCGTCCGATAGCTCGACTAAAACTAGCAGCAGCAACGCTACTTACGGGCACTTAGATGAACCGACAGAAAGGGATGATGGTAGGTTCCTGGAATCACAGTCAAAAAAAAATAGTCAATAGTAAAGTTCAGGGCTTACGAGCATTTATAAAATATTTTGAACGAATAAAATTATACAAGAGATGCCGTTTTTAGGGTTCCGTACTCAAAGAGTAAAACGGGACCCGGGGTTGCATTTGAATTTCGCATTGTAGGGAGAGGGGTGGGAGGGGGAGGGGGTAGGAACCCCCCCCACCCCTCCCCAAAGTTAGGAAATCAATTGTTACCACGAAAAAATTATTTTTATTTTTTGAGGTTATGTTCTATAAAACCAAATTAGTGGACTTACGACCAAATTAGTCTTTTTTGGGGGTGAGCTTGGTTCTGTAACTAATATTGTAAATCATACAGCTCCGGCGCTGCGGGAAAGCAGCCCTATCGCCCTTGCGTAACAAATTATAGGCACTCAGGGCTGCTCTCCCTTCGCGCCTCTGATTTATAAAAAAACACTCTAGGGGTAGGGCAGACAAGACCACGTGGAGTCGGGATGGGCAGATTCGGTTCTGTGACTATAAAATTGTATACTTTAGAAATTAACTTCAAACACGTATAAAAAAAAACTACGCGTCTCTTAGACACAAATCGGGTGTCATTTGAAAGGGATGACCAACCCCTATAAAATGACACCCTTCCCCCCCCCCCTCCTCATAATGCGTGATAAATTTGTATACCTTAGAAATGAACTTCAAACACGTATTAAAAAAAAAACTACGCGTCTCCTAGACACAAATCGGGTGTCATTTGAAAGGGGTGACCAACCCCTATAAAATGACACCCTTCCCTCCCCCTGCCTACAATGCGAAATTCAAATGCCGACCCCGGGAGCCTATTACTAAGACTTCGCTGTCCGTCCGTCCGTCCGTCTGTCTGGCACCAGGTTGTATCTCAAGAACCGTGATAGCTAGAGAGTTGAAATTTTCACAGATTATGTATTTCTGTTGCCGCTGTAACAACAAATACTAAAAACAAAATAATTTTTTTTTTAAGGGGGGCTCCCATACAACAAACGTGATTTTTTTGCCGTTTTTATAGATAATGGTACGGAACCCTTCGTGCGCGAGTCCGACTCGCACTTGGCTGGTTTTTATAAAGACGCGAACCTAAATCGCTGTATGAAATGCAATAATGTCCTCTAGGGATCTTGGTTGTAAATCTGTTTTGTTTTCAGAATCTTCTCCAGTTGATATGGAATGCCACATCCAATCAGAGCGCGTTACGAAGTGTCTAGACAAGTTGGTGTACCAAACCAAGTTGGCGCTATGTATCCCTGCCCTGATGCGGGAAAACATCCTAGAAGACACCCTGATGAGCCAACACTTCGATGACGTCAGTTACATCTTTGACCAGTACGACAATCCTCTATCGTCTCAGAGTCTGATGAATATGGCTGCCATGGAGGAAATGCAGGCGGTGAGGGCTGTTTTTTTTATCGCCACGCTGTGGCAGTCAAGCTTACTGCTGCTGATAAGAGATCTCTAAGAGATTATACACGCCTTTCTTGAAGAACCTCATACCTACTGTAGGCTTAGGCGTAAACAAGTAGTATATGCAAAAACTAAGGTGTGAGAATGAATGCCCTGTTGATGGCAATGTGCGGTTATAAAAAGCAGCCGCGGGGATCATGTCGAACAGTTCTGTGTTATTGCACAATGCCATTCATAGTTTATCTTTACTCTCACTGTTCATACTCTAATGAGGTTTCTATAATGGTGAATACCCCTAAGTTGCATTTTGCACCAGAATACACCGAAAGTCGGCGCACAATACAAACCTTTTGAGCGCCATATGACAACACACGCACGCCAACGTTTGTTTAGAATAATCCGAAATATAAAGTTTCTTTCGTAGGCAGAAAATCCCGCGTAAATTCTAACAAATTGTGTGAATTGGTGAGGCTTCGTGAGTACGACATAATGTAACGGTTACTTTAGTCTAAACGAGTCTCAATTTCAGGGAGATGTGTCCTTGAAACACCGTCTCAACCTTGACTTGGGTTTCATGATGTACACACTGAACAGCTATCCAGCGCTAAGACCTCACGTGGAAAGGCTTACGGAAAAGGTAAACCTTTAAACAAGAATAAAAAAAACATTAAATTACTTTATGTAGCCTTCTTATAGGTCATAGTCATAACTTCTTACATAAATAGTACAAAATATGAGTACAAAATGGATGATTTAAACCAGTAGTGATAATGTTCATTTAGTGCTACGAATTTTAAAAACACACATAAAATTTAAGGATTGAATGGACAAAGAAATAAAATGAATGAATTGTCTTGGGTGTTATTTCAATTTTACAGATAAAAAGAGACTACTTAAGAAACACTAGCGGAAGACCTCAGGTTTCATATGTTAGTACGCAGTTATTATTTCGTTCTACGGCAGTCTTTGCGGTAGAAGCTGCTAGTAGTCATTGTGGTTATGTCCGTATCGTGCCGTGGTCCTTCTTATAGCCCCTCTCCCCTGCCTGATGTATGCAGTTGAATACCAAGGTACGCATTACCAATGTACGCAGTTGAATGCCAAGGTACGCCGTTAAATGACAATGTACGCAGTTGAATGCCAAGTTACGCAGTTGAATACCAAGGTACGCGGTTAAATGCGAGCGATGCGCGAGGCTACAGGCACACAGGGTGGTCACGCACGAGGAACAAATGAGTTAGTTCCGGTAAAAATGAGTGCGCGCCTTGTCGGTGCACACGTCAATGTGTGCGTAAATGGCGTAGGGTTTGCACATTCCCTGTAGACGTTCAAGTCGCTAGACGGCGTCATAAAAAAACAAGTGTTCACACGGCTGAATATTATTAACACCAATATAAACTGACATATATAATTTCGTATACTGTATACCTACTAACAAATGACTTAGTACTTAGCACGCAACAGATAGCTACAAATATAGGTAGATAATAAAAAAAAAGATTGTCCCAGATTATAGTGTAATTTTTTTTTCTGTGCGTCATGCGACTGTATATAAAACGCCATACAATACGGTGACGATTTGGAATGAAATTTTAGGGTTCCGTACTCAAAGAGTAAAACGGGACCCTATTAGGTACTAAGACTTCGCTGTCCGTCCGTCCGTCCGTCCGTCCGTCTGTCTGTCACCAGGCTGTATCTCAAGAACCGTGATAGCTAGAGAGTTAAAATTTTCACAGATTGTGTATTTCTGTTGCCGCTATAACAGCAAATACTAAAAACAAAATATTTTTTGAAGGGGGGCTCCCATACAACAAACGTGACTTTTTTACCGTTTTCATAGATAATGGTACGGAACCCTTCGTGCGCGAGTCCAACTCGCACTTGGCCGGTTTTTTCTTATGATTCTTATAATAATTGTTAAGGGTAGGTAGTTGAAAAAAAACGTATGTTCATTTCTATCATAATCCACATATATTATATCATATTCCGGTTCGCGTATCTACAAGTCCGTGTGTGAGCCCTGCCCTGCCCCGCCTGCACTGCAGCAGCACTCGCAATATCTCCCTCTATGTAGCTTGAATATAAATGCAAGTGCGACACCGACAGAGATCTCTATCTCTATCAGTAGACGAACGAACGATTGAAGCCTGCGTTTGCACCTAATTATTTTCCTAAAACTTAAATCCTACTTAAACCTAATTAGTCCGGCTGAATCTGATAGTGGTTTTAGGTACATTAGGATGTGTTCTATTTGTTTATTTTTAAATAAATGAATAATTTTTTTTTAATCCTATTTAAACCTAACTCGTCCCGCTCAATCTACTAGTTGTCTTGGGTAGATTACCACGTGCTCTATTTGTTTCTTATTTTTATTTTAAGTAGCTACAGCTTTTTAATTATATGAATAATGACAGAAATTAAAATTTTATAAAAAAATAATTTGTGCGAGTAAAGTAAAACCATGGAACCAATTAATTATCATTATCTTCGGGTTGTAATTCGATTCTACCTATTATACTAATTATTTATATTATGACACCTAGGCTTTGTAAAATTAACTTGCCTATTTGCATCGGATTAGAACTGGAAAAAACTCCTATCCTCGTGCGTCGATAAGCAACCAAACAGTGCACAATATTTACCCATCGCGAACGTCCACACGGCAGAGCGGTGAGCGTCGCACTGGGCTACCCGGCATCGCGCCCGGGAAATGACGCCCATCGGTGAGGTAGCCGACTTCGGTGGGAGGCGGTTCGTGTCCGTTCTGTATGTAATACTATTATACTATTCTGTGCTACAGGTTATTAGATCGGGAACAGTTCAATAAAGTCCTTATTGAAAAAAAACTATGTACCTAATCATGTTCTAGGCGAAGAAACCTCCAACAAGATTGAAATATCTGCAGAAAATAGAGGAGTTCCACAATCTTATGATGGTGCAGATGAAATTTACGGCGGCTGAGGAGATTTCCACGATAATACACACGAGGAAGCTTGAAAAAAGTAACAATGAGTGTCTGGCGAAAATCGCAGGTAAGTGTCTTTACAGGATCCTGTTTCCTTTCATTGAATCCAGTTTAAGGGGCTTACAGCTCCCAATGACCTTCGATCTGTTCCTGTCCGTTTTTTTGTGTTTTTTGTGGCTTACCGTATTAACAACAACGAGGTTTACCGAAATAGTGTCCCATATTTACTTCAAAACTCACTGTTTCGAGATATATGGCACCAAACATTAGCAGTTTAAGGCCAAAAAACCAGTTTTATGCACGTTAAAGAAAATGAGTTAAAAATAAAAATTTCTCTTGGGTTGTTAGAGACGTCAATAAGGAACAGTTACATGTAAATTTCATATATAAAAGTGCATAAACAACATGCTAATATCGAAAACAGAGCTTTTTTGGACCATGTTTGAATAAATCATAAAAAAATATGTATACATTTTTTTCGAAAAAACTCTCTTGCAAAAGTAGATAAAGGACTGAAAAATCGATTAACGTTTGTACCATAAATATATCTATTGTTATGTTATAACGGAGGAATATCAACTCAAAACACATCAAAACTAGTCAATTAGCGCTTGGAGCCCCTTAAATACGTAAATTCATTTTGTTATTAACACTACGTATCAAATCCCTGCAGAAATGACGATGCCAGAAGCCTTGACACCTTCAGCGATCCTCACGTTTGGTTGTTAAACTATTATATTATAAATTCAATATTTATTTTGCAAGTAGGGGCACAAGGGCTCACGTACGTGTCAAAACTTACCAATACAAGTAATCGAATGAGCGAGCGAAGCAAACGAAGTTCTATGCAGGGATTGTAACCGGTTTTTTGCAAAAACCTCGAAATAACCACATGTCTCAAACTATTTTATACTCCATAATGTAGGACTCAGTTGTGTTTTGAGGTAACGAATGCGTATTATTAGATTGCCCAATTAGAAAATGAAATAATTAACGAACAACGAAAAAAACCGGTTACAGTACCCATACAAAAAATAACCGGTAACAATCCCTGGTTCTATGCTTCAGCTTGGGCCGACAATCCTTTGTCCGTCCAGTGTCCGGTGTCCGGTGTCCGGCTTCTGTCCTCTACAGGTCGCATTTTTCAACCGATTCTTATACATTTTGTGAGCAGATTTGTTAATTATAATATAGTAATTTTATATAGTCACTTTATGGAAATAAAAAAAAATGTTTTCAAAGACACAGAGTTCTACAGCTCACCTAGCCACCAGTATTATAACTAACGAGTATTGATATTGTAGAAGATACAAAATGCCTAAAAGAAGAGAAAGAACAACACGATCGGGACATGAAGCAAAAATTGGAGTTGATAGCGCAGCTGAAAAAAGAGATGGCGCTTAACGACCACAAAGCTTTCATGACGAGGAAACAGCGCATGTAAGCAATACAAACAGATTCAACAATAAGAAATGTGCACAAAACGAAATTTATAAAGAAGATGCCATTTCATTTACCCAAGTTTGTATCTAGTCCATCTGATGTTATTTTTCCCTAAGGAAACCCTTTGAAAAATGCAGGACGGTGTGCTTAATTGCTAATGGTCCTCAACAAAAACCTTATGGCATAGACATATAATGAGTATAGAGGGACACACACACACACACACACACACACACACACACACACACACACACACACACACACACACACACACACACACACACACACACACACACACACACACACACACACACACACACACACACACACACACACACAATAAAGGACATGAGTGGCAAAGATGTAAGCGTAGACAATGCACAAGAGATACAATGTCATATATCCTGTCCCTCGTCTCGTATAGGCTTTTTTGTTTGTCACCAGAAATGACAAAACTCAATTGAAACTGACATCACGTACATATATAACACGACTAAAGTATATAGGGCATGAGATGTGTTAGTCTACTAATACTTCACTCTTCTCAATTTAGTCGGTTTGATTTACCTCCATCCCGGAGGATTCGCTAGGACAAAAATATGAAATCCTCTATATTCTACGCCTTACAGCCTCGACTCTGAACGTCAAATGGTGCTGGCCACGCGAGCGCACGCGGTCAAGTATGAGATGCTGAAGGAAGAGGAGGTCGAGAACCGGGACCTTTACAACAGTACGCTCAACCACAGCCTAGCACGAGAGAAACAGCTACGAGACCGCAGGTATGAATGGCTCAGGTTGTAATGTTGTATTATACAGATACTTTACATCCTCGACTCTGAGCGTCAAAAGGCGCTGGCTACGCGAGTGAATGCGGTCAAGTGCGAGATACTGAAAGAGGAGGAGGTCGAGAGCCGGGACCTTTACAACAACACGCTCAACCAAAGCCTGGCGCGGCAGAAACAGCTACGAGACCGCAGGTATGAATGGCACAGGTACTAATGTTGTATTATACAGATATTTACCTTACATCCTCGACTCTGAACGTCAAAAGGCGCTGGCTACGCGAGTGAACGGGGTTAAGTGCGAGATGCTGAAAGAGGAGGAGGTCGAGAGCCGGGACCTTTACAACAACACGCTCAACCAAAGCCTGGCCAGGTGGTGTAGGAAGGATGAGAATATAATTTTAAGGAGCACTTCCGGAGACTGGCCCCAAAGCTCGTGAGTGCAGCTTCCGCCCTAAGCCGGCTTCTTCCGAACGTGGGCGGGCCGAAAGCAGGCTGCCGCCGACTGTACACGGGCGTGGTGCGGTCGATGGCCCTGTACGCCACCCATCTGGGTGGACGCCCTGTCCGCCTACCAGAACAAAGCCCACCTGCGGAAACCGCAAAGGGTCATGGCGGTCAGGGTATCGAGGGCGTATCGCACCACCTCATTTGAGGCGGCCTGCGTTCTGGCGGGCACCCCACCCTGGGAGCTGGACGCCGAGGTGCTGGCGGAAGTGTACCGTCGGGCAGCTGAGTCCCGCCACAGAAGAGACCAGCCAGGCCTCGAGGAGATAAGGCGATGGAGAGAAGACGCTCACCAAACTCTTCTCCGGAAGTGGACGGAAGCTCTGGAGCAGCCGAGAGCTGGCCACTGGACCATAACTGCAGTGCGGCCTGTCCTGCAGGCATGGCTCAATAGGAAGTGGGGTGCGGTTTCCTTCCACGTCACACAGATGCTCACGGGGCATGGCTGCTTCGGGAGGCATCTGTGGAAGATTGCAGGGAGGGAACCGACACCCGTCTGTCACCAGTGTGGAGGGCCGGAAGACACAGCACAGCACACGCTGGAAGTGTGTCCCGCCTTCAACGAGGAGAGAGCTCGCCTGTCACTTGCAGTGGGACCCGATATATCGCTGCCGGCCGTGATTCAATCCATGGTCGACAGCGAGAGATCGTAGCAGGTGGCAGTCTCCTTTTACGGGAAGAAGGAGACAGCGGAACGGGCCAGGGAGGACTCAAATGCGTCCGACCAACGGCGCCGCAGGCGCCCTGGGCGCAGACGGCAGGCGCATAACCGCCGGCTGCCCCCATAGTAAGGACCTCCGGGTGACAGGCATGGGGACAACTGTCGCCCAGCGGATCGAGGTCCCAGGGCAGGAGTGCGCGAGGTACAAAAAAAAAAAAAAACGTACGCCACAAATGATGGTGGGGGGGAACACTCAACCAATTCCCCCACAGGTGGGTCCGGTGAGCTGGACAACTGCTGGCGGAGTCGCGGATGTGTGCGAGAGCGTTCCCGTGACTCCGCCACAGGCAGTGGGAAGAACTCCCCAGGGTTTTTAGCCGGTACGAATCCGGCATATCCACCGCGCCTCCCCAAAGCGCGATGAAGATTTTCCCTGGGATAAAAAAAAAAAAAAAAAAAAAAGGTGGTGTAGGAAGGGTAAAGTAATTGTTATATTCGTCAAGTCAATAACGCTTCAGTAGCTTACTTATATTATTAGGTAGCGCGAATGCCCGGCCTGGAGAATCCTCGCAGGCTCGAATCCTCTTTGATGTAATTTAATTCCCTATCTTTATCTGTTTAAACTACAACCAAAATACCCCATTTTGGATGCAACAGTGTCATCCCTGTTAAGATGAAGATGAGTGTAGAACTACAGAATTACCTGATTAAAGTAATTTAAAACCTTGATTTTTAACATTTTTAGGAGAAAATGTGAAACGCAGCTGCAGTTGTGGCTGCAGAAATACGACCTGGAGATTACGGCCCTACAAACGGAACTGGACGAGCTGACCCAGCAGTGCGACGACGAAGTCGAAAACTGCAATACCCTGGCGGTACAGTGCTTTCTCCTCATTTTCAATGGTTAACATGAGAGTCCGTTACACAATAGTGTATTTTCATCTATCAAAATTAACTTATCAAAGTATTTTGTTTATATAATTTTTACCATAAGAAATACGAATATATCATTATTTTGTTATAAAAACGATACATTTTTAATTTGAAAATTTTATTTCCTTTCTTGTCACGTGACCGAAAACGTCGACCGCCATTTTGTTTTTTGTGACGTCAGAACAGCAAATGCAAAAATCAGAAGGCGTAGATAAGAAGGACACGCACATTTGACGTTTCTATGTTTGTTTCTATACACTGTCTATTTAACAGAGTTAGCAAAGCGTTCTTTCTGTTGCACTTTTGTATGAAAATGAAA
Source organism: Epinotia brunnichana (assembly GCA_963854355.1). NCBI lineage: Eukaryota > Metazoa > Arthropoda > Insecta > Lepidoptera > Tortricidae > Epinotia > Epinotia brunnichana. Next base: position 23,915,285 of record OY977946.1, on the reverse strand, counting down.
GGGACAAGAAACTGCCAGTGGGCGTCAACAATCACACGTCGATGGCGGGCTCGGCTTACATGCCGCTTGTTGGAATATTCGTAATATTTCTCGTGATTTTTGTTTGTAGTTAGACGCACCTCAAATAATTAACTTATTGATAACATTGTCATGTCATGTTTATTCATCTATAAATCATAATTATGTTATTTAAAGTAGTAGATAATAATATTTAAATATGTGCCCTGCAGTGCAGTGGGACGTATAGTATAGGCTATACAAGTACAAGTATGGGTGATGATGGGAAAGAGAAGTAGTTAGTAGGTATATTATATACAAAGAAATAAACTACTTATCCGTTCTTTTTATAAATATATATTGAATCCATATCCGAATCATCTTCGACATAAATGATAAATCTCTCGGTTTCCGCCGTTGTTCTCATTTTTGGTTCTATTACCTTTACCACGTGTCGAAAATGGGAAACAGTCCAATAAACGAGCCAGGTAAAAATTTTTTACCAAAGATAAGCACTTGAAAGCGTCCGCACCGTACGAGCGACAGATGTTGACTAAATTTTGACAGGCATGTATACCTACCTTGTGCCTGTGCATCGTCCTTATCGCTGACCAATTACGTGCATTCTCTGTTTTCTAGTAGGTACTAACTCTGTTAAATAGACAAGGTTATAGTTATGAAGTCAATTTTTTCAAATTTTAACCATTATTTATTTGCATAAAGCGATATTATTTGAGGAGATTTATTTATTTATTTGTCGTATGGCGATTGCGGTTACACACTAGGATGTTATTTTTTTTACTATATTTAATAAAAAATTGTAAAATAGCCCATTGTTTATGTTTGCATCGATATCATATAGTATGTTGTAGTGGCGCTGCCTACGAAGCTGAAGGTTTTGGGTTCGAATTTCGGTAAGGGCAAATATTTGAACCTACATTACCTACCTCATTGATATACATGAATATTTTTTCAGTCTTGGATGTTTTCTATGTATTTAAGTATTTATATCGTCGTCTAGTACCCAAAACACAAGCCTTATCAAGCTTACCTTGGGGCTAGTTCGATTTGTGTAATATTGTTCCCGTGATGACATATGGCACTGAAACGTGATCGCTTACAATGAGCCTCATAAGAAGGCTCAAAGTCACCCAAAGGCCAAAGGGCAATGGAGAGGGCTATGTTGGGAGTTTCTCTGCGTGATCGAATCAGAAATGAGGCTATCCGCAGCAGAACCAAGGTAACCGATATAGCCCTCCGAATCGCTAAACTTAAGTGGCAGTGGGCGGGGCACATTGCGCATGGAACTGATGGCCGTTGGGGCGGAAAGGTTCTCGAGTGGCGACCACGTACCGGAAGGCACGGCGTTGGTAGGCCCCCCACAAGGTGGACTGATGACCTGGTAAAGGTCGCGGGAGTCCGCTGGATGCGGGTGGCGCAGGACCGGTCACTTTGGAACTCTTTGGGGGAGGCCTATGTCCAGCAGTGGACGTCTATCGGCTGATATGATGATGATGAATATTGTTCTCTAATATTTATTTACTTACTTATTATTGATATTAAATTACACAGTTGCTAAAAAAAGAAGAATAATGTTTTTAGGGTTTGCATAGGCGATTGTTTTATTTTTACTAGTTAGCATGGCTAGTACATGCCGCACGCAACGAGAGAAAAGGCGAGAAATACAAACTTGTTACTCAAATGTTTACTTGTTCGCGTCTCACGCACCTTGTGCTTGCCGTGCCGTACTACTAGCAGCCTCAACCACCGGTTCAGGTACCGTTGGAATATTTACAGTATCCCGAGTAGGTAATACAGGCTGTATGTGACAATATAATTATACAACGACGGTGGCAAACAAGCTTACGGCCTGCCTGATGTTAAGCAGTTACCGTAGCCTATGGACACTTGTGACTCCAGAAGAATCACAAGCGCGTTGCCGACCCTTTATTCACTTGAGGATTCGATGTGTTGGCAGATAGAGACATGCAGGTCCCTCACTCCCAAAACAGCGCACCCTAGGGAGCTCTGGTGACTTTACTCACCACCAGGAACACAACACCACATGCTTTATAGCATGCAATAATATAGCAACAGTACAAAGCAGTGCACCTATTATGGCTGCGGTCTTCTGTAAGGTGTTCTTCGATTGAGATGACATTCCGCTGCGCCCTACCTCAGATTGTTTTCAAAAACTCAAAAACGCGGCCTCTGTAAGCCTACCCCGCCTTAAAACCTCTCTTAATTATCTGAATAATTTATTAATAATAATAATAAATTGTTAAAAGGGCCTCTACGTGTTGGCTCAGTTGGTACTTTGTAGGTACCTAGCCCCACCGCACGCCTCCCAAAGGTCCGGGACATCATTGTTCCGTGAGCGGGAAAGACATAATAATTCATATTATTATGTCTTTCCCGCTCACGGAACAATTTATTATTCCTCCCTCTTAACAATTTATTATTATATTTATTATTATTAATCTTATTACAGCATAAGTTAGAGGAGCAGGATAAAGAGTACGTGCCGCTAATGGCGGAGAAAGAAGAGGAGTACCACCAGGAGATGACCGAGAAGATGAACCATTTCATCGTCGACCACGCGGCGAGGGTCATCCAGACTGCGTGGCGTGACACGCTGCGTAATCGCGCTGAGAAGATAAAGGTGAGATTATACTGGCCGACTGCAAATCACAAGTAGTGTTGTGATATTTTATATTTTAAAACAGGTTCTTCAAACTTTTTGACTCAAGGGCCACACTTGAGTCAAAAAGAAATTGATTGAGTCAAATTTAAATTTCAAAAAAAAATCTGTTGAGTAGTTTAGCTAAAAGAAAATGAAAACCAATTTTCGTCTTTTTTAATTTTCTCAAAAACCTGCAGCTTTTTAGGATGTTATTTTTTTATTGTCATCTTACATTTGGACTTATAAATTAGCAAAACGGCAATCGATTTGGCTTCTGGGCCCGATACCCCATACAAACACGGCTATACCCTTTACAAACTTTTAATACCTATGTAACGTATAAATTGTAAGTATATGCAATAGCCCTGGACGTCTTTGATGGCGTTGCGTGACAGTCCGCCAACGAGACTTTTATTTTAATATTTTTTATTTGGAAAACAGACACTCTTAGGTAGGTGTATCTAAGAACATGCATCTAAGTCCTTGACAGTTCTTTTTTTCTCGCTGAAAAGGTAAATCACGCAAACACTTACTTTTGAATATAAATTTCAGCTGACGAAACTAAAACGTAAAATGGATGCGGAAAAAGAAGCAGCGGCTAGGAAAGCAGAAAAAGAAGCAAAGCAGCAAGCCTTACTAGAAAAGAAACTGGCTAAAGCAGCTGCTAAAGCACGAACGTTAGAAAAAGCAGCTAATAAAAATAAAGAGGGAAAAGGGACACCAGCAGAAGCACATGAAGAAAAATAAGTATTGTATTTTGTTTTTAACTTACCGCTGCTGTCTAATCCAACAAAATGTCCTACTCGTGAGTTTTTATTGTTTTTGTAAAGCAGAATAGCATTCTTATTGTTTATCATTATGTTTTATATATTTTTTTATATTTTTGATTCTTTTATTCATTTTTGTGATAATATATGATGAGTTATAGTATTTTTGTTTTAGAAAGGGAGAATACATGTCCAATTGTTTATCTTAACATTTTCTTTGTAAGTTTTTATGTTCATTTTGATTATTTTACTTTATTTTGGGACTCTATGACGAGTTTCAGTCTTTTTGTTTTAGAAATGCAGAATAGCGGTTTTATTGTTATTCATTATACATTATTTATGAGTTTTTATTTTATAGTTTTGTTTATTTAACTCTATTTTGTGACTCTTTATGACAATATATGATTAATAAAATACTTATATTCCTTTTTAACCCGCATAACCCGATTGCCGAGCTGTGGCATAACCCGATTGCGAGAGCGGCGTGGTGACATAATGTCAAACTCTTCTTCTGAAAACAACCCGTTGACAAGTTATACAACACTCACAAGAAATCTCTCCCTAGACTTTTTAAAGGTAACATCGTCTGCGATTTGCACGCTATCGAGCGTCTAATAGTGGTGTAGGGCTGGGTTGAGGCACAGTCTAACTACATACAGTCTGCAAGCTCAGGGCCACGTGGGCTAACGATGGGGGGTACGCGGGGAAGCGGGAGACGAGGAAAGAGTTTGCGCTAACTAAGATGGATAATGAAATTAAAGATAAAAAATGTAAACAAAGAACTGTCAACGTCTAAGTGACGTCTCAGGGGCAATCAACCAGGTTTTGGTTTTAACTAATGAATATAAACTACTTTTAAAACAATCTTATATTTTACTTTGATCACTTTAATGTCGTAGGTTGGTATGAATAGGTACTTAGTAGGTGACGATAGTCCGGGTACGATATACAGCAAAAGCCTATTGCCTGCAGCCACTAGAACCACACCAAGCGATGGAACCAAGACGTGCCATTATTATATGTCTTATTAGGACAGAAAAACACAAAGAAAAATAACACTAGATTTTTAATGTTTTAGTTATTCACTTCCACTCTCGTTTTCTGAGGAAGACGTCGAATCCTCCTCAGTTACATTTATTATTAATGTCTCTGTTACATTGTCTATTAGGTGGTCGAATTGGCACAAGTTATCCTCTACTTTTATTACATGAGCCACACAATCACTCCATCTTTGAGGCATCACCAATTTTAAACCTTCTTTGAACATTAAGAATAAGGAATAGGAATATCCAGGTATATTAATTAAATTACGAACCAAAGGTTTACAATTCCTAACCATTGCCAGTGGCGTAAATATAAACTGCACATATTTATGAATATAAAATAATAACGTTTTCATTTTGCTTATTTAAATATTTACGAATATTTTCCAGGCATTGTTTTACGTATAAATTAGTCGCATTATTTTTTAACATGCGTATTTAACGAATTTTTAGTTTCCACTTCTTGGGATTGATTTTATTGCAGTGGCAACACATTTGTTTACATTTTTTATCTTTAATTTCATTATCCACTTTATTCTGAAGGGGTGTCAAGTTTGACTTAATAAAACCAACTTTAAATATCGGTAAGGTAGTTAGGTGTTTTTTTTATTATGTCACTTAAATTGTGTTCCAAGTTGATATCTGAGGGCTCAAAGAATTTCAAGATGGCGGCAACTTATTTACAATCATAGCTCGGATTCATATTAAGAGGACCCTCAGATATCGAGTTTGAACCAAATCGGGCAGTATTTAAAAAAAAATTTTGAAAATCCAACCTTGGATTCTTATTTAAAAGACCCTCGGAACCTATAACAATTTTGAAAACGAAAAAAAATGGCCGCCTTTTCTAAACTCATATATTTTTATTTAAAGATCTGAGTGAGTGATACCTACTTATAAAATGCTTGAAAATTAATCAAGTAATTATAAATAAATTAATATCCCTCCAAACATATTTTTGACAACCCTGACTCTCGAGCGGTTACGCTAAGCGGGTGCGTAAATTCGTAGATGAATGAAGATTGCCTACTGGTTGTAGTTCTTTATACTGTGGTTGAGGGCACAGGAGCGCGCGACAGTTGGCCTATGCGATGGACTGACCAAATTGGGTTTATCCTCCTAGTTATAGGTACCTACTTATTAGTTAATACGATATAATAAAATCGCCAAAAAAAATCCATTAAGTTATACTGCTCCGTATTTAGTTTAACGAAATTTTTATCCGTAAAGTCGATTGTGGCGCTTCGCCGGCCGCTGCCGCGGCACGCTCGCTTCGCTCGCTCGGCTCGCGCGCTGTAGGGTCGCAGTTCTGCCTAACACTCCTCCTCGCTGATGATACTGACCTGCCTTATAGTAGAATAGATAGGGTTCTTGTTATGAAAATGGAACAAAAAGTCTTGTTTAATCTGGGTTATGAAACGGTGAAAAAAATCCTTATTCATAACGACTTATGAAATATTAGTTACGAATGTGGACGAAGGGAATAAAAGTGTACAAACGTATAAATCCATAAGTGTTATTGGCTGATTATTTATGAATATAAACTAAATAGATGAATCCGGCCCAGATTCATCGAATTCTTTAAGTTAATACTGAGCAGTAGGTTATAACTTAATTGTTTCTTGGCCATTTTCTTATATCGTATAACCAATACACCACCAACCAATACTAGGTGGATAAACCCACTAAATCAGCTCAGCTAGTCTGATAGCAAGATGACGACTTTTATGCTCATGTTTTACGTCCACGACCGACGTATAAAACTTTACCGTCATGAGCTAATATGGGCAGGGCCGCGGTAGACGCTCTTCTACATAAGAAAAACGCCCATCCTCGAGAGATGAATGGCCACGGATTGTCAAGCTTGCCACAAGTTGCCAATAAATCGACATAACGACCACGACTACTCTGCCAAGAGTGAAGCGACTAATGCCTTGATCACACACCGAGCAAACGGGCGAGACAGTGCCGAGCACTCGGTGCGTATAAACAGTCACTCGCTATGTTATACGCGCCGAGTACTCGGCCGAGAACACTGTCTCGTCCGTTTGCTCGGTACGTGTGATCAAGGCATCAGAAGAAGACGATTAATGTCATGCTGGGGTGGCAACCCCACTCTCTGTTTTGGTATTTCTTAGTAACTAGTATACGTGAAAAAAGAAAACATTATAAGTACTGAGCACTGCTGAACAATACACACTCACTCACGTCACTCAGAGTCACACTTAAGCCTCTCACAAAATGGCGCGGCGGTCAATAGTAAAATTGTCATTAGCTGTCAAATTTACTATTGACCACCACCGCAGGCCGCGCCAGTGTGATTCAGGCCTAAGATGGCACTCCACACTCAATTTTTTCACGGATACAGAAATACCAAAATAGAGAGTGAGTTTACCGGGAGCATGACATGACCATTCGCACAGCTCGCCTTTGAACCGAGTTAAGGGGCCCAAGGTGCCCAAAAGGTGGCTAGCAATATTGACTATATACACGCCTACAAGTTCATACGTATAGGGAATTAAGAAGCATGCTGGCCATGCTGGGACATTAGCTGTTAAAGTTTCGTTTGGGCTTTAAGCTAAAACTAACTTAATCTAAATAAAGCGCCGTTAAGTGACACCAGCTCTTATGTCGCATTTGAGCGCTTCGAGTCAAAACCTGATGACAGCGCTCGAATGCAACAATAAGCAGTGAATAAGCACTAGGCACACTTTGAAGGTTTGGACCTCTAGATCAGCCCAGCCATATTCAACCTATTTTTCTGTGAAGTTCGCAAATACATTTTGGCTAAGGAGCCCCAGGCCACAACTGCCACAAGGTATACCTACCTAATATTATACTCTGAGTTCAATTGATCTATCAAAACCCGCAATGTAGTTAAACTTACATGCAATTTCTTGCATAATTATGTAAATTGCGCTTTAGGACCTCATTAGAACTTTAATGAAAGTTACACATCTATCAGTTTGACAATGTGGTCTGTTGGTGGTCCGTCACCTTTGACATTTTATGCCATATATATTCCGCATTGCGAAATTTTACTTATCCTATTTTTTACTAATAAAGTGGTTTAAGTTATATTATATTTGTTTATTTATAAGTTTATCTAATATTCTGTTTAAAGTTAACCAAGCTTTTCAGTTCCAGAAAATGAGTGAATCGGTCCATTCTTTGTCTTCGGAATACCCGTCTGAGAGCTCGACTAAAACTAGCGGCAGCAACGCTACTCGCTCGTCGGTACAAGATGAAGCGCAACGAGATGATGGTGGGTTCCTACATTAATGAACAACCATTGGCAATTAACTTTACGGTGCCCAGTGACATCATAATATGATGTCACATGTGCATTGAAGTCTACCTACTGGTGTCATCAATAGGGGTGTAGACTCAATATTTATTATTATTTCAAAAGAAAGAAGGCATTAAAATATGCCTAATGACGAAAATCCCATTCGAATATCTCAAAAAATGACGAAGCTGCAATCGTTTCAATGTTGCCTGTTAGAAAGAGAAAACGCTCTGGGATCGTGACGTCACGATCGTCTAGCGTCATAGTAAACGATAATCGTTTCAGATGAAGGTGCGTTTTGCGGAAAAGGGACAGAACATACCACTTCTTAAAACTTTGGACGCTTATAACTTTGTGATTATTTAACCTTTTGCGTTGCTTTTTTCTCCATTTGACTACATTTTTAATCCTTTTTCGAGATAATGCAACATTATCGATTATTTTATTTAGTGTCTTATATGACACCTCTATTGATATCGCTTTAATACTGAAGTCTAGACCTGTCTAGGTTCCGATGGGTTAAGCAGTAAGTTTCCTCTTATCCATGGGAGATTTGGGCGCGCGTTTTGAGCGAGTCGAGTCACTACTCGTTTCACGAAGTTTACAAGTATATCCTTGATTTTTATTCGTACAGAAAAAAATTTAAACAAACGTGTTGCCGCTGACGAAAAACATCATCTGAGATATTTATACTTTTAAAATTTAAAGGATATCGCCTTACAAAAATGAAGCTATATATTTTAAGCGGGGGCAAATTGTTTGATTTGTTGATTACTAACATTATTAAGATATTAAAACTTCATCAGAATGATTTAAAAAGAGAAAACGGTTTTCCTAAGCAAAATTTATTTGTTGCACTGGTATCACTGTTTCGAGGAACCCGGGTTATTGATCCGCGGGCTGCTTCTGCCAAATGGGCGGGTGATTTTTTTAAATTATAAACAGTGGTAAGTAGGTATAGGTATTTGATAAACATTCAAATACATTAATTTTCGATGACGTCTAGAGGGATTGTCGTATTCAACCTGACTCTATATTTTCAGGATCTTCCCCAATAGACATGGAATGCAACATCCAAGGAGACCGCATAACGAAGTCACTAGATAATTTGGTGTACCGAACAAAGTTGGCGCTGTGCATCCCTGCCCTGATGCACGAGAACATTCTGGAAGACACTCTGACGATCCGACACTTCGCAGAAATCACTTACATCTTTGATCAGTACGACAATCCTCTGTCATCTCAGAGTCTGATGAATATGGCTGCCATGGAGGATATGCAGGCGGTTAGAAGTGTTTTATTGTATTTTTATCCTGACAAGGCCCCGTAGCATGGATGGCGTGGCGTTATCACGCGATAAGTGATAGGATAAGCGCGTCGTCTCATTCTATCGAACGGTGTCAGCCAGGGACGGCAGCTCTATTAGGACTATTTAGCGTCACCGAGACTTGAACTAAGTATTTTCGCTGTTAATTGTGAATTAAAGGGCCTGATAACGTCTATATACTCGTGCACTATGTACAGTAAAGTAAAAAATAATAATACATGCAAGTAAAACATTGTATATAGTATTCGAGATGACGAAGCAAAGTTTCTGTGACACATAGGTACATTAATAGTACATTACTACAGAGGCCGGGAAGTAAGGGGTTGCCGGCCGAGTACATAGACGGCCGAGCGTAGCGAGGTCGGATAGTTATGAGGCTTGCAACCCCTTTTCACGCCGAGGTATGTATAGTGTTTTTCTCAATCATGCAATAAAATAAATTACAAAAACTCCATGAAATCAAACTTTAATTTCTAGAGAAAGTTCTATTATAGACAAAAAATACAACTAACACATACATATATGGCACCTAGGTATTATTTCTTCGTCGGTGTTTTCGTCGGAACTCATATTAAATATCAAAATCAACAACGCACAATAAATCCAATAAAATTGAATTACAGAAAGAAAAATTATCAATTTTGCCTCCAATATAATAAAAAAAATACCTTTGCGGTTTGAGAATGTTCTTAAACCTAAATACTTACTTTTTGGAATTGTATTATACTTACCCATGTAAACATATGACAACACTTCATTAACCTCCTAATTATTGATTGTATATTTGTGAACCTGGATTATAACTGAAGATCTCAATATTTTGTGCATGTTTTTATTCTAATGTATGACAATTATGTATTACTAATTGAGAAATAAACTATCTGAATCTGAATCTGAGTAGACATTTTTACCGCTAATATTTAGATTAAATAATTTAAATGTGTATTTTTCTAGTTAAATTGGCAATTTAAAATGATTGCAATTAATAATGTGTTATTTGTTATGTTCAAGTTGATTCTACATAAATAAAACTACAAAATATAGCAAACATCGTTTGTTGTTTTTTTTAATAATCGTAGTGGCAGAATGTCACAAAGAACCAAAATGCAAATGTTGCTTATAGTTTTTAAATGGCTGAACGCCGTGATGCTGTGCCTCTAATAAATGTGGAATGGAAATTAAAAAAAGCGGCTAAGTGCGAGTCGGACTCGCACATGAAGGGTTCCGTGAAATAAATTGCGGTTTACGATTTATGACGTATTAAAAAAAACTACTTACTAGATCTCGTTCAAACCAATTTTCGGTGGAAGTTTACATGGTAATGTACATCATGTATTTTTTTTAGTTTTATCATTCTCTTATTTTCGAAGTTACAGGGGGGGGGGGGGGGGTGGACACATTTTACCACTTTGGAAGTGTCTCTCGCGCAAACTATTCAGTTTAGAAAAAAGTGATGTTAGAAACCTCAATATCATTTTTGAAGACCTATCTATAGATACCCCACACGTATGGGTTTGATGAAAAAAAAAAATTTGAGTTTCAGTTCTGAGTATGGGGACCCCTAAAACTTAATGTTTTTTTTCTATTTTTGTGGGAAAATCTTAATGCGGTTTACAGAATACATCTACTTACTAAGTTTCAACAGTATAGCTCTTATAGTTTCGGAAAAAAGTGGCTGTGACATACGGACGGACAGACAGACAGACAGACGGACGGACATGACGAATCTATAAGGGTTCCGTTTTTTGCTATTTGGCTACGGAACCCTAAAAAGACCATCTCGCAGGCCTAGGCCTCTAATTTTGCATGAAATGTCATTATGTGTGTCTCTCGTCTCTCCGCATCTGAAACGTGATACTTTGCTGCCTATTATAAGGAACGTAACGTCAATATTTCATTGTATGTTTGAGAAATAACTATATATAATTCTATATATCGACACCCTAGTTCACAGTCGTATTATTTTTTTTTTTTGTCACTGAAATTGTAACTATATGATTTGTGCACTATCATCCTAATTACACATTTTCCCCGTAATTAGTACGATTGTTAACTATGGTATTGATATGTATATTAGTACCTGTAGGTTCCTACGGTAAGCACACGTTAAAAGGCAAAATTTATACTAATTCAAACTCTTTGCGTTGCCCGCGGTCCCAAATACGGACATTGATGTCATTGATAGTTTAAAACATATGCTTTTGACGTGATAACGTCTTATAAATCAATGAACACCGGCAGCACGCTTGAAAAAGTATGACTCATTGTTCCGTTCCGCTTGAGCCGAGCGTAAAATTATCGTCCGTAAACCGACTCTATATAGACAACCAATTTTTATTTTAAGGGAGATGTCTCATTGAAACACCGTGTCAACCCTGATTTGGGGTTCATGATGTACACACTGAACAACTGTCCAGCGCTAAGGCCTCACGTGGAAAGGCTTACAGAAAAGGTAAACAGCCTGATTTTCAGGGGCACGTAACTTTTGTCTTTCTGAAATGTTCATCTTGTGTTACGAATTAATAAAGGAGTATTACCTATCTATAAAATTATAAAATACGTTGATAGGTACATTTTTTAAAGCCTCTATCATCATCATCATCATCATATCAGCCGAAAGACGTCCACTGCTGGACATAGGCCTTCCCCAAAGAATGCCAAAATGACCGATCCTGCGCCACCCGCATCCAGCGGACTCCCGCGACCTTTACCAGGTCATCAGTCCACCTTGCGGGGGGCCTACCCACGCCGCGCCTTCCGGTACGTGGTCGCCACTCGAGAACCTTTCCGCCCCAACGGCCATCGGTTCTACGTGCAATGTGCCCCGCCCACTGCCACTTAAGTTTAGCGATTCGGAGGGCTATATCGGTTATCTTGGTTCTGCTGCGGATAGCCTCATTTCTGATGCGATCACGCAGAGAAAATCCCAACATAGCCCTCTCCATTGCCCTTGGGTGACTTTGAGCTCTGTGCTTTGAGCCTTCTTATGAGGCCCATTGTAAGCGACCACGTTTCAGTGCCATACGTCATCACTGGTAACACACACTGGTCAAAGACTCTCGTCTTGAGAAACTGAGGAATATTGGATTCGATGACCTCAGGAAAGCCTCTATATTTATAGATATTAAATTTTGCTTAACAATTGCAATATATATTTGGGGTTTCGTTATTTTTAAATAGTGTGTAAGTGTGTACTTTGAAATGTCCAATATTAAAATCGGTAAAATACGCCGTTCTTAGAAGCAAATGTATTCAAAAGTAACCTAAAATTAAAACACCTTTTCTTTGACTACGGGGCATTTCAATTTTACAGATGAAAAGAGACTTCGCGACTAGAACCAGCGGAGGACCAGACCATTTCTCACATGTTAGTAAACTTGATATTATGTGAGTTGGCCGAATCGCATTAAACTAGTCCATTCAAAAATCAACTCTACCGTCCACGGTAGAAGGTTCCAATTATAATGACTGTTTTATAAAACATCGACCACATTAAATAATCTCAACTATATCTACCTACCTTTTTTTTTTCGTGGAGTAAACCTGTGAACCATGTACCCAATGACTGGATGACTGGGTTATGTGGTATTTCTATCCACTAAAACTCCACGGTGGCCGGCATCTGCGCTCTCATGCGGAGGACTCCAGGATCTCATGCTGAACGCACTGGAGACCCCCTCGCGCCTCGCCACATTTGGCTCGTCCTAGGATGATGGTCGCCTTCCCTGGGGTTTTTAGGTGAGTGCCCCGGCCCCCGCCAGAAGCATTGCGACCCCGATGACACCCTTTAGTCGCTATCTACCTTCCTACCAATTTTTTTTTGCACTTCCCTTCGGACGTAGCATGGTTGCCATTTTATCACTTGTCGTTGTCGTTAAGACATCCGTCACTCTCGCACTTCCATAATTTTCGGAAGGTGACGGATGGGTCATTAATCATTATCATTATTCGAGCCTTTCAACCGCCTCACTTTTGTGGACACATCTTTGAAGAATTGGGCGCAGATTTTGATGCTCTTTTCGTATATTTGTTAGATGTCTGGTAAACTTAGATACCTAACTAACCAGAAACGAAATCGAAATCTGCAGCCACTTCCACAAAAATGTGACCACGAAAGTGAGGCGTTTGAAACGCTCAAATAATGACCCGGATAGTCATGGTTGTGTCGTGGGATTACTTCATATAGGGCCTTCCAATGGGGAATGGATGAACATTTTAGAAGTGCCTGATTATTTTTTTTGGTGCTAGGAATAACCTTCCTAAACACCAGAAAAAAATTGCAGACTTTTCAGGTACGTCAATTATTTTTGAAAAATATAAACAGTTTACTCACATACCTTTTGGGTTTAGGACGGCGAATGAGAAACTTTCCTTGATTCGTCTCATATTACAAAAAATATTTTGAATATCTGACCCTGGCAATGACAAATATAGCTGCTGAAGCTGTCCATATCATTGTCAGTGTCAGTTTACCACGGATTTTTAAGATATTTTTTGTAATATGAGACAAATCAAGGAAATTGTCTCATTCGCCGTCCTAAACCCAAAACGTAAGTGAGGAAACTGTTTATATTTTTCAAAAATTATTGACGCACCTGAAAAGTTTGCAATTTTTTTCTGGTGTTAGGAAGGTTATTCCTAACATCAAAAAAAAATCAGGCACTTCTAAAAATTTCATCCATTCCCCATTGCAAAGATTCATGCTTTGCTTCAACTTTTTAGGTGATCAAATCGGAACAGTTAACTAGGTTATATTATAATCTTAACTGAAATGTTCTTAATGAGTGAATATAATTAGGCACTATTATCATGTTCTAGGCAAAGAAACCTCCAATTGGATTGAAGTATCTGCAAAAATTGGAAGAGTTCCGCAATCTAATGGTGGTACAGATGAAAACTACGGCCAACGAGGAGATCTCTTCGATAATACACACGAGGAAGCTTGAAAAGAGCAATAATGAGTGTCTGGTCAAAATCGCCGGTAAGCTATTCTTAACCGACTTTAAAAAAGGAAGAAGGTTCTCAATTCGTCGGAATCGAAGAAGCTTGCATTGATTTGGAAAATTATATTATTTTTGGTAAAAGCGTATTTTTCCAAGGCGGTCTGGTGATCAGGTCAGGATCTGATGATGGAATCCTGGAGAAATCGAGGGAGCTCAGTTTTATGTGCACACTTCAAGTGCGTTAGGATTTAGCTATTTATGAAGTCTACCTTTTTGAAAATCCGAAATCAAGTGAGCGGTTAATAAAAAAATAAAGGTAAATCATTAATGGATCCGGTTTTTGCACCCAATCGAAATCATAACTGTAAATTAATACTGCCAACCAAATCATAAATTTTATGAAGTCTTAGGACTTCGAAGTATTTATATGTTGCTGCAAGCCTCACTAATATGAAGGAAGGCGTCAAGAGACGGAAGTAGGTAATTGAAAGATTGGTCTTGTCCGGTAAAATGTCGCTACCTCAGTTTGGAAAGGTCCGAATTCTGCTCGAAATTGTGTTTTTTTTTCATATTTTGTCCCTTATAATTTAAATGTATCTAGCTAGTAGGGAAGGGACGGTGCCTACTAGAAGTCGCAGACACTTCCAGAGACTCTCATGATTAGTCTTTTAACTGTAATTTTTAAGGTTCCGTACCCAAAGAGTAAAACGGGACCCTATTATTAAGACTCCGCTGTCCGTCCGTCTGTCTGTCACCAGGCTGTATCTCACTGATACCGTGATAGTTCCAGCTGAAATTTTCACAGATGATGTATTTCTGTTGCCGCTATAACAAGAAATACTAAACAGAATAAAATTGTTTTTTATAGATAATGGTACGGAATACTTCGTGCGCGAGTCCAACTCGCACTAGGCCGGTTTATTATTTTATTTATTTATTGAGAAACAAACAGACGTACATAAACATGGATGAGCATAAAATAGACCTATAGTTTCCTAAATGTATGAGAAAAACAATAATTTACGTCAGTCTACGTATTTCTGAATACCGTTTGATCCCCATAGGCGTGACCTGTCGTGACGCTTCGAGGTGGCATCGCAATTGAGTGTCCGGTGTTGTATAGAGTAACTAACAAGTATTCTTATTGTAGAAGACACTAAATGCCTGATTGAAGAAAAAGAGGAGCATGAGGCGGAGATGAGGCGAAAATTCGAGTTGATAGCGCAGCTGAAGCAAGAGCTTGCGCTTAGCGACCACAAAGCTTCGATTACGAGGAAAAAGCAGATGTAAGTGATACAAACCGATGCAATTAGGAATTTAATTTAGATTCGCAGCCTGGACTCTACGACAAATGGTACTGGCCACCGGAGCCCAAAACAAAACACGAGCGTATGTCCGAACATAATAAACTTAGTCGTCTAAAAACATTGCAGCCTGGACTCTGAACGTCAAATGGTGCTGGCTACCCGAGCCCACACGATCAAGTTTGAGATGCTGAGGGAAGAGGAGGTCGAGAGCCAGGAGACTTACAGCACCACGCTCCACCACAGCCTGACAGTTGAGAAACACCTACGGGATCGCAGGTGCGAACTAACACGAAGACTTAATGTTGTATTATGAAGAAATAAAGAATAAAGTGAATAAAGGGTCGGCAATGCGCTTGTGATTCTTCTGGAGTCACAAGTGTCCATAGGCGACGGTACCAGCTTAACATCAGGCAGGCCGTAAGCTTGTTTGCCACCGTAGTAGTATAAAACAAAAAAAAAATTTTAGCTAACTAAACTTGGTACACTTTAAAACAAACGGCAAAAATATATGTCGCCAAGTCTCCCATAAAGCGACAAGTGTAAAGACGACGGCAGTTGGCCGCATTCGGTAACCGGCAATATTGCAATCGCCTATTATATGTGACCGCAGAAAGCGAGCAGACAGTGTAAGGCCTAAGTGGACGCTCGAGTCAGGCGTGCGAGAGAGCGGGGCGTGCGGCGTGCATGTTAAACAACTGAAACTCATACTGGTGTCCTGAGTAGACGCTGCACAAAGCGAATGCACGCTCGCCCGCCCCGCTACACGCCCCGCCGAACGCTCCGCTCCGAGCGTCCACTCAGGCCTTACACTAATGTGAAGACGACCAATTGGGGGACCACATATGGCGAACGAAGCAATGATATCGCCATGTGAGATGTAAAGGAGAAAGTAAATATTAAATAGTTATTTGTTATACAAGGGTGCAAAGTTGTATTTTACCCGCGAGTGTGGAATTGAAACACGAGCTAGCGAAAGGATCCTATAGTTGAACCACGAGCGAAGCGAGTGGTTCTAAAATATAATCCTGAGCGTAGCGAGTGTTTCAACACACGAGAAGTAAAATACTTTTGCACCCGTGTGTGTAACACAAAATTTTACCTCACTATACCGAGGAAAGTGCAACATGCAAAACAACTTTATTTAATTTAAATAATAAATTTGCACCCTTATATATAAAAATATAACAAATATCTATTGTTTTAGAATTTTGGTCAAGTGCGAGTCGGATTTAAGTTTTGTATGTATGGGACATTTTGAGACCCAGCGCCTGATGAAGGCAACAAGCAATTCAGAAAAGTTTTTTTTGTATGTGAGCCCCCTTAAATATTTATTTTATTCTGTTTTTTTAGTATTTGTTGTTATAGAGGAACATAAATACATCATCTGTGTACATTTCAACTGTCTAACTATCACGGTTCATGAGATACATGAGATAAGCTCCAAGGTCAAATTACTTTGCCCACTAGTGGATAAAATGCGTTTTTGCTCACTGGTTTTAAAGGATAATAGACGGCTTTCCGAGGCAGAGAGGGGAAAAAAAATAACGCTTCAGTAGCTAACTACTAACGCTAGCGCGATTGCCTTGGCCTGGGAAAACCTCACTGTTTCATTGCGAATACTGTTTATGTGATATTTGTTGAGCTCAAGTCTAGACTAAAATTTCAACCAAATCACCCAGTATGATTCAACCAAGATAACGTTAGGATGAACAACAATAATTTGAGACTAATAAAAATATTAGAGCTATGTTTTTCAACAATTTTAGGAGAAAATGTGAAACGCAACTGCAGACCTGGCTGCAGAAGTACGACGTGGAAATGTCTGCCAAACAAGTGGACCTCGATGAGTTGATCAAGCTGTACAATGACGAGGTCGAAAAGTGCGAGGAGCTCACGGTACAATGGTTTTTTTTGATACTTTAGTCCCTAGCACGCTCAACACAAATCGACTTCACATAGAAAAGGCAAATTGTAGACGTTTACTATCAAAAACTTCGTCTGCTTTTTTTCTGTTATAGCAACAGATACTAGTTTTCAACCTAGAGATGGCAGATCGCATTGTGTATACAAAGTTTCGTGTTATTCCAGAATGCCGTTTTAAAATGCTAGTTAAGAGGGCGCTCGTTTTTTGGTCAGGAATAAGCGAGAATGACGGATTTTTGACGTTGTAATTCTAAGAAACGGAGAGCTTTTTCTAGATCCTGATTACTTATTTGCATAGGTAAACTCCTCATATTGGTCCTAGCCGCCTCCAATTTACGAAGAACTGAATACTTTAACCGAAAATACCCGATTACCGACAGTAGTTTTCTGAAGAGAGCACAGAGTCATAAGTTTGAGCCCCTAATACTCCATGATGTTATATGAGAACCTACTTGTTTTTTTCTATTTTCACTAGCGTAATATGTTGCCATTGCGCCTAGCCGCCTCGAATTTTCCTTATTCTGCACGTATATATATGTAAACTGTTCTCAATTACACCATATTTGTCAACAAAATCGTACTGAAAACTCAAGGATTTTCTCATTATTGTTGAATAATTTTTGTATTGAATCTTACACAACATTAAAGTTCATGCTTGTACCAACAAGATCCAGTCCAAAAAATATAACTTTTGTCAAAATTTATATTTATAAATAATTCTTCAAAACTAGTATAAATTTACCGTCGCGCGGGAATTTATCTCAGTACCGGCTGAATAGCCCTCCGAGACAGACGTGTAGTGTGTTTATTTGTGGCTATTCACGAAGCTAACCGGCCACTCTTCAGATAAAATAATATTATTTTGATCTCCGACTAGGCATAGTTGTTACCAACCTCGGGGTCAAACTATACTGGGGATACATTCGTGAGGCTAATCGAGACAAGTTATGAATTGCATAGCTGCCATATATGACGTAGTGTAGCGAAAAGGCTCAAACCCACCGGATACGTAACATTTAAAATTGAACCTTCTACCTAAAACAAAAGTCATACATTTCAATGGTGATGTCTTGTGGGTTGGATCCTTTTGTCTAAACTACGCGTTTTATAGTCAATTATTATTGTACGAGTGATCGTGATACTTGATAGATTTAATTTATTTACTTGTTACTATCAGTCCACCTTGTTAGTATGTATGTATGTATGGGAGTTTGGGTGAAATCTTCAAATTAGGTACAATTGCGTATCTTCGGTGACATAATATCATAGAGCTGGTCTGATGATGGAGTCGGAAGGTGGCCATAGCAACTCCTAAACTCAACAAGATAAAGCCATCGAATTTGGGCTCATTTATTTGGTCATGGCACGGCAAGACTTTGGTGCTGGATGATTTCCAGAGTCTGATGATGGAGCTATAAGGTGGTCATGGAACTCCTAAACTAAACTAGATAAACCCATCTAGTTTGAGCTCATCTGTTTTGTCTTGGTAAACACTTTGGTGATGGATGATTTCCAGGATCTGATGATGGAAGGTGGTCATGGGAACTCCTTAACTAAAATAGATAGACCTATCTTGTTTGGGTTTGTGTGATTTGTCTGTACAAGTACCCACGAACCAGCGACAGAATATGCAGGGTTATTGAAAATAACAAGATGAATAAAAAACTTTTTAAAAAACAAGCTTATATGGCGTTTGTTAAGTACAGCACGATCCTACCTTGCATTTAGTAATTATTTTCGTTTATATATAATAATAACACACACCGGGGGTTTACACTGGAAAGGAAGATTTTTACGTGGTTTTATTACATTTCCGAGTCATCATCATCATCATCATCATATCAGCCGAAAGACGTTCACTGCTGGACATACGCCTCCCCCAAAGAGTGCCACAATGGCCGGTCCTGCGCCACCCTCATCCAGCGGACTCCCGCGACCTTTACCAGGTCATCAGTCCACCTTGCGGGGGGCCTACCCACGCTGTGCCTTCCGGTACGTGGTTGCCACTCGAGAACCTTTCCGCCCCAACGGCCATCGGTTCTACGTGCAATGTGCCCCGCCCACTGCCACTTAAGTTAAGCAATTCGGAGGGCTTTATCAGTTACCTTGGTTCTGCTGCGGATAGCCTCATTTCTGATGCGATCGCGCAGAGAAACTCCCAGCATAGCATAGCATAGGCTCAAAGTCACTCAAAGGGCAATGGAGAGCCATTGCCCTTTGAGTGACTTTGAGCCTTCTTATGAGGGCTTTAGTAAGCGACCACGTTTCCGTGCCATATGTCAACTGGCAACACACACTGGTCAAAGACTCTCGTCTTGAGACACTGCGGAATATTGGACGAAAAGATGTGCCGTAGCTTCCCGAATGCTGCCCAGCCGAGTCGGATTCGACGATTGACCTTCCCTTCGACATTTCCGAGTATCACTCTTTATTTCGAAATAAATGTTTAAAAAACCGGCCAAGTGCGAGTCGGACTCGCGCACGAAGGGTACCGTACCATTATCTATATCTTTAAACGGCAAAAAAATTGTTGTATAGGAACCCCCTGTAGCCTAGTTAGTAACTTGGTAGTGACTCTGCCTACGAAGCTGGAGGTCCCGGGTTTGAATCCCGGTAAGGGCATTTATTTGTGTGATGAGCACAAATATTTGTTCCTGAGTCATGGATGTTTTCTATGTATTTAAGTATTTATTTATCTATGTAAGTATGTTTATCGTTGTCTAGTACCCATAGTACAAGCTTTGCTTAGTTTGGGGCAAGGTCGATTTGTGTAAGATTGTAAAAGAAAAAGAAACATATAAAAACTAAAATAAAAATAAAATTATGTATTCTGTTTTTTAGTATTTTTTGTTATAAATAGCGACAACAGAAATACATCACATTTCAAATCTCTATCTATCACGGTTCATGAGATACAGCCTGGTGACAGACGGACAGACAGACGGACAGCGGAGTCTTAGTAATAGGGTCCCGTTTTACTCTTTAAGTACGGAATCCTAAAAAGTGACATAGGTTTTATGCTCAGAACATAAAAAAAGGGAGAAGTGCCGTACTGCTTAATTTCAACCAAAACCGATGTCCCCAGTTTTCTCCCACCGCAGCGCCCACAGGCACACACATTGAACCGTGTAAAAACAAAGACTCGGGCGTTGCCAGTGAGTCTACGGCAACATGCAAACAAGGGCTGTGATTGGCTTAAACGCACTACACTAGGGGGGCGACAAACGTTAAAATTATGTTTTATCGACATTGATATTAAAATTAATATTATGTTAAGATATTGATGGGTAACAACTTCAACGACATGGTAAGTTTATGTGGTGGTATTTAAACTTCTAGCAACAAGTTTAAATAACACGGGTTGTTAACTTACCATAAATCGCAAAAGTAAAAAATATTGACGAATACCTACAGAGTAACATAAACGGCTTTTTAAAAGTTCGTGTTCACATACATTTAAAACTCTGGTCACATCGATATTTTTGACCTGTAGGTACTAGGCCGATCCGACTCGCATTTTGGCGCGAAATAATATGTCCATTACTCATATTACGAGATTTAAGGCTAAGGGCGAGTATCCACCAAAGATGTGCGAAGATGTGTTACCATACATTTTACACCTAGGTTTCAAGCAAGCGAGGTGTCAAATATTCGAAAAGTGTACGGCTCTTATTAAGTGGTTGGAAACATTTTTCTTGAAAATGTTACGAACACATTAACTCTTCTCTGTACAGGAAACCAGTTAGGACCTCTGCCAGTAGCATCTATACATTTTTTTAGTACCTACTCGGATTCTTTGGAAAACTGTAATAAGAAACCGAGATTTCTTCTTCAATTATCACATTTCAAATGAAAGTAAAAATACTCATTTAAAATAAATTATTGGTAATAATATCACATTTAAAGTTGTTCTGAAGCCATTTGCAACTAAATTATATACTTGTACATACAATTTTAATATGTCTATTTACCGTTCATACTGCAACTTAGTGAAAATCTTATTAGTAGGTACCGTAAACATTTTGTGCCTTTTAATCTTATTAGTATGTTATTAGTTACCTTTAAGATAGGCACCCAACCAAAACAAGTAATTAAATAAAATAAAACAGCGAAAGTAGTCGAAATAAAATAACTAGTATGATATCGTACTTCTATTTTATCGATTACGCGTAAATTGTAACTGCACTTTGGCACCGCTCTAGTTTGCGACGCCAAGCAGCGGCCGTACCACTAAAAAAATCAAGCATCGTCCATATCCATAGTGGTTTAATACATTGCGCCGTGGTTTACTGTATTGAACGTTCAATGTACAACGCATAGAACAAACATATGCTTTTTCGTTCGATATGTTAGTTCGATCCCGAGAAATGATGCGGCGTTGCATTTATTTATTAAAATATTAGTTTTTACTGACTTAAGTGAAAATACTAATACTCACATGTGGTGCGTGACTCCACCACAATTCATGTAGGTTTTAGTTTCATTCCTATTTTTGCATGTAACCACGCTACAATTCGGCATTTTGAGTAAACGTGGAAAAACATTTCAGATTCACGGCAAATTGCGACTAACATGCGGTGGGCAGTGACATGCCCATTTGGCCATGTCGCACCGATACGCGCCAAGCCCCCGTTTCATATCTATTCCTTTTTATCATCCGAGGTTTTAGGCTTTTGAATAAAATCTTGCATTAATTAATTGTATTCTAGATAAAAAGCTGTGTTTGTATAATTTATAATTTTCAGTTCCTTTGGTAAGAAACGGACATAGCAATTTCTATGAAGGGCAGTTTTTTTTTACTGTCCATAACAAAAAAAAAATTCATCAAGAAATGAATACGTAAGTACCCAGTAATTTCCTAGTAGAGGGTCTACTGGTATAATTTCACTACATTACTATATATAAATAAGACTCAGATAACATGCAAACTATTAATATCCGTGAAACAAATTATTGTTCTTATTACTGACAACTTTAAAACTCGTTAGTTTATTTTATACTAAAAAAACGAAACTAAATATACTTTGTCATATCATAGTATTTTAATACAAATAGAAAACTTGTGCTCAAAAATCAAATACTTACTTTATTCAAGTTATCTAACTTCGCTAACATGATGTTCTAGAACATCATGTTAGCGAAGTAATTACTTACCACTTTTTAGTGCAAGTATCAATATCGGTCACGGAGTGAATTCCAACGGTGCGCTATACAGATATTTGCATCGGCAAGCTCCGCGGTTAGTTCTATCCCGATCGCACTTACATATAGCTAGAAAGGGACGGCACCCGCGGCTGGTGCGATCTCGCTGTGCATGTGGGGGTTAGGTACGTTTGTGTGGGTGGTAGTAGTATTTACACACACAAACGCACTACGCGTGTCAAAATACCGAATTCTGAGCGAGCGCTTTTTTGAAGAGCACTCTTAAATGGTAGCTACTATCGATTTAGGCGACTAATGTCGGTAAGGAAAAATTACTAGGTATAAAATTTCTTACTTACTTCATCATCATCATTACTTAAGAGCCTTGCTCTTGTCGGTGGAGTAACCGCCACTTTTCTCTGGCCTTTGCCAGCCTCTTAACTTCCTCATATGACTCGACATCAGCTTTATCTTTTATTTGGCTAAAATATGTTAGCCTAGGCCTTCCTCTGCCTCTCTTGCATTCAATTTTACCCTCCAGGATGTTTAGAAAGAAACTGTCGTGCCGTATCAGATGGCCCACCATCTTGCCTTTCCTATTTCTAATACATCCTAGCAAACATCTTTTCTCATCTACCATCCTTAAAACTTATTACTTACTTACTAACTAAAAATGTCTAAATACGTATTATTGTCAAGAAATAAAAAAGTCGAACATGAAAATTGACACACTATAAATTGTAATTGACTTCTCCATCACAGCAGATTCGCACGCTGTGATGGAGAAGTCAAGCTAACTTTATTTAAGGCTCTGGTCATTTGACATTTTTATACCTAGACATTTTTACTTATCCTGTATCGACCTAAGTAATAAAAAAAACATTGATCCACTTGTTACTGAGTAACAAACAGTTACTCAGTAACAAGTGACCATATAAAATACTTCTGAATTGAATGATTAGACTCTGATAATTATACACAACACGGGAAATGGTACCTATTATTTTAAAAGAACTATAGCAAAATGTACTGCTATGGCCATTTCAATGTAGATACGTCATTTGATTATGTCGTATTCACAGATTAAGTTAGAGGAGCAGAACAAAGAGTTTGAACCACTCATGGCAGAGAGAGAAGTGGAATACCACCAGGAGATGAGCGCGAAGCTGAATGCCTTCATCGTCGAGCACGCGGCGAGGGTCATACAGACGGCGTGGCGCGACACGCTGCGTAATCGCGCTGAGAAGAAAAAGGTACCTACATAATATTATTTCAACAACATTAATTCTATTTAGTCGACGAGAAATTATATAGAAACATGTTCTCGAGTGGTGACCACGTACCGGAAGGCGCAGCGTGGCTAGGCCCCCCACAAGGTGGACTGATGACCTGGTAAAGGTCCCGGGAGTCCGCTGGATGCGGGTGGCGCAAGACCGGCCACTGTGGCACTCTTTGTGGAGGCCTATGTCCAGCAGTGGACGTATTTCGGCTGATATGATGTTTAAGAGCCCGTTAACGTGCTCACCAGTGCCACTGGTAAATAATTTTGATTATTTAAATCTAACGATACATATCTAAAAAAGTAGGACACTGCACACTGTATCTCTTTTGAATACATCATGATAGCTTTTACGTTGCTGGATGCGTCAATCTATGCTTCCAAAGTTAAAACGGCCGTTTTTGACTGATACAACAGTTTGACCAGTAAATGTCCTAGGTACTCCTGGGGTCCCATGAGGTGCCTATATGTTTATATTGTAGAGTTGAAACAAGCATTGTCGTGTGTACCACTCCATACCACTCCCGCGTTTACAGTCTTCTTCCAGCTCATTCCGTTCAATGCCTGTCGGATCTCAATTTGATTTATCCTTTTTGTATCGCAATTCCAATGGCATTTTCATAAAAAGTCGGCTAGGTATATCACGAGTAAATAATCTCAATCACTCTCGTTCTGGCACGGTTTTTGGAAGCACGTCGAAGCGAGCGTGAAATTCGGTGTTGCTACAAACCAAAATGTATCATTTGAATTATTTCTCAACAATAGGTATCTACCGTTCTTCTTAAATAAGAAATGTAGAAGTAATAATGGAAAAATACATGAAACTACTTACAGTCTTTGTACAGTCAAGTGTAAACATATGGGTATATATACAACTTACTTATAAAATATTTCCCATCGCTCTTGTCAGCGGTTTTGGCACATATTTATGAGAGGATTAAATCGATACGTATTTTTGCACTTAACTGGACATACCTAGATGAAGAGTTGTGTTTTACAGAGATTGATAGTTTTTTTCTGTTTATTATTTCATAGTGAGGTGTATCTTAGACTGCGTTTTCTTTCGCGTAACAGACTATGGATTTCTATACATTATGACAAGAACCCGCGTTTAACATGGCCTTAGGCATGGCTTTCTGTCAACGTATTTTGCCGAGTTTGGCGTTGAAAAGATTACGTTAATTACATTAATGTTATGTTACACAACGTTAACTTTTCAATATAAAATTCCAGTTGAATAAGTTAAAAAAGAAAATGGAAGCAGAGCGCGAAGCAGCGGAAAGGAAAGCAGAACTAGAAGAAAGGAAGCTAGCTGCAATGGCTAAGAAACTGCTTGCAAAAGCAAAAGCCGAAGCGAAAGCAGCTGCCAAACAGGCAAAGTTAGAAGCAAAGGCTGCCAAAGCTGCAGAAGAAAAACCTGCAAAATAAGTAAGTATAGGTAGTCTCTTCCAAAAGCCGAAGCGGAAGCAGCTGCCAAACAGGCAAAGTTAGAAGCAAGGGCTGCCAAAGCTGCAGCAGCAAAACCTGCAAAATAAGTAAGTATACTTAGTCTCTTGCAAAAGCAAGAATCGAAGCGAAAGCAGCTAACTAATAGGGAAAGTTAGAAGCAAAGACTGCCGCAGCAAAACCAGCAAAATAAGTAAGTATACTTAGTCTCTTGCAAAAGCAAGAACCGAAGCGACAGCAGCTGCCTAACAGGCAAAGTTAGAAGCAAAGGTTGCCGCAGTAAAACCAGCAAAATAAGTAAGTATTTAGTTTTTTGTTTGTAAACCTATGTTTACTGCCGTCCTTCGCCAGAACGCATTTTTAATTAGAAACGCAGAAGCGGTCTATAATTAATCCTTATTGTTATTCATTACGTTAATTTGTAAAACTTTCCATAATTTTTATTATTAGATTCATTTTTGTCACTTTATTATATAAATAAAATATTTCTCTTAAATTCCTTGTAATAAGTAGGTATGTGCATTGGTTCGGTAAGTATCTACGTGTTTTATCTATTGGAGGAAAAAAGGAAACAAGGACTTTACTTAACCAAACAACATGATAAACTTGTTTGTATATTTATTAATTAATAAATTAAATACATTTGTAAAACACTTTATTTAACCTGCATAATGACATTTGCGAATACCTTAAATTAAAAAAAGATAGTGTTTAATATTAGGTCTATATAGTCGTCCTAACCATATTCAATACAGATTTACTCATTTCGCACCAGGGGACATGATAATCATCAGTTGTATGGCCACATTTGTAACTACATAATATGTAGATGAAGACAATTTCACCCGTTTTCAGGCAGATAATTTACATCGACCACATACTGCCTGAAAAACAACAAGGCTTAACACCTTTGTAACGTCATGTTAAACTGCCATACTTATATTATAAAGTTGTCAAACGAGTGCAAACGACAAGGTACGGTCAACCAATTTGATTCCTAGGCCACCGTAGAACCCTGTCATTTTAACTGCTACATAGCGACGCAGTAATCCTAGTAACCTGTATTGACATAGCATTTACAACGGCAAGGTTCTATGATGGCCTAGGAATCAAATTGGTTGACTGTACAGTTGAGGGTGAACGAATACGTATTTACATAAATAAGGACATAAATCCACCAGGCACTGGTTGACTCTATTGTCAATGTCATAAAGGCGTGTACAGATGCAGCAACTCATGAGACCGACTGTATCTATCTTAATTTTAATGGGTAAGACTAACATTCGATTTTCAACTGCCTGCCTGAAAAGGGCACCGAAATATTTTCACACCGGCTATTCAGTTTTCTGAACGAATACACACTATACACTCAATGAATATTGTAGCCCTCACTGAGGCATTTCTATTTTTCTCACCGAAGGTGTGTTAAGCAGCATGTCACTCGAAAGCAAAATTATTTCCGTCTTGGGCGTATTTAAACAATTGAATCCCTCGTTACGGTCAATATTCCATGTTACAATCCCACGGTATGCTCAGGATTCTATTGTAGAATCTTTCGCTTCACTCAGGATCCAATATATTATACCGCCCTTGCAGTAAATATATCATTTTCCTCCCTTGAGACACAATATACTGTTACATAATATATTTCTGTCTGGACTTTGCAGTAACATTTTTATAACCCAAAACACTTTTTAGGTGTCACTCACACTGAGCACGGACAATACATAACTCTCCATATTCCTAATTGAATAACAACCCATGCCGTGAACGATAGGTTCATACTAGATTTCATTATGACATAATAAAATTATATTTATAAAGCTCGGATTATAACGTTGCCTACATACCTACATTGCTTGGAAAAAAAACAAGATTACCTATTAAAAATAACAATCTCACATTTGTAGCAATGGCGAATAGATGAAAATTTTAGAAGTACCTGATTATTTTTTTGGTGATAGGAATAGCCTTCCTTAGCACCAGAAAAAAGTTGCAGACTTTTCAGCTGCGTCAATAATTTTTGAAAAATATAAACAGTTTCCTCACTTAGTTACGTTTTGTGTTTAGGACGGCAATTAAGACACACTTTCATATTACAAAAAAATATCTCAAAAATCCTTGGTAAACTGACACTGGCAATTATATTGACAGCTGCAGCAGCTATATTTGTCATTGCCATGGTCAGATATTTAAATATCCTTTACTATTAAACGAGCAATATTTGTATATGCAATGCAATCACGTTCTCGGAAACGGCTCTAACGATTTCGATGAAATTTGGAGTACAGGGGTTTACGGGGGCGAGAAATCGATCTAGATAGGTCTCATGTCCGGGAAAATTAGTTTTCTCCGTATTTTCTCCATTTTCACCCGAGCAGAGCTCGGTCGCCCAGGGACTTTTTTTGTAATATGAGACGGATCAAGGAAAGTGTCTCATTCGCCGTCCCAACCCCAAAACGTATGTGAGGAAATTTTTTATATTTTTTAAAAATAATTGACGCAGCTGAAAAGTCTGCAACTTTTTTCTAGTGTAAGGTTATTCCTATCACCAAAAAAAAATATCAGGCACTTCTAAAATTTTTATCCATTCCCCATTGTGTGAAGTATAAATAGATGTATTTTATTAAATTAAAACGGGTCAGTCACGTCTTTACATGTTTGCAACGAAATGAAACGCGCCGGTGTTGCGAGCGCTCATGATTAACGCCCTTGGACGAAAAGAACACCTAAAGGTGTCGTTTGCTGTCGTGCCCGCAGAGCCAATAACCCCTATAAAATGCGTTAAATGACGTCTGCTGTCAAAGCAACCTTAGTCTTTCATATATAAGACAGGGGCGGTTCACTCTGTGATTCCGTCGCGCCGCTACAAGTACATGCCGGCCGGCTGCCAATTTGGCGGCCCATTAGTAGTTGCCGCGCGCTGGTACGGGACGCTCGCACGGGTTGCAGCGCGTTGCAAGCGATAGAAAGGGATGGCCACATTTAGGCACGTTTGGCGTACCTAAACAGGGAATTTGTTAACAGAGAACCTTCTGTACGTAGTACTATTACTTATTCTGTGTATGAGGTTTGTATTTGCTCTTTTGTAGCAATGATGTTGGCGTGACTATGTCTCTTTTGTTTCTTTTTGTCTAGGCGGCGAAAAGGTTAAGCACCGCGGATCGGTTCGTAACATGTCGAGCAATATTCGACCGTAAAGACGTGAGTGGCCCGTTTTCATCATTTTGGAATATGTCTGAAACTCACGGGATTTCTATATTAGAATAGACGTATTTTTAACCCCCGACGGAAAAAGAGGGGTGTTATAAGTTTGACGTGTCTGTCTGTCTGCCGGTGTCTGTGTCTGTGGCATCGTAGCTCCTAATCGAATGGACCGATTTGATTGCGGTTTTTTTATCTGAAAGCTGACGTGATCGAGATGGTTATGAGCTACGTTTCAACAAAATCAGTTCAGCCGTTTTAGAGATTTTGAACTTTGAAATGAAAATATCGGGGGTTTTTCAACTTTTCTAAATTGTAGTTACAAATTGATTAATGCTCGCACTTGCAAATTAATCAGATCATAAGTTGTCATCCTCTTCGAAGACCCGGCAGTGTATAGCCCTGACATCGATGAGGGTGTCGGAGGAACTCTTGGTGGTGGGCATGAATGACACAGCTCGTCGGGACCTATCGTTGCTTCGCAAGAGTGCTGGTTTCAAGTCCTGTGTTAAAAAGAGATGAATGTTACTTTTGGGTTTCTATTTATTCGTATGGCATGGTACAGTTCATTAGTCATTACATATTTATATTGAGACCATCGTGGGTTGGAACTGTATGTAGCTGCGAGTCTATCAGAATAAGCAGTGCAGCAGCCAGAAGTTGATTACTCTTTAGCACCACCCGGGGGACACGTTCAGGGAAACTGAGGGTAAATCTTCCTGCGGACGCGAGTACCTAAGTAACCGTTGCCTACCCATTCTTTTGGGTAAAAACTAATCACTTTCACAAAATAATAATAGATATAAGGCATTTCCTATTTGCCCTCTAAATTAACGGATTATATGCATTAGTTCCTTTGAAGGGCTTGTTACAAATAAACATATGAATTGCGAAGATGATTTGTTCGCAGTACGAGTAGTTGCTTCCAAAAGTACTAATGCGAATAATCCAAGTTACTTAATAGCAGTTCCCAAACTTGACAAGCTATAATTAAAGTAGGACATTGTGCTGAAAGTTTTGGCAGTTTGAGGGCAGGGCAGCGGCAGTAAAATGTCATATCATCTCCACTTATAATAAATCTCTAAATTAAAAAAAGAACCAGCCAGTTTGAAACTAAGCTTTGCGCGGTTCGAATGTTCTCAGCATCCCATGAACGGAAAAATATGAAACATTTTATATAGGTACATTATTATTCTAGCTGCAACTTAGGATAGTTTTTATCCGACTGCGACAGTTAATTAATTTTCCGAAATATACGACTTCATTTAATTTTTCATTTATTTTTATTGAAATCAAACGCTGCTCCAACTGTCAGCTATAAGAACCGTCAAATTTTCGTCAAAATGGCGGAATTGCTTTGCCTTTCACTTATTAATAATTTAAATCCCGTCTACGATAGACCTTTACGAGACAAATGCTAAAATATAAACCATAAAAAAATATTCGATTCTGATATGAGAACTTATATGCGCAAATGTCGTTTTATGTCGTTATTTCAATAAATGAAATCAACAAATTTGAACAATATAATTAACACGAATTTGTTTTTTTTGAATGACAATGGCACGCGCTCGGCGCATTCAGCCAAAGTACCTGCGGCGCTACCACGAAAACCAATACTCAATGTTCATATATTGGCATCCCTGTCACTCGAGTATGGTTAGTGCGATAGAGATAGAGATACCCGAATATTTTCGAATTCCGAAGTTCGTGGTTATAGCTCAGGAATCGAAAATATGGTAAATAATCATAATGTATTTTCTCGAAAAAGAATTTAAAATAAATATAGTCAAATGGAGAAAAAAACAAAGCAAGAGGTTATATAGGTAATGATTAAGTTATAAGAGTCCAAAGTTTTAAGAGGGGGTATGTTCTGTCCCTTTTCCGCAAAACGCACCTTCATATGAAACGATTGTTTTTTACTATGACGCTCGAGTATATTGACGTCACAGTCCCTCATCGTTTTCTCACTCTAACAAGCGACATTAAAACGGATGTAGCTTCATAATTTTTTGAGATATTTGAATGGGAGTTTCATTATCTTCTATCTATTTATACATAATAAATGCCTATGTCCTGACTGACTTATTCACTCAATCACTCACTCACTCACTCATCAACGCACAGCCGAAACTACTAATCTTAGAGAGTTGATTTTTGCACAGTATGTTGCTTTTATAACGTGGGCTAGGGATAAAAAGGGATTTTTGAAAATTCTACCCCTAAGGGGGTAAAATGGGGGTGCAAAGTTTGTATGGGAGAACCTTTTTTTTTTGAGCTATAGACTTAAACTTTGTAGAAAAATTAGTTATTAGAATACAAATGAAAAAATTCCACCCCTACGGGGGTAAAATAGGGGTGCAAGGTTTGTATGGGGGAAACATTTTTTTTTTTAATAGAGACTTAAAACTTTGTAGAAAGATCAGTCATTAGAATACAAATAAAGAACTTTCAGGGTTTTAGAAAATTCTACCCCTAAAGGGGTAAAATAGAGTGCAAAGTTTGTATGGGAAAAACTACTTTTTTTTAAATAGAGACTTAAAACTTTGTAGAGAAATTATTCATTAGAATACAAATAAAGTACCTAGATTCAGTGTTTTAAAAAAATCTACCCCTAAGGGGGTAAAATAGGGGTGCAAATTTTGTATGGGGGAAACAATATTTTTTTTAAATAGAGATTTAAAACTTTGTAGAAAGATTAGTCATCAGAATACAAATTAAGTACTTTCAGCGTTTTAGAAAATTCTACCCCTAAAAATAGGGGGCTAAAATAGGGGTGCAAAGTTTGTATGTGGGAAACTATTTTTTTTAGCTAGAGTCCTAAAACTTTGTAGAAAGATTATTTAAATACAAAGAAAGTACTTTCAGCGTTTTGGAAAATTTCACCCCTAATGGGGTAAAATAGGGTGCAAAGTTTGTATGGGAAAAACATATTTTTTTTTAATAGAGACTTAAAATTTTGACGAAAAATTACTTATTAGAACATGAAAAATACTACATTCGGCGTTTTACAAAAATCATTCCCTAAGGGGGTTAAAAAAGGGTGCAAGGTTTGTATGGGGAACACTTTTTCTGAGCTAGACACTTAAAACTTTGTAGAAAGATTACTTATAAAAATACAAAAAAAAAGACTTTCAGCGTTTTGAAAAAATCTATCCCTAAGGGGGATAAAAAGGGGTGCAAAGTTTTTATCAGGGAAAGTTTATGTTTTTGAGTTAGAGACTTGAAACTTTGTAGAAAGATTACTTATTAAAATACAAAAAAAGAACACAAATCGTTTTAGAAAATTCCACCCCTAATAGGGTTAAAAAGGAGAGCAAGCTTTGCATGGGCAACACTTTTTTTTGAGTTAGACTTAAAACTTTGCAAAAAGATTACTTATTAGAATACTAAAAAAGAACTTTCAGCGTTTTAGAAAACTCCATCCCTAAGGGGATCCTTAAGATCCTTAAGAAGGGTAGCCAGTGTTGTGTGGGAAAAACTTTTTTTTTTACTAGACTTAAAACTATTCAAAATGTTACTTATTAAAATTAATAATAAAGTACTTTCAGAGTTTTAGAAAATTCCACCCCTAAGGGGGTTAAGAAAGCTTTGTATGGGCAACACTTTTTTTGAGCAAGAGACTTAAAAGTTTACGAAAAAAGTTCTTTCAGCGATTAGAAAAATTCAACCTCTAAGGGGGTTTAAAAGGGGGTTCAAATTTTAAATGGCGAGCAATAAAATTTTAAAGTGTGAGTAAGAGATTTTTAACTTCGGTCTTATTCTGTACGTTAAAAGACTACAAAACTGATTTCAGAGTTTTTCCAAATTCATCCCCTAAGAGTGTTAAAATTGGTTCAAAGTTTGAGTATTTCAAGGCCATTTTTAAAGTAGGTATGAGATTTTTAACTTTGGTTTTAGACTGTTTGTTCACAAACTAGAAAATGAACATCAACTTTTTTTTAAATTATCCCCTAAAAGAGGGTTCAAATTTTGTATTGAGAGAATCATAAGTTCTACGCGGACGAAGTCGCGGGCAACAGCTAGTTGGTCATAAATGCGTAAGTATGTCCGTAAATGCTGACGTCCGTATGTATATTTTCTAATTAATTTCAAAATGCTAGATCAAAAGTTGCATTACGGTCGCAGGAGGACAGAAACTAAAAAAGAAACTAAATCCGCTTTGTCAACTAGAGTCAGAATCCGACGAATGCAATGACCTCGAAGATAATAAATAGGCTCAGATCGCAAGTTGGCAACTGCAAGGAAGACATGGCCACGTGGGGATTGCATCGAGACCAATCAACTTCTCGAGGTTCTGTATCGCAATCAATGAATGTGTTTGCGATACAGGACCGCAAACCATGGCGCACCTGACGGCGTGGGCTACATGCCCACACTCTTGCTCGGCACACATTGCTGCCCATCGGGCATCTCTTATTTGAGGAACCTCGACACGAAGAAGAAGAAGAAGATAATAATATTCCTACACGGGGACTAAATACGAGTATTGAGTTCTTACTCTAAGTTGGACATGCAGAGCCTTTGCAGTGTGGTCAGTCTTTGAAATCTTCTGCTGGGCCGCTTTCAGCTCCTGGTCAAGTCTTCGTCTCTCTTCTTCCAGCTCTTTGAGTCGTTTTTCTGCTTCTGCAATAATGAGAACAATATTGTTTAAGCCTATCAACTTATAGATCGACACAATTTTGTCCATTAACGCAAGAGACAACTGTCATGTCATGTACGTCAGAGGATCAGTTTCTACTACTGCGATTACAAATGTATGACCAAAATCTACTAATGTATGACGATTCATCATCATCATCATATCAGCTGAAAGACGTCCACTGCTGGACATAGGTCTCCCCCAAAGAGTGCCACAATGGCCGGTCCTGCGCCACCCGCATCAAGCGTATGACGATTACTTACGAGAACAATATTCCTTTGCTATTCCGCCAAAAAACGTGCTGGTCGATCAGCGGAGATCAAATGCAACTACTTGCGTATAAATATGTATGCAAATAATTACAGCTAACCACCATCAATAACGAAAAAACCTCGACACGTGTTTCGCCTCTCTACGAGGCATCATCAGGAGATGCTGGCAGGAAATGTTGCTTGCACCACGTCCACTAATAAAAGAAAAAATAAAAAAAAACATTTTTTTTTTTGCTGGCGAAACATGTGTCGAGATTTTTTCGTTATTGATGTAATTATTAGTTGCATTTGATCTCCGCTGATCGACCAGCAAGTTTTTTAGCCGAATAGCAAAGGAATATTGTTTTCGTAATATATCATGGACTTCCGCAAAGTAATGCCTGATTCAATAAATTATATGACGATTACAAAAAAAAATTACATACTACCAGTGTTTTTTTTTATATAAACAATTGGAATCAGGTGCCTGAATAAAATTATACTAGTAAAAAAATGTTTATGTTTATACACGCGTTAGTAATTCAAAATCAAAATCAAAATCAATTATTTATTCTGCAAATAGGCCACAAGGGCACTTTTACATGTCTTCTGTATTGTATGTATTCTGTATTCTACAATATAATATTAATAATCTTACACAATAATCATTTTAAAATTGCAGATTTTAACCAATTAGTACCTAAATGGTTAATAATAGTAATAGAAATCAAACACAGCAGTGAAAACAAATCAAATGTTATAACTGTGGTGGAAACCACAGAAAAGTAAATTGCGTGTATATAAGGCATTGATAGCACTAGATCTTCGGTAGATTATTTGGTATTGTAGTAGCAATAGAAGTGTAAGTTTATTCTGTATATAAACCAGATATTCAATTGTTTATAACAATAGTTTACACCAGGAGTTCCGGGACGCTATAGACCGCTATAGCCGATGCAGGCTCATTTATCTTTTGGCAAATATCATTTTGCCGCAGAAGGAAGGGCGAGGTTTTCCAAGTGTAGGTAATTTAATTTCTAACCTAAACAGAAGGATAGAATCATATTACGAGTAGGTACCTATATGAGATGTCGTTTGATTCGTCTCAATTGTGGAAAGCCTCCCAATGAACACATATACCTACTTGAAATTATTTGAGTGTACCGAATCGCATCAAATCCATTCTAAAAGCAAAACTCTAAGTCCAAGGTACAAGATTCAAATTACAATGGCAGTTTCATAAAAAATCGCCCACATAACCCTTTGAACGCCAAGAACGCCTAAATGCGCCGTGTATTGTCGTGCCCGAAGCGCCAAGAACGCCTTTAAGTGGTATGACGTCCGCTGTCAAACCCACCTTCTGTCTTTCATATAAGGTTCATAGTTACTCTCTTATGGAAAAAAGGTTGCTGTGTAAGTGACACTTTAGTAGGTGAAGACTTCCCTCTATATCTCCAATATCCCTATAGCTCCAAAAAAGTTTGAGATAATGAAAAAAAAAATAAAAACAAGTGAAGAGTGGTAGAGTGGCGTTCAAAAGGTTAAATAATCTCAACCATACAGTAGGGGTGTTTATTGATAAATTTCTAGATTCTTAAAGCGTGTATCGTTCTGTGTCGTTTTACAGATTGTTTTATCAAGTGCGTCATTTGGCAGTGGTCACAATTTTAGGTAAATTGTGGTAGTTAAATTAGACGTGTATATCTCCAACCTTTGTATTGTGTCTCCTTTTCGGCCTGCAGTATTTCGAATTGCTTGCGTTTCAATCTTTCTTCTTCCAACATTCTATTCTGCTCCTCTTGCAGTCTTTCTAGTTCTTCTCTCCTTTCCCATTCTTCTGCTAAAACTCTGAAAGGAGATATAGGGTAAATCTTTAGTAGTTGGCAACGGTTCAATAACTCGCCACCTCTTACTAAAAAATAACTCTATTCGCCTGTAATCGAATTCATTTTAGTATAAGGTTTCAATAACCGGCTATTACGTCATACTAAATTCCATTCTGGAACAGAGTACATTTTTAGTATGAGGGGCCAGCTATTCAATTCAATTCATTTATTTATTCAGATTACAAAGATCCATTATTTGTTAGTAGTATCCTTAAAAAGACTATGTTAGTACATACACTATAAATATAAATAAACAAAAACTAAAAAAATTAAGCTTTGCACAGCTCACTTCACTGAGTACGGCGCATGTAGCCGACTACAATGAAGCAAGTAGGGACAGTCCAATCTGTCCCCTATCATCCTTAAGATGTTGTTGGGGCTGGCGCGCACCCGACGCACCAGGGACTATTATTGAAGAGTGGCCAGCTACTGGCGATTTACCCTGATAATAACCAATTAGTTACAAAAATCCCATATTAGGTACATTACGAAAGTCTGGCTCTTCTTAACACATTCAACACAATTAAATATTCATCGCATCTTTACTTTTGTTTTCTTCCTAAATCCTGAATAAACACGGGACAAATACGTAAAGGCCTATAACATTTTCTTAACTTTAATATGTTCTCAATGCTGCGGTGAAAAGTTGTATCTGTCACACGAGAGAAAAGTTATTTGCATCTCGTGTTTTGGGACCTTCGCTACGCTCAAGCGCGCGCCTCACCCGCTAGGCTCGTGATTCAAAGCATAAAACTTTGCTCTCTTGGTGCACAAATAACTAGGTAGGTTATGTTTTAACAGACTTCAAAAAAGGAGGAGGTTATATGCTCCACTGTGTGTATATTTTTTTATTTTTTTTTATGTATTTTCGCCGATTTCTCCGTCAATTCCAAATCAACCGATTTCCAAAATTCTTGTTTTATTTGAAAGAATATACTCCTGAGGTGGTCCCATTGTCACCAAGTCAGGGTCTGATGATGGGAGCCCAGGGAAATGGAGGGCATCTCTCAAATTTTATAGGCACGCGTGTAGTGATTTCAGTATTTCCTATTATAACTCATGTATTTACCCTCGGAAATCGTAATTTTGGTGAAGTGGAACTGATGATGAAGACCACAGATGACTTATGGAACTCCTCAAAGATGTAAAGTACGTCAAAGATTCTGACATGATTCCGTTGAAGTAACAACTAATGAAGTGTTAATTCTGAGATCCTCATCGACGGAACTCCTCAAATTTTATCAGCCCACATATAGCGACTTGGGTTTTTTCTGTAATAATCAACGCATTTGCTCTCGTTAAGCAGTTCATATGGTAAATTGGAAAGGAAATGTGAAAATTTTCATGTAGGTACCATGTGGCTTGGCGAAGTACTGAATTGAAGTCGGTTTAAACTTTGTTTTAAAGTAAATTATCGTGTCTACTGACCTGGCTTGAAGAGCTCTAACGATCTCTTCGTCTCTTTTTGCCTGGGTCTCTTCCTGCAGGAGGCGCTCCAATTCTGTTTGCGTTGTTTTTAATTCTTCCAGTTTTTTGTTGTCCTTTTGCGCTAGTTCTGCTAACTCCTGTAATAAAAAATCATTTTTATACGACATACTTACTAAACAGTTATCTTTGGGTCTTTTTTGTTTTGAGTAGTGATGGCGATAGACTCCATAAGACATGAAGAACTCAGGGGCATGGATGAGAAAATGCCAACCGGCGCCATATTTAACGAGTACGTCCGTCAAAATTGGTCAGTGTAATCTGCCAGTAGCGAGGAAAGGCTGCGCAGCACCAGCTTTGTTACGTCTAACGCCGGAAAGTGACATTATCGTTCGCACACTGTCGCGGTGTTGTCATTGTCACACAAAACGCGACAACCTTAAACACGGCGAGCACGTGCTATGTAGTAGAGCGGTATGGCATGATTTGAGTTTCCTACCTGTCAAACATATATAGCGAAAGGGACGATGGTAAATTAACCTTATTAAACTAAGAAGTATCAGAAGACTAATGCATTATTGACGTCTAATGTCATTTATAACTTAGTCGTGTTATATCGGTGACGTCATGCTGGTGTCAGTTTCAGTATTTATATTATATTTTGACAGGTACGAGGGACAGAAAATATGACATTTTATCTCGTTCCCACTTGCGGTATTGTCTATGCATATATCCTTGTCAGTCATGTGTCTATAATATATGCGTGGGTCCCTTTATTCTGTTCTACCTCTTTCTGTCCGATAGAGTACCTTCCGTGCGTAAGTAAAGTACCATTATTATTACC
Source organism: Epinotia brunnichana (assembly GCA_963854355.1). Lineage (NCBI taxonomy): Eukaryota > Metazoa > Arthropoda > Insecta > Lepidoptera > Tortricidae > Epinotia > Epinotia brunnichana. The sequence goes on along the minus strand of OY977946.1, from coordinate 23,877,887 downwards.
ATACGATTAAAATCAGTTAACGATTCTGATGTTAGCTACAAGTAGCGTCGCATGGTGTCAGAGGGGTCGGGCGGGTATGCGGGAGGCGACTCGAGGCAACTTCAGAATCGTTAACTGATGTTAATCGTGGTGTACAAGCTTTATATTAACTTGCACTGTTCGTATGTATATATATGTAGGTAAGTTGTCCGTCAAAATATGCAATCCATTTTTCATTTCAGTCACTTCCCGTTATCCAATTGAGCTGAAAGTTTGCAAGCATACCTATGTATATTGCATGACAATGCAATATTATGATGACTTGGAGCTGATCTGATGCTGGAGCTGGAATGTGGCCATAGGAACTCCGCAATAAAACGGCACAACCCCATCGAGTTTGGGCTCGTTAGAATCGTCACAATGAGTAGTTGATGATGCAGTAAAGTACAGTCGGCAATACCAAAAATGAAATTTTTGACAGAAACTTATTTTATTCTGTGGTTATTACCTGCGCCTGTGCCTCTGCCGCGAGCCGCGCGCGCACCTCGTGCTGCAGGCGCGCCCTCGCCTCCCGCGCCTCGCGCTCCCTGCGCGCCCCCGCCCCGCGCCGGCCTGCGCGCGCGCGCCGCTGGTACCCCTCCGCTCCCCCCGACACCGCTGCCGCCTGCTTTAGTGCCGACACCCATTGAAGACGGCTCCTATGATAAATGGTAAATTAGAAACAGGATGGTAGCAATACCCGTCGGGTGGTCCCATAGTGGCGCGCACCCACAGGCAGCGAGGGCAACGAGCAACAGCCCAAAGGCATACAATTGCACATGTCATTAAAAAACCGGCCAAGTGCGAGTCGGACTCGCACGAAGGGTTCCGTACCATTATCTATAAAAAACTATTTTATTCTGTGTTTTTAGTATTTGTTGTTATAGCGGCAACAGAGATACATCATCTGTGAAAATATCAGCTGGAACTATCACGGTATCAGTGAGATATAGCCTGGGGACAGACAGACAGACGGACGGACGGACGGACGGACGGACGTTAGTAATGGTCCCGTTTTACTCTTTAAGTACGGAACCCTAAAAAACGATGGTAGCAAACAAGTATCCAGGGCCTGCCTGATGGTTAGGGGAAAACGTAACAAATGGACGGCTAGCAACTCCAGAAGTGGCTGTTTAAGAGTTGGTGTGATCGACATTAGAAAGATTGCGATACACTCCTGGATAAGACTAATTGTAGAACCGGGATGAGTGGTGTAGTCAAAGGTATATAGTCCGCAGTGAGCGATTACATGATGAAATTGATAATGACGATGGTCGATGATGTAGTAAATATCCTAGTCCTTAGCACGTATACAAAATAGCTATAGACAAAATGCATGCCTTATTTTGGCCAAAAAGCATCTTATTACACATTGATAAATATTAACGCCGCCTCTCAATCACATGCAATTGATGACTAGCAACCGACTTGAGAGCCCGGGTCAAATTAAATTAGGAACGGCGTCCCGAAATCGAGTTTACATCAGTCTAGAAGGAGATCTCTCTCGAAGCGTTCGTAAGAAACAGCGTTTGTGCAAGATTTTAAATCCTGATTTATATAATTAGCGCTTCACTTTTTTCAGAATGCATCACCAATCAAATGAATGATGATTATAGATTATTTACTTATGATCCTGCGTGCCGAATTCGAATGTGCGTTCAGGAGTGACCACCTGGAAGCGCTGTATCTTGCCTTCACCAGCCGCTGCCTCTACCGAGCAGTACTCGTCGATGGCGATGCGGCCTGAGGACAACAAACTTCAGATAGGTAGGTATACAGCAAAAAAAGACTCGAGGGTCTAACGAAACTTACATCTTAACCACTTCCAATACCTCCACTAACAACTCTCCGTATTAAAATAAAATTAGTAGAAGAATAAGTTGATACGTAAGTTATCAGCAGTTGCCACCGGTGCTAGGCTGACTAAAGGGACGCGCTGGCATGACATAGAAGTCTGTTTGGAACACATACCACATTGCTCCTTCTGCGCTGAGCTCTTATAGTAGGTGAGAGCGCAGGGTTGCAGGACGCACCAATACTCGCGCATAGTTGGCAATAGGTAGCCGCGCTTGAAGAGGTAGCCCTGGAAATGTAAAAATAAGTCAACTCATTAGTCACCTGATCTGACATCTCGTTACAAGAGCCCAATTCTTGATCTCGATCTCACCAAGAACTACCTTATTTTCTACATTAACTAACTGTCTCAATAGAAATTTAATAGACGGAAACTTGATTTGTAAAACAATAAATTAATCACAATGAGGTCTAGTTTCCCATTTGGGTAAATACCTAAAACCAGATGGTAGTCGCTTCCACGCAAACAAGTATCTCATGGGTATAGGCAGCAAAACGGGCTCTGGCTCCTTAATGCACTCCTTTGCAAAGCAATGTTAAGATAAAGAATAACGAGGCTTTCATCATATCAGCCGAAAGACGTCCACTGCTGGACATATTCCTCCCCCAAAGAGTGCCAAAATGACCGGTCCTGCGCCACCCGCATCCAGCGGACTCCCGCGGCCTTTACCAAGTCATCAGTCCACCTTATGGGGGGCCTACCCACGCCGCGCCTTCCGTTACGAGGACTTGTATATACCTTTTTAATAATATCCTCGATGAACACATCATATATCTCATCAACGGCCTCCACCAAGGCAGCAGCATGCACCTGCTCGCAGCAGTACTTTGCCTCCAGTACCGCCAGGAAGGCAGCCCACTTGAAGTGCCCGATGGAGGAGCCCAGGGCATCCCAGTCAGCCGCGTCCCAACGGAGGCCGAGGCAAAGAACTAGCTGTTCAGCCACGATGCCGGCTTCGGAGGGCTGGAGGACTACCTGGAAAAGATTAAACAAAACTTATAAATATTTCATCGGTCCCTCGCTGCTTAGAATCGCTACCCCATACAATCTATATCCAATGAAAAAATGAAAAAAATGAAAAATTATTTATTCGTTTTCTGAAGTACCTACTAATTTAACATGTTCAGGCCCCGTAGCATGGTTGGCCTTATCACGCGATAAGTGACAAGATAGAGCGTCCGTCACTGGCTGACACCGTTCGATAGAACGAGGCGACGCTTTTATCTTGTCACTTATCGCGTGATAAAGCCAACCATGCTACGGGGCCTGGTGTCCCTTTTTAAGTAAAAGTAATACCTGTGCTAAGGGGCACCGCTCTTCCATATGCAGGTATCGATGCAAGTAGTTAATATATATTAATGATTACTTAATTAATTCTATAATATGTTCTAGGAGTACACAATTTATATAAAGTTAGAAACAAGAACAATTGAAGGAGTCTGTAATTGAATGTGGGTAATATATGTATATATTTGTAATGCAAGTGAGTGTGTGTGTGTGTGTGTGTGTGTATGTTTGTGTGTATGTGTATATGTGTGTGTGTGTGTGTGTGTGTGTGTGTGTGTGTGTGTGTGTGTGTGTGGTTTCATTATTTGATTCGCATTTATAGGTGCTTGTAAGTATTTAGTATAATGTTTTCCAGGTCGCAGTGGGAGCAGTCATGTCATAAGTCATGTGAACTGGACGTAACAGATTCCTGCCTATCATGAGCTTTTACGAGTGGTAAAAATTATTACATATCTATACAAATATTATAAACAGGGAAAAAAATGTGAGATTGTAGCTTGGTCTACCGTAGTCAAATGTAGGGGGTTATACCGGAATTTGTTTTCCGATTTCGAAAAAACCTTTTCACCCGTGTATATAGAATGGACGTGTTGGATGTACGAGTACATTGGCTAAACTTCATCTGGCGGGTTTGTCTGCGTTCTTGGCAATACGCGGGAGAGGGCCGCGCGGGCTGTTAGTTTCCAACTAAGTAGTTATACCAACTAGGGTAATTGTAATAAATACAAAAATGCCCTCATTTGTTATATTCAGCTGTGTAACTTGTTTATGAACTAAGTATGTGAGTAATTAATCTGTTGTGTTTTATACACTTTTCATCACACTTGCTCGTAAAGTGTGTATTATAGGCAAGTTTATAGAACAGCTATACCCGATTTACCTCCCGCGGGAGTTATGGATTTATAACTCCCGAGGAAGTTATGAGCTTGTGTGTGATCTGATTGGTTAAAAACAACTCAAACAAATTGGTTGGCAAATCTAGTTGGCCGCGCGTCACATGAATTCTTCTCTGTGATTGGTTGAAAAAAATCTAGCAGGCCATGCGGCGCCACGCCCCCTCGCCCTCCTCAAATCTTGGCGTCGGGCTTCTAATGGACTCTCGTTAGTAATCCCCTTCTTACGGCCCTTAATGCACAATGTACTATTATATTCGTGCTCAAAACGGTCTGTTCATTCGTTCGTTCGTATTACGTACCTAGTTGCGTTGCAACCTCACGCGGCAAGCTGCACTTAAGTGTGATCAAAGATTATTGTTGGTGTGATAATAATAAGTGTAAAACGCTTCGCTTATAGGATTACCAGATACAAATTTTAAAAGGCCTGGCAATATTCCTGATTTTCGGCCAAAATTCCTGACACTTAGGTTATTTATTTAGTGATTTTTGTTAATTGTTTAATTTGTCAATGTTTATATCGTAAAAATATAATAACGGTTATTTATAATTTACAATTTATGAAACTCCAAAGTACTTGTGGCTTTACCTTTTTTTTTTATTGTGATTTAAAAAAAATTACAGTGTATATAATTTTATTGTTTCATTTATTTGCGAAAATTCCTGACATTGCCGTTTTCCGGCCGCATTCCTGACATATGTCTAAAATTCCTGACATGTCAGGAAAATTCCTGACATCTGGCCACCCTATTCGCTAAGGTCCGAAAGAGCTTGAACGGGCAATCAGCTAAGATACGTTAATAGGTTTAGCTATGCGAGACAATGCTCAGAGGATGACGTGCAGGGATAATCTATGGTTCTTGACCCCTTTATCCTTGGTTTACTCATTAGGTATTATTAGTCAGAATGTTAGTATGCGTTGATAGACGCTGTCTACATATTCGATCATTTTAAAGTGATTCATCAACGATAATATTTGTTATTTGGTAAGACGATCCCAATCAAACCTAATTGAACCAAAACAAAATTCATGCCATTTAAATTCTATCAGAAACGTAACATAAACATGTTCTTTTTCTTCTGATTTAAATAGACACTACATCACACACTGAATATCTATTGAGAATGTTTAATTTTAAATAATCAATTAGGAGCGATTTAGCTTTAGGTTACAGGTCGGGTATAGTAACGTACCTACATAGCTAGTCCTAATTAACGTTGCTATACCTACCCTCTCAGAGTTCACGTTGAATGCATATTATTATAGTTTTAACAACACATGAAACGCAATAAACCGTTTGAGTTAAGTCAATTATAAAGATAATTAAATTGACTATATGATGTTGCCTGGATTAATGTCAATGACATTTCTCCAGCCTGCCACCGCATATGGTGCCCACATGGACTTTCATAAACAAGTCTGATTAACTCGTGGACATTTGATATGCGTCATAAGTCCCGGGAGGTCCCGACAAAAAACTCGGGCAACCTTTTTAGCATTTAAATTATGCGTACGTAATGATAGGTTGAAATTGATTGTTATTTATGATTATGATTAATTTAATAATGAGGATAACCTTTTATTTCTGGGGCATGCTGGGCGGTTGAAGGCAAAAGACGTGATGCTTTCTCTTTCGGAAATATTTAAGCGGTTACGTTTAAAACTCTGTTTTGAGATTGATAATTGGCCATAAATTTAACTACTATCGTTGTTTTCTTTTAAATTAATATTTAGGAAAAATATTGGAAAAAAAATTGTAGGTAGGTTATTAATGTTATTATGTTTATTTTAATGCTACTAAGGGCAAATAAGTTTACTTATGTCAAAAATTTAATTTTTGGTACAAGCTTGTATTGCCGACTGCACTTTCTGTATACCGTCAGTCATCAACCACTAATTGAGACGATTCTAATGAGCCCAAACTCAACGGGGCGGGGTTACGTCGGTTAAGTACTGCATTCCCATGGCCACCCTTTGTCTCCATCATCAGATCAGCTAGATGGTATCATAATATTGAATTGTCATCCAAACTATACCTTTACCCAAAATTTCAGCTCGATCGGTTGAAGATATCTGCTTCAAAATTGAGTTGCAAGATTCCACCCGAACAAATATAGTTACTTACATACATGCATACTTACATAGAAAGTTACATACATACATTGCAAGTTAATAGAAAGCTTGTAAAAAGTAGGTAGACTCGGCCATAGACATGGCCGATATAATTTCTTAACTTACTACATATCTGTTAAGACGTCTTCTAACTTACTACATGTCGGTCTCTCCTTACTATCACATGCCCGTTGTGTACTCGGGTTTTCGTAAATAAGATCGGCTAAGTGAGTCACACCAGAGCACATGAACGACATCAACGCCGGTGTTGAGGCAGTCGCCGAGGCCGAAACCAGTCAGGAGAGTATATCGATACCTGCAGACTCAAAGGGCGTAACAGCCTGGTGTTGTAATAGCTGTTACGCCCTTTGAGTCTGCAGGTATAGATATATATATCTTAGAATAGGCGTTATTATTCTAAGATATATATATGTATACTATCACATATCTGTTGAACCTCTCTAAACTTAACACATATCGGTCGAGCCCTCTTATCACTGATCGGCTGGGTCTCTCCACTTATCACTGATTGGCTGGGTCTCTCCACTTACCACGAATCGTCTGTCGTCATCGGCGTCCTGCACGAGATCAGCCAGCAGGCAGAAGATGCGGAAAAGCTTGAAGATCGACTCGTCGTCGAACACGGGCTTATCGCGGTACAGGAGGTGCTTGCGGCACACTAGCCAGCACACCTGGAACAGATGGTCAACAGATTAAAACATTACCTTTGGTACCTACGTACAAAATTGGTTTTAATCATCTCTTTTTGACCTTGTGCAAAAAATTATAACTAACACAACAGCCTAACCTTGCTCAGTTCACACGTCAATAAGAAAGAAGATATTATATAAAGAACAAGATTACAAGAGCTCCGCGCGGCATAATGAAACTTTGAGGATAGATATTCTGAAAGCCCGAAATTAGGAACTTGAAAATTCCATAAACAGTCACTTTAATAGCAGTCTCTCTACTCTTGTAAGGTAAACGTCTCAATGTTTGACACTTTTATTAGAATAAAAAGTTGACGCCATTATTGTTGTTTTTTTTTTGTTATAAGGTAACTACGCCACATGCACTATTTCTATAGGAGAGAGAAATGTGCGTGCTATACTATTTACGACGTCCTGTACTTTATAGCTTAGAATAATAACGCATAGAAGGATAGTTTCATACGGCCGACCCTTTATTCCATCCAGTCCTACCAGTAGTTCGATAGTCGAACTGTTTGGATATTTTTTTTCCAAATTGTTATACTGACGGATCGAACTATTTGGAAACGCGGATTTCATTCCAATTATAACTACTGACTCCGATGTATGTATAGTTAGGTTAGGTTGGTTAGGTATCTTCAGATGCCCGAAGGGCAAACTGACCAGAAATAGGAGCCCCGCAGAGCGGGGCTCCGTCAAAACTGTCGGAATACAAGGAGACCATACATTAATAGGAGGTTCTGGTTATTAAAATGGAAAAAAGTCATGTTTCTCATATGTATGGGTCTCCTGGTATTTCGATAGTTTTGACGTTTCGTTATTTCTGGTCAGTTTGACCTTCGGGCATCTGAAGATACCTAACGAACCTAACCTACCTACAGTATATAATAATATTGTATGTATTAATTCAATTCTGACTGTACCATTATATTCATAGTATCTCTATTTGGGATTAAAATCCGCGTTTCCAAATAGTTCGATCCGCCAGTATAACTATTTGGAAAAAAAATCCAAACAGTTCGACTATCGAACTACCGGTAGGACTAGATGGAATAAAGGCGGCCGACGCGCCAAGCGTGAGGCATAAAATGGATTCATGTAGTTGTGATCAACTCGTACTCACACGCGCCAATACGCACACAAACGCACCAATTTTGTTCCACCGATCGGCGTACTGGGCCATTTATGGCCGAGTTTTGGTGGCCTCACCGTTGCGCGTGAACTGCGTTTCTAGGCGTTATTATTCTAAGCTTTATAGTAATAATTTTCTTTTCAAAACAAAGTTTTAACCGACTTCAAATCAGTAGCCAAATTGCTTCAAGTTTGCCAATAAAATTTGAAGAGTTCCCTCGAATTCTCCAGGATCCCAGCTTTGGTGATAACGGGACCAATCTGGAAGTATATGCTTCCAAACAAAGAAAAAAAATTCAAATCGGTTCATAAATTACCGGGTTATCGCGTAACAAACACACATAAAAAAAACATACAGACGAATTGAGAACCTCGTCCTTTTTTGAAGTCGGTTAAAAATATAGAGTATAGTTTGATATAGTAGTATAGATTGAACGAAACGATCGACGGTGGATCGATAAGATGAACGTAAGTTTATTGTACGACAGCAGATTGAAACATACCTCACTAATCTTCTTCTCGTATTCCCTGACGACCTGTAATGTGGTCGTCTTGGGCAGGCTGCTGAATACCTCGTGCTGAAGGTAGTGACGGAACTCATCGAAGGTCAGCTCCGACGAGGACTTGAAGTGGTCGAGACCCTTCTCCACACCGTATAGGTCGAGGAGTGTACCGATGTTTGCTGTTAACACCTGTCACAAATGGATAAATATTAAAGGGCTTTGCTTACGGTGGCGTCGTTGATCGGGTCGCCACCTTCCCTAACATATGGTTGAGGGAGGCGATGGCTGAGATATGCGTCATACTCGTGATCGGGTGTCCGGTCTGTTCATGCTTGATGCAAGGGCATAGTAACTACCTAAATACTAATGTTATTATCATTATTTTGACGAGAGACATCATTCTGTTCTTGACACGTTTTATTGTTATTGACCCTGTACATCTCTGACAATATTTCATTAATGATCCTTTTTATCTGTTTTAACGCTTAGAGACAGTATACATCTCTATAAGAACATTAGAATAATTATTAATTGTATTTGGATGCTCAGAGACCTTATACATCTCTGGGGTACTCAATTAATATCATAAACTTATTGTTAATTCTGATACAGACTTTATATCGAATGTATTTGATAATATTTTACAATTTAGGATTTTTTTAGTTTTCATTTAGTGACATTTAGTTTGTTAACCGTTTAGGTACTAATTGGTTAAAATCTGCAATTTAAAAATGATTATTGTGTAAGATTATTAATATTATATTGTAGAATACCATTTGACATGTAAAAGTGCCCTTGTGGCCTATTTGCAGAATAAATAATTGATTTTGATTTTTTGATTTTTACGATCCCTGTTCAAGTGTCTCCCAATCCCTGTCCAATGATGGATCATGCACCTACTTTTAAGGAGTCCGTACTTCCACAATGGATTCACAAGAACAGGAACTGAAAGAACTTGGACGTGTAACATTGTCAGATCATTTTGAATGGAGTGAATTGTTAAGATACAATCTTGCTCAAATCAATCTAGGTGACTCTGACTACCTTCGACTTCAATCGATTTCGTCTGACATTGCGTGTCACGGGACATTTGGTTAGTCCCAAGTAGGTAGGATTTGTGTAAAGGGATGCCTCGATTATTATAAACCAAACCCCCGTATTATAGATGAAGTAAAATACCGTCATTTAAACTTGATTAGCTATTATGTATTGCATTGTTTGAGTTGGCTGAGCTAAAAAAGGAAAAGAAAGACCTAACTATGGAACTTTTTCCTATTGAGTTAACTTAAAGCATGATGATGATGAAATAATGATCTAAAGATTTTTGTTTTGTTAGTTTGAAATTCTCTGTTTGGCCCTGTGGTTGACTGGTAGATAATACATTGAGGCATACAAAAGTAACACCCCAGAATGGCACATCACCAGTAGGTACGTACAGTCGTGGAATGAAAAGGTTCGTCACTATTGGACCTTAACATCATTAAAATAAAGTCGAAAAGTGACGAACCTTATCATTCCTCGACTATACACTTTGGGGCGTTTCCTCGAAGTGCCGATTATCGGGGCTAATGAGTTTGAGGCACGCACTCGCAGTGTTGTCTTACGAAGGGTTAAAGCTTGCCGTATACTTCAAGATATATCCATTAGCCCATTCCATGAATGAAGCGAGCGAGCAAAATAAAATTTTGAGTGCTACTTTCGCCTTAAAACTTAAATCCCACCTTTGACTCTGAAGATAAAGCAAATGACGAAAATTATAGGTGTCTTATGAAACTATTTAGTATCCATGCTTTAATTTAGCCAAGGCAATTTACCTACACGTGTCTTCACCGATTTGCAAAGGCGCGGTCTGGACACCAGCGGGAAGCGGGGCGACTAGCGATAGCGGCTGCCCATACATTGATGTCGCTCGAACGTATGAACTGTAGCTCGTCGCCCCGCTGCCCGCTAGCGTACAGTCCACGGCCTTATATTGTAATTGAAAGAATTTCAATTACAAACTTCATTAATTGAGTTAATAATTATTCTTCATTAGATTGAATTAATAATTATTGGGTCGTGAAGTTGACGGACAAATCTAAATTGTAGGTATATTACGGTTATATGAAAGAGTTAAGACGGTTGTGTGGTGTGATGAGAATGGATCGGATAAGGATTGAGCATAATATAAGAGGAAGCCTGAAAGGTAGCACACACAGTTGAAAAGCTAAGAGCTAATCGCCTACGATGGTATGGACATATTATGCGGAGGAATGAATGATAGTCATGTGAGTAGAAAGGTATGGTATGAATCTGGAGGGTTGTAAGAGACGAGGTAGGCCAATGAGAAGATGGATATACGTTAAATACTTAAAAGGATAGCTTTGCTTCCACTGTGGCAAAAGCTTCCAAGTTTCGTCTCGGCTCCCAAACCACACAAGACTCGTATTATGTTACTAGCTTATCTTGGAGTAATGAGCAACCAAATAAGTGAGTAAGTCAATGGTGGCATAACGTGATCTATCACAGTGACAGGTTCGTAGGTTGGTAACGTGCTTTTATGATGACGTGTATGGAGGAAATAACAAAAAATAAAACCATCAAGTTGTGAGTCGCACTCTGCATGAGTGCTCTGCACGAGGGTACCGTATTGTTTTCGCTTGATTTATAAATTATAGCAAATTAATCTTTATTTTGGGGCATGTCTATTAGAACAACACGAGCTCCGTAACGAAGTGTGTACTATGTTCTTACTTCTAATGTTCGTACTGGTTAGATTTTAAGAACACCTTGTTAATACCATGGTTGCAACGAATAAATATGAATATGAATACTATTTCCACTTACGGAACCCTAAGAAGGGCGTTTCTAAAAGGTCCCGCAAAATTGACCAATACAAGAGCAGTCGTTAATGCGGTACATGTCGAGAAAATATTATTTATGTATGTAAACCACCTCTTAGGTAAGTACCTACTTATTAACCGCAGAAATACTCATTTGATCAATTGGTTCAAGTAGGCAATGGTCATACCGTCACCTACATTGAACGAGTAAATGGCAATGTAGCACACAAGCTAATTTAACTATTTACAGTGGCAAAAAGATTCAATAAGTAGGTATGTACCTAAGTACGGAATAAACAGTATGAGTGGTCTAGTTTCTTCTTAGTTTTTCATTTGAGGCATGTTTATATTTACATGCACCTTATTTAGTCATCACTGTCATCAGTGAGTAATCCGGTAGCGAATAAAATAAGAAACTACGTTCCAATATTAAGGTAAACTTTCTAGTCTTCGACGTTGAACTAGTGTATGACATGGGCACTTTATGTCAAAGCAATATGGGTTAGGTACATGTTACATTCGAACTCAGAGTATTTTTAGGGTTCCGTAGCCAAATGGCAAAAAACGGAACCCTTATAGTTTCGTCATCTCTGTCTGTCTGTCCGTATGTCTGTCCGTCCGTACGTCACAGCCACTTTTTCCGAAACTATAAGAGCTATACTGTTGAAACTTGGTATGTAGATGTATTCTGTAAACCGCATTAAGATTTTCACACAAAAATAGAAAAAAAACAATATTTTTTGGGGTTCCCATACTTAGAAATGAAACTCAATTTTTTTTTCATCAAACCCATACTTGTGGGTATCTATTGATAGGTCTTCAAAAAATATATTGAGGTTTCTAATATCATTTTTTTCTAAACTGAATAGTTTGCGCGAGAGACACTTCCAAAGTGGTAAAATGTGTCCGCCCCCTGTAACTTCTAAAATAAGAGAATGATAAAACTAAAAAACTATATGGTGTACACATTACCATGCAAACTTCCACCGAAAATTGGTTTGAACGAGATCTAGTAAGTAGTTTTTTTTAATACGTCATGATTCGTAAACCGCTATTTATTTTACGGAACCCTGTATGGGCGAGTCCGACTCGCACTTGGCCGCTTTTTTCTTCATTCGAATTTAGGTATAAGCCATGTCACTTTGACATAAAGTGCACATGTCATACACTAGTGAAACATCGAAGACTATGGCGTTTACCTTATCTAATATAAAAATACATTTAGGTACGTTTCTACCTATAATTCGCAATTGTACACAACCGCAATTATTCAGTAGGCACAGAATTCCTATTGTAACTACACATTTCAGCACATTTGTTATTCAGAAGAAGGTACCTATTTTCCGAAATAAAAACGTGCCATTTCGGCCGCAATACTGGCAAAGGGTAAAAAATCCTGACATGTTAGGACAAATCCTGACGTATGGCAACCCTACTTCCAAGGGACGGCATGAGGTTGACGCAATTCTACATTGGCCCTCGCGTCTAGCCTGCCTAGCCTACCTCATTCCATTATAACATTAGAATTTTAACTGACAAATTGGTGTACGTTTCTTTATCTCGGATATTAATAGTATGTACATTACATCAGAGGCCGGGAATCCGTTTTCACGCCGAGGCATGTATGTGCTTTGAGAAAAGCACTATACATGCCTCGGCGTGAAAACGGATTCCCGGCCTCTGACATGTAATGAAATAAATAAATAAAAATCCTCAAATCAAACTAATTTTCATGGCTGAATGCCGTGATGCTGTGCCACAAATAGTGGAATGAAAATTAAAAAGTTACTTTGCAGGCCTAGGCCTGAAAAGTTGTATGAAATCCCATTTCAGGCTGCCTCGAGATGCTGCGCCCGAAAAAGGATACTTCCGAGTATATTATAAGGAACGTAAAGAGAATATTTCATTGCATGTTTGAGAAAAGGTAAATATTGTACTAGTTTTACTAATCTCGATAACTGAGAACTTTTCAAACATGACGACAATACTGTTTATGCGTTGCAAAATGGTGTTCCTTGAAATTGCATGACGATAAACACACGGTTTTCTAATACTATCTGGGATTGGGTATAAATGCCTAAACAAAATCAAACAAAAAAAAAACACCTAGGCAAATCCTTCACAAAGTAGTTATGAGTCAAAATTACACCTCTATCAAAACTGTAAACATTGTGATGATCAATTATTACACCTACGTTTAATATTTACACTCAACTTAGCCTGCCAATTGAATGTGGCTCTTATCAACATCTCATAAAGGCCTTGAATCATAATATTATTATGTTATACGAGCTATAATTTATGTGTACCAAAACAGACAGACTGTGAGTCAGCGAGGAATGACCTATCGCCCACTCTAACACGATAGGTAACCTATTACGAAAATTACTTACCTACTATAGTGACTATGTACATAAAACTTTATAGCCACGTTTTAAATGTTCGTCTTATAGTCAGCTGGTCACATATATCATACTATCTACTCTACTCCACTAACTGTCTACGCAATCAGGAGCCATATTCGACTTTTTAAATGTTCTACAGGACCGCAATTTCATTCTTCTTAATTACCAGAAGGTAACATCCCTTTTTTTTTTTTTTTTTTTTGACGGAGTGGAAATGCATTTATGCATCCCCCCAGCCGGGAAGCTATAATGGGGGGTATGTGGGACTCACACCCTCCAGCCATCTCTATTTAAAGAGAAGGGGAGGGAGTCTACCCACTAAAACCACTCCGGCGTTTCCGTCCCTGCCGTTAATGGGAGCGCCATGGGATCGCGAACATGTCACCACGACGCCCCCCGAAGGTAACATCCCTAGGATATCGTTTGTGTTTCATGTTTCTGTCATTCTAATGACATACAGTCAAAGAATTTAATTTCCTACCCATTTAGGACTATTTCAAAGTGACACTGTAAATAAAATCATAAGAAGTCTCTTACGTTTTGATTGATTACGTCACTTTGACAAAGTCCAAAGTGGGTAAGAAATTAAATTCTTTGACCGTATATATACATAGTAAGTCCGGATGTTGTCTGCTAGGGGCGCGTTGTATTTTCAACCGACGAAAAAAACGGAGGAGGTTCTCAAGTCGACGCGTATATTTTTTTTTTTTATGTATGACCACGCATAACTTTTTACAGAGTAGTTCGATTTTGATAATTCTTTTTTTATTGGAAAGGGTATACCCCGAAGTTGGTCCCATATAACTTTGGGAAAAAAACCAACCTTAAGGGTAGGAAAATAAGGGATGATTGATTTTTCGTCGGTTAAAACTTTTCTAAATCGAATACCGGACAAGTTACAACAATATTTTAGAAATCTAGAGACACATTTCTCTGCGCTGTCCACTACTTGGGCAATTTTGAAGCAATGGTGAAGTGAAGTGACTTACACTTTTCATCATTTCCACTTAGCTGTTGTCTCCGGTTATATCCCGGGTTCCGCTTTGGTACCTAATTCCTTGATTTGGCATAGGCATTAGCTTTACGAAAGCGACTGCTATCTGATCTTCCAACCCAGAGCGAAAACTAGAGCGTGTTGGGATTAGATCAGTTTCCTCACGATGCTTTTCTTCACTGAAAAGCTACTGACTATCACTTCCCATGAGTACAGTCGCCATCACATAGATAGGTACACTAATAGGTGTTCAAAAATATCGGCACATGCACCCTAAACCCTAATGCCTTGAAAAATAGAGGTGTGTTCCGATGTTTGTGAACTGCTTGTTTGCTGCGATGTATGTGATGGCGACTGTACCTATAAAATGCAGAAGAAAATATAACGCTAACACAGAAATTTGAAGCGTTCATAGCCTAGCGGCGCCTGTGAATCGGAAACGATAACGCAGGCTAAGCAAAGATGGCAGCGGTCAGTCTTTGGATGGGTGACCGCCTGTTTGAGTGGTTACTATAAATGAGCGCTTCCGTGCTTTGGAAGGCACGCTAAGCAGTTGATCCCGGCTGTTGTCTATGACAGTAGTCGTTAAGCCGAGTTAGAGGCTGCGGGCGGCCTAAGAACCTCTAACAGTCGAGTTGCACACACACTTGACAAAGGGGGAACAACTGTCACTTACGTCCGCAGGAGCTACCTCCCACAACCCTGCACGTGTCCCCTGGGTGGTATGTACCTACTAAAGACTGACAAACTCAAAAGGCCAAATAATGTATGCCATACGATTAAAATAACAGAAATATTTACATAGGTACAACTTGGATCGTTGCTGCAAATCTCAGAGCACAACAGGGTCTGTTAAAGTGTTCGCTCTGTAAGATATTACCTAATACAATAATGGCAATTTGTCAACCTTGAGTTTGGCAGTGGCACGTTCATGTTTTTGCACTGGGTCATGCCTTCTTAATATAGGTAGGTAATAATGTTGCAACCAGTCGGCAACAGGGCAAAAAAAAACGTTTAAGTATATTAATATTAGTAATACCGTAATATACACCATGGATGGTAATAGAACTTATTCACCATATTGCGGTCGACGAAATGTATAAGTATTATGTAGCTGTATTCATTCAAGTTAGAAATACCAATGAACAATATCATATTAAAATTAAATTCCATTTGTTTCAACCTATCGTCTGACTTCGTTTAGGATCCTGCACAGATTTTAAGTCACCTTTAATTATTAGGGGATAATCTTACAATAAATAAGCCATGCCATGCCCCATGATAAGCTCAATAAGGCTTGTGTTATGAATACCTACTAGACGACGATATATTTAATAGAGTATACCTAGTATACCTACTTAAATACATTGAAATCATCCAAGACTCAAAACCTATTTTCTATATTCCCACTTTTAGGGTTACTGAGAGAAGGGAACGTTTCTAGAGTAGGTTTCTATCATTCTAATGTGAAAGATATGAAAATAGATACGAGTAGATAGATAGATAAATCATTTATCTGCATTTTGCAACATCCAACAAACAAAATAAAAACGTACAAAAAAAGGAATAGAGACAAAAAAGATAAAAAAAAAACAAATAAAAAGAAATTATAAATTAAATTAAAGACATACTGTGCGTTGCAACAATGCCAAAAAGGTACTAGCTCAGTTTTGCTTTGCTCGCGTGAGCAAGCACTGATATTCTACTACCTAATAACGTTCCGAACGCGCGTTAGTAAAATTTAACTGTCATTTTTCCATAGGACGCGCGTACAATGCGTTACGTACTCGTACGTATATTGACAGGTCGACTACGTAACAAGTAAATGGGATAAGGGAAGTAAATGAGTAATATATATCATACCGGACATTATACATATTGTAATTGAATCCATTACAAGTTCAAATTGTAGGTATTTATAGATAGATATGTATTGCAGTTAGGTAAGTAAATATTTACCCATGTAAAATTAGCTATCCGTTTATTGCAAGCCACATGACCTTGCGTAAGTAATCTTTAGCCAGACAAGTATTAAGATGACTCATAAAAACATAAATAGAATATTTCAACGAGTATTCTTAAGTCAGGATGATCTAAGCCACTTGCTGCTTGATTATAACTTAAAAGTCGAGACTTACTTACGTAAAAAAAATATGTACCTACCTACCTAAACATTTTTCGCATGATAACAAATGAATTAGGTGGTAAAGTGTAAACATAAAGATCTGAATGCATTAATGGTGGTGTAGCTAAGTAATATGGATATAGGCTAGTTTATTTCCGGAATAAATTACTTTCATTGCGTTTCATTATTTTGACGTTGACCCGACATTTACCCCTGTATTCACAAAACTTAAAATCGTTTCTCATCATTTCATAAATGATCATTCTATAAACAACGATTCACAAACGATTAATTTCACAAACCTATCAATCCTCAAAATGCTGATACTATAAATAATTTTTTGACAAATTATCCATTTACTTAGCAACTGCTACACTTTAAATATTATTAAATTTTAAATTGTCATTTTAAAAATTATTATACTTGCCAAATATCGATTATAAAATAAGTCAGTTTACAATACTAATAAATGATAAATGATTGTTTCATAAAAAAAAATATCTGTCATAATCACGGTAGGTATCCAGTGGAATATTCATAAAAAGTATAGTATTATAAAAACAGTCGGTTCTGGCGCTTCGCCGGCCGCTGCCGCGGCACGCTCGATTCGCTCGCTCGATTCGCGTGATGTAGGGTCGCAGTCGCAGTTCTTCCTAACACTGCTCCTCGCTTCGCTCGTTGTCGTACTTACACCGACCTGCCTTAAAGTAGAATAGGTAGATAATCCGCCTGTTATATCAGTACATGTATTCTAAAACGTAAAAGGAATGATAATAATGTAACGGGTGTCATGATTGGCTTCCTACTTACTTGCTAAGCACTTTTAGACTTATCCGTGTGCTCATTCAGAATTATACAATACCTGTATAGAATTATACAATTATATTGGAGTTAAAAACTTTATCAACACGATAAATAATTTATTAAATATGGTATTTACCAAACAAGGCATTTTATTAAACGTTCTTTTACCATACCATGAGTAATTTTGTCAAATACCAATGATTTATAATATGATGTTATTTTTTTCAAGTAAATAATTTTTCTAATGATATATTTCTCAAACAATACTTCATGAAACAACTAATTTGTTAATCGTTAGTTTGCCAAACGTTGTTTTTAAAATAAATATTTTTGAAACGGTTATTATGATAAATAAAATATGTTAATCTTTTTAGGGTTCCGTACTCAAATTTCTGTTGCCGCTATAACAACAAATACTAAAAACCGGCCAAGTGCGAGTCGGACTCGCGCACGAAGGGTTCCGTACCATTATCAATAAAAATATTTATTTTATTTTGTTTTTAGTATGTGTTGTTATAGCGGCCACAGAAATACATCATCTGTGAAAATTTCAGCTGGAACTATTACGGTATCAGTGAGATACAGCCTGGTGACAGACAGACGGACGGACGGACGGACGGACAGCGGAGTCTTAGTAATAGGGTCCCGTTTTACTCTTTAAGTACGGAACCCTAAAAACCGAATAAAATATTGTTTTAAGGGGGGCTCCCATACAACAAACGTGATTTTTTTGCCGTTTTTATAGATAATGGTACGGAACCCTTCGTGCGCGAGGCCAACTCGCACTTGGCCGGTTTTTACATTTTAAGTATACTTAGGTACAAGTAAGTAAGTGCGTTATCTATACATATAAATGCCTATGTCCTGACTGACTCATTCACTCACTCACTCACTCATCAACGCACAACCGAAACTACTAATGCTAGAGAGTTGATTTTTGCACAGTAGGTTGCTTTTATAACGTGGGCTAGGGATAAGAAAGTGTTTTTGGAAATTCCACCCCTAAGGTGGTAAAATAGGGGTGCAAAGTTTGTATGGGGGAAACTTTTTTTTTAAGCTATAAACTTAAAACTTTGTAGTAGGATTAGATATAAGAATACTTACAACTAAAGTAACTTCAGCGTTGTTAAAAGTTCCGCCCCTAAGGGGGTAAAATAGAGGTGCAAAGTTTGTATGGGGGAAACAATATTTTTTAAATAGAGACCTAAAACTTTGCAGAAATATTAGTCATTATAATACAAATAAAGTACTATCAGCGTTTTGGAAAATTCCGCCTCTGAGGGGGTAAAATAGGGGTCCAAAGGTTGTATGTGGGAAACAATTTTTTTGTACTAGAGACCTGAAAATTTGTTGAAAAATATGATATTAGAAAACAAATAAAGTACTTTCAGTGTTTTGGAAAATTCTACCCCTAAGAGGGTAAAAAAGAGTGCAAAGTTTGTATGGGGGAAACTATTTTTTTGAAATAGAGATTTAAAACTTTGAAAGAAGTTTACTTATTAGAACATGAAAAACTACATTCAGCGTTTTACAAAAATCATTCCTTCAGGGGGTAAAAAAGTGGTGCAAAGTTTGTATGAGGGAAAGTTTATGTTTTTGAGTTAGAGACTTGAAACTTTGTAGAAAGATTACTTATTAAAATACAAAAAGAGAACATAAAGCGTTTTAGAAAATTCCGTCCCTAAGAGGGTTAAAAAGGGGGAGCAAGCTTTGCATGAGCAACACTTTTTTTGAGCTAGAGACTTGAAACTTTGCAAAAAGATTACTTATTAGAATACTAAAAAAGAACTTTCAGCGTTTTAGAAAACTCTACTCTTAAGGGGGTTAACAAGAGGAGCCAGTTTTGTAGGAAACACTTTTTTTTGAGCTAGAGACATAAAAGTTAGTAGTAAGATTACTTATTACAATACGAAAAAAGATCTTTCAGCGATTAGAAAATTTCAAACCCTAAGGGGGTTAAAAGGGGGTTCAATTTTTATATGGAGAGCAAGAAAATTAAAAAAAAACGAGAAAGAGTTTTTCCAAATTCATCTGCTAAGAGTGTTAAAAGGGGATTTAAAGTTGTGTATTTCAAGACATTTTAAGTATGAGATTTTTAACTTCGGTTTTAGATTGTTTGTTCACAAACTAGAAAACTAGAAAATGAACATCAACGTTTTTTTTAAATTTATCTTCTAAAAGAGAAAATCATTTTCTAAGACGATAACAAGTTCTACGCAGACGAAGTCACGGGCGACAGGTAGTAATTTTTTAAAATCGTTAGTCTTTTACCTATGTATTGTAATATTAACCACAGTGGGTTAGCTTTAGGAATGTCAACACATACTAATTCGCAGCACAGACTCCAAGATATCCGGTAAGAACTCACTTTATCTAAGCAAACACTACTCTTTATGCGCATTATTTATCTTAGACACAGTTTTATTCACAATACCCATGAATGGTTTGCTATTTGTACTCAGGTTTGACATTAGTTACATTTCATAGCAATCAGCCTAAGTGGTCGCAGACATTATATAAATCATCAACATTATATAAAACATCAATGACAAGTGCCTGTAATGATAATCAAGTAAATAATCATGATCTCGAGAAACAAAACTTTCAATTAACAAGCATAAAAAGTTTAAAAAACTATATCCCGACTACGGAAAAGTAGCAATTAATAATATTTATATATATTTGAACTCGAAATTTTCTCCTCTTTCATTTGATACCAAACACAATATGATGGCAGAAGATTTTTTCAAAGTCAGTCACTCATTTGTATGGTGACGTTTCATACAAAAGGTAGCCTATGTCATCCGGAGCATAATTACGAATCGATTTATCAATTTTTTTATTTTTATTTATTTAAAGTAGTTAACACAGCATAACAGTAATTACTAAACAACTGTGAAACTATAGTCAGGACAAGATTTACTACATAGTAATTTAAATAAACACTATTACAGTAATTAGAATATTAACATAAAGTACATAAACAGCAATCCGTCGTTGGATACGGACTGAGTAGCTACGGTAGAACCTTTAAAACTTACATTGAAAAGACATTTAAATTACAGACCAGCTTAATAAAAACAATTAAATATTTGAATTTAAATATTGTAAGATTATTAATATATATAACCAAATCAAAATAGAAATTGTTAGTGAAGAAATAGATAAAATACACAGCTCATAAAAAAAACTAGACCGTTACACCTGAGGCAACTAGTGTATTTGCCTCGTTTTGTCATTCCGAAATGTAGAAATGTGTATGGCAAACGAACATGGGAACACCTGTTACCAAATATTCTTAATCAACTACCCGCCGATATTGTCAATAGCATAAGTGATAACCCACATAAATGTAAACGTACTTTGAAAGCGTTATATCTTGCTGATGTGCCAACTGCACAAACATTCCATGAGTAAAAAAAAAAAGAAAAAAAACACAGTGTAATAAAAAAAAAAAATACTTTATTCATAAAATTTTGAAGGCCTACTAAGTGTATAAAAGATCTCTAAAATCTTTTTGTCCCATTATTACGAACACAAATGCCAAAGACAATGTGAGAGAGACGATTTTTAACGGCACTTTAGCTAAAATAGGTTTGTTGAACGTTTATGAATAAGGCCAATAGTAATTAACTAAGTACCTACCTACTATCGTAAGTAACTATAATATTAAATTAGCTAAAATAGAACTGCACCCCTGTAAAAATATATATTTAATCGGCAAATAAACCTTTACGGCTTTGTCCGCTGTACAAATGTTTTTTTTGTATTGTTTTTTGTAGTAAATAAAATGAAAAAAAAAAAAAAAAAAAAAAAAACAGTTCAATAATTAACAGAGGAGCGACACGCACATCAATCTTCTCGCAGAACTTCAGACATTCATCACGCAATTCACGCACTACATTCCATCTACTCGCAAACAAATCGCGCAAAGGGCGAAGCAGCGGGAAACTACTAAGTACGCGGCACAGTTTGGTTCAGTGTTGGGGTATGTGTACCAGGTGTGGCATCCCCACAGTCGAGAGGATAGGCAATATTTATGATTTTACATTGCGAATATTATCAATAATATTCCTAAAACAGGCTGCTCGTGAGGAAAACTCCCATATTTCTGACCTCTGATGACCAAAAGTTTGTTTTAATTAAAGTGTTTGATACCACCCTGTGATAGGATGGTTCCTCTTAGACTGAGGAGCCGCGCTCTTGTCGGTGGTAAGAGTGTTAACGCAAACAATACGCGGTTGGCGACCCAACGTCGGGTGACGTCGCGTCGCACGGGAATGCCGAATCGCCGTACACGGCGCGACAGCGACGCCGAGCTTGCGACACTTTAATTGTAATTTATACACTGACTTTTAGCGAATGGCGAGCCTTATTTGCGGATCGTGTTTTTTTTATAAATATGTTGATAAAATATTTTTTTATGCGAATGCAAGACAACTAGACAACAGGATTGAGTTTACCGGTTTTACTTTGAATCCATTGCAACAGTTAGGTATTTCTGTTCTAGTAGTGTTTTATTTATTTAATCTTTTTTGTACAAAAGAAGAACTCATCGTACAAAAGGTGCACTTAGTGCCGTAAGTATTATCTACCGGGTTCTCTATTTTACTTTTTTTTGGGTTTTTATTTTTTTTGACGACCGCTTTAGCCTAGTTGGTAGTGACCCTGCCTACGAAGCAAGAGGTCCTGGGTTCGAATCCCGGTAAGGGCATTTATTTGTATGTATGTATGAGCACGAATATCTGTTCCTGAGTCATGGATGTTTTCTATGTATTTAAGTATTTATTTCTCTATATAAGTATCTATATCGTCGTCTAGTACCCATAGTACAAGCTTTGCTTAGTTTGGGACTAGGTTGATTTGTGTAAGATTGTCCGTAAATATTTTTTTTTTTTTTTTTTTTTTAGTAACCAGGCCTAGTAAGTTCGTCAAAATTTGCAATCCATTTTTCAGTCACTTCCCGTTTTCCAATTGAGCCGAAATTCTGCATTCATATGTATATCGCATGACAATGCAATATTATGATGACTTGGAGCTGATCTGATGCTGGAGCAGGAAGGAGGCTATAGGAACTCCGCAATAAAACGACACAACCCCATCGAGTTTGGGCTCGTTAGAATTCTTAGAATCGTCTCAATGAGTAGTTGATGATGGTATGCAGAAAAGTACAGTCGGCAATAAAAGCTTCTACCAAAAATTTTTTTTTTTAAGGGAAACTTAATATATTATCTATTTTTTTTGTTAAGTGTGTATCTGTGTTATTTTTGTCGCGAATAAATGTTTGATTTGAATTGATCGTTATGTTTTACGTGACGTTTTAGTACCTACATTTGGGCTGTAAACGTGACGATATTAACCTGTCGTGCTAGCTGGGCAAGTACAGGTATAATTCGACCTTTGAGGTATACTTACCTAATTTATACTCATATTATAAGTTTGTATGTAATAGGTAGGTAATTTACCAAACTACTCAACCGATTTCAACAAATCACACCCGTATGTAATGTAATGGATCTTCAGGATCAGGACGGGCATATGCTTAATTTCATACCGCGGCTCCGCCTGAGTTCTTTGTAGGGAATGCAATAACCAGTCATATCTCATAACCGGTTATGATTTCGGCTATGGTGGAACAATTGCCGAAAACCGGTTATAACCGGTTACTATAACACTAAACTGTCGCGCTTTGTATACATATTTTAAAAACTGTTTTACACGGTTCTAACGCGATATTTATTTACCTTTATTTCTGACGTTTCGACACGGGTTGCGCCGGTCATGGTCGCAGGATAACTGTCTTTTGTTCGGGTCCTCAATGTTTTTATCGACTTTTGGAGGGTAGTGACATATTGTAAACCCATATCTCTATTGACAGTATTTTAAATAACCGGTTACTGATTTAATGCTATAAACAAGACTAGACCATTCTGACATAATTTGGCAACCCAAATACACGCTCTCATTTATTAATAAAAGTAAAAGCAGCTTAGTTCGAGTTTCACTGTATAGGTAGGCACCTCTAGAGTCAAACCGCAACTAAAATAAAATATGAGTACCTACTCTCGCTTTTTTTAAGCAAGTACTATTAGATACTTATTTGTCATAATCACAGAAATAATGTAAGAAACTTCATATATTTGGACAATTCAAGTAAGGAAAAGTATAATTGAAAATAACCGTTACCGGTTATTCACGATTCCGATACCCGGTTATAAAATTTTGACGAAATAATCGGTTACAACCGGTTTCTGTTAAAACCGGTTTGCATTCCCTAGTTCTTTGTAATTCGCGGGCGGAGCCCTGCGGGCAGGTAGTCTAGTATAATTTAAGTAGATAGAAACCCCGTGAATGGGATGCGTGAGAGCATCAATAGGGTCAGCAACATGCATGGCTCCTCTAAAGTTACATGTTTGCATAGGCACCAAAGGCACATAAGATGTTATCAGGGCGACCCGGGGCACCTCTATAATTGAACACCAGAAGCTGTGGATTGGTTGTGCTGCAATCTCGATGTTGATGTACAAGCGACTATTTTTATAAATTATCTATATTCCTACTTTAAGAAAACGCCTCGATTAATAAATAAATAGGCACCATCATTAAATGAGTATTAGGTAGGTATGCTTGTTTGCCGCCATTGCTGTAAATATACTTACTTTTAACAAAAGCTTAAGACAGAAGAAGAAACGGTTATTTTTTAACCGACTTCAAAAAAGGAGGAGGTTCTCAATTTGACTGTATTTTTTTTGTGTGTTTGTTCCGCGATAACTCGGTAATTTATGAACCGATTAGAAAAAATCTTTCTTTGTTTGAAAGCACTACCAGATTTGTCCCGTTGTCACCAAAATCCAGTTCCGATGATGGCATCCTGGAGAATTTGAGGGAACTCTTCAAATTCTACCTATAGTACCTATAGGCAAACTTGACGCAATTTGGCGACTGATTTGAAGTCGGTTACAAGTTTGGTTTTAAACTTTAAAGTAAATTATTAAGAATATACATATGTGTTTACTATTTTATCGAACCAAAAACGTATTCTTATCTGGTTTTACAAACAAAAGAAAAACCTACATGTCTCAACAAATATATCAGTTATTATGTAAGCAAAGATTACGAATAGATAAGGAGTAAAGTAGGTACATACCTAGATAAAGTCGACAACAAATACCAGATCAGTAAATATTGGCGTTTTTTCTACTATTTGCTACTACTTCTAGTTGTGAGCCTTTGACAAGAGAATTCCCTAGATTCTCCCCATTTGTGCTCACTTACTACTAAGTAAAATGTTTGTATTTTTTGATGCGGCTGAATACTGGGTCGGTTTTGAGATCCTATAACTGATGACTGCCTAATGTAGCGGCTGACCACTTGACTGGGTATCTAAAGGCTGATATTAGGGTCTGATGGGGCTGGCTACTGGGAAAAAGGCCCCATTTTCACTTTTCTTTAAATATTTCATATATTATAATGTTATCCTCCTAAATGAAAGATTAATAAATTATCCACAGGTGATAATGATGTATACTCCATTTGGCCCCTGTATGACCGATTTACATGAATTGAATTTACAAATTATGTTAAGAGGCTGACCACTGGTGCCTTTACCCTATATGTAGATAGACCTACACGTTTAGGAAGACGCAGAAGTGACAGTGAATCGAAGCACATCGGAGTTAGGAAATGCAATTGTGATGATTATGAGCTATCTGGATGTAGGTAGTCCATCGCCAATCAATGTAGAGCTTAGTTGAGTGAGACTTGTGAAAGAATCATCGAAGCCTTACTTACTAGTGTACCTACTTGCTAAATGAGGAAAAATTTCGAAATTAGTAGTTGTTTTTGTGCTTTAATTACTGACTGTAGGATAGTTAGATACCTATAGATTGTAACAGATCTTTCAATATCATTCAACAACGTACCTAACGTTACTGAATTATTGTTTACCTACTCTGGAATAACCTTACTTGACGAGAATTGGCATCACGACTATCACGAGCAAATAAGTGTTGTGGATAACGCTGATTTTGAGGCTTAAAGACTCGAACCCTAAAGACTCCCGAGACTCAAGTGACGAAAATCAATATTTAGCATTCATATGCGTAAAATAAACCAACACGGTTCTTCAACAGCATCGAGTCTTTAAGCCTCGGGAGTCTTTAAGGCTCGAGTCTATAAGCTTCGAAATGAGCGCTATTATATCCACAACACTACGAGCAAAGGATAGTCACAGCACAGCGCAACTTGGTTGAAATATAAGAAAATTTAAGTAGGTAGGTATGATCTTATCTCAATTTTGTCTGAACCGAGTTTTGAGATATATAAAATATTGGTAATAATAATAATTTTAATCATTGTATAATGTTGACATTTTGTTATTCATACCTAAATATTGTTATGTTATATTAATTGAATAATCAAATTCATGTGACATATTATAATTCTAATTTTGACATTTTGTTACTCATACCTATATATTGTTATGTTATACTAGTTGAATAATCAAATTCATTTGACATATTATAATTCTATTTTTGACATGTAAATTTTTATATTTTATGAATAAATAAGTATGAGTATGAGTATAGATATGTAGGTCGAAACATGTATCAATGATAGTAATAATTATTATTTATTTCAGTCATTGCCCATACCACAACACACAAACATAAAAATAATCATTACCCACCATTATACATTAAATTGAAAATTAAATGTGAAGCGTTCGTTTGACATGCCAATTTGATTTGAATGAGTGTTCCTTGGAATGGGAATATTGGCAACAGCACATCAGTATGTGTGTGCATACAAACGTGCAAGCAGTGTAACCAACACCGTTGTAAGAACGCAACGGTACATGTTCGCTCACGCATGCCTTTAAAGCTGTGCTACAAGAGCTTTTTGTGTGCTTACGGCGAATACTTCTCGTGAAAGCTCTGTACGCGCTAATAAAGGTAATTTCGGTCAATTAACACTTTTATGTTCATTTTCGACTGGAATGCAGTTTGGACCAATTATTCGTATAAACATCTTTAAGTGTTTTAAATACGATTTCAATAAAACTGTATTTATCATTTTATAGTGCCTATTAGTGAGCCCGAAAACGAGAACAAGCACCTGCATACGGTTTACATGGAATGCATAAAAACATACTTACATAATAGGTACACCATATAGGACCGAGTTACCCGACCAACTTTAAATCATCGATTCCTGAGCAAATAATGACAACATTATTATACATAGGTCCGATTACATCATTTTAACTTTATTATTTTTCAGAACATGTTAGGTAATCCAATTAGTTTTAGTGTTTCCGTGTAAATAACCTCTGAATTCGAGTTGCACCTAGACAATTGACGACGAGTGATTGAGGAATCGATGGTTAAAGTATGTCGGTTAATTCGGGCCCATGGTGTATAAGGGTTTTTTTTTTGCATTTGAGGTACGGAACCTTAAAAACAGATACTTACTTTAAAATTATAGCGCACTAAAAGTTGACCTAAAAAGGCAAATGGCCAGACAGTCTGAATGTGACATGATGTCACCATGCCCATCACTCCGACCTTTACACCCCGCCTGACCTCATTATGGGAAGAATGTCTATTGCTCACCTCACTTTTGTGTTGTTTTGGGTGATAATAGAGTAGGTAGTAATACGAGTAAACCATGGAAGTAGGTACCAGTGGCGGCGCGTGAGAATTTTCACTGGACAACCCGGAGTAAAACAAAGGGCTGTTTTTTGATGATTTACTAGTTTGGTAATATGTAGCAAGAAATTTTAGGCTAGCGGGTGGGAATCCGCTTGTATGGGCGCTCCTCCACTGGTAGCTACCTACTTCTTGACAGGGTGTTGTTAAACCTATTTTTGCTGAACGGACGCATACATTGTATCCGTTGAATTGATTTAGGATTTTAAAAAAGGTCGCCTGAATGCTTTTATTACATTTTTCCAAAGCCGCAAAGTGTAGGGGTGCGGGTGCTCAAAATTGGCAACTGCGGTTGGGACAAGCAAATGAGTAGGTATTTTAGGAAGCCATTTGACCCCCTCTCCCCCCACTTCCGCTAACCTCAGTATATTAAATTGGCAACTGCGGTTGGGACAAGCAAATGAGTAGGTATTTTAGGAAGCCATTTGACCACCTCTCCACCCACTTCCGCTAACCTCAGTATATTAAATTGGCAACTGCGGTTGGGACAAGCAAATGAGTAGGTGTTTTAGGAAGCCATTTGACCCCCTCTCCCCCCACTTCCGCTAACCTCAGTATATTAAATTGGCAACTGCGGTTGGGACAAGCAAATGAGTAGGTAGGTATTTTAGGAAGCCATTTGACCCCCTCTCCCCCCACTTCCGCTAACCTCAGTATATTAAATTGGCAACTGCGGTTGGGACAAGCAAATGAGTAGGTATTTTAGGAAGCCATTTGACCCCCTCTCCCCCCACTTCCGCTAACCTCAGTATATTAAATTGGCAACTGCGGTTGGGACAAGCAAATGAGTAGGTATTTTAGGAAGCCATTTGACCCCCTCTCCCCCCACTTCCGCTAACCTCAGTAGGTATATTAAATTTTTGCAAGCGTTATTTAGTTTTCAAGTCTGTTTGTCTATTCGCATAAGTAATTCATTTTTGTTTTAACTAAAACAAATGATCTAAGAGTATTGTTATTATCAACCAACAGTCTAAACAAATTAGTCACGCCGAATGTTTTCATAATAATTTGACGAGAGCATGATACGTTGACTCATTGTGAAAACCGATGAAACTAACGACAATATCGGTTTCCTTATCCTTGTGTCTATTTCCTAAAATAATATAACTTAATCGTACGTATTTTTCTAGAGATCCTCTATAATCGACTGACAGATTGATAAAGCCTGTCAATCAATGCAAGAGTTCCTTACCTATAATATATATACATACCCCTATATGAAATCCTAAGTAAGATAGAAATACTTTTTATTCAAAACGCACACCCAAAAATACAGATTTTATTAAGCCTGAATATTGACTTAAGTACCTACTTATACCTGCCTACTTTAAAACCTACAGAAACGTAGGTACAAAAGTTCCTAAACAATGTTTAAAGTGCTTAAACTTTTTGCGGTGTGGCATTTTTAAATGTAAAATCATGCAAAATATAGGCATAATTTCTGCATAGTTAGTTGTATGATACTCAGTGCACCGGAACGTTCCTCAAAATTTACGTTTAGTTCTAGTACTACTTATATATCTGAAGATATATTTCACAGAAAGAATACACTATATTTACCTATAGTTCACGAGTTCAAATAAGAATATTGTTGCAATAACTAACATAAACAAAAGCTCACCTTCAATTTGGACTTATGCACCACATCCTTATTCTGCAGCGAATCGAACGCGTGCCAAATGCAGTTCATAACGTTCTTCAGTAGCGCCGTCATTTCCACCAATCACAGGCACATTACAATATATTCGACAATTCAAATGTATTCCAAAACAAAAGGCAATCGTAGATTCTAAAATTCAAACTTGTTCGAAAAACAAAATACGGAGTGGATTCAAATGTAGAGACGCGTGCGTCACCCGCGCGCCCGATGTGCGTACTGGTACTGGCAAGCCAAGCCAATGGCATGGCACAGTACTGGCGATAAGCGAAAGGAAATGGGTGAAGTAACTTGCTTGGCGGACGGACTGACCGATATGCGTAACTTGTGCATTGTAAGCCCAGCGTGCGGATCATACCTACTACTGCAGTCGTCATGGAGCAGTAGCCATTGAAAATAATGTGCACCGATAACCAAATCAACAGGCAAAGGAGAAAAATGGTGTGTTTTTGTTCAAGTGGATGAAGTTTAACTAAGTCAATCCATTCATGGCCAATGACTCACATAGATATATGAGCAATGCCTCTAAGTGCGATTTCCGCTACAGAGCGGAAAACACTGCTACGCGCTACGGCGTAAGACACGTAGCATTCTAGCATTGCGTGGCCTTGAATGGGTTAATTAATCTCGCTGTACAAGTTCCAAAAAAGTATTTCTCTGGAAATTTAAGTAAAAGTCTACAATAAAATTCCAATACACGTTACCAATACTGTTCAATTCAAATCTGTCGTAAAACAAACGCTTATTTCAAAATCATAATAGGTATTATAAGATAAACGATTACATCATGGTAAGTTGTTTGGCAGTGCTATCACCGTCTTGCACTTTTAAGTAATCTATCGCAAGAATGTATAAACAGGTTTTCTACTGCAGCAATGTAATTTTATAATATTGATTGTGACATTAAAATTATTTATTGACCTAAGTACTGTTTTAAAAAAATATATCTGTCGTCGAGTTTTGTTTCTTTCCGAACCGGTAATAGTCTATCGACATTCATGGTGCATGAAGATCTTTGACTTTAAATTTGCCCTTTATTTTAGTTCATTCAATAGAATAATCTGGCTCGCTCAATTGAAGCACGTCTCTCAATCGTAGTAATTTCAACCACTTTACGCCCGGATGTGGGCATTTTTTGTTGCACTAACTATTCTTTAGCGTAATAACCTAATAACCATTAAGACTCGAGACAAGTGCTTGTCGTCAACGAATAATAATGAAATAAGATAAGTAAGATACCTATTCCTGTTTATCTTTGTCTAACTCTATCATCATCTAAAAGCGTGTGTAAGAAACAACGGGTAGGTGCCTGAATTTGACGATAGACATACGAGTATGATGTGATAGATAAGTCGATTAATTTAATTGGTGTTATGTAGAGTCGACGGCATTAATATATGCCACGACAAAGCTCACATCAATATCCGACACAAGTCACGACTCTATTTCGAGGGCCGTTAGGACGTGCCAGATATTTTTGCTGCCTTTGTTATGGCAGATATGAATGCTGGTGACTGTACCTAATGTCACATTGCCGGGATAGTGTCACATTTCTGTCCTAGTATAGATTTATGTATTATGCATCTGTCAATTTGTGACGGTTACCATGCTTTAAACGGGTTCCTGACAAAAATGACATGGATTTATTTAGTAACTGTTACCCTTTCGGACCCGGCCAATACCTATACTTACGAGTATTGTGCGTGTGTGTAACATTTAATCAAAAACATACCTATGTCAACACACTTCATTTTACATTAGCAGTGCCTTGTTTTTCCGGCCTGAAACGGCTAACGTAACTACCGTACCGTAGGTATTTGTTGACAAAATTGCCTTATACGTAAAGGCTCCTCTACACAATTGGGCCGCAGGTCGCAGGGCAGGACGCATGCGGTGGAATGAGATGAAAGTAGGTCTTTCTCCCTAAGTCATAGTTTTATTTTTTTATTTTTATTTGAGTGGATACCACACGACCAAGCATGTTGTGTTGGATCAACGCATTAATATCTATAAGGTGTCTTTTTAAGTTTATTTTTTATTGCATTCGTTATTAATTGTTCTGCATTGTTGCTCTGTATTCTTTCTTATTTTTATGATTTTTTGTAATTTTTTTCCTTGTGTGCATTGTGGCGTCATTGTTCCGTGTTTTCACCTAATGGTCACAACGGAAGACCAGCGCTGACGCCGCCAGCATTTAAGCTGAGTTGTGACCATTTCGTGGCAAATGTGTATGTGCGTATGTGTCTGCAGTTTGTTTTATGTATTTCTTTTGTCACGAATAAATGTTTTCTTTCTTTCTTTCTTTCTTTTTCTTTCTCCCCTTAACGCTTAGTTGTGTCCTGGTTGATGGCCAGTTATATAGCCTTAACAATCAAATCCGAAAATATGTGCACAGATAAAGCGATCAAAATGATGTGTGTGTCGTGTAATTGTGTGTGTATTATGTGTTACTTTAAACATACTGTTAACTGTTCAGGTATTTTAGAACCTTTGGAAACATACATACCTACTCGTAATATTTATGAACGCTACTGTGTCTAGTGTAGTACCTAGGGGTCTCCCCTGTAGGCAAAATAGGTTCTCAGTGTGTAACTTATGTATTTACGAGTTCATTCCTAAGTAAATGGAAGAAATGTTAGGATGTTAAAGCATCTAGATTGGAACATTAATTGTTCAAATGGGCAATAACTTTTACATCGATATTGATAATCACTCGTATCTAATGGTGCTGTCCGGTTGCCGAAGTGCATATAACGACCTGTCCCCTTTCTACCCTGAGAACTTTACGGTTTCGCTCTATGAAAACACAGAAATATATCGATATCAGCCGTATTTTTACACCAAAAAATAGGTTCGGTAATTTGACTAAATATTCATTAATAATCCACCAAAATTTAATACCGATACGGTAAAAAATTATGAAAAGTAATCTTCATAAATTCCGTAAAAATCAGGCGAAAATGGTATAAACTTTCTTTACTTTATAATTGACTACGTCTATATACGTTCTTTGGGATACGCGCAAAATCCACTTATTTTTGTTAATGAATAAACCTTTCTATAGGCCAGATGAAATTCAATATTATCTCAAGGTCGTAAAATATTCAATTAAAATGCCGTTATTTCCTGATGCATATATTTTTGGATTCAGGTAGTAAGTCTCCAAATTTGTGTACTCAAACATGTTTTCATTATAAAAACACTGATAGCATTTTTGTCCATAGAATTATTGAATTCAATAGTAAAAGTTGTTTAAAATAACATATAAAAGCCGTATACAAATAATTAGCCTGATATTGAATTATTTCCAAAAAAACCGTAATTTCCTCAGTTAGTGGAATTTATATCCCTTTTAAGGCTGCCACACCCAAGACACAGAGTTAATTGGCCGTGGTATGGGAAATCCTCAGATCATATTTTGTTCCGATGGGAAAACTGTATGTATAAAGGGCGAAAATACAATTGAACTACACCATATACAGCGGCTGTACGAATACTTACATTGTGCACATTACTCATTCTAATGCGTAGAACGTTTTCGCCATATCGGCGGCGCTGAGTCAGCATTCGCGCCGCGGAGCGATGCGAAATGTTTACATTGAAAACAATGGGCAGATGCGATAGCTCGATAGCCATTGCTGCGCGCAAATTGATCAAATTCGCTCTATGTCTATAGAATTGTAAATACGAACTGCTCCGATGGGCATTTTTCTGAAGATAGGTAATCTAAACCAAAGATTCCACAATTTTCAAACGCCTCCTACTTAGGGCTTGTGCACAAATCATGCGAGGTTCGATAGGGGAGGGGGGGGGTCAGGAAAAAATCACGAAAGATCACGTGTGGGGGGGGGGGGGGGGGGTTATAAGGATACCTCACGTGTAAACAATAAATCTTTACTTAGCACTTCAAAATAGCGAATCTATTTTAGTACTTACGATAGAAAAATAAACAAGATTTACTATGTAAAATATTATTTATCTTACAATTAGGTCGAATGAAAAAAATATACGTGAGGTTATGTGGGGGAGGGGGGGGTAGCCAAGAACCTCACCAAATATCACCAAGGGGGAGGGGGGGTCAAAAAGTAGCCGAAAAAACCTCGCGTGATTTGTGCACAAGCCCTTACTTGTAGTACTGTGTCACTAATCTCACTATACCAACCACTTTAGAGCTGTAAAAAGAAGACAGGGTTACTACCATGTAGAGTAGAATTACTAGAGTAGCTGTAGAGTAGTTTCGGAGTTTACTCTACAACGGCCTAAGTGACTCTGCCTACGAATCTGGAGGTCCCGGGTTCGAATCCCGGTCAGGGCATTTATTTGTGTGTTTATCACGAATATTTTTTCCTGAGTTATGGATGTTATATATGTATATAAGTATCTACATGTATATATTTATTATATATATCATCGCCTAGTACCCACAACACAAGCCTTGTTGAGCTTACCGTGGGCCTAGGTTGATTATTTATTTATTAATTTATTTACTCTATAGGTACTTACATACCAACTTACCTACAATCCGGTTAGCCTAATGGGTAGGTATAGCTACTGTAAAAAACTAGAAAAGGGAGGGGTAGATTTTCTCGTCTCGCGTTGTTGTGCTAGCCCCGCTGGCTAGCAAGGCTAGGCACGTCGCCAGGGAGCGCGCCTTGACCCGATTCAGAACCGGTCGGACGCGTACACACAATGCCGCCTTAACGGGCGAAGAAATGGTCAGCTGAGTAGCGGATGATAGTCAGTCTCCCGTTGTCTCACTTCAAGTAGGATACAAGATGAATACAAACATTATTCATTAGCATACGTAACTCTTTATGCGGCAAAAAATTGCGAAAGTTCATAGTTCAAGCCTTGGGTGACGCTGGTAACACTAAGTCTTAAGTTATTCTGGTTAGAAAATAATATAAAAGACGGTCAAAGAATACCTACTTATCCAGCCGGGTGGATGTTGTCGAATTAACCTTTCCGACGCTCTGTCAAAGAGAAAAGTTGTCATGACACGCCAAGTCAACAAGACATATAGTGCGGAGTTAAACCTTAAGTCAATGCAAGAAGGTTGTTATCGCGCTGGGCTTCTTTACGAATATATCAGTCGTTGGCGTTGAACCTGCGGTGCGGATATAGGTATGCGTCGTTGGCGTCGAAATGGTTAAGGGTAGAAACAAATCTGTCATGTCATTTTCTTAATCGCCTAGATAGGTATTGCTACCTGATGGACATCCATGCAACAGAGTAAAAGCAAAAAGTACCAACACAAAATAAAGAAAGTACTTACCTACTCTAAAATCCATCATTAGATGGAGCAGCTACCATCTGTCAATGCATTCGATATACTCGTCGATTTTCTATGAAATATTTTAGAATAACCCGAGTTATTATAATTAGAGATACACACTGTGTAGGTGGGCATTTTCAATACTTCGTGTACCCAATTAGCGTAAGTTGTTAAACAAAAATTACCTCAGTGTCAGTTTTGTGACGACAATTAAGTATTGAGTTTGTATAAAAATTTACTTTGAATTTTCAATTAATAAATGATATGCATATACACTTTATTTCATTATTTATTTCATTTTCACATCATTTGTATGCTTAACTTTCGTCACAAAACTGACACTGATTTAATTTTTATTTAACAACTCACGCTAGGTAAGTAATTGAGTACACGAATTTATAAAAATGTCCAGGTAGGTACAGTCAAGTGCAATAATATGTATCGATTTAATTCTCTCTGAAATATGTACCAGAACCTGACAAGACCTAATTTGTTGAAATTGATGTTATTAAAGCAGTTTTATTAAGAAAAGTTATTTGTTCTAGCACATCAAAAAAATATAACTTAATATTCATCATATTTCCAAGACCGTAGTCGGACTTGAAACATAATTGGACGAAATCGGCTTGATAGAAAATAATTGCAAATATTGGTTTTAAAATCATCTTAAACGGTCTATCCTATCTACCTATGTCCTTATCTTCTTGACGCAATTAAAAACATGAAGTCCACATATTCATAACTAAACCGCTAACGAGCCATATTTCACAAATAATTCACACTTTTTTTTATTTCAATATTATTCATTATTTTCTTCTGAACCTGGCCGCCCAAGTAACACTCGCTCTCGTTTCATCATCATCATCATCATATCAGCCGAAAGACGTCCGCTGCTGGACATAGGCCTCCCCCAAAGAGTGTCAAAATGACCGGTCCTGCGCCACCACCAGCATCCAGCGGACTCCCGCGACCTTTACCAGGTCATCACGCTCTCGTTTACCCCGATACAAATAGACAGTGTGCGCGTTTTTGGTGTTGACAGCGCCTTAATCCGCTGACATAAGAGCGATGGGACATATTTATGAGTAAATTGTATGCACCCACATTTTTACATTTGACTGTACTTACTAGTTAACCCCTTTTCTGCGTGAACGAAACTTGCTTCCATCCGGGGATGACGGGTTAAGGCCTCCACACACCGGCCGTGGGCCCGCGGGCCCGTGTTCGATGTGTGTTTGAAGTGTAGTTTCAATGTTTTACAACTTGCGCGGGCCCGCGCCCGACCCGCGCCCGCGACCGGTGTGTGGAGGCCTTTATGTGGTATTCCTATCCACTAAAGCTAAACGCTCCACGGCGGGCCACCATCTGCGCTCTCTTACGGAGGACTCCCAGGATCTCACACTGAAAGCACTGGAGCTAAAAAAAATAACCTGTACGAAAAAGCTACACTTGTACGAGTAGAACGTATCTTTTTCTTTATTTGTTTGCATTCATGATCATTGATCACACAATTACAGTAGGTACAATACATGAACCCGAGTGGGTGTGGCAAAATGGTACAATTTCACATAGCAAGTAATATAATTAATGTTCGTCATATCATATTCACTTAGGCATGTACCTATACACTTGAAAATATAATAACATTTTATGAATTAAAAGGAGAGAATGTCAAATAATTTACAGTTCTACTCGTACAAATGAAATCACAAAATTATCGAATTACTTTCTAAACATAAGGATATTAATTTATATAACAAGATTATTTATAGGTTTGGAAATATATCGTTAATATCGTAGAAACATCCTTCCATCAGGAGAGCTTTGAGAGATTCTTTGAATTTACGGTGTAGTTCGCTTGGCAGTCTGTTAAATAAGCTTACTGCTTGGTAACGTACGCAGTGTTTAGCCACTTGCAACTTAGGACAGAAGTTGTCACCAATTCTCTTTTTACGTGTTGCCAGGCGAGCTTGACTAGCCTCCTCCGTTTCGTTTAGGATTTTTTAAGCAAGTACTTAAGCAGTACGTGCACAGTCATGCAGACTTGGAAGGGTATGCATTTTCAGTTTAGAAAATACATCCAGTATATAGTTTCCTAGTTCAACACGAACAGAAATCCGAACGCGGTCGGAGATTGCTACATCGAGCGTCTAGAAGGATAATATAGCAAATTAAGCTGATTAAATATACGGAAGTGGCTTACAATAATATGAAAATTGAACCGGAAGACGCCATTCAGAGCGGGCGTGATTTAGCAAATCTCCGCCGAATACGGCGCTGTCGGCCTTGTGCCTCCGATAGAAGCGTGGAAGCGATTTGCATGTGGATTCTGCTTATATGGACATGGTTCAAGTTCAGTTCCTGTACAGTTCATGTTGCCAGCATTCATGTTAAGGTGATTTTATAGGCTTATGCCTGCGAAGTCGTTCGCATCGAAGTCGTTAATCGCACTGTCACACAAACTTCCTCTGCCTACTTAAGACCCCGAGATCTCTAAATAAAATTTCATCTCATCGGTTTAGCAGTATACGCGTAAGCGTGAAAAGGTAACTAACTAACGGACAGTTATTTGGCCGGGTGACAAGCAAAAGTCACTACCAAAACTGTCACTCCTATTCAAAACCTCGTATCTCGGTACGTAGTCGATATCGAGATACGACCTTTGATTTAAGTAGGTATTTGTTACTTAGTGAGTTTTAATTGTAACCCGACGATTTATTTTATTACTAACTTTATAAAACTTTAACTACCTATACATATTCTTAATTGTAATGCTCCCACATATTTAGACAACGGTCGTAAAGCGTACAGACGCTTTATTTTCCCTACTTTAAGAGCTAATAATAAGCAATTACTTACCTACCTAAAACTATTTTTAATTGAAATTAAATTCCGCAAATAAATAGATTTTTCAGTACCTCCAAAAAAAAGGGTGCAAGAAGCAAACCTCTAATGGCAGTTTTCGGAAAGTTTCGATAAATATCTATTAACTTTGCGAAGTTTTATTCTTATCTTGGTTTTCTTTTTAATAACATTATCACTTTCATTTAATTTCGTCGTAAAAAATGTAAGTAATGCAAAAAAGACCCGACTTTGGATTTTCTTTCTATTGATCTATTGACGAAATTTTAAGCAAGCATGTTTCTATTAAATCAGTTAGGCACCTACCTAATCATATATCACAAAAACAGCCCCAGAACGGCGTTTCAAAACTTTCAAAGAACGCGATATTTTCCAATTCACGCTCTTAAAGGGCCTTAATGAATTGGGTAATTATGGTACCTTAAGTTGGTAGTTAGTTAACTAACGTTTACGACAATTACGACGTTGTCTCTTAACAGCTCAGAGAAAGGTATGTAAAATATCGTCACCAAGTAAAAATAAAGTTTATATTAGGAACAATAAACATCTACAAGTCGTGTGTGGGCTCAGTTGCCCATGAAGGGGCAATTTCAGTCACGTTTCAAAGATATACAAACTACATAAGTAAGTTTGTAATCCTATACAAATACATGCGATTACAAAGTTACTTTTGCAAAACTATACAAACGTTATTTGCGGTTGGTAAAATAAAATTCCCATACAAAGTCTACAAAAAGAAATGAGATCCCATAAAAAAACATTCCATGTAAAAAATAGGCTAAGTCTCGAAACTCTATCACAGTAAAAAGTGGTGAGATATTTCGTAGAGCCAAGTCAGGCATTCTTATTAATCTTTATTTGCTTGCTAAATAAAATTTTGTGACTTGGCAATCACACTTACATAGTTTTAGATACCTATGCAAAAATTAGTAAATGCAGTAAAGTTGTGTGATTCCCAAGTTGCAAAATTTTATTTAGCAAGCAAATAAAGATTAATAAGAATGCCTGACTTGGCTCTACCAAAATATCTCACCACTTTGTACTGTGAAAGAGTTTCGAGACTTGGCCTATGTTTTACATGGAATGTTTTTTATAGGATACATTATTAATTTTTCATCACACTTGCTCATAAATGGTGTTATTCCTTGCCTGTATACAGAAGGACAATGGCCTAAATTGTTCCCGCGGAAAATAATGGTCCCAAGGGAGTAATGAGCTTGTGTGTGATCTGATTGGTTAAGCAAATCTGCACGGCAAGAATTCTGCTCTGTGATTGGTTGGAAAATAAAATCGAGCAGGCCACGCCCTGCAAGAACCACATGCTCTATGCTCTGTGATTGGTTGAAATATTGAAGCTCTGCCCTCCACTCGCACTGATCTAGAAGTGAGGTTGTCAATTTCGTCAACATTTGATTGATGCGCTTGTATAAAACATAGGTTTTTCTGTCTTTTGTGGTTATTTATTTCCTCGCAAATGTGATGAAAAACATTGTGTATAACACGGGCGTAAGAATATTGCAAACTCGAGTCATCAAAAGCCCTCCGCCTTACGGCGTCGGGCTCCTGATAGATTCTCGTTTGCAATATTCCTCATACGCCCCTTGTTAAACAATGTACTATAGTCAAAAAGCCCGCCCCGAGCCACCCCCGGTGGAAAGGTGCCCAATGACTATCACGCTCGCCGCGTTGCCGCGCTGAATCGCGATGAACATACCTTGCACCAGGAATGACCCGG
This sequence comes from Epinotia brunnichana, assembly GCA_963854355.1. Lineage (NCBI taxonomy): Eukaryota > Metazoa > Arthropoda > Insecta > Lepidoptera > Tortricidae > Epinotia > Epinotia brunnichana. The sequence goes on along the minus strand of OY977946.1, from coordinate 23,838,988 downwards.
AACGGTATGATTATGACGTTACCTATACTTATCAGTCTAGCACTAATTTAATATGTTCTACTTCAAATCAGCAATTTCTGTACCAATAGAAAAGTGGGCGTGGGCGATAAAGTATGGTATAGATAGATAAATTGTCATTGAAACGCCAATTCGTCTTTGGTAGTAGTTTATTTATTATAATATCTATCTAAGATAAATTATTACAAAATGACAATACTTACACTGGGTACGTATGACTGGCTCTTCACCTTCTGAATTCATAAATGCTACTCGAACTTAAGTAACCACACCAAATTAATATCAATAAAGTCTCGAGCGATTTTGAATTCGGCAATACGCGTTACATTATTTTCTTAAGACGAAATTAATTAAAAATCACTGAATATTTTGAGTCCTTGGGTACAAACAAAGGTACCAACCCGTGAATACATGACGTCATTTTGATTTTGGGTAGGTACCTACCCTGGTATTTCTATGCTGCCAAGGGGCGAAGGACTGTAGGTACATTATTTGATTTCGTAGATTCTTTGAGCCAGTATACATACATACATTAATTGTTCATTGACGAAGTCGCGTTCTATTCCTTGTGAGTTCGTGGTAATTTGACACATTGGAGTAGGGCTCGACTTGATGAGTATGGTACAGGTTTTAACCTATACTCGAGCTAGGATAGTACACCGTACCAAGGGTATAGGCGCACGCAACAACGATCATTATATAATATCGTGATTCATACTACTGTTTCAACTGTATATATTTAAACCCAACATATACGAGTATAATACTGTCGACATTGGAACTTTGCCGTATTCATTAAGGGACAAACGTGACAGGATATTTCATATTGCCATGTGCTGCGCGTCATGTCGCGTGTCGCTTCTTCACCCGACGTCACTGGGTATTTGTCCCCTAATGAATCCCTGGCTAAAATGTCAGCCCTCGAACTTTATGATAGCTAAGTTGCAACAATAAATATTAAAGGCTATTTGTAAATAGATTTTGTGCATCATTATAGGTACTCTACTAGAATGAACAAAAAAAGACAGGCTTAAATATATATATAGTGAATAATTATTTACCACTAATTACATTAATTTGAATAATCTAGAATAAAGCTAGTTGAGATTTAAGTAATCAACAAAGTGTGATAAATAAATATATAAGTAAATAAGTACCAACTCTTAAATCTTTCCTTACTTTTCCAAAAATATATGTAAAATAATTGCTTTCGCCACATCAACGTATGTCTAAAACTACATAGATAATAAATTCCATATATGAACGTAAAGACTACAATGAAATACTTAATTCGGTTAACTCCAAATTAATGCCTTGGCCTCAATAACATGATTTGTGTCCGATCGAAACATGTTTTTTTGCCGAAACTGAAGGTTCGGCTTTGGCTCTAGTTTCGGCCGAAACCGAAACTTTTGTAGAGTTGTTAACATCGTTGAAAAAATGTCATAAAACCGCTTTTATACCCATAGGCATATCAACAATGTAACACCTGAAACTCGTGAAGACTCGGACCTGAAACTCGGACGAGCTACGCCATATTGTTGGTTGTGTTGAGCTTACGCGAAGTTAGCCGAAGGCGACCCGAAGTACCGTTTCGTAAGTTTCGGCCGTTTTTTGGTCGAAACCGAATCTACGGCCGAAACTTGATATTTTGGCCGAAACTGGCCGCAACCGAATCTTCGGTCGGACACTAAACATGATCATTATTATACGTATGTGTTATTTTTAGTAGAGCTCCTTGTCCCAGCATAACACACCATTAGTATCAATCAACTAGCAGCAACCTTCAAATATTGAAATGAAAATATACATAAGTATGAATTTTTAGTAATCATGTTCAGTAATTATTTGGCATAGGTACTGCCATTACTGCCCAATAATCTTAAAATAGTTATCGCTAGACTCGGGATAGGTACTAATAGGTGACAATAGTATGTAATGGCCTACATAGATTTCTGGCAATAATTTTGCGGCCCTTTAAAGGTTCAAAGCAATGCATTATGGCGTTTGGCCGTATTTCGAACAATAGACTAATAATAATAAACATCCACAAGTTCATGGCAAAGGAATGCAAATTGCAATAATTTAAAAATAACTTAGTTACATCAAGCACTTATTTGACATACAAACACGAGTAGGTATACTAGTAAAATATCTGCTGGCTAAAATGGCAAGACTTACCCGAATAAATGACACGTATTTACTCAACAATGACATCAGTGTCAATATTGTTATTGCTATTTAAAGCATAAGTGAATCTTATTGACACCTGTGGCGCTATTAGGTAGGTACAGTGCACGCGACGACATGACATGTAAAATCTAGCATTTTATTTCTAATTTGAACAGTGCAAATGAGATAATATTATCTTTTTTATTTTTTTAAGTGAGCGAATCGCCAACAAACTGCTTTGCAGTTTGGCGAATCTTTAGGTATTTATAGTACTAAAATTGTATTTTTTTTTGATTAAAAAAAAAAAAAAAAAGATAAAAGTTGCTGTGTCGTATGCGAGACTATACAGGGTGGAAATAGATTATGGGTCAGTGAGGGCAGCTACCAGATCCCGTGTTGCTAGGCAAAAATGGTCTAAGGAGATTTCCTTCGATTTGAAATTAATGATAATTGGCGTTTAAAGATTTTGGAATAAACATACAGGGTGCGAGAAAATGGTCATTTTTGACAAACTTTTTTTTTGATGCCAATCGAACCCATTCCTGTCCAGGATTAAAAGCTTGTATGGGACCAAAAAGAAATTTCTGGCTAGAAAAGCTATAAATCGAGAAAAACTTTCCCCATACATTTTGTATGACAAGGAAAAATCTTTTTTTATGTCAATCGATTCCATTTCTATCCAGTACCAATAAATTCCTTGAGATCAACTTTCGGTAATGGACAAAAAAGCCAGAAATTACTGCTCTTTTTCTCCATAGTAAATGTATGAAAACAGTTTTCTTTAATTTCTGGCTTTTTTGTACATTACTGAAAGTTGACCCCAAGAAAACTATTGATACTGGATATAAATAGAATCGATTGGCATCAAAAAATACATATAAAAAAAACTTTTTCCTTTTCATACAAACTGTATGGGGAAAGTTTTTCTCGATTTATGGCTTTTCTAGCTGGAAATTTATTTTTGATCCCATACAAGCTTTTGAATCTGGACAGGGATGGGATCGATTGGCATCAAAAAAAAGTTTGTCCAAAATGACCATTTCCTCGCACCCTGTATGTTTTTTCCAAAATCTGTAAACGCCAATCTTCATTCATTTGAAATCGAAGGAAGGTCTCCTTAGACCATTTTCGCCTAGCAACACGGGATCGGGTAGCTGCCCTCACTGACCCAAAATCTATTTCCACCCTGTATATAACATATAACATACACTGCCACCATATTTCATATCATATAGCGTTGGGACTTCGTTTACATAACGGCTTGTACCTATTGAAACATTTATCTCGGAGGAAAGTTTTTGTCATGGACTCATGGCAATTACAGTAGACGGCAAACTTCGTGCGCAAATGAGGGGAAGTGGGGGGGCAGCTTGCACGTACAATTCGCCTTTGCGCAGGCAAGGTCATTTGCGCACGAAGTTTGCCGTCTACTGTACCATGATTGTTTCTCGTGTTGTCTATATTGTTTACTTATCTCATGAATGAAGGAGGTAAAAAATTCACCTTTATTGCATGACTTCGGCAATTATATTCTCATGTAATTTATATGCATTGAAATACATGATACCTTTGACCTTAGGAAAACGCAATGCTTCTATGCTTCTACCCGCAAAGTGAACTATGAACTTATTTTTGACCTACAACTTAAGAGGCAATGATGTAATATAAAATATAGGTCGATATGTTATAAGCGCAAAAGTGGCACACTAAAACCTGGCTAATTGACACGGCTTGCCATAGTTTCGCGTCGTCAATGGAAACGAAGGCTGTCAGAATTTGATGGCCATTTATAATCACGGAATTTCTTATAGACAACGTATCTACCCTATTACTAAGACTCCGCTGTCCGTCCGTCCGTCTGTCTGTCACCAGAGGGCCTACCGCGAACGGCATTCGAAGTTTTCCCTCTCTGTCGCACTTACGTACGAACTCGTAAGTATGACAGAGAGGGGAAACTTCGAATGCCTTTCGCGGTAGGCCCTCTGCATTCCTGTCATTTGTTAGTGCGTCGTGTCCGTCCGTCCGTCCGTCTGTCTGTCACCAAGCTGTATCTCACTGATACCGTGATAGTTCCAGCTGAAATTTTCACGGATGATGTATTTCTGTTGCCGCTATAACAACAAATACTAAAAACTAAAAAAAATACATATTTTTATTGATAACTAGCTTTTGCCCGCGACTTCGTCCGCGTAGAACTCGTTTAAATCGTAGCGCGATACAAACTTTCACCCTCCATTTCTCTTTTAGGGGTAAATTTCCGGTATAAAAACTATCATATGTCCTTCTCCGAGACTCAAACTATCTTTATCATTATCATCATCATCATCATATCAGCCGACAGACGTCCACTGCTGGACATTGGCCTCCCCCAAAGAGTTACAAAGTGACCAATCCTGCGCCACCCGCATCCAGCGGACTCCCGCGACCTTTACCAGGTCATCAGTCTACCTTTGTGGGGTGGCTACCAACGCCGCCCCTACTAACTACCTATATACCAAATTTTATCTAAATGGGCTGTGTAGTAAGCTTTAAACAAATATTCACCCCCAATTTCACCCCCTTAGGAGATGATTTCCGGGATAAAAACTATCCTATATCCTTTCCCGGAACTCAAACTATCTGTAAACCAATTTCATCTAAATGGGTCACTCACATCCAAATTTGCACCCCTCAGGGGAGGCTTTTCGGGATAAAACTATCCTATGTCCTTCCCCGGGACTCCCAACTATCGCTATACCGTAAATGGATTCCATCCAATTTTTTACCCCCCATTTCACCTACTTGGAGGAAGATTTTCGGGATAAAAACTATCCGTTGTCATTCTCCGGGACTCAAATTATCTTTATACCAAATTTTATCAAAATAAGTCACAAACAAATTTCCACCCCCAATTACAGTAAGGGGATGATTTTCGGGATAAACTCGCTATACCGTAAATGGGTTCAATCCAAATTTCCATCCACTATTTCACCCCCTTAGGGGATGATTTCCTCCTTTCATTTGTTCCGGAATAAAAATTATTCTATCTCTTTTCCTAGGACTATACCTCTCTCTATGCCAAATTTCATCTACATGGGTTCTATCCAAATCTTCAACCCTCATTTCACCACCTCAGGAGATGATTTTTCGGGATAAAACTATCCTACGTGCTTCCCCAGGACTACAACTCGCTATACCGTAAATGGGTTCCATCCAAATGTTCATCCCCCATTTCACCCCCTTAGGAGATGATTTCTGGATGAAAAATTATTATATGCCCTTCCCCAGGACTAACGATCTTTATACCAAATTTCATCGAAATGGGTTCTATCCAAATTTTCACCCCTCATTTCACCCCCTAAGGATAAAAACTATGCATTGTCCTTCCCTGGGACTCCTTCTATCTCTTTACCAAATTTTAACTAAATGGGATTTATCCACATTTTCACCCCTATTTCATCCCCTTAGGGGATGACTTTCGGGATTCAAAGTATCCGTTGTCATTCTCCGGGACTCAAACTATCTCTATACCAAATTTGATCTAAACGGAGTCCATCCTAAATTTCACCCCCCATTACACCCCCTTAGGGGAAGATTTCCGGGATAAAAACGATCTAATGTCCTTTCCCAGAACTTAAACTACCTCTAAACCAAATTTTATCAGAATGGGTAACATCCAAATTTTCATCCCCCCCGTTTTACTTCCTAAGGGGAAGATTTTCGGGATAAAACCTATCCTTTGACCTTTCCCAGGACTCAAACTATTTATATACCAAATTTCATCCAAATCGGTGCAGCGGTTTAAGTAGCTCCATACAAATGTTCACCCCCCATTTCATCCCCTTAGGGGTTGATTTCCGGGATAAAAACTACCCTATGTCCTTTCCTAGGACTCAAACTATCTGTATACCAAATTTCATCCAAATCGGTGCAGCGGTTTAAGTAGCTCCATACAAATGTTCACCCCCCATTTCATCCCCTTAGGGGTTGATTTCCGGGATAAAAACTACCCTATGTCCTTTCCTAGGACTCAAACTATATGTATACCAAATTTCATCTAAATCGGTTCAGCCGTTTTCACGTGATGCGCGGTCACATAAACAGACAAACAGATAAACAGACAAAAATTCTAAAAACTGTTGGAACGTGTTCTGTTATTGATTTTAAGTATCCCTAGCTATTTTTTTTTCGAATATCTTCCATGTACAGACTTTCGACCCTCTTCAGCTTTATTATATGTAGGTATAGATGGTACGGAGCCCATCGTGCGCGAGTCCGACTCGCACTTGGCCAGTTTTTTTATATTACATCATTGTTAAGAGGGTAAAGGCGAAGGAAACCGAAGAGGTGCTTAAATATAACAAAAAGTTTCCTGTTTTCTCGAAAACGGTACACCTTAAGCAACGTACAACACCATAAGTTATACTAAAGTTTTACTTGAGAGTAAACTAGCGAAAACATTATGAAACATAATCACAACCTTAAAATATTACATCGTTTCAAAATATAATATAGTAGCATAATCATTATAACATAATAGCATAATATTACTGGGCGAGCATTTGGCGCGCAAAGTTGGCTCGGCGAAGCTGTTCGCTCATTGTATAAGTACCTGAGATTATTTAAGTTGGCCGAATTGCATCAAACTTTCCATTCAAAAAGCGAAGGGTCGCTTTTTGAATGTAAATTATGACAGTAGGGACTGTCCATGGTAGAAGGTTCCAATTACAATGGCAGTTTTATAAAACGTAGGCCACAAATAACCTTAACCATATACCCGGCGGATCCCCATGTACAGTCGCCATCACATACATAGGTACACTATAGGTGTTCAAAAATATCGGCACATGCACCCTAATGCCTTGAAAACAGAGGTGTGTTCCGATGTTTGTGAGCTGCTTGTTTGCTCCGATGTATGTGATGGCGACTGTACCACCGACATCAATAAATGATGAATCAAAGGCCGCAAAAATATCTCAAACGCTCTTAGGAACAGAGTTGTCATCAGATATTTTTTCAGCGTTTGTACCATCAATTCATGCCGGTGACTGTAAAGCCAAATAATCCAATATCCCGTCCATTATATCTATGTCTCATTTAACTCATGCAAAAAGAGAGAAAGATACGAGGACGCCGAATATTTGGCTGTTCATTATAGGATATACAGGTTGATTTCGGGGTCGTGATCCCAACCATTTTTTTCTGACTCAGTAAATGATTGCGATGCTACCTGTATTTATTTTAATTGAAACAAAGATGATTCGTTATTTACGTATTTTTATTTAAAAATTATTATTGACTCAAAATGCGTGGTCACCCTACTTTTAATATTACACCTTTTTAAAAAACAAATGCACTTGACATAAGTTTTCTTGGGAAATAGTAGGGTGACCATGATCTCGAATTATCGCAGTTTTTTTTTGCTGACTAAAATAAGTCGCTGGTGTACTGTTAGTCCTAACCTATCGTGATCCTTAGGAGAAAGTAAGTTAAATGCTTCTTTCTTGCTCCACGACCCCGTAATCAATCACTCAATCAATCAATGGCCTTTAAGTCTATTACAGACTATACAAGCAGTGTCAAGAAAGGAGACAACGTCTTCCATGGCTGTGTAAGCCAATGCGAGAGCGGCATACACGACCGCAAGCTTGGCAGGTGTAATTTGCCCGCGGCGAAGAGGTGCCACGTCGATGCCGCTTGGCTCGCTTTACTGCGAGTGTTTTACGGCCATCGAACACCAGTTTGCGCCATTTGTCTCTGTCCACGGCAAGGTCCTCCCACTTGTGAACCGGGATGTTGAATGCTTGCCCCGTTGACCCCGTAATCACCCTGTATAGATCCGTACCCGGCTAATTAGCTAACCTATAATGGCTACAGCGATCAGCAAACTAGCGTGGGAACACGCTCAACATTCACGATACTCCTTGAACTGCCTGTTTTACAATTTTCGTTAACATACAGCTCTAAGATTACATGATATTAATACGAAATCGCAATACCAGCAGCGTTACGCAAATCTAATATCGACATTCGTCTATATCCATATCTGTCACTCGAGTGAAATAAGTGCGATAGAGACGGAGATATGCGAACTTCGAGATTCAATTCAGTTTAAAAAGCTCTGGAACGAAACGGACATAAGATTTGTTCTTCGGGCGAGGCCGGTTCATGGTCTTCTCTCCCTCTCACTGAGCATAAGCGTGAGCGAGATGGAAGTGCGTGTTTGGAAGTGTGTAACATCACTTTTTAGTACATATTAATTGTTTTTTGGAATACTGGATGATTTATTAAAAATCTATCCGGTTATTGTCTTAGAACACTAAAAAAGCTATCCTTTATATAAAAAAATACATAGATTGTCGTTGAAAATTTCGAAATCTCGAACATTTAAGTTTATTTTTATGGTGATATTTAAGATTTTTTTACAGAGTTACCGAGTCATTTTTTAATATTATGTTCGGTTATTGTTTTTCTTTGTATCTTTTTCAGTCTACAGTAATTTTTCTGTAGTAGGAGTCTTCATTATTTCTTCACACTGGAAGCTCAAAAATCAATTTTTTCGTCAGATCGTGAACCGGCCTCGCCAATAGTTGTAATTATGGCTCTTTCACGCCTTTGGGCGACAGCAGCAGCAGCGGTGAGTTTGTGAGAATGAGGGGCCGCTATCCGATCTCTCACTCACACACATGGCGCACCGTCACACTGCTATCGAGATCACTGATTAAACTAAACGAGCGTATGGATTAGTATTTATTCTAGAGGTTTTCATAAATATTAATCTGTTAACTCACGCTTTTCACTTATCGAATTGCAGCAGCCTGTTACTGAAGCACACTCTTCAGTAAATACGTTCTATCGGATAATTTATACAAAATAAATTAATTAGCTCACACTCATTAATAGAACAAAGTATCACGTTATCACGTACCATTTACAGTATAATTAATTCTGGACTTTAGTACATTTCAATAATGCCATAAATGGTACAGTTCGCCATAAATATTGAGATTGAATGATTCCTTAAACCACAAATACAAATATGATTTTTAATCAATTAAAAATACTAACATCTAAATTTTGCACAGTCGAACATTTTCACTCAATGCTTAATAATGGTAAAAACAAGAATATTTACTCAGTAAAATTCAATAAAATACTTATACCTACATCATTTAATTTTATTTTTGAAACATAATGAAATATGATTATAATCCATTTATGAACTGTAAATTTACATACACAATTGCGTAATTCCGAGTGAACGGTCAATTCGTTTTAACAAAATTAAGTTAATTTAGGTATTTTGTATATAGGTAGTTACGATCATTTTAACAAAAGCACATAAAAATCTAAAGATCTGGGACAGAACTGCAGAATAGGGATGATACATAATTGAATGTAGTTCCTAAAATGTTAACCATAAAGCCATTTATTGCAGATAAATGGCACAGCTGTTGCTGAAACCATTAATTACCTACATAATATTTTAGTTTTTAGTTCGGCTTTGCGAGTTTGACTATAATAGTAAATCGTGGTGTCATTTGAAAGTATTTCTCTACAAACTTCATACTGACTGACTAAAGAATATAAAAGTCAAATAACGTAGTCTCACCTCTTTCCACTGTACATATATACCGTAGGTACGGTCGGCCAAGAAAGTGGTCCACTAGTTTTGACAAAAGTTTCTGCGAGATCAAATGGTCGCTAAGGTTACTGTCGTAATATTATTGCAAGTGGGAATCGACCTTGTTGTTTCATGACGTTCAAATGAACCTCGACTGTAGAGTGGTAGACCACATTTTTGGCCGACTGTACCTAATGTGTATGTGCGAAGGTACCAACAATAGGTTTTTTTTCAAAACCGTTGTCTGAATGAAGTTATTCACGTAGGTATAAATTATACGTGTGTAAGGTAAGTTGCCAACAATATAACAGAACAGTAAAAAACTGTCTGAAAACTTATCTGACGAACATAACGCCATCGCCGCCTAACATCTTATGTTACGTTAATATTTGGTCAACTTGTCGCAGAAAAAAAACCCACTAAAAACATTACATGTATGTATTGCCAAGACTTCCTAGCTCATACAGCTTTCAGCGTTATCGCAGAAAAAAAAATCGGTTACTTCTTCATGAAAGTGAACAAAAAAATATCAAAGCCATTGAACACATATAAAATGAAGGTAGGTATGTCTGAATTAAGTACTTTTTAAATATTTTCTGCATAATAGAACTAATCATAACTTTAGCTGAAATTGTGAAAGAAAAAAGATACCTACTTACAGGCAGATCGAAAAGTTGTAAAGCTACAAAATATGAAATAAAATATTTTTACGCTCTCTTCAATAACGCAAAATCAAACAATATTTGTATCAAACTTGTAACAAGGAATCAAAACTTCTTTTAAATATAAAATGTGTAACAAAAATAGCGTCGATCCGTTTAAGGGCATAACAGGTATCGTGTTCTGATAAGAAAAAAACTGAGAGAATTTTTTAACGCGATTTTGGCCGACTGGGGCGACCATACATATGTAAAAAAAATCGCGTCAAAAACCTAATTCTTTTCGTATTTTATCAGAACACGATACCTGTTATGCCCTTAAACGGATCGACGTTATTTTTGTTACAACTTGTATACTGCTCAAAACAAGATTAAGGGCCACTTACATTTTATTCTACTTTATTGTTAAGTAATTATTGGACATTTATTAAATAATAAATGAGTGACTAATTAAATTAGTGATGTCCCGCATCCTTAAGAATCCTACATTTTTCATGCTGACGTTTAAACCTAATACCTGGATAAAATATATATTACTATTTAATATAGTTTTCACTTCACGATCACCATACTTGTGGCCCCTATTTTCTTTTGAGGAGTATATATTTTAGCGCTCTAAATGTTATCCCAAAACATGTTCATGAATGCAATAAGTTGGCCAAACGTCTTTGACACGAAGGTTACATTACTATCTAACGACCTAGGTCCTGACTAGGGTGCGTCACAGAAACGTGTCTTATGCTACGAATACTTACATCGAATTTACAACTATAGTTTGTGCCGCCCCACCGGTAACTTAAATATGGTCTTAAGCTAGGTTTTTGATTGAGGTGCAATCATTCGTTCCGCTCCTTTCGCTCTCTTTTTGTTCAGTCATCAACACTAATATTTGTACAGGACAAGTACAGATACACACAAAGGCAAGTACAGACATTTTTGTCTTTATTTTTGTACACCACATGAATGAGCTGTATAGACATACAAATTGTAACATACAACTCGCTTGTACAGTCAGCATCGCATAGTTAGTAGCAGCTAAAGTAGCCAAATATATCGTAACACATCTTTCATCACCATCAATGGCCTGTAGCATCTATATATGATGATTTAAGCAGCGTCCATTAAAGTGCGACAATCTTACACAAATCGACCTAGTCCCAAACTAAGCAAAGCTTGTACTATGGGTACTAGACGAATATAAACATACTTATATAGATAAATAAATACTTGTGTATGAGATGTAAACGTCATACACAGTGCTGTTGGAGGCGCAGCAGCGCCCTGGTGTCTCATTGCTCGTTTGTGGGACAACAGGTCAAACCAGGTGATATCATGTACTGTCACGCCTACATTAAGTGACTTCCTCCATTGGTCTCGGTCCTGCGATTGACTTTCCCAGTTCGTGGGGTCGATCTTGAAGGACAGCATGTCACGTTTTGCGCTGTCCTTAAAATAAAACGTAACATAGGGCGCCCCACCGGTCGCTTAGCGTAAGCTACTTCACTCTGCCCGGCTAGCACACTAGCAAAATGACGACTTTTATGCACATGTTTTATGTCCACAACCGACGTATAAAATTTTACCGTCATGAGCGTTAGCTTTGAGCATGTTAATGCTATACCATCATTTACGTAAAATGTGACCATTTATATGTCTTGCACATAAAACTATTTGTTTTACGTCAAATGCTAACATGCTCTTGATTTTGGCACATAAAACTTGACGATATGAGCCGTTGACGGACGAAATTTTATGTAGGTCACTTGAGACCCCGGATAAATTTTAACACTATGAAAACAATATAATTTTCGCAGGATTTCTCCGATTTCTGTCACGACACATAAGGTTTCAGTTTCAAAACTCCTATCGTCTCCTGAAACAATGATCTAGCATTTTTAATTTTAGCTAGATCATGATTACTAACTATAAATTAGTATAAATAACGCAATGATTATGATTTTTTGTTTGTGTTGTAATAAAGTATATTACACAAATTTACAAATATTATTGATTCAATTATAAACTAACATGTGTTTGGTACTCGCTAAATTACTTAAAACCACTACGTAAAACTTTTAGTGGGGTGGGAGTAACGTAAATAAAAACAAAAAACTATTATAACACAACTTAATACAGGAGAACAACTGTTTAGTAAACTGTGCAGTGCTTATCATTACTCTTTAATTAGGTAGTATTATAATAGGCTTCTAACCATAGACTACTATTGAACGAATGAAATGAATGTAGTAATTTTGCTACGTATATTTTACGCTATGGCATAAATATATGCTGCGTGATTACCATGTTAGCTAAGTAACGTAAAAATGGGCACAATCGTAAAGTTATACGTCAGAACGTAAATATATGTCCAATTAGTGTGCTAGCTGGGCAGGAGAGTCTACATCCTTACTCTTACAATAATAGAAACGTGTAAATATATTTGGCTACTTTGGCTGCTACTAAATATATATGCTGACGGTACAATATTAATGTTGCTAACTGTACAATTGCGATTCAAAGATAGGACGAAAATTGTTGCTTCGAATGTTACAAAGCACAAATTTTGATACGCTGTAATTTTTACCGCGAATGAGTGATTTTTTCCATATTTTTAGCCCTTAATTTACATGTAACAAAATTTCAAATACAGTGTCAATTCATCAAATTTCATTGTGTATTAGAGTGATCTTGTACGAAGAGTGTCAAATTGAGCCTTACATCATATTATGTGGTCAGCCTCTGTCGAATTAGTAAGTATTGGCTTAGGACAATATAAACCACCTTGAGATTAAAAATTCAGTGCATTTTGTTTATTTTAAGTTCACATCTACAGTAAAACGAACACGCTTCATAAGGTTTTCATTATACATAAGATTTTAAAGGCTGCTTGTAGGTTTTCCTCAATATAGGACCCCCATTATGAGACTAGAATAAATTATAAGAGGACACACTTAGGGCGGTAAGGTAGAAAATTCCGCAAATCGCAAGGATTTATAGTTCGAGCCGAAGGCGATAACAACGTAAGAATTATTGCGACTAGTGTATATAAAATTTTACTTTCCACACTGGCCAGGAAACAATGTTTTTTTGCTGGCTATTAGCGATTAAGGCCGGGGAAAAATATCAAAAAACTTTGCTAAGAGGCACTTTTGACAAAAAAAGATAAAACAGTCAATACCTCATTGCTAAAGTAAGATAAAAAGGTAACAAGAGGGGAAAATAAGTTTAGGGAATATTTTATATCACAGTTTATGGTACCACATACAGATCCAATAAGAAAAATTAACAGTCAGTGGTCATATAACCTAAACTGTTTTAGAAGACGTGGTAACGAGAGAATTACCTAGTTGAGAAATTCGTTAAACCGAGCACAGTTCCGATAGCTCAGTGGGTTAGAGCGATTGGCCGCGTATGCCAGAAGGTCGGTGGGTCGAATCTGGTTGAGAGATATAAATGTTATCTTTTTCTATTTTTCCCTCTGATTTGCTTTATTTGTAATTTTTGTTAGCAGGCGTTACTGCTTAATTAATGCATTTTTTTTATAAGTGTTAACAAACATTTACTGTAAGTCACAATGCTAATCTAACCCCGGTTTTATACATTTTCAAAATGTCAAAAAAATATTTTTTATAGTACCGGACCTAAGTAAAACATTGTGGAAACATGGTTGTTGTGGGTTTTCTAATTGGATCTATAAATGCATAATATTATTTATCTATCCAAATATCATAAACCCTCCATGATGCGTTCAAGAACCGCACATTATGACCACCATAAAATAGACTGTTTTGTTAGAACAAATTTATTATCTGTTTAAATGTTATTATTGCTAAATAATAACATCGAATTTCGATAATATTATTTAATTAAAATTTCGAATGTGTCTCTAAAAACAAATAAATTTGATTTAACCTCTATCCTAATATCAGTCGAGATGACGCGACGTTTCGTTCGAAATGAATTGTCAATTTGGATACAAATTTGACAAATGTCTCACGTAAGTAAGATATCGAACGATATGATAGTTGGATACGACTCTAGCGTGTCTCTAAAAAAAAACTATGACAGCTGCCAGAAAACAACGCCGCGATGCTGGTCATAATATGCGGCTCCTGAATGCATCGTGGAGTCTTATGATATGTGGATAGATAAAGTAGTGTATGTAATTGCACATAATTAGGCATTAAAACACTCGTGTTTAATGCCCTTCATTATGTACAGTCACATAAACTACTATAAGATGAAACGCACCACGCTTGGGATAATCTTGGTCCAAATACAACAGCGCGGAAGGTTAACACTAAAAATATATCAATAAAAACATTTAATATCGTGTGTACAGGTACACATATATCTGGATAACAATAAATCAGTCTCGTTTGGCATTTGTGCCGACTTTTGAAATCGGTCTGAGGATACTGGGACCCTGTATTGTAGAAAATTGGCACTGATATTTTTAATTTCAATACGAATGCAACGATCAATTTGGCACGTCTAGCACCTTGGGGACTCACCGAGCCGCACACAGTCCATATATTCTCAGTCTCACTACGCATACTCCCTACAGCTGCTTCTATACTCAATAAACTGGTGTTATTTGCTGCACGAGTATTACATAAAATTACTAAACATTTTGTGAAAATCTTGAAAAAAATGTTTTTCATCGTTTCTGAGATTGTGTTTACGACAATAATTCTAAATCGTTGACGTAGACAAATGCTTACTGCACTGTGGAAATACAACCGGATTTCGTTGGAAATTAAGTCAAAATTGATGTAATTTTTCCGCGTTTCGCCCGTACAATTGAGAGAGCACCTTAACACTACAGCTATAACGTCGAAATTGGCTTTTTTCTGCCTACTGACGACCCAATGTGGGTCGCAAATAACGGAATACAAATAAATTAATTCGAAAACTACTTGCCCTCGACGTTTGCAAATGCCGAAGCGTGTCGAGTATTCCTCAATAATACAGACGAAACTACATCTCAGTCCGTTTCGAAGATCGCCAGCGGTACACTGAATACAGGAGTACAATACAAAATCAGTTCTACTGTTTAATGTCCTCGTTAGCAGCTCGGGCGCGTAAGGGAAACTGGCTCTTAAAACTGAGGTGATAGAGTCCGTTTTGGGACTGACTATGCAAACTGTGATCGGCTCGTCAGACGTGCGTCGGAAATTGAATCTTACCGCAGCAGGAATAGCGTCCTTTTTAGGTTCCAACTCGCCAAGTCTCGTCAGATCAGCTTTGCAAACTAGTAGATCAGACGCGCGTAGGTACTCGAAGTTTACCTCAGCAGGACTTGCGGCCATTTTGGATTCAAACTCGCGTCTCGGCGGAACTGACGCGCAGTGGAAAGGGGTCTTTACCGTAGTAGGAATAGCGTTCTTTTTAGGTTCAAACGTGTCAAGTTTTGTCAGAGCAGCGCAGGGGAAATTGGTCCTTACCGGCACGGTAATAGGGTGCTTGTTGGGGCTCGTGGACACGCGCGGCAGCTAGGCGCGGCGGCGCGCGGGGCGCGGCGGGCCCCGTCACCGCGCGCCGCGCCCGCGCCGCCCCGGCTTGCCGCGACGGTTGAAGCCCCTGCGGACACCAGGGTTCTTAGGGCCAAAATCATCGAGTCCAACCATAGATCATTTAGGGTCGTTTACGCCAAACCGTCTGTAATCGCAAGCGGTGTTCGTCAACCATTTCACCGCCAAAGACATGCGAGTTCTTTCATAAATTGTGTATAGCATCGGCGCACACCGAGCGTTTAGCGGCCGCGTCCGTACCACAAGCTGTGCAAGCCGCCACTAAACGCGGCCATTGTGCGGCAGTGGTCGCGTTTAGTGGCGGCAATTAGCGGCTGTAATGCGCAGGTGCTGTTATTCAATTTAATTCAATCATTTATTTCGTGCAACTACACATATTTAAAATAAAACTAAACTAAATACAAATATAGTGACATTTACCATTGGATGACACTAGGTGGGAGAATGCAGCCCCGTGCAGTGTAGGATAATCGCACAGTCAGGCTTGTCCGCAATCATTTTCAAGGTGCGTACGAATTAGAGCAGCGTCGGGTGTGGTACGCACAGCTCACCTGTTTTGCTCTAATTCGTACGCGCTCACGCGCTGTGCGCGAGCAGCGCGCGGGCGGCGCGCGGCGAGCCGCCGAGAGTCGGTCTTTTGACCGTGCTCAAAGGCGCCTCAGTGTGCGTGCCTAACGTAATTTGGACGTGTATCCGAGCGTGCCGCGGGCAGAATGACAAGTTTATACTTGTCTGTGGGCGAGGCGCGTACAAATTTGTGCAAGTTGCTGAGCTATTAAGGCACGACAGTCAACAGGGGCAGCGTTTTCGAGTTTTTTAAAACAATCTCAGACGTAGAAAATAGGGTTTAAAAATCTAAAAAAAAGATACGTATTACTTAAGGATCTAATCTAGTCAAAGTCGCATTCAGTTATGCGATCTAATGAACTTCACTCGATAGAAAAAAATCCCAAAGTTACCTCTTTTCGTAAAGTTTATTCAATATTATGACTAAACTATAGATATTTTAAATTAAATTTTTGTACTCAAATAAAGTTATTAAATATTAATAGACAAATTCGCAGAGTTTGAATAGATAAAATGATTATCTTAATTACTATGTTTAAATACCTACAAAATGCGCGAGCGCGGAGGCTCGGCAGGCCCGATCAGTCGCGCGCTGGCCCATACGAACGACGACTCAAGGACGTTAGCGGGTGTATAAGCCTTAAAATAAAACCGTGGCAATTCAAAATTGTTAATATTTCGGTGAATTATGATAAACGCAGCCGCGGCTGTGACCGTATCCGACGCCATTTTGAATGACGCACAATGTCGGCACACCGCGAGCAACAACAAATTGCACGCGAACAGCTCGCCGCGCGGCGAGCATGCCTCAGGCGGAGCCGCACAGATTCGTACCCAACTACCCACCTTCAGAGGTTGTGGTCGAATAAAACCTCTCATACAGACTGGCGCGGTCTGTGGTGGCGGTAAATAGTAAATTAGAGGAGAACTGACCGCTACCGCAGGCCGCGTCAGTGGGATTGAGGCCTGATACCTGTACGGCTGGCGGCAGCGCGGCTCGGAGTCGTGGCTCGCGTTCCCGTTGTGCGCGGCCGGCGACGCGGGCTTGGCGTCCGGCGCCGCGCTCGCTGACCCGTTCGCCTCCTGCAGACAGTTCACACCATTACATTACTTTCGTAATGGGGAATGGATGAAAATTTTAGAGTAGCCTGATTTCTTATTTGGTGATTGGAATAACCAGCTGCGTCAATTATTTTTGAAAAAAATTAACCACTTCCTTACTTACGTGTTGGGTTCAGGACGGCGAATGAGACAATTTCCTTGATCCGTCTCATATTACAAAAAATAATGACAAATGTAGCTGCTGTTGCTGTCAATATAATTGCCAGTGTCAGTTTACCACTAATTTTTAAAATATGTTTTTGTAATATGATACGGATCAAGCAAATTGTCTTACTCGCCGTCCTAAATCCAAAACGTAAGTGACAAAATTTTTCAAAAATAATTGACGCAGCTGAAAAGTCTGTAACTTTTTTATGGTGCTAAGGAAGGTTATTCCAATCACCAGAAAAATTATCAGGCACTTCTAAAATTTTCATCCATTCCCAATTGTGTGTTAAATAATAGCAGGCAATAAACACGTGAGTGATTAATCCATTACACATGGCACGCGCACACTGCACGCAATGTAAACAACAAAAATGTATCTATCGTTGAAGTGACGCATCCATGGCAGTGTTCGAGGTTCGAGATGTACCGCCTGCGACATTCACTATGACTACAGGATGGTAAGGTGGTGTGACGTACGTTGTCGGTG
Organism: Epinotia brunnichana; assembly: GCA_963854355.1. NCBI lineage: Eukaryota > Metazoa > Arthropoda > Insecta > Lepidoptera > Tortricidae > Epinotia > Epinotia brunnichana. The sequence continues at coordinate 23,820,679 of OY977946.1, read as the reverse complement.
TTGGGGCTGGTGATGGTGAGCGGCGGCGGCCCTGGGGGCCCAGCGCCCACGACGCCGCCCTTAGCCGCCTGCGACATTCACTATGACTACAGGATGGTAAGGTGGTGTGACGTACGTTGTCGGTGTTGGGGCTGGTGATGGTGAGCGGCGGCGGCCCTGGGGGCCCAGCGCCCACGACGCCGCCCTTAGCCGCCTGCGACATTCACTATGACTACAGGATGGTAAGGTGGTGTGACGTACGTTGTCGGTGTTGGGGCTGGTGATGGTGAGCGGCGGCGGCCCTGGGGGCCCAGCGCCCACGACGCCGCCCTTAGCCGCCTGCGACATTCACTATGACTACAGGATGGTAAGGTGGTGTGACGTACGTTGTCGGTGTTGGGGCTGGTGATGGTGAGCGGCGGCGGCCCTGGGGGCCCAGCGCCCACGACGCCGCCCTTAGCCGCCTGCGACATTCACTATGACTACAGGATGGTAGCGGATGGTAAGGTGGTGTGACGTACGTTGTCGGTGTTGGGGCTGGTGATGGTGAGCGGCGGCGGCCCTGGGGGCCCGGCGCCCACGACGCCGCCCTTAGCCGCCTGCGACATTCACTATGACTACAGGATGGTAGCGGATGGTAAGGTGGTGTGACGTACGTTGTCGGTGTTGGGGCTGGTGATGGTGAGCGGCGGCGGCCCTGGGGGCCCGGCGCCCACGACGCCGCCCTTAGCCGCCTGCGACATTCACTATGACTACAGGATGGTAGCGGATGGTAAGGTGGTGTGACGTACGTTGTCGGTGTTGGGGCTGGTGATGGTGAGCGGCGGCGGCCCTGGGGGCCCGGCGCCCACGACGCCGCCCTTAGCCGCCTGCGACATTCACTATGACTACAGGATGGTAAGGTGGTGTGACGTACGTTGTCGGTGTTGGGGCTGGTGATGGTGAGCGGCGGCGGCCCTGGGGGCCCAGCGCCCACGACGCCGCCCTTAGCCGCCTGCGACATTCACTATGACTACAGGATGGTAAGGTGGTGTGACGTACGTTGTCGGTGTTGGGGCTGGTGATGGTGAGCGGCGGCGGCCCTGGGGGCCCAGCGCCCACGACGCCGCCCTTAGCCGCCTGCGACATTCACTATGACTACAGGATGGTAGCGGATGGTAAGGTGGTGTGACGTACGTTGTCGGTGTTGGGGCTGGTGATGGTGAGCGGCGGCGGCCCTGGGGGCCCGGCGCCCACGACGCCGCCCTTAGCCGCCTGCGACATTCACTATGACTACAGGATGGTAGCGGATGGTAAGGTGGTGTGACGTACGTTGTCGGTGTTGGGGCTGGTGATGGTGAGCGGCGGCGGCCCTGGGGGCCCGGCGCCCACGACGCCGCCCTTAGCCGCCTGCGACATTCACTATGACTACAGGATGGTAGCGGATGGTAAGGTGGTGTGACGTACGTTGTCGGTGTTGGGGCTGGTGATGGTGAGCGGCGGCGGCCCTGGGGGCCCGGCGCCCACGACGCCGCCCTTGGCCGCCTGCGTTGCCAGCAGCGCCGCCATCTTCAGCTGCAGCGCCTGCCAAAAAATACCGTATTGACTTAATAAATCACCCAGTAAAAAGCTACTGATATATTATAAAACATACGCCTAAATGTATCATCATCATCATCATCATATCAGCCGAAAGACGTCCACTGCTGGACATAGGCCTCTCCCAAAGAGTGCCAAAATGACCGGTCCTGCGCCACCCGATTCCAGCGGACTCCCGCGACCTTTACCAGGTCATCAGTCCTTCCGGGACGTGGCCGCCACTCGAGAACCTTTCCGCCCCAACGGCCATCGGTTCTACGTGCAATGTGCCCTAAATGTATAGTCCCTATCAAATGGACTATGACGAACAATCGGACCGCACCGCAAGGAAGGTCGCAATCTCTTCTCTTTAGTGCCTATTCGCGGCCAATGCGGTCGCGAACACAGCTAAATATATTGTCTTTAAATCTTGAACACAGTAAAACATGGGCACATAATGCAACAAAAATAAAAATGTTATGGAACATATTTCAAGGAATTTTTTATTGCATTTATTTACTAGACTAATAACCATTTTTACAAATATATACAATTATTTAATTTGCTTTCTATAGGCTATACTGCGTGCTTTGCGTCGAATCCGGCTCATTAAGTCTTGCACAGCACTGTCAGAATATCTTTTGCAAGCCCATTTCCATTTGTTTTGCAATTCAGCTGCCGATTTAACTTCTCCGCCTCCTTTTTTTAGAATCCCTTTCATAATTGCCCAATATTCTTCAATCGGCCTCAGTTCAGGACAATTTGGAGGATTGCACTCTTTAGGTAACACTGCGACATCGTTGTGTTTATACCACTCAACTACTGCTTTAGAGTAGTGACAGCTCGCAAGGTCTGGCCAAAATAATGGCTGTGAGCTATGACTGCGTAAAAAGGGCAGTAGACGCTTTTGCAAACATTCTTTTTTGTAGATTTCACCGTTTACTGTGCCTGTTGTTACGAATGAACGACTTATTTTACCACAACTACAAATAGCTTGCCATAAAAGGAATTTTTTTGGAAACTTCGATCTCTTTTTGATCTTGCAATCTTCTGGGGCATCCTTACGATTCTTAGAAGTATAAAATTCTTGCCCCGGTATCTGCTTGAAGTCTGCTTTGATGTATGTTTCATCATCCAATACAACGCATCCAATTTTTGTCAAGTAATTGTCGTACAACTTTCGTGATCTGATCTCTGTTTTGCAGACAGATTTTGCTTAGCATCGCGATTGGGTGCAGCTTGTGCTTTGAACGACTTTAATCCAGCTCTAGACTTAGTTTTCTGTACATATGACTGCGATATTTTGACCTTTTTTGTGACATCACGGGACGATAACTTCGGATCGTACCTACTAAGACATAAGGTAAAGGCTAACAATAAGCTACTCAAATACTATGACAAAATTAGGGCTTTAGAGAAAAAAAAAACTACAAATATATTCTCCACAAAATTTCATAGACTATGGTTGAGGCGCAGCGTAGGTAGACAAGGTGGACCGATGTCCTGGTAAAGGTCACGGGAGTCCGCTGGATCCGGATGGCGCAGAACCGGTCAGTGGCGCTCTTTGGGGGATGCCTATGACGTCTTTCGGCTTATATGATGATGATGATTATTAGGTTATAATGTTACCTTCAATTCAGCAGTGAGGCAGAATGGAGGGGCAGTGACTGACTCCACTGGGGCCGGGGCCTTGTTCAGGGTGTCCACGTCGCAGGACAGCGCACAGCGGCAAACTGGACAAGTTTGCTGTGAACATATGACCGTATTATATGTGTATGTACCCAAACGTGTCCATACCAACGTATTTTAAATTTCACAATATGCATTAACTTCATACTCTATACAGAACCCGACCGAAAGTATAATTAATTACTCAATGGACAAATATTATGGACTAAGTATTTGTGGCATCTTAAAGTTTTATGTGGCAGCTGGCAGTGTTTATTCCCATATCCTAATAACATTACCTATTAATATGATTATTATCAAGTGAATGATTAAAATATCTTAAAAACTAAAAACTAACATAAATACAATAACTGAAGCTTGAAAAAAATAATAAATAAAACTACTTATAAATAAAATAAGGGGTCAATAGGACGACCACCATAGGGATTGTTTTAAATTGACTTGAATGTAATTTATAATGAAGTCTGTATAGTGTAATAAGTAAATGGAAATATATCATAGATTTAGATTTATTTATTTCGAGATAAAAATTATTATATAGGTTTGCATACAATCAGATCGTCAATAATCAGAAATAAAATTTAAAAATATTCAAAATGTAAATACACAAAGTGGAAATTGTAGCTCCAATTACGGATTGTCATTTAACAACTAATAGACACATACTATTAAACAGAAATAAACAATGTCAATTTATGCATTAGGTACGATTTAAAAGTTGAATATAGAATATAAATGTTACACAAGAAATCATATCAAATTATAGCTGTCAATAAATGAAATAAACTCTTAAAAAACCATTTCCATGAACTCATGAACAGAGTACAGAGGGCTATCCAACAAAAGATTTCTCAGTCTACGCCTAAATGTTTCGTCGCAAGGTTCGTTTCTTATATCGGCGGGTAGGTGCTCGAAATAAGTAGGCCCTATAACCCGGGGATTTTTCTCTGAAAGCGCCATGCGACGAGGAACTGTCCTTAGGCGCCCAGTTGAACGAAGCTGTTTGCTTGGTACATTCACACGCTCAAACTGGGAGATGTTTTTTTTTACAAATAAGAGAAGCTCAAACAGATGTTGTGAGTAGTGTGTCATTATGCGTTGCGTTGAGTATAACTTCCGACAGGGGTGCCGATGCTTGACTCCTACAAGTACCCGAACTGCACGTTTTTGCATGACAAGAACTCTTTGCGCATTGGTGGAGTTACCCCAAAGGAGGGTACCGTAGGACATCAGGGAATGAAAATATGCGAAATAAACTTGTTTCAGTTAATGCTTATTTCTCTTGATAAAATGTTCCTTTTTTGGACAGAAGTAGTGAAAAGTACATACCTATCCTAAATTAAAATTTTGATGGATGATTTGGAGAAGGTCTTTAAGTAGAAAGTGTTTAAGTGTATACTATGATTACATACATAACAGATTTTTTCAATAATACTTTCAATAAGCAAAATGCTACACATCTATTGTTGTATATACATTATTGAAGATACAAGCTATGTTTTATTTAATTTCTAAGAGCTTTCCAAACCCTTTGTGAAAAAGTGTACGACAGAAAATAAATAATAGTTATTCAAATTGTGTGACTTACCTGATATGGTGGTGCCTGCATTTGCTGCCAATTCGGCAGCTTCTCCAGCTCTTCCTGGTAGTACTTCCGTCCCGCGATGAGGTGGCTGGCGAGGCAGTGGCTGTGGAAGTAGTGGTAGCACTGCGTCTTGATGAACACATCACCCTCAATGAAGTCATACAGGCAGATCACACACTGGCCGCTTGGCAGGTTGCTCTCTGTTAGATTCTCACGGATCAACTGGAATTGGGTAAGTTTTGGTGATTACACAAAAATGTAAAAATTTGTGCATTTATTATGTGATGCCACATTAGGTGTTCGTTCATAATTTCTAGTCATTTCACCCCAATATGCCTAAATAATACAAAATAAATGATTTCAAGCGAACTTCAAAATAGGCCAAATGGAATGTCGGCCAAAATAAAATATTACATCCATTTATCCAATGGGCTGCACGCTCTTAGTACGTGTGCACCTCGTTGAGGCTGCCAAGTCTGGCTTTTAAATTGTAAACAAAATAATGTTATGCTCTACTAACATAGGTCATTAAGTATTTTTTTTTTTTCTTTTGCTTACTAACAATCTATTTATCTATCTATGTTGTCTGAAAATAAAGATATATTTTATTTTATTTTTTATTTTTTTTTTATTTATAGGATACCAGTGCTGTAAGCACAAACAGCTCAGGCCTCGTGAGGTTGACAGAAATGTGAGGATGAACCTGTAAAGCTTATGTTAGGTCCTCTAGGCACCCAACAGACTTAATTAACAAATATATATCATTCTAAACTGGAACTGACTTGGAACAATTGTATTGTTTAATTTGATTTTAAAACAAAACAAATTCTTTTTTATTTCCTATTAGTAGATTCAAATAATTGTTTCTTGTATGAACTACACCTACCATAGAGGTACATTTATTATTCCACTAGTTATATTTAAATAACCTAAAACTAAATAATTACAAATACTCCTTAGGTATATTATATACCTTTCTCCCTCACAGGACAGTACCTGGTGTCCCAGACCTTTGGGAGGTGTGTGTTAAACTAGGTAGGTAGTAGGTTTTAATAGAATGGGGAATGGATGAGAATTTTATAAGTGCCTGATTTTTTTTTGGTGATAGGAATAACCTTCCTTAGCACCAGGAAAAAGTTGCAGACTTGTCAGCTGCGTCAATTATTTTTGAAAAATACAACTTTCCTCACTTACGTTTTGGGTTTAGGACGGCGAATGAGACACTTTCCTTGATCTGTCTCATATTACAATTTTTATTTTAAATATCTGACCCTGGCAATGACAAATATAGCTGCTACAGCTGTCAATATCATTGCCAGTGTCAGTTTACCACGGATTTTCAAGCTATTTTTTTTTATATGAGGCAGATCAAGCAAAGTGTCTTATTTGCCATACTTACTAAACCCAAAATGTAAGTGAGGATACTGATTATATTTTTCAAAAATAATTGACGCAGCTGAAAAGTCTGCAACTTTTTTCTGGTGCTAAGGAAGGTTATTCCTATCACCAAAAAAAAATCTGCCAAATCTAAAATTTTCATCTATTCCCAAATAGTGTACATTATTGATTTTAGGTTATGTTTAGCAAGTGATTTACTTATTTAATGAAATATTAAACACTCGCCAGGCAATAAGACTTCAGAACACCCTCAACACTACAAACATAGCTAATAAAAACACCGTCAAATTCGTTTATCTGTTTAGGAACTCTGATGTCACAAACAGAAACATCACCCCATTTTCGTTGAGGGTTAAATGTAAATGTGATATATTGAACATTGCAAATTTTTCTACTAAATTACCTCAATGAGCTCAAAAACTACAGGCTGCCCCAGACAGTCAACCAACTTTTCATGGATTTGTGAATTAATAGTTGCCAGCAGAACATCATCCAAGCCGCGAGGGTTGCGCAGCGCGACTTCGGGGCTTGTATCAGGGTAGTCCGGAGTCAGCCTGACCTCCAAAGTCACGCAAACATACTGCAGTTCAGTATCATCCCCTGTTGACGGATGCACCACCGTTTCGATCGTGTGGGGCACGTCATCCACCCTCTTAATAACTACGTCATCCATTAAAATAGCTTCTAGAGCCTCCACTTCATCTGTAACCCTGGAATTACAACGAAAAACGTACATAATCAAGCTTTTCTAACGTAAATTCGATATAGCGATTTCTCAAACATTACACACCTTTCGTCTACTGAGGTCGACATGATGACTAAAATCCCGGGGCCTGATTCCGAGGAAACTTTTTTATAAGTGCATTCAGTTCAGGCAGGCGCAATGCAGATATTGCAGCAAAACAGCTGGGAACTTCAGAGCGAAATCAGGATAAAAATCAATCATGCTACAATGCCAATAGCGCATTTACGAAGAGTGTTTGGTTGTAAGCAAAACGCAGTTACACTGACAAATATCTATAAGTAGCAAACTGCTCTTCAAAGTTACATGGAAATATTGTGATTTTTAATTGTTCAAAATGATTTATATTTACTAAACTAAATTTGTCCAAATAGAAAATACACATTGTATTCTTATTTTAATGACAATTGTTTTGTTAAACTAAGCTTCGTAAACGTTGAAGTACTATTGGCTATTGCAATGTTGACAGCTCACTGACACTGACAGTACACTGACATCCGGGCAAGTCCGTTCGAAAACCATATTTTAAATCAAGTGTTTTAGCGTTCACTATTCGAAGTGGATATCAACAAGAAAACTATCGAAAATAAAATAAAATCACAATATGTGGAAGTAAATAATGATTAAGGGAGCTATAAAATTAATTAAATATTGGCTAATTAATTTGTAACCCTGAGCGGCTACTATGAAACGCTTTGTTTGTTCGTTTGTGTACCTTGTGGTTATATTCTCTTTGTGTGTACCTGTATCTATCTCTGTCGCACTTCATTCAAGCTACAGAGAGGAATATGTTCGATTGTTTCGATTTTCGTCATTCGTGGTAGCGCCACTGATATGACCTAGTGGCGCTATAAACAGGAAGTACCTACTACATGAGAGTCTATTACATAACATAGCCACGCTCCCCCCAAAAGCCTACCTACCAATTTTCCTAAAAAAAAAAATTTCGCACGTCGTCAGTTAGATTATCAAAAAATATTGGACACGTAGGTACTTACCTATTTTTTAACCGACTTCAAAAAAGGAGGAGGTTCTCAATTCGTCTACGCGATAACTCCGTAATTAATGAACCGATTTGAAAAATTCTTTCTTTGTTTGAAACTATATACTTCCAGATTGGTCCCGTTGTCACCAAAATCCAGTTCTGATGATGGGATCCTGGAGAAATCGAGGGAACTCTTCAAATTTTATAGGCAAACTTGAAGCTATTTGGGTACTGATTTGAAGTCGGTTAAAACTTTGATTTGAAATTCTATTATTATTTTGTCATGTTCCATGTGACGTCACATTATGGTTCACTTTTTAACATAATGTGACGTCACGCGGAACTTTAACGGGCTATCACTATCACTACAAAATAAAACAAAGTCGCTTCCCGCTGTCTGTCTGTCTGTCTGTCTGTCCCTATGTATGCTTAGATCTTTAAAACTACGCAACGTATTTTGATGCGGTTTTTTTTATTAGATAGAGTAATTCAAGAGGAAGGTTTATATGTATAAAACATGCATGCTATTATTATTTGCGTACATATAAACCCGTGCGAAGCCGGGGCGGGTCGCTAGTATATTTATAACATTAAAAATACTTACGTGTCCAATATTTTTGATAATCTGACTGACGGACTATGTAAGTAGAATTATATTTTTTTACCCAGGAAAGTACCCAATTCAAATCGTGGATGCGTTACCGAGTCACACAATATTTACCATACGATGGTCTATTACCTAGTAGGTACAAGACGGGTATAAGTAGGTTTCAGTAAAAAGGTGGATAATGCACTTGTGGGATTTTACAATTTCTTGTTGCTAAATATGAAAGGTACTTAATAGGTAAAGATAACAAAGAGACGTTATTAAACTCACCGAAGTGTGTCACGTGTACTGTTAGCTACTGTTCGGTCGCAAACATGCGTAATTGTTTTACAACCCTACTTGAAGATAACAATTAAACAATAGAGTTTGTTAGTGGTTGGTTTCAACGGTTCAGGTAGGTACTTTTCGTCATCTAAACTGAAACAACCTATACTCAACTATTTCTGTCGACGCAAATAAAAGAAACACATGTAAAATGATATTTTTATTGAGTAAAGTGTTATACGGCGTATGTACACACTTAAGATAGGTTAGGTACTTTACGTCATGTCATATTTTGGTTAAGTACAATAGAAATTAAAATGTATTTAGGAATGTACAGCTTAAACTATGCCCAATATAAAATCTAAAACTAAAAAAACTAAAATAAACATCATGATTGTCTGTCATGATGACAGTGATGACTGTGACTGTAGTCATCATGACATACTATATAGTCCCTGGGCGACCGAGCTTTGCTCGGATGAAAGTGGTGAAGATACGGATAAAACGAATTTTCCCGGACATGAAACCTATCTAGATCGATTTCTCGCCCCCGTAAACGCCTGTATTCCAAATTTCATCGAAATCGTTAGAGCCGTTTCCGAGAACGTGATTGCAAATTTATATATACAAATATTGCTCGTTTAATAGTATAGTCCCTGGGCGACCGAGCTCTGCTCGGATGAAAATGGTAAAAATACGGAGAAAACGAATTTTCCCGGACATGAGACCTATCTAGATCGATTTCTCGCCCCTGTAGACCCCTGTATCCCAAATTTCATCGAAATCGTTAGAGCCGTTTCCGAGAATGTGATTGCAAATATATATATATATATATACAAATATTGCTCGTTTAATAGTATAGGATATAAGTAGGATAATTATGATGCTTAGTACTTAGGTATACTAAGACTACTATGTACCTACTTAGGTTGGTAAAATACTTATAATTGTATCCAAACCCAAAAATCACTAATCACTTATCATCTTAAATCACTTATTCCTAACCGTTATACACAAACGTTAATTAAGTACATAACAATATAAATGCATTGAATACTCCTTGAATTTGTGAACACAATATTTTCTATATTTTAGGTACAGTCGAGATTGAAAATATGTGCACGGACAAAGTGATCAAAAATATGTGAACACGACTTTATTGTTAAGGGCATAACGTTGCATAGATATTTTTGAACATATGGGAACGTACGTACATATATTTATGAACTCGACTGTACGAGTTTGTAGTAAGTATTATAGTACCTATACTAACTTATAGTAGGTATCAATTATCCTTATAACATATTTTATAGTATTTACTCTATATATCACCTAGGTATATTAATATTATAAAGAAGAAAAGTGAGTTAGAGTATAGTTTTGTATGTTTTGAGTAATCTCCGGAACCGCTTATAAAAAATTCGTTCTCAATTAACTATTTTATTGTGTATACATTCTAATTAATTTGTACTCGTTTTAACAGCGACGTAACGCCCGTATACAGCAGAAAACCTAATTACCATTAAATGACAGGTATGTCTATGTTAAGTATGCAAACTCTCAAAACAGCTCACCCTTTCCGAGCTCTGAACATTATTCATGTGTTCTAGTAGAGTTTAGTACCATACCTACTACCGGTCCTGCGCCATCCGCATCCAGCGGACTCCCGCGACTTTTACCAGGTCATCAGTCTACCTTGGCCTTGCTTCCGGTACGTGGTCGCCACTCGAGAACCTTTGCGCCGCAACGGTCATCGGTTCTACGTGCAATTATTAGCCCCGCCCACTGCCACATAAGTGTAGCGATTCGGTATATACATACCTTTGAGTAATTATGTATACTATACTAGAGAGGACATCTCAATGACATTTTTTTGAAGTGGATAACTTCTTTGCTCGCGTTCTTGTATAGTTCAAAACGTATCACGTGACTTCCGGAATAACTTTTTGTAGAGAACCCTAATCTGATTTCAAATAATTGTTTGTTACATGTCTTAATCCTTCTTTATTTGCCATTAGTTGTTAATCACAAAAATGTTATTTAGTTTATGTGGCGGACATGAAAATAATGCTGAAATGACCGCCATTTTCAATGCATCGCGAGTCAAATGAGCTACGTCAGTCAATGTTGCCATACATATACAGATTTTAGTGACTTAATTCAAATATATATTTTACGGGTACAGCCAACAAACAAGTAGGATCCACTTGAACAAATGAACGGTTAAAATTTCTCCGATACAACCCACTTCTTTTTCAACTAACAGTTAGTTGAAAAAAATGTCATTGAGATGTCCTCTCTAGTAGTAGGTATTCATAATTACTCAAAGGTACATGCTTTAAAATATCCGTGGGCGTTAATAACCCGAAAGATTTTAACCACGCATTCCGGAGGCCATTGGAGCAAAAAATGTTATAAGAACCAAATTAAAATTCAGAAAAAAAAACCTTTTTTTCGGTTTTTTAAATAAAATTTGGATAAGTATCGCGTCTCTATGGTAATGATCCCTTTTAATAAAATGGTAACGATATTTTTTCCAAAAAAGAATGAATTTAGTGAGCTGTCACTTTGATGTGTGTCAATAACGACGCGAAACTTGGACACATGAATGAATGCTCTGGAAATTAATTTATGATTTTGTATCTCACTTTTGACTTGCCATACGAATAAATAATAACTTGGACACATTGGTAGCAACGTCTCTATCAAAAGAGCTTAATGCACTTTAGTAATCACAATAAATAAATTAGATGAAAATGATAATAATAATATCTTCAAAACTAAGCAGGATTTGACTGGGGTTCATATAACATTTTTTGCTCCTAATGACCTAAGGAATGCGTGGTTAAAAGCTTTCGGGTTATTAACGCCCACGGTGTATACACTATGCTAGGTTGCTTCCTCCCCTTATGATTCAAAGTGTTTCCACTTTCCATCACGTCTTATAGTAAGACGCTCCTGAAGGACTCGAGCATATCTGCGTAGTAGTGTCTTGACTGTCCGAATCTGAAGACACGCTGACCGACCGGCTCTTTGAGATCGGAGACCATTGCGTACCGCCCACACCGAGTCTGAAAAAAAAACAACTTCTTTTATATGACGATTACATTCTACAACTCGACCAAGCTAAGAATGCACCTCGCGTCGAATAAGTTACATTGAGCGATGTGCATTCTTAGCTTGGTCGGGTCGGGATATGCAAGAGATATTTATGTTACTTACGCCAACTTACGCTAACAACTGAGACGAATCTAACGACTCGTCATGGTAAATTTCGTTTAGCCGTTTGGGCTGTAGAATGTGCTAAGAATTAGACCTAACCTCCAATTTAAACGTTAAAAAAATTAACCTGTTAACTGGACAAACATTTATTGAACTTCGTCACAGGCCTAACAAAAATGTAAGTAGGTACCTAATAATATTAGCTGCTTGCACCTATAAGCTTTTCTGTTTAGCCCTGCGGTTGACTGGTGCAACTGCAACTGATGCATTAGGCATTAAGTTCGCCTTTTGTACTTTTTGTTTGAGCAATAAAGTTGTACTATTACTTATTCTGTGAATAAATTTGAAATGAATATATATTGAAATTGAATTTTTTAAACACTATACTTACTAAAGGAAATAAATTACACATGTTCAATTAATCATAATTAAATTATTTACTTCAAGTATTTATTCAAAGAAAAGACGGAAAAATATGAGGAAACTAACTTGCTTGTTCCTTAAATTTATTCATAGTAAAATAAAGAATTAAATGGTGGTGGCCCCAATAAAACAACTTGTAAGGAAAACGAAGAATACCTACGTATTACACATTATTATTATGAGTCATTTCATTATTTAGTCCTATTCCTTCTCTCATTGAATATCAAACAGTCTGTGTAAGTTAGTAACTTTAAGTAACTCAAGTATACAAGGTAGTACTTAAGTATATCTCAACGCTGTAGTGATTATGATGCCTGGCCGGGACCGCACTGGTGGAGCGATTGGCAACGCGACTGGCGATTTCAGCACAACTTGGACGACTTGATGTATGAAAATCGCAGTCGAGTCGCTAATCGCTCCACCAGTGCGGCCCTAGCCACATAAATATTAGGGCGTTTTCGAGAAAAGTTGTTCAATTTCGTATGATTTAATATCTGGATAAAAATCGTTTTATTCGACCCAGAATTTAAAGCCCTTTCGATTTTAGTAGCAGAAAAAAAGTGTCCTAAGTTTTTTCGTTCCGTTACGTTACCGTCTTCATAGAAGTTTGTAGGATGGTAGCGTAATGGAAACAAAAAATTGTATGAATAACGCGGGACATATTTTCTTCTCTTATTAAAATCGAAAGGGCTTCAAATTCTGTGTAGAAAAAAATATTTTTAAGATATGAAATCATACGAACTTGAACAAGATTGTGTGCAATTTAATTTGTTTATGTCTGCGTGCTGAGCGTGTGCTAAACTTTATTTATTTGGCTTGGTTGAAAACCGGCTTATTGTTCGTCATGCTCCGTCTATCGTTTTTTCTCGGTCTAAGAGGTACTAGTAAATTATAAAATTTATAAAACCTAATAATGTCTACAGTTTCAATAGATGGCGTTATAAAAAAGAGGTCTCATCTCGATATAACATGTATAGGACCGTGTCCTCGTTTACAAAGCACTATTTAGTGAAACTATTGGCATTTGGCAGTTGAAGCAAAGGATCAACAGTATTTAGACCTTGTCTTAACGTTCCATCAGTTTAGACGAAGATCAAACGAAATCCTATTTTTACAAGCTTGTACAATGTACAATGTAAATATGTAAGTATGTAAATATGTAAGTATGTAAGTTGTCCGTAAAAATTTGCAATCCATTTTTCAGTCACTTTCCGTTATTGAGATGAAATGTTGCATGCAGCATACTCGTATGTATATCGCATGACAATGCAATATTATGATGACTTGGAGCTGATCTAATGCTGGAGCTGGAAGGTGGCCATATGAACTCCGCAATAAAACGACACAACCCCATCGAGTTTGGGCTCGTTAGAATCGTCTCAATGAGTAGTTGATGATGGTATGCAGAAAAGTACAGCAAAAAAAGCTTGTACCTATAAATGAATTTTTTGACAGAAACTTATTAATAAAAAACTAAAAAAGAACACCCACTTTTTCCCAAGTTTCTTGAAGATCTTCTTTTTGCAGACGAAGATGAGAAAGATGGAGAGTCCCATGAGCAGGTTGTAGGCGTCACTGAGGTACCAGACGCGGAACTGCGGAGCCAGCGAGCTGACCACCTCTAGCACCCAGCTCACGCCCATGATCACCGATAACTTCAGGTACAGCAGCAGCCTAGGACAATATTTGTGGTTAATAAGTGACCAGCATTGCACGTAGAACCGATGGCCATTGGGGCGGAAAGGTTCTCGAGTGGCGACCACGTACCGGAAGGCGCGGCGTTGGGTAGACAAGGTGGACTGATGACCTGGTAAAGGTCGCGGGAGTCCGCTGGATGCGGGTGGCGCAGGACCGGCCATTGTGGCACTCTTTGGGGGAGGCCTATGTCAAGCAGTGGACGTCTTTCGGCTGATATGATGATGATGATGAAGTGACCAGCTGCCCGTGTGGGGTCCAAGAACGCGAGCAAACCCGTGGGATAAAATATAGCCTATGTGCATCCAAAAATCCATTCTTTACACGGATGAAAGTATTTCTGAAATCGGACTGAAGTGGTTACGTAGTTGAGACATACAAACGCAAAAAGTTACAATCTCACCGACCTTTCCTCTTTAATTTGATAAGCGGAATACCATTTTTCGTTAGCTCGCTTGTAAAAAGTTAGGAAGTAAAATATTTGTTAGGAATCTGCGGAAATGTATAAGTACCGGTCTAAAAATTACGTGAAACTGAATTTTCAGTCGCCCCTTCTCGATGTTATACCTACCTACTTCATTTTTCGAAACTCAAGTTTCATCTCATCTATGTAGTCTGTATTAAAATATACAACCGAATTTTGACAGAAGTACAGTCACGCACTTTAATTGTGGAGCCATTTAGAGCTCACTATATAAAGTCTGATTTTTATTCGCACGGAAAAAATGTAAACAAAGTTACGTCAATGTCAAAGTGACATTGCAGGGGATGTTAAAGTATGGGCCAGCAAAAAATATTAATGTATAATAAGTAGTTAGGATGTTCATATTTTCTTGTCCGAAATAGTAAATAAACACATCAATGAGACATTATAATTAAATATCTACAGACAACCATTCAAAAATATCTATACAGAGACTTTATTGTTACTGATATAGGACACATGCTTAGATATTTTTGAAAGGTTGTATAGGTATTGGAGAACTCGACTGTACACAAAAGGAAAACACACAGTATACCTTTTGAATTGTGGGAGGCTCATTCCGAAAGAAAAACTGGTGTACAACACGACGGATTGCACACATCGTAAATTCATCCAATTTGTCGAGCACGTTCATCTTTGGACCAGATTTCTTTGGAGGAGTAAGATTTTCGTTTTCTTTATACTCTTTGAGTACTGAGTAATACTGTGGAATCAGCCATTCCCAATATTTAAGCCACTTGTTTCGCACAGTCCACTTTCAACTAATATTTATCGGCCGGCCAATTGTGGTAAACGTGTTTATATATACGTTTAACACCATATTTTTTTCCATCTCCGATAAAGGCCCACGACGTGGTCTTTTTTTCAGTGGAGACAACGTATTGTCTTCCTTTGACCGAGAAGTTCTCGGACCGGGCTCCATCCTTCCAGACAATTATTATTAATAAACAAAAACACAACGAAAAACGTAACTATAAACAACGTCACAACACCGTAAAACAATAAAAACTCAACAATAACACAAATTTAACAGAACAGAATCACTAGAAAGCGCACGGGAGTAATTCAATCTAGAAGCGAGTCACGTCACAACAAGATTGATACACAAGCGGCCCACAGATTAATAACCCGGGCTTGTCAAAACAGTGATACCAGTGCATTAAATAAATTTTGCTAAGGAAACCGATTTTCTCCTTTTAAATCCATATGATGAAATGTTAATATCTTAATTATGTTAGTAATCAAAAAATTAAACAATTTGATCATGAATAAAATATAAGGCTTCATTTTTAAAAGTAGATTTCTTTAAAAAAAATATATTTTAAATATCACATATGCTGCTAATGTTTTTCGTTAGCGGCCACACCTTTGTTTACATTTATTCTGTGCGAATAAAAATCAGACTATAGTCCAGGCAATGAACTGACAACTTGTATGGAAAAAATGTCAAATTTGGAAATAATTTATAACAGCTGTTTTTTTCTTTGTACTGGATACATTATCAATTAAATAGTAGAGGGGACTGGATACATTAAGTAAACAAAGTAAAAAAAGGATAACTTAAGTAGCTTCTGAAAAGTCAGAAAAAATATGAATAAATGGTTTTATCTTTATTTTGGTTAATTTACATTTGCTCTATAATATTCAAGATTAATAGTTAAAAAAAACAATTCATTCTTTTTTTTAATCTATATAAATACTTCAGGTTAGAAAGTTTGTTGGATTCTTTTGAGTAAAGCATCTTAGAATAATGTTTTAAAATGAAATAAAGAAAAAAAACGCTATTATAAATTAATGTTTTTCAAAACCGTATTTTGCCTGGAGTAAAGTGATGACGTCTGTTTCTGATAACTGATTTGATATTAGTCCAGACTATGAACTGACACCTTGTATGGAAAAAATGACAATTTTGGAAATCTATTATAAATTTTATATAAAAGGCAGTCCTGACTGACTGACTGACTCACTTAAATCAACGCCCAGGCCAAACCATTGAACCTAGAAAGCTAATTTTTTCACAATAGGTAGTTTAAATAACGTAAGTACCCACTAAAAAGCGATTTTTGAAAATTCTACCTTCAAGGGGGTAAAATGGGGGTTGAAAGATTGTATGGGGATGGAGTAAAATTTTAAGTGAGTGACTTGAAACCTTGTGTATGGACTCCTTATTACACTTATACAAGAAAAGTAATTTTAGGGTTTTGGGATAATTCCACCCTAAGGGGGTAAAAAAAGGGTGCAAAGTTTGTATAGGGAAACAATTTTTTTTTAAATAGAGACTTAAAACTTTGTAGAAAGATTAGTCATTAGAATACAAATAAAGTGCTTTCAGTGTTTTAGAAAACTCTAACCCTAAGGGGGTAAAATATGGGTGCAAAGTTTGTATTTGGGATACTTTTTTTTTGAGCTAGAGACCTAAAATTTTGTAGAAAGATTAGTCATTAGATTACAAAGAATGTACCTACCTACTTACTTATAGCGTTTTGGAAAATTTCACCCCTATGGTGTATTGGAAAAACTACTTATAGACCAATCAAATTAGCTAAACCCGGACATAATTCGATAACCGTAATTTTCTTTTTGTATGATGTAAAGTATTGTTAGTTATAGTTAAAATAAAAAAAATTAAACATTTTAGGGTTCCGCGTCATTGTAAAAAAACCAAAAATCTAAATTTTTAACAAATTCTGTTCTCAAAGGTTCAGCATAATATGTAACTTTGTAAAAGTGCCTCTATTATGACATGACGCTTGCATTCCAGTTAAAGAAATCAAAATTAAACTAATTAATCAACCGGGACTATCATTAATAAAGAAAGTTCAGTAAGTTACACATTTTCTGGCTTATCTTACCAGAAATTATAGATAACTGCAATTTAACAATTTATTCTGAATAGTATATTATGTGTGTTGATAAATTATTAAAAATTAAACAGATTCTCCTTGCGGATTTCTAAAATCACAAATATTGGTCGTTTTTGGAAAACCAAAATACATAACTACTTGTAAAGTGTTTGATTTATGCTGTCAACATATTATTAGTACTATAAGAAACAAATAAAACAAAAAATATTCACGGTTATTAATTAATTCAAATATTTTTAATACTTGTGTTTTAATATGAACGTTATCTCTTGCAGAATAAGGCCGTCATTGCTTTGTGCCTCAACTCCCGACCGGGCTGTCGCGAGTCGCAGGCATTCAAGGCCGAAACGCACTGACAGCGGTGGCGAAGCGGCGCGGGGCGGCGCGGAGGCAATACTTGTAATGTTCGAGCTAATATGAAAGGATCCGCACGCTTTTTTCCCGGCCAGTATTCTGTGCGAACCTTTTCGTATTAGATCGAAGTTCGAACATTACAGCCCCACCTCCACGCTGCGCCGCGACGCTTCGCCACCGCTGTCAATGGGTTTCAGCCTTCATTTATTATGGGTAGGTCCAATGATTGTCAAACATTTATAAACACGAATCTGGCGTGCACCACGGTTCGGCTAGGCTGGAGATTTATTGAAATATTGTGTTCATTAGATCGATAATAACTAAATTGTTCAGCATGAGACATAATTGTCGTGGAATCTCGATTACCTATTTATAAGCGCTCAGTTTTCTGTACACAATTATTTAAATAAAAAGTATTACTTAAGTGGGTGCAGAAAGGGGCGTTATTCGAATAATTCTTTATTCAAATAATTATTCGAATAAACATTTATTCGTCACTTATTTATTCGCGAATAATTTATTCGTCTACACTTTCGAATGACGAACGATTTATTCTCATTTCATTAGAATAAATCCTCGAACAATCCACGAATAATATTTAAGGATGCGGTTGCTCGTTACTTTTAACACGTACCATACACGAATGTAATGTTAACAGGTGATGTATTTCTATTGCCGTTATAACAAAAAATACTTTAGAACGGAATAATAATTTTTTTAACCTGTTTTTTTCTTTTACAATCGTAAGATCGATCAAATCGATCTAGTCCCAAACTAAGCAGAGCTTGTACTATGGGTACTAGACGATGATAAACATCTTATATAGATTGTTCAGTCCTCGCCTAATGCTAGGAACTGAGCGCGCCTCACTATCCTTGGGTCTAATTCTTGCCAGTAATGGCTATCAAAAGTGTCAAAATATGATTAACTTAATGGATTCCCGGCGACACGATATTTGTCAATTCTGTGTAGCTTCCGTCAAGGTCCAGTCAAAGTCAAGTTAAATCAAGTCTCCCAAGCTGGTCTCCGAGGCCAAGGGAAGCGCCGTGTCTTACCACGGTCAGCCGGGCCGTCAATACGCGGTCCACTAAGCACATATCACCAAATGTCACTGTTTCCACCAAAACGACTCGGGCCTTCAGGCCACCAAACGCGAGTATCCAAGTACTGTCTACCAATACACAAACAAAACACTCGGACACCCGTGTGCCTACAAAGCGAGCAATATTACCAAAGAACCACGTTTTCCGCACGAACGTGTTCACAGTGAAAATTTATGACAAGCAAAAAAGTGACAGCCAAGTGTCACCTACAAAACCACAGACTAAAAGGGCGTACACGAGAGGCGTTTAAGGGGCGGGCAGACGATCGGCCCGAACATAGATAAATAAATAATTACTTCATCATATCAGCCGTAAGAAGTCCACTGCTGGACATAGGCCCAAAGAGTGCCACAATGGCCGGTCTTGCACCACCTGCATCCAGCGGACTCCCACGAGCTTTACCAGGTCATCAGTCCACCTTGTAGGGCCTACCCACGTAATAAATACTTATATACATACATAAAAAACATCCATGACTCAGGAACAAATATTTGTGCTCATCAAACAAATAAATGCCCTTACCGGGATTCGAACCCGGGACCTCCGGCTACGTAGGCAGAGTCACTACCAACTAGGCTACAGGGTTTGGTTGTCCCAGGTTGGGAGCCCCCATACAACAAATCGCACTTGGCCAGTTTTTTTTTGTCAATTCTTGACCCCCCTATCATTATCCTGTTAATTCCTTAAATGGACTCTCCCCGCCTCATAAAATGACTCATCATCATCATATCAGCCGAAAGACGTCCACTGCTGGACATAGGCCTCCCCCAAAGAGTGCCACAATGGCCGGTTCTGCGCCACCTGCATCCGCTGGATAAAATGACTACCGTCATCTAATAGCCCCCCCCCTGTTTTGAAATGAATATCTGTGTGTATTTAGGGTTCCGTACACCGAAAGGAAAAAACGGAACCCTTATAGGATCACTTTGTTGTCCGTCTGTCAATACCCTTTTTCTCAGTAACGTGTGGAGATATCAACCTGAAATTTATATCAAATACTCAAGTTTACTGTTTCTTGAAGCAGTAAAAAAATCAAACTTCCAAGCCAACGCAATCAAAAGATACAGCCGTTTATGCCGCAAATTTCCGTAAGTATTCGAAACCCGCAAGGGAATCAAAACCTACAGGGTACTTCCCGTGAACTCAGAAACTTGAAATTTGGTAAGAAGCAACGCCTTGCGAAAACCGTAATTTTTTTGTTACACACTGAAAATGTAATGTCCAGTATACACTGACACGCACTAAGTATGTGAATACATACTTAGTGAGTGTCAGTTTATAGTGGACTTGTTTCTATTGTACGGGGTGGTCCGGAACCCTCGGTGCGTGAGTCTGACTCGAATTTGACCGGTTTTTTTGTCACCCGTGGTAAAGCCGAAACATAAAAAATAAAACGGGTGAAATAATAACACTTAATATCCGTTTCACCTTGCACGGCGATGTTAATTGGTACCCTTGATGAAGCGGTCACCTCTTTCTAAGAAATTTTGAAACTAGGTATCACTGTTCTGTCTGTAGGAAAATATTACGTTTTTGAGCTCCATTAAAAAGCATTCCTACAATATTCGTTCAAGATATTATTCCCGAAAAGCATTACGAAGGATTA
The DNA here is from genome assembly GCA_963854355.1 of Epinotia brunnichana. NCBI lineage: Eukaryota > Metazoa > Arthropoda > Insecta > Lepidoptera > Tortricidae > Epinotia > Epinotia brunnichana. The sequence goes on along the minus strand of OY977946.1, from coordinate 23,800,122 downwards.
TGTGAATGATTAAGTTATTCGCGAATAAATATTGGCGAATAATTATTTGAAACATTTATTCGTCAGTCGCGAATAATCCTATTTATTCTTATTCGTTAATCGTATTCGAATAAATTTTGCCCATCTCTGGGTGGGTGACAATAAGCATATCGACTACCGTAGTTTCAAAGGGCGTATGGGACAAAATATCGAAAATGAGTTGAAATGCAGTCATACTCAGTTTTTTTTTCTCTATCGGTTGGTATAGAAGAAATGTCTCTGATACATTTTGTCGTAACTCTCAGTTCATTGTACGATACGCCATTTTGCATTGTGAACTTTTACACAAATGTGTCTGTTACGCCAAAATACTCTTGCTTTAAATATTAAATAAGTAGTCATTTGTAATTTCATAAATCGAATAATTCTTAGCTTTCACTTATTAGGGTTCCGTACCTCGAAAGGAAAAAAACGGAACCCTTATAGGATCACTTTGTTGTCCGACCGTCCGTCCATCCGTCTGTCAAGACCCTGTTTCTCAGGAACGCGTGGAAGGGTATCCAGCTGAAATTTATACCAAACCAACGAAATCAAAAGATACAGCCGTTTATGCCGCAAATTTTCTAAACTCGCAAGGGAATCAACACCTACAGGGTACTTTCCGTGAACTCTGAATCTTGAAATTTGGTACGAAGCAACGTCTTATAGCACAAATAAAGAAAAATCTCGAAAACCGTAAATTTAATTACATCACTGAAAATTTTATGTGGATTTTTTTCTATTGTAGGGGATGGTCCAGAACCCTCGGTGTGCGAGTCTGACTCGCACTTAACCAGTTTTTTAAAGCTTACCACGATCATGCCATCATCTCTTACATTTACTTAACAGTGTGTTCATAAGAGTTTGCTTATGTTTACGATAATAAAAGGAAATCAATCGTCCCTTACGCCCTTTGGACCAGGGTTTTCAAAGGGCGTAAGGGACAAACTGTGAATTTTTCATTAGAGCTAAAAATCCTACAATTAGGATATTCCATTATATTTGTTTTATTTGTACACGGCGCGGTCGGTGCAAAACACGTAATTGAAATAAACTCGTTATGACGTGTTCGTCGTGCGCTCGCCCGCTGGCGCCCCTCGCACCCACCGCTTGCATCTGGCTCCACGACAAGGTCGCGAGTATTTTCAATTAAATTTTCAATTTCTTAAGCGTGAAATTAACGTGGTTAATTTTGATGAAAACATGATTATCGTACACAAAAAGCTATTAGTAAACAAAAATTTCATAGATACTATTTATAACTACTGAGGAATACATTATTATTAAAACGTTAAAAATAAATGTTTAATTTTTGTCTTAAATGTCTAAAAAGACGCAATATAGCTTAAACAGATAAAAACATCATAGTTACCATTTTGGCTTGTCTAGATAATGAGATCAGAGGAAAACTGTGAAAAAAAACGTATATGCGAATTTGATTTCAGTTTAATTTTGCTATTAGGTGATCGCATTTGAATGTACCTCAAAGTTATACTAACAAGGTATTTGGTTACCTTTTTTAATTTTCGGAAAAAGTTAGGTAGTGTACGTTAACTCGTGTTTTTTTTTAATACGGTTACGATCGCGGATTTTTTACTTAATATATGTTATTAATATTTCATACTGAATAGTAAAATCCGATAAAATAATAAAAACAACGAGTTTACGAATTATGTCCAGGGTAAGCTAATTTGATTGGTCTATTATTTTGAAATAGAAACTTAAAACTTTGTAGAAAGATTACTTATTAGAACATGAAAAAAACTACATTCAGCGTTTTACAAAAATCATGACCCTGAGGGGGTTAAAAAGGGGTGCAAGGTATGGGGACCACTTTTTCTGAGCTAGACACTTGAAACTTTGTAGTAAGATTACTTATAAAAATACAAGAAAAGTACTTTCAGCGTTTTGGAAAAAACCATCCCTAAGGGGGATAAAAAGGGATGCAACATTTTTATGAGGGAAAGTTTATGTTTTTGAGTTAGAGACTTGAAAATTTACTTATTAAAATACAAAAACCGGCCAAGTGCGAGTCGGACTCGCGCACGAAGGGTTCCGTACCATTATCTATAAAAAAACTATTTTATCCTGTGTTTTTAGTATTTGTTGTTATAGCGGCAACAGAAATACATCATCTGTGTAAATTTCAGCTGGAACTATCACGGTATCAGTGAGATACAGCTTGGTGACAGACAGACGGACGGACGGACGGACGGACGGACAGACGGACAGCGGAGTCTTAGTAAAAAAACGCAATTTAAATTAATGTTATTCAAAAATGTATTTTTCCTGGAGTATATTTGGGTAAGTACCTAAGTATAGGTTTTATCCTGCTATCAAATCAATACCAGGTATTGAATAACACATCATATATTGAATCAAATTTATTGTTAATTTAAGAGTCAGCCTAAAATCCCGTGTAGGGAAAATGTGAACATTATCACATACTCCCAAACGTGGCATGACGATACGTGGAAAACTCTGGAATTTAAATATGTAGGTAGGTATAATAATAGGTGTGACGTACGGAATAAGTTCCAGTTAATACCTAACGTGGACTGTAACCACAAGGTGACTGATGACCTGGTAAAGTTCGCGGGAGTCCGCTGGATGCGGGTGGCGCAGGACCGGTCATTTTGGCACTCTTTGGGGTAGGCCTACGTCCAGCAGTGGACGTCTTTCGGCTGATATGATGATGATGATGAATACCTAACGATAATCAACCGGTACTAATTGAGATGATCAAGAACTAGGAAACCCACCCTTGATCCGAAATGTGGCTCTCCAATGTATTTTGCCAGTTTCATATGCTCGATTTTTTTTTCAACCGGTTCTTTCTACATATCGTCGTAATTCAATACCACGCTATGTTTATTAGGAGAGACGGGACTCACAGGTGCTCACCGGATATAGGTAGTTACCACAAAGTAAATATATCTGCATATTTAAGTTTAAAATCTCTGCGGATGACCTGTGCCCGTGTGACACCACTATTTCACAAACAATTGACCATCTACTTAGACAATGCCCTAAAATTTGAGTAGAATAGACCACGAAATCCTGTGTAACAATATAAATATAGACCCAAACGACATTTAAAGTATAATTAGAAATGAATCTTCGATCCCGTCATTCAACGATTCATCAATAAAGTCATAGACAGCCTTTAAAAAAAACGCGTAATTTACATTTCGTAGTAACAAAACGTTCGAAACTTATATGTATACTAGTTAAATTAACCAAATTTCGCTTGTATTCCTCGCGAGGGCTTTGGATCAAAAACACCATAGTTTATACATATTCCAAAAAAAATTGAACGGGAAGATGGACGATTGGACGTTAAATTAAATATTATTATAAAAGGATTCAGTTGATAGGTAAGTGTAAATGATTAGTTACACTCTTACACTACACCGCAGAATAACAGACATGTGATGTGACTATTGCGGAGAATGCGGTGTTGCTAATCTTATACCAATTTCTGTTGTAAAACTGACCTGTGGCGGTGTGTCCAATATTGGCAGAAGGGTTCCCAGCCGCTGGGGAGTCTAGCACCGCTGTGCCACGGCTCAGGTGCCAGATGTTGAACGCGGTCATGAGGAACAGGACCCACTTCATAACTATGATGATCAGCATATGCACTTATAGGTAGGTTAGGTACATGCATTTATACCAATTTCTGTTGTAAAACTGACCTGTGGCGGTGTGTCCTATGGGCAGAAGGGTGTTGTAAAACTGACCTGTGGTGGTGTGTCTTATGGGCAGAAGGGTTCCCAGCTGACGCTGGGGAGTCCAGCACCGCTGTGCTACGGCTCAGGTGCTAGATGTTGAACGCGGTCATGAGGAACAGGACTCAGTTCATAACTATGATGATCAGCATAGGCACGTAGGTATAGGTACATGTATTTATACCAATTTCTGTTGTAAAACTGACCTGTGGCGATGTGTCCTATGGGCAGAAGGGTTCCCAGCCGCTGGGGAGTCCAGCACCGCTGTGCCACGGCTCAGGCGCCAGATGTTGAACGCGGTCATGAGGAACAGGACCCAGTTCATAACGATGATGATCAGCATAGGCACGTACAAGTACATGAATTTTCCACTACCTGTTGTAGGTATAATTGTGAGTTAGTGATCAGCGTAGGTATAAGTTAAAGGTTTATTTGCGTAGGTAATATTACGTAACCGTATTAGGTTCTCGAGTGGCGACCACGTATTGGAAGGCGCAGCGTGGCTGATGCATTGTGGCACTATTTGGGGGATGCCTATGTCCAGCAGTGGACGTCTTTCGGCTGATATGATGATGATGATGTAACCGTAAATTTCTTGGTGGCAACCCTTCTAACTATACATTTTTAATTTTTAAGATGTTTTACAACATCATACTTAATTATACCTAGAGTGATACCTGTTCATTTATGCACTTTTATATGAGACGCTGTACCTACCTATCATGCTTGAAAAATAATGTCTGTGATAATAATATTATTATTACCCAACAGGCTAACATTTATTAGTAAGCAGTAAGTGCCTACTTGCTGACGTATAGCATGTATCAAACATCATACATACAAAGACTCATTCCTGGTAATACCTACTGTTACAACAAGAATGTTATCTCGTACACTTCCGGTTTGAAAATAGTTATTTATGATACAAGTGCGGAAATAGGTCACTCCCAACGAGTGGCGATGACCAAAAACACGACCGTTAGGGAGTGTTTTTGATCGACACAAGTTGGGAATTACCTATCCGCACGTGTATCATACAGCATTTTACAATGCATCATGCGAGGAAATGAAAAAAAAATGGCCTGAAATCCATTCCGCACGGGCAGGTCCTGCGTTGCACCGCCGTGCTGGGCACATTCAGAGCAAGTGCATTGTAAATAATATTCCCGAACTCAAAAAAGTGAGCTGAAAACATACGCAAACTAACCACAAGTCCTGCTTGCACAATATGTATAATACAAGCTGTGATCGGAGTTAGGTGAGCCAAAATTACCTATTATTCGTAAGACGACATACCTAATATAGAGTGGTTACAACCGGGTAGAACAATATTTGTTTTCTTGAATACCGGTTAGGTATTCGATATTTTTCCGGGTACTAGTCGGAAAGTAAAACATACAGGTTTTTACTTAACGGGATGTTTTATGTTAGTTTGCAGGAAAAAAAGTTCGAGATAAGGTTTATAAAAATTATAAGTAAAGTACAAGTAGTAGTACTAAATAGGTAATAATAATATTCTTTTCAACACACCTGCTCGTAAAGTAGGTCTTATTACAGCGTATTTACACTGATAATGCAGAATATTACCCATGCCGTGCCTTTTACATTACATTATCGCACTAGTGCCTTTTCATTACATATCTTTTGAAATATTAGCAAAATAATGCAGAATATTACCCATGCCGTGACTTTTACATTACATTATCGCACTAGTGCCTTTTCATTACATATCTTTTAACATTTTCATTTTTTTTTTTCCTCGCAAATGTGTTGAAACACGTCGTATGAAACACGTGAGCATTGGTCATTACACTTCTCGTCTCCATTAAGCCTTCGCCTTCGGCTCAGGCTTAAAAACCGACTCGAGTGTAATGACCAACTTAGCACACTTGTATCATAATGTACTATTATTGTACCACAACATAAGAAAAATCAAAAACCTGATACAGGAGTAGATATCTATATTAAATCTTATGTTAGCCCTTTTTACTAACGGCTGACCTAATTCCGATCACTGAATATAAGTTATTTAAATAGGTAGGCAAATGTTATTCTTGTTATCAATATACGGAAGTGAATACACTGTTATTATAACCCTCCATCCTTTCAATAAAATGATTTCAATACCAGGACAAGGCATGTGAACACATATTATATCAAATTATATATTTCGGAGATGTTCGTATACTATTAACTAATCCTACTATAATAATAATAATAATATTATAAATGTGAAAGTTTGGATGTTTGGATGTTTGGATGTCTGGATGTTTGTTACTCGATCATGCAAAAACGGCTGAACGGATATCGCTGAAACTAGGTATAGAGATAGTTAATAACCCGAATTAACACATAGGCTACATTTTATCTCGATTTGTTTCGCTACTTTTCGCCGAATATCAATTTTGGGTATTAATTTCATGATTTTGAAGTTCATTTAGATATTTACGCCATTTTAGGTGTTAACTTACTATCAATAAGCAATATAATGCCTTGAAACGAAATAATTACAAGTATAATGCACATTGACGTATATTTTGGCATATCGAAGTTTTTGTATCTCAAAGACAAAGTGGCGTATCCATTGAAATATTTATGCTATTCTAGAACACATGACCCATATGTTAAGAAATATAATCGCGTGCAGAATATAATCGATTTGTGTTATTTTGTCACAAAAAGGCACAGTTCTTATGTAATGTTTCTAAATGAAATGTCAGCTGCCAGCACTCAAGTCTTTTTACAGACCGGCAATGAGGTTCGCGTATATCTTTTTCTGTCGCTCAAATAAGAGCGGTAGACATGGAGATATACAAGTATCGAGGATGTATTCACAAAGCTTCCCGACAATAATTTATCGACGCATGGCTAGCACGTGATGGTGCGTGACTTATGTAGTCGTCACTTTTTAACTGCTCTAATTAGAAAGAGACGGGTAGCCTATTTCGCTCGCTATTATATTCTCAGTGCTAACCGTGCAAACGAACTACCTATTTATGTCGAAGTTCAAAGTTTGTATATCTCTCTCTCTATCACTCGAATACGCAAGTGCAATAGAGACGGAGGTACCTACACGAACGAACGATATTGTATTGGAGTTACATACTATGAGTGTAACATCCATCCTCGACCGACCACGCATAATAGTTGTTCACTTCATTCATGACTTCAACAGCATGCCCACTATCTGGCCTATTAACGAGCCGCTGAGTCACCCATCGAGTCTCGGGTGCGGTGCGACGAAGATGTTCAGCGGCAGGCAAGTTTGAGGGCTGAAGAAACGTCGGAGCAGCTCCAGCACCGACTTCAACAGCAAGCCCAGTATTTGGCCTCTCAACGAACTGCTGAGTCACCGAGCCAGTCTCAGGCGCGGCGTGAAGAACAAGCACAGCGGCAGGCAAATGTGAGGGCTGAAGAAACTTCGGAGCAGCACCAACACCGACTTCAACAGCATGCCCACTATCTGGCCTCCCAGCGAGCTTCTGAGACTGCGGAGCAAGCGGAAGCTAGAAGACGAATTAGGTCCCAACTTCCTTCCTTGCCAATGAACAGCCACAGTTTTTGCAGGTTTACTTTTTAGGTGACGAGGAAGCGCAACTTGATCGACGGTCCTCTGTCGTACAAGGCGTTCAGAGACCAGTACTACAAACAATTCAAAGAGTTCTGGAGGACAGTAACATGCTAATACATGAACTTAGAAGCGCTTTGAAGAACATGACTGACGAAACGTATAAGGTAGTGATCCACCCTGACTGCGTGCCCCTTGGGCAGCACGAGCGGCGCTACAACGCGCCCACCACCAGCGAGGTGGTGGCCGTGGTCGCCGGCTCGGAGCCCACCGCCGGCAGTGACATCGTGCTGCGCGCGCGAAGGCCGGCTCTGCCGCATCGCCGACACTCACAGGTTCCTAGATGCACTCCAGTATCCAGTCATATTCCGGAAAGGCCAGGAAAGGTATCATTTTGAAATACCTCAGGTGAATCCACAGACTACGCAACCAGTACCAAACAAAAATGTTTCCTGTATGGATTTCTATGCATTTGTATGCATATTGTTTGAGCATTATGGTGCGTAGCAACGGGTTCAATCTGTTGTTACGCTGCAAGCAACTTCTGCACCAGTTTTTAGTCGATATGTATGTTAAGCTTGAAAGCGAACGCCTTAGGTACATAACACTAAACCAACGCAAGTTGCGAGCAGAAAATTACATTCACTTACAAGATGCTGTAAGGAATGACGCGCAAGTTAACGCCAACGACGTGGGGCAGATAGTGATACTGCCCTCCTCCGTCGTGAATAGCCCGAGATACCTCAACAAGTACACGCAAGCTGCGTTTGCGTATGTTCGGAGCTACGGCCGTCCGGATCTGTTCATCACGCTTACATGCAACACGGCATAGCCGGATATTACCAATCAATAATAATAATAATAATAATAACCCCTGAGCCGCTCACCCGGTGTTGCCCCTGGCCGTCTTTACGACGGCATTTTTAGGGGCCCATCTAATGAGCGGCTAGTCACCGCCTGCCTCGATAACCTTGTGGATAACATTGTTATGGCAGGTGTCCGGACCACTTTGTAATAACCCAATTTTATTGTCCACCCAAATGTCATCACCATAGACCCAATTCTCTTTTCCATTTTCCTACAATAGCTCCAACGCCTGCTGGGACCAGTTCACGGGTATCTACCGATGTACCCGTGAATGGGTTCTAGCAGGTGTACTACATGACATTAAATTTCGTCTCCAAAGGGCCTCTACGTGTTGGATCTATATCCCCACGCACGCCTTCCAAATGACCGGGGTTCGCCCCGTGAATTTAAATCGGAGATACATAATAATAATTACATTACATTAAACTTCGTCTCCAAAGGGCCTCTACGTGTTGGATCTATATCCCCACGCACGCCTTCCAAAGGACCGGGCTTTGTCCCGTGAATTTAAACAGGAGATACATAATAATCTTTATTGCTTACTTTCTTAACCTAGATACATGTAGGACTCTTTGTTGTAGTAGTGGTTATTATACAGTAGGTTGTTGTGAAAGATTAACAGTGGTACCAGAGTATGAGCCTCTGACTTTCAAAATAGGACTAGCCTGTGACTTGAAAGCCAGTGATTCGCTTCGGGTTTACATGTTTATATTTAAGACGCAGGTGGTCACGTGTAATTAAGTACTATGGAGTGCTAAACATATTAATGAAAACATAACTAGAATAAGAAAACTAAATGTAAATCTAAATCTATCTAAATCTTAAAACAGAGAGTAGGTATTATAAGTTTGTAACAAGGCAATGAGCATTATACTTAAGCATTAAAGAGTTGAAATGTGAGTGTTATGTGGTTTGGTGTATCATGTGATATTGTGTCTTGAGATGTGTGGTGTGTTATGTTATTATTGTAGATGACTATAAAGATTTTCCGTTTCAGAGTATGTTAATTTAAGTAGCCAGGCATTTAGTTTGGTTTTGCAGTCATGTAGGTTTTTTGGGTATATATTCAATGCTTTATTTATCTTGTTGTAGAGGCTATATCCAAGGCAGTAATATTGTCGACTCGCAAAAACTGTTCTGTGAGTAACATGAGGACACACAGTATGCTTTCTGCGACGGCCGGCCAGGTATGATGGGTTGAATGAAAGAGTGGTGTGAACGCGGAGGGTGGTACGTAGAATACAAAGTTGCCTGACGGTCAATACTTTGGTGTCTTGGTATAGCTGCTTCGTGGGATATCTAAAGGGCTTTGAAGTCATGACCTTCAGGACAGCTCGCTGCGCTCGCTCCAGCTGCAAGAATTTAGTTTTGGAAGCACCACCCCAAATTGGGGAGCAATAGAGTAAGAGAGATTGACATAGCGACAGATAGACCATTTTCAACGTGTTTGTATCAGCAGAGTGACGTAGGGTTTTGAAAATATAGATGAGTTTTCTGACTCGAGATATGAGGGCTTCCAGATGAGTGTGCCAGTCGAGTCGTTGGTCCAGTTGCACTCCTAGATACTTTGCGTGTGTAGCTCTAGTAAGAAGAAGGCAGGTACAATTGTTTGTAGGTGTACAGCAGGTATGACATGTGATGTTGTAGGTCGGTGAGGGGAGATTGTTTGTAACCAAAGAAAATGTTATGTATGTAGTTTTAGTAATGTTGAGTGTAAGGAGGTTAGCAGCCAGCCAACTTGTAACTATCCCCAAACAGTGTTCAGTATGTATCTTAGTTTCAGTCCAGTCCGAGCCATGAATTAGTAATGCTGTGTCGTCTGCATATGATATAATTTTGCAATTATCAATTTGTAGTTGGCACAATTGGTTTATATATATCAGGAAGAGGGTGGGGCCCAATATGCTCCCCTGGGGCACTCCGTATGTTAGCGATTCCTCGCCACTAAAGTTAGAGCCAATTTTGACTGATTGAAGACGGTTTGTGAGATAGTCCTTAAAGATTTCAAGTGTAATGCCTCGGACACCTATATATTCGAGCTTACCCAGTAGAAGTGGTACAGACACCGTATCAAAAGCCTTGGAGAGATCCAAAAATACCCCTAGGCATGTGCTTCTTATATCTAGTTTTTTTGCTGTGTAGTCAGTTAGCTCCAGTATTGCATCTTCAGTCGACTTGCCGGTTCGGAAACCATATTGATTATCAGAGATAATACGATGGCGTTCCAAGTAAGATACTAAGGCGTTGTTAAGTATTCTTTCCAAGATTTTTGATAAGGTTGGTAGTACTGAGATAGGTCGATAATTGCTAATGTTATCTCTTTCTCCGTTTTTGTAAATTGGGTGCACTATAGCTTTTTTGAATGCCAAGGGGAATATACCCGTGGATATGGAGACATTGCATATGTGGGCAATGGGCGGGACAACCTTTTCCAGAGACAATTTTAAAATTTTACCTGATATGCCATCCCAGCCAGTGGCACAATCGGTTTTTAGGGATGTAATAATTCTTCTGATATCAACTTCGTCCACTTCCACTATTACAAGCGAATTACACTGAGAGTGCGTCATAGATGGGAGTGAAGGGTTAGTAGAGGGATGGTTTATTGGGGTGATATTTGAGGCCAATGTTTCGCCGATTTTAGCAAAGAACTTATTTACCGAGTTTAGGGATGTTGTAACGTCGGAGGATAATTTAAGCAATTCATTTGGCGGGGTCTGCTTCTTTTTGTAGTCAGTGATGTTTTTAATTACGTCCCATGTAGCCTTGGGATTGTTTTTAGCCTTCTCGAACTCTCCCTTTTCATATTCCGTTTTAATATTTCTTAATAATTTAGTGCAAAAATTCCTGTAGCGAGTGTACGTAGTCCTTATGATTGGGTTGTCTGGGAATCGTTTGTGTTTCTTATGTAACTTGTCTCTGTTTCTAATACAGCGTAGCAAGCCTGTCGTAATCCAGGGTTTGATATTTCGGTTCTTTTTTGGAATACGAACTGTGTAGGTGTGTTTTTTAATGATGTCAGAGAGGATTTCAATGAATCGGTTTGTTGCGAGATTAGCATTAGTAGACAACATTACTGTGGTGAAGTCGGTTTCATTGATTTCAATACGAACTGCTTCATAGTCAATACGTGAGCATTCATATTTGGGTTTTGGGTTCGTTTTATTTGTCTTAATGTTAAGTAATGTTGGTAAATGGTCCGTAATGTAAGTTTCCAGAACTAAAGTGGTGGCGATGTTATTTGTACGAAGTATGACATGATCTAGGCAGTTTTTGTCCCTCGTTGGGAACTGATGTGCAGGCAACATGCCATGAGATGCCAGAAATGTAAGATAATCACTCGAGCGGCTATCATAGTTAGACATTTTGATGTCAATGTTTAGATCCCCAATTAAGGCTACAGTTTTTGAAGCTGTCAGGGAGGCAAGTACTTGGTTAAGACTGTGAAGGAAATTATCCAGATATCTATATGAGGGCGAGCGATAGATCGCCACTACTGTCGTGTTATCATCAATCTGGCATATCAAGCAGTTGCCATCAATGAAAGCCGGTTCCGTAATCCTACACTTTAGACCATCTTTAACATAAATAGTGACACCATCATTTTGGTTTGAAACGTTTTTCGTGTGTGTCGAGGTGTAACCATTGAGTCTGGGAGCATGAGAAGTTTTGCTTGTCCAGCATTCAGTGAGTATGATTATGTCACAATCAATTTTTAATACGATGAGAAGCGCTTGAAATTCATTAAAGTTCTTGTTTATGCTACGAATATTCATTTGTAAAATGTTTAGGTGTTTGTTGTTAATATAATCCAGGCACCGTTCGGGAGGACATACATATGCTTTAGAGACAGTCTGTGGCGGCCAGCCACCTGTCTATGGTCATGGAGTTGGAGCGATGTCATGGATGTCATGTGAATGTTGTTTTTATGTAATTTAGTTGTCACATAATTAATTCAGTATATTCATTGAATTATAGGAGACCTGTTAATAGTTGTGTTTAATTATCCTCCGCCCGAAGGCTCTCCTATATTGGTGACCCCGTTTTTGAACTAATTCGCAAGCATAATATATTATAAATACAAAAACCGAAATGCCACTAGAAAACGTAAAGGAAGACCCAAGTATGGTGTGCAAGGTAACGGTACGAGCGCCGCCTTTCTGGCCTGAGGAACCTGCATTATGGTTCGCACAAATGGAAGCTCAGTTTGATCTGTCCGGAATAACCGCAGACGCCACGAAATTTAATCACATTATTGGTCAGTTGGATCACAAGTATGCCGTAGAAGTTAAAGATATAATAAGTAACCCTCCAGCGGTCATGAAATACGACCAAATTAAGTCGGCACTTATATCAAGGCTGTCGGTGTCAAAAGAGCAACGGTTCCTTCAATTATTGAGATACGAAGAACTGGGTGATAGAAAGCCATCCCAATTTTTGCGACACCTCCGCACGCTGGCTGGAGAACAAATACCCGAGGATTTCTTGAAAACCGTGTGGTCCAGCCGTTTGCCCGGCAACTTACAGGCTCTTATCGCGTCTCAAACCAAGGCATCATTGGACGAGTTGGCCGTATCAGCGGACAGAGTAAATGATATTGTCCCTCAGCCGCTGCACGTCCATGCCATGAAAAGCGGTGAACATGTCACAGAGATGTCAGAGATTGCAAGACACATGGCGGAGCTTACTAAAGAGGTGGCTTCCCTAAAGGTGCAGTATGGTAACCAAGCACACGGATCGAGATTCAATTCCCGTGGTAGAGGTCAAGCGCCATTTGTAAACGCCCATCGAGAACGCTCCGCATCAAGACCGAGGGACACGTCAATATGCTGGTACCATAACAGATTTGGCGATAGAGCTACTAGATGCACCAGGCCTTGCAGCCACCCAGGAGCGGAAAACTTCCGCGGCAGCCGAAATTAGCGGCCAGCGTCTGCCATATTACGCCGGGCCGCCTGTTTGTGACGGACCACACCTCTAAAGCTCTCTTCCTAGTAGACACAGGATCAGATTTGTGCGTGTATCCGCGCACAATGATTAGAGGGACCCGCACAAAATCGAATTATGAACTTTTCGCTGCTAATGGCTCGATCATACCTACATATGGCTCAGTACATTTACAACTAGACCTGGGACTTCGTCGTACCTACAGCTGGAAGTTCGTCGTTGCCGACGTGTCCAAGCCAATTATCGGTGTTGACTTTCTGTCATCCTACAACATTTTAGTTGACTGTAGAAACCAGCGCCTGATAGATAACTGCACCACGTCCTTCGTCACGGTTCCAGCGCACCCGTCAGCGGAAGCTATAGCTTCGGTCAAAGTTATGTCAGGAGAATCCGTTTATCACGATATCCTGCGTCAGTACCCAGACATCACTCGTCCCGCTGGGATACAGTCCAAGCCTAAGCATAATACAGTACACCACATACGCACAACACCCGGACCACCAGTTGCAAGCAGACCACGACGCCTTCCCCCAGATCGTTTGAAGATCGCGCAGAGGGAGTTCGAAGCTATGCTGGAGAGCGGAACAGCTTGTAGGTCTGAAAGTCCCTGGTCGTCCCCACTCCATCTTGTTCCAAAAAAAGATGACGGCTGGCGACCTTGCGGCGACTATCGCGCTCTAAACGCGCGCACCATCCCAGACAAGTACCCAATACGCCATATTCAAGACTTTACGCAGCAACTGACCGGAAGCAAAATTTTCTCAAAGGTCGATCTCGTCAAGGCATATAATCAGATACCGGTAAACCAAGCTGATATCCCGAAGACGGCCATTGTAACTCCCTTCGGCCTGTTCCAGTTCCCGTATATGACGTTTGGTCTCCAAAACGCGGCGCAAACGTTCCAGCGATTCATGGACGAAGTGCTAAGAGGTTTGGACTTCTGCTACGGGTATTTGGACGATATCCTGATTTCCTCATCCAATGAAGAAGAGCACCAGCAGCATCTGCATACCCTATTCCAGCGGCTGAAAGACTACGGCGTTCTAATTAATACCGCAAAATGCGAATTTGGGTTGGCTAGAATCACCTTTCTGGGACACGAAGTATCCGCTGAAGGAATCCAACCTCTTCAGTCTAAGGTTCAAGCAATGTTAGATTACCCTGCACCCAAAACTGTCAAGGAACTGCGCAGGTTTCTTGGAATGTTTAATTTTTACCGGAGGTTTGTACCGGGAGCGTCAGCTCTGCAGGCACCTTTGAACGTCGTGTTATCGGGGCCGAAAAAGAAGGCCTCGCAGGAGATCGAGTTTTCACAAGAAATGATGGAAGCGTTCGAGTCTTGCAAGAAAGGTCTTTCCCGCGCGGCTACTCTAGCTCACCCTCAAACAAATGCTGAATTAGCCATCCATACCGACGCATCAGATTCTTCGATCGGAGCTGTACTGCAACAGCGAGTAGCACCTGGAGCATGGGAACCACTGGCATTCTTTTCTCGACGCCTAAAACCATCGCAGAAAAAATATAGTCCTTACGACCGGGAGCTGCTGGCCATTTATGATGCCATTCGTCATTTTCGTCACATGGTCGAGGCCAGACCATTCACCATTTATACCGACCATAAACCCCTGACTTACGCATTCACCACAGTAAGAGATAAATGTTCACCCAGACAATTTCGCTATTTAGACTATATTTCACAGTTTACAACAGATATACAATTTGTGGCAGGGAAACAGAATGTTGTCGCCGACTGCCTGTCGAGGGTAGAAGAGATTGGAAACTACACGATCGACTACAAAGCCCTGGCACATGCCCAAAACGAAGACAGTGAGCTTCATCAATTGTTGCTTAATGGCACAGGACTACGCCTGAAAAGGTTGAATGTACCTGACTCTAACGTTCAGGTTTACTGCGACGTTTCAACTACTAATCCGAGGCCATATATCACTGAGTTTTTTCGGCGAAAAGCGTTTGACGCAGTGCACAGACTTAGTCACCCGAGCGTGAGAGGAACAGTCCGGCTGGTATCACAAAGATTCGTGTGGCCAGGTATAAAAAAGGATTGCCGTTTGTGGGCGAGAGAATGCACAGATTGCCAACGGAATAAAATCACACGCCACACTTCCTCTCCCATTGCATCATTTTCGACTCCATCCCATCGATTTTCACATGTTCATATGGACATAGTAGGGCCATTACCCTTTTCTTGTGGTTTCAGATACTGCCTCACGATCATCGACCGTTTCACGCGTTGGCCTGAGGCATATCCATTGCCAGACATCACTGCAGAAACCTGCGCGTTAGCCTTCGTAACCGGCTGGATAGCTCGTTTTGGCTGTCCGACCAGAATCACTACAGACAGAGGCAGACAATTTGAGTGCGAACTTTTCCGGAGTCTATCCGCCATCCTCGGCTCTGAACACCGGCCAACCACTTCATACCATCCGGCTTGTAATGGAATGGTTGAGCGTCTGCATCGTCAGTTAAAAGCAGCCATAATGTGCCACACGAATACTAACTGGGTGGAGGCCTTGCCACTGGTGCTGCTCGGGATTCGCAGCGCGTGGAAAGAAGACATCCAATCTTCGGCAGCGGAGCTTGTCTATGGCGAGCCATTACGTTTACCGGGTGATTTCTTCAAGGCTCCAGAGAACACTCCAGTGGACTACTCAAGCTTTGTAGCCAGACTGCGCAATCATATAGCCAAAATCAATCCAGTACCAGGCTCACGTCATACTCAGAGAGCTTTCTACATCCCAAAAAGTCTCAGTTCTGCAGAATATGTGTTCCTGCGTCAGGGGCCTGCAAAGGGATCATTAGAATCGCCGTACTCTGGGCCGTATAAGGTTGTTGCCAGAGCAAGCAAAACATTCAAGATTGACATCGCAGGGAAGACAAACACTGTTACAGTAGACAGACTCAAGCCAGCATATATAGCCATCGATGACGACCGGACTGATTCCGACGCTACATCGAGTTTTCCTTTAGAGTCTGAGCTCCAAGTAGCTGCTCCCACCAATACGCTGATTCAACCTGAGCCTGTCGGAGCCATAAGAACGCGCAGTGGTCGTTCCGTGCATTTCCCGGCTCATCTTCGTGACTATCGACCGTAGCAAGCAACGGTCTTGGTGGGGGAGTAGTGTGGCGGCCAGCCACCTGTCTATGGTCATGGAGTTGGAGCGATGTCATGGATGTCATGTGAATGTTGTTTTTATGTAATTTAGTTGTCACATAATTAATTCAGTATATTCATTGAATTATAGGAGACCTGTTAATAGTTGTGTTTAATTATCCTCCGCCCGAAGGCTCTCCTATATGAGTCTATGTCTGTTGCGATTAGGTCAATATTTGTCATTGTGTAATTCTATTTAGTTGTGTGAGAGTGTTATGATTGCGTGGATACGATGTGAAGAATGCAGTTGGTGTGTAAACTTAGTAATATACTGGTTAAATAATGCTTATCAGTCTTGCAGGTAAAGAAAAGTAGTTACAAAATGTATTATTGCAAGTTACACTAAAATTTACACAAATATGGCTAAGATATTACTTACTTATAAAAGAACAATCTTTAAGTGTACTTATTTAGAGAAGTGTGATTAAACAGGGAGTGCAAAACAAAATTAATAATAACAAGAATATATGTAGCTATATAAGCATGCGAGCTAGTTTATTAATCTTGTTCAAGTAGAAAAAAAAATTAAATATGAGAGACAATATTCAGGCACTGATTACTCCTCCGCTTGCAAATCAACCAAATATTTCTCAGACTTTATAAGAATGTGTTTTGTATCTTTGTTTTTCCTTATATATATATTTCCGTTTCTTGCCCAACAAAAATCATAGTTATGAGCTTTTGCAAATTCACGGGCTTGCTGGAACAGTTTCCTGGTACTGCCAGGTAGGTGCTCGGCCACGTAGATTGCCTGGGGAGTTCCCGGCAAGCCCAGTGCTTGAGTATTAAGTTTCTCTGCAATCGGACGATTTTTGTTGTATGTCTTCGTCGCCGACAACATTTCTTGTTTCTTTTGCACATTACAGAATTCAGTAACAATTGTTCTGCTGGACCCAGGTTTGCCAGGTATCCTGTAAATATCACGTACCTGTGAGGTTTCAACTTTGACGTTTAGAGCTTTACTAATAGTCCCGACGATTTCCGATAGATCAGATGCGGTTTCCCTGTCCTTCATAGGGACATTCCTAATTTCTATGCAAGCTGAGCGCTGACCCAGCTGAAGGTCACGTACTTTATTTTCCAATATTTGGATATGTTCCTTGTGTTTCCGGCGCTCTTTTTCGAGGTTATCAATTTGAGACTTCATGTGATCGTAGCTTTGGCTGATAAAGTCCATTGATGATTGTATGTCGAGGTATGTTTTGTGCATTTCAACATTTTGCGACTTGACTTCGGCTAGGTCGGACACTAGTCTAGCCAGGACGACGTCTTGGTCTGCTTTCCAGGACACTAGGAGGTCCTTAATTTCCTCTTTGTAGTTTGCCTCAGAGCTTGCGCCAGAGTTTGACTTTACAGGTGAATGTTCAATGCGGGCACGTTTGTTTCTAAGCGACGCATTGGAGAATTTCGGGTCGTCCATGTCAGCAATCGTAGTCACGTCAGGTTCCAATTGTACTTGTAGAAGACCGCCATCTAAATTGCCAACCGGAGGAGATCTTGTAGTACGAGGCATATCGACTATGTTCGGTTAATATCGTAGCACTTGTAGCCTATAAGTCTCGTAGCATATGCCACGCTCGACTCGTAGCGCCTGGTGACGTCACTCGTAGCGAGTAATGTGTACGACGAATTCGCTGCGCTACGCAGTGTTGCGGTAGCTCCGTGCGAAGCGCTGCCGGCCTCGTCTTGCTTCACGCTGCGGTTCCGGGTTCAAATCTCAAGGTGCACTAAGCGAAATCACAAAACTATAGCTATCTCACTAAGCTCCACCCACTGGGAGGAGCCTCCCGTAAACAATTTGCAGGAGTAACAAGGAATTAAAAATGTTGAGGTTAGCCAATCACGAATTTAGAATTTGAAATTATTTGTACAGATTGTCGGACACTACACGCGACCAGCCCGCTAGGCGATCCCCGCGCGATGCCAATGCCTGGATAAATAGCCACTGAGAGGCACGACCTCATTGCATGAGTTTTTTTTTAATTAAAGTAGAGAAGTAGGTCGCCCTGTTAAGTAACCTCCGTGCATGAAGGATGGGAAGTGTACCAAGAAGTACCCCCGAGCGTTACTAAAGGACACGCAGACGAGTGAAAATCCACTGTACCCCAGGGATGAGGTGCAAACGTTTAGGGCGGGCCGATACGTCAGCAGCAATGAAGCGGCGTGGTGAATCTTTGGCTGGCGAAACATTGTATGTCCACGTGTGGCACATCAATCGATAAGCCTTTCAAAATAAGTATAAGGTTTCTTAGCATTTTTTTTGATTAAGTGAATATAGTCGGAGATAATCGCCCCGAAAGTCATGAAAATTGTGCCCCCCCCCCCCTCTAATTTCCAAACGGTGAATGAAAAAAAATTAAAAGAAATTGTAGACATAGCGCTTATTAAATTATTTTACCGAAAAGTATTTTGAACAAGATCGGTTAAAAGGTTTTCGAGATATTGCTGAAAAACTGCCTTTCATGCGGAAAAGGACGTAAGTGTCGTAAGATTTCTGTGACGATACGACCTTTTTAATAGGCATGGAACCCTTCGTTGTGCGTGGTTCGACACGCACTTGGCCGATTTTTTTTATTTTATCATCGCTGCCTTTAATGTTATTGGATTATAGAAGAACACAGTAAATATGATTTAACAAAAACTTTAAGTACTTATGTTTAAAAGACGAAACCGTATCTCAAATACATACTTAAAGATTGCTTCTTGCATTTTTATTCGTAGGTTTTATATTCGTGTGTAAGCCTATACAAATACAGGTTACCCCCCCTTTTTTTCTAACCACAATAACTTTTTTAATAACCCGTCAACTGGATCACCGCCAACTTGCAAGCTAAATAAGGTTCACAAATGGTCAGTTAATACCTAGGGTTGTCGATTGTACGTATTCAACGCGAACGAAGTCGCGGGTAAAAGCTAGTATAATATACTAGTTGCGTTGATCTGAAATTTGGTGTCTAGGTACTCGTACTTATACAAAGACGTAGTTGTATAAGTAGGATAATAGTGGTACACTTACATACTTATTCGGTAATGGAACGTTAGCATTAGGTTGCCTACGAGTATTATAACATTAAGTGAAAACTTTTCGGAAAAATACACATTACGAAGCTCGTACCAATGAGTACGGAATATTTACCGTTAGCTTTTCGGTGAAGGAAAACATCGTGAGGAAACCAGTCTTATCCCAATAAGGTCTAGTTTTACCTCTGGGTCAAATAAAAACTAGTGCCTATGCTAAATCTTGGGATTATGTGTCAAAGCGGACCCCGGGCTCCTTCAAGGGCACAACCGGGAATAACGCTAGGAGGAGACACATTACTAAGCTCAAATACTTAGCTGAGAGTACCTAGTACCCAAGAGTAGAAAGCCACGGATCTCTTTGCTCATCACTCTCATAAGACCATCCCGTCTCTCGAGCTCTCTCGCTCTTCGCGATGGTAAATTTGATAAGTATAGTATACAGATCAAAGATGAGTTGAACTTGAATTTTATGCTCCCTGTCATCAAAAGTACCCACATTTTTTTTTGGGCTTTCTTTTACCCGTAAAAATAAGTTTATACGCAAAATTACTTCTATTTAACTTTGGGGTTGCTGGGAGATTATCCAGCAACCCCAAATTAAAATACCTACCTACTTAATTGCACTGTCGAAACTATTGCGGTTAATTTTTTTCAAGTAAGTAGGTACTGGTTAAATACTTATTGGGTACAATTTTTTCATCCAGAAATACCAAAACAGAGAGAGACAACCCTGCCAGGGAGCATGCCATGATGTTTTTATAGCTGATTGAGAGGTGGAGGGATGGGGGTAGGTTTTACAGCGTTGGTGTTACCAAAAGGCGGAAAACTCTTCAAAACATGCAGTAATTTTTAAGAAAAGTACCTTCTAAGAAGCATCCACTTCCGTTCAAATCTGGCTTGATGAACCAAGGAATATGAGTCAAGTCCGCATTGTCTATTACTCCCAGCATAACGGTCATGGCTGCTGGCAACCCGAACGCATAAGTGCAGTACATGGCAAACTTGAATTTCTCGCCTCGGCGGTGGATGGGCCGAGCTTTGGCGTATCCTCTAGAAAATAAAATTGCATAATGAATCATAAATAAACTGGCAATGTTTTTAAAAACCGCGGAATTTCATGTGGTTTGGGAAGCAGATGTAAGAAAACTATTATTGAATCGCGCTGGCGAGATGACGTCGAGGCCACTGCCGGGTCCACCTGGACCAGGGTCGCGGCGGACCGCACCCAATGGAAACTGATGGAGGAGGCCTACACCCAAAGATAGGAGGAGGGAGGATAGGAGGTACCCAAGTCGAAAGCGACAAGATAACAAAACAAACCAAATAAATTCGATATAAGCACTATTACTTATTCTGTGATAAAAGTAACATATAGGTATGCATGTACCTGAAAACTAATTTTTTATCAATTATACTTATTTACATTCTTGATTTATTAAAGAACAATAATAATACTTAAAATAGCTAACTTTTACATTAGTATTAAATTGAAATTAGTTGTTTATTGCAAATATAAAAAAAATATAAATTGTATGATTTTAATGATGTAAGTATGTTATTTTACTTGGAATAAATGGCTTATAATAATAATAATAAAATTATTGAATTAGTATTTACCTGAAAGTCCACCAGATGTCTATAGACATGACATTCATCCAACAAAAGCATGATAAGAAGAAGTAATAGATCACGAACGCTGAAAAAAAAAAACAAGTGAACGTCTACAACCCGTGATTTTCCCGCTTTTTCCTGTATAGTGTATATGTATATGTATACGTAGGTATACTAGGTACTGGTACATACATTATTATATTTTTGTTGTTCCAAAATACATAATTATGTAGGTATATAAGCATACTTAAAGTTACTTCTGTATAATTTGGCGTGGCGGAAACGTACGTACCTACTGCGGTAGGTATTTGGTTCTTAACCGAGAGCTACTTAACTTAAATGTGTAATGATAAAGATGTATCTGTGAAATGTATGTAGGGGGTAATATCCGGAATTACTCAACCTCATCTTATGATCAAAACAAAAAATCACCATTACGTATACAACATGTTACAAAACACCCCGTAAAAAATGTTCTGATGCTTTTTTTTATTGATACTGCGTCTATAGTGTCTGCTAGACGGTCGCCAACACGACCCTCCGACCGATCGACCTTGCTCCGCACCGACCGTGTAGACAGTTGTTTGCAGGTAAATTTCATACTACAGCGGTCGGTGCCCACCAAGATCGCTCGGTCGGAGGGGCGTGTTAGCGACAGAGCAGACACTTAAGCCATACTGCGATACTACGGTTTTCATGTAAATTGACTCTTTATAAGGGACCATTTAACCCCCTTTCCGCTTTACGGGTATTTTTGTAACACCCTGTATAAAATGGCTAAAGGCCACTTTCAATCCCCTGGCCCCCCCTGAGTTATCTGTAATAGGTAGGTACGCGGGCGAAATCGCATAGCTTAAGATTAACATATTTCTATACTTACTGAATCCAGTACAAAGCTCCGGCGGATTTACGTCGGCTATGGTAATTAAGTATAGCAAAGACAGCATCAGAAAAGCTCCGAGCAGGCTGACCACATAGGCCATGAGGATCATGCCGCAAAGGTTCCTGAGCTCAGGAAGCATGGAGTACACGATGAGAACGAGGATTAGGAAGAAGCTGGATATCAGCAACCCTGTTGGTGAGAGACGTGGATTATTAGTGGTCATTGCTGATGACGATCACAATATAAATTCCTAACATTTATTAAACACTCACGCTAGAACGGGCCATACCCAAGCCCGGCCAAGCCACGGCCGGGCCATGCCGACCCCGAGCCGCTTCCAAGCCTCGGCCGTAGCTCGGCCGGGCTTGGGTATGGCTCAGCCACGAAAAAATGCCGTCGTTTTTCTTAGAAAACGGCCCGGCCCGGACACGGCCCGTTCTAGCGTGATTCATCCTTAAGTGTAATAGTCTTAAGTGAAATTGTATATCATATCATTTTTATGGTGTCTCGAACCGGAGCCCCTTATTTTTACCGAAAAACGTTTCACCGAATTGACTGATTCGCCCAATTTTCATTTCATCGAAAAAAATGACTTAGAAACGGTTAAGGTGGTTCGATTACCATACAAAGCGTTATTTGACATTCGCAGGCTAACGGCGTGTTATTTTAAGAAACTTATGTAACAAACTTTCATCAATTGGCTTCCCATTTACGCCAAATTCCCCCTTTCTTAGAATAAACTTGTATAAACTAGATTAATTTGAGAAAAATCGTTTTCCCAAAATATCACGTCCCAAACCAATTTCTCAAATTAATCTAGTTTATACAAGTTTATTCTAGGAAAGGGGGAATTTGGCGCAAATGGGAAGACAATTTATGAAATATTATTACATAAGTTTCTTAAAATATCACGCCGTTAGCCTGCGAATGTCAAATAACGTTTTGTATGGCAATCGAACCACCTTAACGTTTCAGGAACAGCTGAAGGGTCATTCTGTAGAATCCGTTAGGTTAGGTTTGTTTTATAACAATCCTAAAAAGTAAGTATACTGTTTCTGAAAAAAAATGGTTGTCGATGAAATGAAAATTCTGCGAAACATAATATCGATGAAACGTTTGTCGGTAAAACAAGGCCAGGGTTAACCCGGCTCGAACATAAGAACCTTAATAACGGTATGATTTCCGAGCAAATTTTAAACAAGGCACTTACCTGTTACATTAAACATACTACTGCTCGGAAAATCGTCCTCCTCGTTCGGTATCGGTATTGTCCAGAGCCTGACTTGTGGCTCGAAAATATTCCTCCCGTTCGGCAGTGCGATGTCGATGCAGAATTTTTCGTTATCGATTTGCGTCCAGCGGTCGTATGTGTTTGGGTACTCCTGCATGACGCTCCCATCCTAGTCAAAGTTTATAGTATCATGAAATGGCGGCGTATCATGAAATGGCGGCGTTTCACAATATGCCTATGAATTTCGTGATCTGCCGGATCTTCACGATGTGCCCGGTATAGAGCTAGGAATATCGACGAATGCGTTGCTCTAATCGATCTGCCGTATTTTTTAACAGGCACATCATGATATGCCTGGTCAACTATTAGCCAAATCATGAAATGGCGGCGTTTCACGATATGCCTAGGAATTTCGTGATCTGGCGGATTTTACGATCGGCCGCCGACATTGATATACTATAACTCATTTCAACTGGGCTCATGAATGGATCTTTGTTAGCCAGGTATACAATGGTATTATTTATCTGCTTTTGTTTGCGGACGCGTGCCGTTTTTGGCAAGAAAAAGTTTAGCGCCACGTAAAATGTTCATTGAATAATGAACTCTATCTTCTTTAACAATAGGTACACGTGATGTTGACATGTAACCTATGGCTACTGTCGCGTGACAGTCGCGCATTGTGTCGCTGCAAAAAGTCGCCGCATGTATGGTTGAGATTATTTAATGTGGTTGACTTTTTATAAAACGTTTTTTGAAATTTGAATCTTCTGCCAAAGACGGTAGAGTTGTTTTTTGAATGGATTACTTTCAAGCGCTCTAACTCTGGGAAAGATAGGTACCCATTTCAGCTTCGGATTATAGGTGCTCTGACTTGTATACTTTAAAGTACCTACTGCAAATAAATTATTTGACTTTGACTTTAACTTAGTTCGAGCGCCAAAAAATCTCGTCTAAAATGGATGGCTTTCGACAGTGTCGACTCTTAGTTAAAAATCTACTAACTATTGATACAATTTGTATTTATAGTGCATTTTAATATAAAAATTAGCCGTTGTAAAATGTATGCTTATCTTAATTATAATATTTTTTTAGTCATTAATGTGTTCATTAGTTAGTCATTATTTGAGAGCCTATTTTGCCTGTACCAAGATTGTGATTATTTACTACAGACTAGATACATGACCTATGGTAAGGGGTAGCCAAGGGGTAAACCAAGTTACAGAATAGGGGGGGGGGGGGGGGTTGTATAAAGGAGGGTATGGATTTCAGATGCATGTCATCCTATACTCATAGTTATTGTGCTGTATTCTTCATCAACTGGGCTTACTATTACCCGAAGATCTTACTTGATTTTAGTTTTATGTAAACAAATGGTTATATGAATCCTTTATTATTAATAAACAATTTACAAAGCCATTCTCGTGGCAGTGTTGTGGTAAACGGAGCAGGATGTTTGTTTCAAGAATTGATAATTACTTCAACAATATTCGTTAAGTTCTTTGTTAAATTGACTCATAAAATAAATCATTATTTTAACTAAGTACCTTAGATGCTGACTTCATCGGAATTGTCTTAGTAATAAAATATTTTCTAAGTAAAGCGTCAATTAATAAGAGGTAGGTGCATCAATTAAATAGGTAATATTTTCCTGCAATAACATAAACCTTGGTAAATACCTAAGACCATTTATTAATAGAAAGAAAGAAAGAAGCTGAATAGGCATGCGCAACTTTCTCAATATTTATTCAGAGTTGCAACAATAATACCTATCTAACAGTTTACTACCACTTTGTACGGAACTCCCAACATACACTCCATTTTAGGGATCAATATTTTAAATATATTTTTCTGAGTTCTTTAAAAGCTTGGGGTCTATTTGACTAAACTAGGAATCAGTATCAATATAACTACTTGTCTCGTTCGTTCACTCCGGTATGTATGTAGATATTTTTTTGCGCGCAATTGGGAATGGGTGAATTTTTTTGAAGTGCCTGATTATTTTTTGTTGATAGCAATAACCTTCCTTAGCACCAGAAAAAAGTTGCAGACTTTTCAGCTGCATCAATTATTTTTGAAAAATATAAACAGTTTCCTCAATTAGGTTTTGGGTTTAGGACGGTGAATAAGACATGCGTGAGCATAAGGGTTTACGGTCACAAACAATAGTAGTTTATGCAATCGTTATATAATGGATGTTTTTTAAGTCGAGTACAACGTTTAGGCCACGGAGCTTGCTGAGTGGCCTAATTAAGGTACGAGACTTAAAAAGCTAATTATATAACTATTGTATACAATACTTTTTCTACGAGTCAACGGAAATAATAATTTATTAAACAAACTTGGTATCTATTGAAAATCGCCCTGCTGAAATGAAGCGCAGCAGCTTAGTAATTTTGCGCGTTGATGTCTTCACAGTTATCTTATACAGCTCCTGGATTCATGAGATGACTGCTGGCGGTTATCTTATGAAACTATACGAGCTCCGTGACGAGCTCGTGGAGCTCCAGGATCAAAAAGTATGTGATCTTAGTTTCGTGTACGAAATCTTAATTCAAAGATTAAAGTCGACGAGTAGAAAAAAGATCATTTCAGGTT
The DNA here is from genome assembly GCA_963854355.1 of Epinotia brunnichana. Lineage (NCBI taxonomy): Eukaryota > Metazoa > Arthropoda > Insecta > Lepidoptera > Tortricidae > Epinotia > Epinotia brunnichana. The sequence continues at coordinate 23,774,481 of OY977946.1, read as the reverse complement.
TCAATCAAGCGCACTGCCATTAAAAAAAACAGTTTTCACACGTCCAATTCAGAAAAAGGTTACAGTTGCCCTCAAATGGGGAGATTTAATTTTATCTCATAGAGAACGAGAGAAAAGCAGTACGTGTCACTCGGTAGCAAAATAAATAAATGAATTATTACGGGACAATCTTACACAAATCAACCTAGGCCAACGGTAAGTTCATTAAGGCTTTTGTTGTGGGTACTAGGCGACGATATATAAATATAATGAAATGAAATGATTTCCTTTTTGGGCGTAAACACTTGAATCCCTCGCCGTAAATAAACATCCCACCAAAAACATAAATGTAAAAAAGGAGAGCCAAGTTCAATACAAAAATTATGTTTGGCTGTGGGCTTCGCCGCAAAAAGAATTGAGATCTAAATGAGTGCCAAGTTGTATGCAAAATCCAAATATGTATTTATAGGAACAAAATAACATCATGGACAAGTATTAAACTCTATGTCTTTGCTTTATTGGATACCTATAACAATTGCTGTGAATGTGAGATCTTAAAGTAGGTTAGATTTGACTTGGCCAGTTTTCTCTACATCAGTCATTTTATAAAGTTATTCAACATATACATTTTTTTAATTCTGATAAAAACTGGCCAAGTCAAATCTAACTTACTTTAAGATCTCACATTTTTAAATAACAGCAATTGTTATAGGTATCCAATAAAGCAAAGACATAGAGTTTAATACTTGTCCATTATGTAATTTTGTTCCTATAAATACATATTTGGATTTTGCATACAACTTGGCACTCATTTAGGTCTCCATTCTTTTTGCGGCGAAGCCCACAGCCAAGCATAATTTTTGTATTTAACTTGGCTCTCCTTTTTTACATTTATGTTTTTGGTGGGATATCATTACTTTTTGTAAAAAAAACTAGACAGGTATTGAGATTTACTTCTGTTCTGTGTATAATTATGAGGTGCCGCGCGCCGCCGACGACACACCGTTGGCCGGTTGTTTACCACTTATTTTTTGACTTAACTTTATTTTTATATTTCTGTTATATAGCAAATATAATAAAACATACATATATTGGGATAGTTTCAAATATCTGCTTGTAACGGTTCCAACAATACAATTTTTTTTGTATGGGTTCCCCCTATTTTAACTTTTTTTTTATTGTTAGACTTTTTCCTACGCTTACATACAATTACTGAGCTGGATTCCAAATTTCATCCTTCTAGGTCATCTGGAAGTAAGTTAGGTTTAGGTACATACATACTTATGTCAGTCAGTCAGTCAGTGCTAAAATTTAAGACTTTTTGACCTTCATATATTTATAACCGTTTGAGCTAGCTTCATGAAATTTGGGCTCCTAGATGTTCTTATGGATATAATTAAACACATGTAGTTTTATGTGTTTACGTTAAAGAGGTTTTGAGTTATAGAAGGGTCAAAAGTGGCACCAAGTGGTTCGTGTAATATTACACTCGGCGCTGGCTAGCCAGTTCCTTTGCTTGATCTTGGCTTGACACGCTGCCGCGTGTCTAGATTATGTCATCGTTAGACTCTGAACACCGTCAGTTTATAATCTTAATCGCGATATTATAAACTCTCGAAATATTGTGAACTGTCAAAACCGTTCACAATTTGACGCATTATTTTTCGTTAGTTCATAAACTATCAATGACGAATCGTCAAATTGTGAATTGAGATCAAATCGGCAAGCTACGGAACCGCATCATGAGTGAGCTTAAAATAAGTTAAGCTTACTTAGGTAGAGACAAGTAGAGATGAGGTTAAAACAAGCTGACAGATTAGCGGGGCTGGGCTGTTATTCGGAAAGCGCTAATGCGCCTCACCTCACACGCCACACCTAACGAAACTAGACCTCTACATACGCAGTTACTATGAATCGCGGCGTCAAGATATATATTGTGGGTGAGCGTTGAGGTGAACTTACACCAAGTTACAGAATAGCACCGCAGAACGCGCTAATGCGCCTCACCTAACGTCTCCTCTACATACGCAATTATTGCGAATCGTGGCGTCAACATATTATTATGATTGTGGGTGAGCGATGAGGTGAGCTTTAAACAAGTTATAGAATAGCGGAGCTATTCTCTAACTTATTTTAAGCTCATTCATGATGTGGTTTTCTGTAAGCTCGCGTATTTCAAAGCACGTAGAGAGAGTCGCAGGATAAAATATAGCCTTATCCATCCCGTAGGTATATTCTATATACTTGTAAAATAATTTAAAAATCGTTTGAGTCGTCCCGGAGGCAAGGACCGGAAAACCCCTTTTCAGGCTTAAGCCTATCGATTTGGTAACCCTATCAATTTGCTAACCCTATGATAAAGTAACTTTACTGATAGAGTAACCCTATTCTTATGGTAAGCATATCGGATGTGACCATAAGGTAACCCTATGTAAACCCTATAGAAATGGGTTTTGTTTGGGTTAACTTATGGTTACCACATCCGATATGCTTACCATTACAATAGGGTTACCCTATCAGTAAGGTTACCTTATCATAAGGTTACCATTATGGGTAGGGTTTTAAAAACAACTTCTAAAATAATCCCATGGAAAACCCTAATAAGCGAAACCGGTTCCGATCCCTGCCCGGAGGTTACCTTCTACTTTTTTTTATATTTCTTAATTTAAGGAGTTTTGTCAAAATGACAATGTCACTGTATAATGTAACTTACTAACTATTACCACAGATTATATAATAGTTCTAACGAAATTACATAGCAAATTCTTAACACTAATGCACCCTAGCAGCCGGCAGTCGTTTCCGTACTTGAGAACTTACAACCTTCTTCATAATACGAGTATTAATTAGTACAATTATGTGGTATACTTAACGTAGGGAATATTATCTGTACACATTCAGTATCAACACATTCACTATCATTATTTAAGTGATATGCCTTCAGGAAATTGTAACACAGAAGTTCAAGTTATGGAAATTTTCTTACCTCGATCAAATAGCTATTATATTTTTTAAAGTCGTAAGCTGATTTCAAATTGAAATGGCGCAATTCTGAGGGCACCAAGTTGAATTCATGCAGCACTTTCTTCCCCGTTTTCCTGATATCTTGGTCGTAAATAATCACTGCATCAAATTTGTATGACAAGTCTTCAGAACTATTACAATTTTTTCTTAATCCAACGTATTCGCCGAAAGGGCAACATTTAGTAATATTGATTTTATTGGTGTCTCCATAGCAGAATAAAACTGGAATTATTAATATTATACGCTTAAACCCAGACATGTTTACTGTTAAGCTCACTCTGAGCTTATGTCACCATAAATTGTTGAAAGAGTTGTAATTATGGTTTTTCAGTAGGGTGACCACGTTGGATTGTTTTAAAAAGGCAAACCACAAAATAATATAGACAACTACTTACTTAGCCAAACTCCAATGGTAGAAATATATATAGTTTTAAGTTCACTTTTGTAATTTTTAGGTGGGTTTACATTGCCTAAAATAATAAAAAATATTGTTTAAGTTTTAATTATTACTTAAAAAAACCGGTCAAGTGCGAGTCTGTCTCGCACACCGAGGGTTCCGTATAAACTTTCACCACGCAAGAAAAAATCTTTTTTTCGGAGATAAGGGGGAGGGATGGTGATTTTACCACTATATAAAAAAAAGAAAAACTGTTTTAGAATGTGCAATATAAGCCCTATCAAATGATACCCCACTTGGCCTACTAACTAGACTTTTAATTTTTGCCCCCCCTTCTTATCCGTCCTTTTTTATAAATTAAAAATAAATCTTTTATTTTTCATTTTCCATACACGTGGATTAGCTTTGTTTACATCTATTCCAAATTTCAAATTTATAGCATGAGTATCTCCTGAGATATTTAACTTTGTAACAGACAGACATACGGACGGAGTCGCACCATAAGGGTTCCGTTTTTACCTTTTTGGTCCGGAACCCTAAAAAGCGTCACGGCTTTCGTGACAACATGCTGACTTGCTGAGTTAGTGTCCTGTTTAGCACATTATGGAAATTAGTTCCTAAATTTGATCATAATAATATGTATTTGTTACAGGGTTAGGACCTGTAACAGGAGCAAATATTCAAAAGGGTGCTTCCTTAGAGCATTTGCAGTAACCCCTTGTGGGATACATTCATTTAAAAAAAAAATTGGATTCGGAGAAATTTTGATCTAACGTTATAACCTCCAAGTAAGAAATGTATCTTGGCACCACGAGATCATGGCACAGCAGTCAATGCAGATTTTGAGGTAACATCATGTAATGAGTCATAATAGTTGTTGCATTTTTGTTTTCAAAGAATATTTTTGTGATTTTTTAAATTTTTATTACATTTTTTTTTTGTTTTTAAAATAAAAAGTTAAGTACTTTTAGCACTCCAGAAAAGTAAAAAATTACAAGTAAACTTATTTTGAAGAAAAAAATAAAACAAAATGAAAATTAGATCTTTTTTAGCCCCTAGTTTAAGAAATTATCAGTTTTTGAATAAATACTAATAGTTACCTACGTCGTAGGTAATTTTGAATGAAAAAGGAAGCATTTTGCAAAATACGCTCGTCTGTAGGAGTAAAGATTATTAAAAAATTGAGGTTGCTGCGACTATAAAAAATGACAAATACTCAGCCCTTCAAAATAAATACTATTTTGTACCTCTAGCTTTTCAGACGACAGGTTGCTAGGGTTCTGAGGCTTTAGCCTTCATAAGGTAAGTGGGGCGCCGAATAAGGACAGATAGTCCAAGGCTCGCGCGGGTTATAGTACTTACTTACCTTACTGCAAATACTGTCCATCGTGACCCAACGTGGTAACGCGGCAAGTGTGATGGGCACCTTTACACCGGGTACAACTCGCGGGGGCTTATTGACTAGGCTTAAGGTTATACTAATTAACTGTATAGTGTCCTTAGTATGTAACATAACTTATGGCATGTGTGCTGTGTACCTAGTTTGTTTTATATTAGAAAGATTAATGAATCCTTGTGAAGTAATGAGTTTAAAATTATGTGAACTTACTTTTTTAAGGGATAATGAACAGATGCTTGGCGGTTCCTGTTAGCAAAGGATATATTATATTACTAGCTGTTGCCCGCGACTTCGTTCCCGTAGAACTTATACTTAGAAAATATAATGCAAACAAACTTCTACTTACCATCTTAAGGGATGATTTCCGAGGCAAAATATATTCTATATCCTTCGAAGGGTCTCAAATTATCTCTATACCAAATTTCATCTACTTATAGGTATATGGATTTTATCCAAACTTTCACCCCCTATTTCATACCCTTAGGGAAACATTTTCGGGATAAAAACTATCTAATATCATTCTTCGGGACTCAAACGACCTTTATACCAAATTTCATCTAAACGGGATTCATCCAAATTTTCACCCCCATTTCACCTTAGGGAGTGATTTCCGGAATTAAAACTATCCTATGTCCTTTCCTAGGACTCAAGCTATCTCTATACCAAATTATATTAAAATGGGTTCCATCCGAATTTTCACCCCTAATTTAACCCTATGATTTCTGGGGTGATTTTTGAGGGTTGCCCAGGACTTAACCTATATCTACACCACATTTCATCAAAATAGATTACATCCAAATTTTCACCCCCCCCCCCCCCCCCCCCCCTTTGTCCTTCCCCGGAGCTCAAACTATCTGTATACCAAATTTCATCTAAATCGGTTCAGCGGTTTAGGCGTGAAGAGTTAACAGACAGACAGACACACTTTCGCATTTATATATAATATTAATATGGAAGTTTGGATTATTAGTATGGATAGTATGGGTTCTTTCCGCTTGTCTTCCAAATAGAGGTGTAGCTGTAGACTCACATCAAAAGAAATAAGAAACGAAAAACTCATTCAAATATCTCAAAAAATTACGAAGCTACAACCGTTTTAATGTCGCTTGTTAGAGTGAGAAAACGATCAGGGACCGTGACGTCACGATCCTCGAGCGTCATAGTAAAAAACAATCGTTTCATAAAGGTGCGTTTTGCAGAAAAGAGACGCAACAAACCCCCTCTTCAAACTTTATACACTTATAACTTAGTGATTACATATACGAGTATAGCCTGTTGCGTTGTTTTTTTCGAGATAATACAACATTATGATTATTTTGTTTAGTGTCTACATCTCTATTTTCGATAAGATAAGATAAAATAAGATTTCTTTATTGTCAGAACTGTGTACATTTAGTTGTTTTGGGTAAAATAAAGTCCAACAGCTTGCCCATTTCGGACGTACAATATTAAACTTAAAGCTAGTCAAATATACTAAAACAATAACAACAATAGTATTTCCAAATAATTTTAACCATATTCACACATAAAATATTAATTTAGATCTATCCGACATCCGTATTTTCTTTTAAACCACGAACTTCGGAAATTCGAAAATATTCGGGTATTTCTATCTCTATCGCACTAACAAATGCAGATATACGAACTTCGAGTTTCAGTTTTCGTGGTTTGGCTGAATACGCAAAGAGCGCGCGCGCGTGCCATTAAAAAAAACCAAGTTTATATTGTTCGAATTTGTTGTTACATTTGTAGAAATTACGCCTTAATTCGACATTTGCGCATATAAGTTCGCATATCAAAATCGATTAATTTTATATTTGCTTTTGGTACCTATGTGTCTCGTCAATGTATATCGTAGACAGGATTAAAATTATTAATAGGCGAAAGAAAGGCAAAGGAATTCCGCCATTTTGTCCGTAGTATTTCTTATTAGTCTGTGATTTTGACGTTTCTTTTAGCTGACAGATGTGGCGGCGATATACTTTAAGAATAATAAATGAAAAATTAAATGAAGTCGTATATTACGGAAAATAAATTAATTGTCGCAGTCGGATAAAAACTATCCTTAGTTGCAGCGGGAATAATAATGTACCTATATAAAATGTTTCATATTTTTCCGTCCATGGGATGCTGAGAACATTCGTACCACAGAAAGCTTAGTTTCAAACTGGCTGATTCTTTTTTTAATTAAGAGATTTATTATAAGTGGAGATAAAATGTCCGACTACTAGTATACCTACGAATTAAAACAACGTTCACATACTAATCAAGTATAGGTAGGTAATAAAACTTTTTGGATAAATAAAGTGAACTGAATTTATAATCCTTATAAAAATAACCTTTAACGTTAATACTTTTTTGTATGTCTCAGCTTGTGAGCATTTAGAATTATCATAGGTTATCATTAGGGGTTATTATTAGGTCTTTTTAGAGTTAGGGTACTTATATAATTCTTGCCTGCTCTTACACGTTCTTATGTTATTTAAAAATTTACGATTTCACCCGAACCCTAATAGCGGTCATAATCAAAAGTAGCTACGCAAACGAAGACGTCAATAGTCTTTATTAAAAGGGAATAAGAACTTTTGACGTCTTCGATTGCGTAGATATGTTTGATGCCGACTGTTCTAAGATCTCACGGACTGTAAAAGTATGGTCAACCTATTCGTATTATGGTTCATTATGTTTGTTTACCTAAAATGAAGAAGTACCATGGCGCATATCATTGCGGTATGTTCATTAATTAATATTTGAAGTAGGTATGGAAAATTTCCGGGTTGAAATAAAACCGGGAATTTTAATTGGGAGTATTGACGTCCGGCGATAGGATTTCTTATTATTATTATATTTCTTATTATTAGAATAAATATACTATATACATAACATACTTATGTATTATATTAAAATACATATGTATTATATTTATAACACAAGACACAGGTGAAATACAGACAAATTAGGTTAAATCGGTACAGAGGCCAACTTATCCCTGTAAGGGGATCTCTTTCTGTTAACCTTTGAGCAATTGAGTGGAGATCAGGAATTTATTAAAAAATAGAAAAACTAACACGTGTCCAGAGACGTATTTACCTTTACGCTACAGTATAAATTAATCTTAAAACATTATATGCTACAAGCAAGTACAAATAAACCAAAAATTACTTTATTTAGTTGTATTATTGTGTTGTATTATCTCGAATTGTTATAGTAAAAGCGATGGTTTCGGATCCGACTTTATTTATTTATCGTATGGCGATTAAATACACACTGGTACATAAAGGATGTTTTTATTCATTTGCTTTAACTTTGACACAGTGCTTGGTAGATTTATATAAGTTATCCTGTATATCGGTTTCACGATATTCGAAAAAAAATATTTTTTTTAGGTTTCATACAAAGTAGGTAATTTAATATTTACTTGCAGACTATTCCTATTGTAAGAGGTCTTTTAGAGTTGAGGAATGCTGCGTGACAGCATTGACAGCTCATTAATAAATTTAGCTCACTGGTAGTGCAATATTTTGCTTATTACCTACGTAAAAGGTATGAATGAGTTATGAATTAAAAAGATTTGACACTGGTTTAACTTAAGTTAGTGATTAAATTTCGATTTGAAATATTTTGAAAACGGTGTGAGTTAGGACATACGTTTCTCTGAGAAATTATCTACATAAGATGTAAAGAACCTCCGGGTGGTGCTAAAAAAAAACAAACTCGGCAGTTGCACTGTTCCCGCTAAATCTCGCAGCGCACACTGGGACCCTACTCGTATCAGCGAAATCGATACGAATACATATAATATATGTACCAGTGTGTACGAGTATATAACCGCCATACGATAAATAAATATTCGGAGGTCACGTGTAGGGATTCTAGGGTTATTTTTACGGACGTAGAACAACAGCGACTTCGGATAGGATTATCAATTATTTTGTATAGAATGCAACAATAACACTTCCTTCCTTGTCAATCTGTGCTAGTTTATGGTTATGTGGCCAGCAGCATTATTCTTCCTTTTTTATTAGCCATTCCCGTCATCCACGGTCAGATATACGTTTAAAGGATGACTCACGCTAGAACGGCCGTGTCCGGCCCGGGTCGTTTACTAAGAAAAACGTCGGCATTTTTGCGCGGCTGAGCCATACCCTAGCCCGGCTGAGCCACGGCCGAGGCTCGGAAGCGGCTCGGTGTCGGCATGGCTTGGCCGGGCTTGGGTATGGCTCGGCCGGGCTTGGGTATGGCTCGGCCGCGCAAAAACGGAAGAAGACTTAATTCTACCCACGAGAGAAGATTGGGCTGGTCTTTTTGGAAATAGCACATTTACTATAGAGGCCGGGAAACGAAGGGTTGCAGGCCAAGTAGATATAGACGGATAGGGATACGCGGCCGGCAACCCCGTTTCTCGCCGAGATTTGTATAGTGCTTTTCTCAAACTTTCAATGAAATAAAAAGTAGTCAATTTGTTTTATTAGTAGGTTAACACAACTAAATAATACGTTTCTGATAGCTGTCAGTGCTGTCACATCATAATTGTGTCCCAAATTTCTTACTAACAATTATTCCGTTTATTCCCTAAATTAAGTATTAGTTTAAAGTTACATGAACTTATATCTAACTATATAGACGAGGCACTACAACAAAGAAAACACTTATCATTTTTATGATATTTTCATACGCCGTCATATAAATAATTCATGACTACTTCTGCTCGCAATTCCGGAGGCGTACAGTTCAATTCCATATCATTTTCGTCCGAACTCATTTCGAAATCGATGGCTTTTATTAGAAAATTTCAAAATAATTACGAACTATTTACAAATCCGGCCAAGAAGAAAAGAAAACTTTTTTCAATCCACTCTTAACCCTTAACACATTCAGTGCTAACAAATTTGTAGTGCTCTGCCTGTAGCCGATAGCATGCTTTGCGTAATAGGTACCTACTCGTACATCATCATCATCATATCTACCGGAAGAAGTCCACTGCTGGACATAGGCCTCCCGCGACCTTTACCAGGTCATCAGTCCACCTTGTGGATGTCTACCCACGTTGCGCCTGCGGTACGTGGTCGCCACGTGTACCTACATACCCAGAAGAAATCCCGCGCCCGACCCGCGCACGCGACCGGTGTGTGGAGGCCTTTAGCGGGTTGCTGCTAGATACTGAAAGTATTGCCACTTTTTTGTAAATGGCTCATACAAAACTTGAATTTCGAGCCGCCGTAATCCCCTTTTTCCTCCGCCAAATCGAAACCTACGCAAATCGTTATTGTAACATAATTATTAACCACGAGTATTATTATTCACTATGCTCCTTATGTTCTGTTTTATATCCGATTTTGTTAATGATCTAGAGCCACTTAACCCTTCAGCCTGTGGTGACCCCTCTGCGGGCTTCACATTTTTTCCTGCAGGTCTGTGGAGACCCCTCAGAGGGCCGCATGAGCAGTTCTTACTTTATTAGGAGAAATAACAGCCGATCGTGTATCGATCTCGTTTTAATTTTGACGTTGAATTGAGACTTATAGCCAATGAAGCGAGACAACTAGCAAGCCATAATTTCAATGGCCAATAGAGGAAAAATTGAATTTGATCGTTAGTCTAAAACGGTCATTGACGCGTATGACACGGTCGGTGTTCGCGAGTGAAAATTTGTGGGTTTAGTGCTGAATTTAAGTGCCAGAAAGAGAACACTTCTGGACATTTAAGTAATCTATCGTACTTCATTAAAAAAAAATAAAGTTGAGCCCATTCTCGGTACTAAACCTGTGACTAACATAACATTCCTACTGAAGGTCAAAATTTGCCTACACGTTATTTAGCGCTTTTCTAATAATTTGATATCACTAACAGCTATTAACATTACCGTTATTTATCGTAAATTTATTTAAAATGAACCTTACTGGATTAATAATTGTCCGAAAGTAAATAAATCGATCGAAATTGGTTACGATCATAACAAAGTCCTCAGAGGGCCGTTAACAGGCTGGTAGAAGGCCCTGCGAGGGGTTCCCACATCGCACCTCGTGACGTCATCGACGCTGCGCACTCATACTAATCATGGCCTTGATTTGTATCGTGTTTAGATCATGTTTTTATGGGATTTTTGCTTAACTGATGATAAGATTATAAATGAAACTAAAAGTATATTTAATGGTAATATTTAGAAACCTAATTTATCTGGTTAAAAACATATGGTTGCTGTGATAATTGCAGTCGATCGCAAGTGATCATTTTGGATGAAAGTAGATAAGCCTTTTTTCATTTATCTCTAAAATAACGTCTAGCGCACCTACAATAAAAAAATCTCTGGAAACACCTAGTCAATGACCTATGTTTATTGTTTATGTATGAATTGAATAAATATAGTAAAAACACACTTCAGTAATGAACATCTAAATCAAAGTCCATGCAAGCACCTTTTGAGTGTAGGTCCCATTTTGGTAGAATACTTCAAAGGATCTCCTGTAAAAAAAATACTTTTGAGCCTGCCATTTTATGGTTTGTGAATGTGTATAACTCCAATATCTTCAAATTAATGCCGTACATTAACCCAGAAAACTAATCTTACTTATTCAAAATTACCAAAACATGTAGTAAATTTTGGTGCCCTGGTGGTAAGTCCGGTAAGATAGCCTTGGTGTTTTATCTAAAATCTAGCCTGTAATTAGTTAAAAAACTGATAAAAAATCAATTTTACCAAATCATGTATCGCCAGAAACATTGTCTGTGAAGCGACCCTCAGAGGGGTCCACAGACATACCCCTGTCTGTGGACCCCTCTCTGTGGCCATGTTTTTTCGCCACAGTTGAAGGGTTAAAACGCAAAACGCTTTTGTAAATCGCAAAAAATACATTAAATTTATCATCGCCTAATACTTCAGATGTCAAATGAAATGTAAAAAAAAAAAAATATGTCTAAATTTGACGAAGAAAATAGGGGAATGCGGCGCGGCGGTTTGAAATGCAAGACTTTACGTATGGGCTGTGCGCCAGCCCGCATTTCTTCTGAATCGGCGGAGATGCGGGCAGCGGGCTCATTTAGTTTAGGTGTTTCACTTGTTTTAAAGCACCCGGTAAAATATTGTGACTTAAATACCCCACATACCCCACCACAGTAATACTTCGCAACGACAATAATAAAAAAAAAATTACAATAAGAAATATGTCGCACCGCACCTCATACATTTTTTTTACTTTTAACATGCACCTTTGCCGTGAAAAAGTTAGATAAAACCTATCCAACCTGGGACCCAATATGCTACATACAATTTCGTGTTCCAAATCCGCGCGCTTACTTTCTGCGCGCCGAACTTCCCGAGCGAGCGCGCAAAACACAATGAAATAAATTTGGAATGGGAAGGTTGTTCGAACGTCTCAGATTCATACGTCAACATTACAACATCTACCTATTCACTTTTAATACGCGTACTAGAAACTTTGCATTGTTTCACTTCAAGAGGATCAATCGAATTCAAGTTTTTTCTTTTCAACTGTTTCAAAATCAGGTTGCTTTCGGTATCTTCATTTGTTTCTTCGTTGCACGGTTCTACAGCGGTTACGTACTCGTAGAAGTCTGGACCTCTGTCGGCCACGCGTGCAGTGTCAGGGCTGAGGGCTTCAAACTTGTAGTTTGGTGAATTGGACGGTGAAGACATGTGAGACATGGGGGAGGACGACCGAATTTTCATGTTGCTTGCAATTTTAGATTGCACTTGGTGAGATACTGGTTTAGCTAACTTCAGTTTTCTTTTGTTTTTAGTTCTGCTCAACTGTTTTTTCGCATTGAATACCATAAGCTGCATTTTCTGCATCAAGTCTAACGCTACCAGTTCCGGCATTTTTTTCAATTGCATAGTCATGGAGCGCCCAAAAAGATCGAATTCATCTTCCTCTTTGGTTACAACGTTGTTTTTGCTATTTTCTGGAGCCTTGGACCTTTCTGGTCCGGGCACGAGTTCTGGTAGCTGAATGTATTGGGTGCTTATATCAAATTCCTGGTCGTCTTCGAGGTCGTCCTGAAATGAATCTTCTGCGGAGAATGATTCCTCTTCCCTCTGTAGAAGAAAGACAAATTATGAGTTTCTTAAATAATAGCAGAAAGGGAGTTAAATTTAAAGTATAGGGCCTATACTATAGGCACGTAAGTAGATAACTATTAACTTTTTTCTACTCGTCGACTTTAATCTTTGAATTTAGATTTCGTACTTACTAGATACTTTTTAATCCTGGAGCTCTACCAGCTGGTGACGGAGCTCGTATGGTTTCATAAGATAACCGCCAGCAGTCATCTTATGAATCCAGGAGCTGTATAAGATAACTGTGAAGACATCAACGCGCAAAATTACTAAGCTGCTGTGCTTCATTTCAGCAGGGCGATTTTATATATTTTCTTAATTGGGACGAAAAATAATGCATTGCAAATTGCAACACGTCCGAATCCGAATCATCTCCACTTATAATAAATCTCTAAATTAAAAAAAGAATCAGCCAGTTTGAAACTAAGCTTTGCGCGGTTCGAATGTTCTCAGCATCCCATGAACGGAAAAATATGAAACATTTTATATAGGTACATTATTATTCTAGCTGCAACTTAGAATAGTTTTTATCCGACTGCGACAGTTAATTAATTTTCCGAAATATACGACTTCATTTAATTTTTCATTTATTTTTATTGAAATCAAACGCTGCTCCAACTGTCAGCTATAAGAACCGTCAAATTTTCGTCAAAATGGCGGAATTGCTTTGCCTTTCACTTATTAATAATTTAAATCCCGTCTACGATAGACCTTTACGAGACAAATGCTAAAATATAAACCATAAAAAAATATTCGATTCTGATATGAGAACTTATATGCGCAAATGTCGTTTTATGTCGTAATTTCAATAAATGAAATCAACAAATTTGAACAATATAATTAACACGAATTTGTTTTTTTTGAATGACAATGGCACGCGCTCGGCGCATTCAGCCAAAGTACCTGCGGCGCTACCACGAAAACCGATACTCAATGTTCATATATTTGCATCCCTGTCACTCGAGTATGGTTAGTGCGATAGAGATAGAGATACCCGAATATTTTCGAATTCCGAAGTTCGTGGTTTTAGCTCAGGAATCGAAAATATGGTAAATAATCATAATGTATTTTCTCGAAAAAGAATTTAAAATAAATATAGTCAAATGGAGAAAAAAACAAAGCAAGAGGTTATATAGGTAATGATTAAGTTATAAGAGTCCAAAGTTTTAAGAGGGGGTATGTTCTGTCCCTTTTCCGCAAAACGCACCTTCATATGAAACGATTGTTTTTTACTATGACGCTCGAGTATATTGACGTCACAGTCCCTCATCGTTTTCTCACTCTAACAAGCGACATTAAAACGGATGTAGCTTCATAATTTTTTGAGATATTTGAATGGGAGTTTCATTATCTTCTATCTATTTATACATAATAAATGCCTATGTCCTGACTGACTTATTCACTCAATCACTCACTCACTCACTCATCAACGCACAGCCGAAACTACTAATCTTAGAGAGTTGATTTTTGCACAGTATGTTGCTTTTATAACGTGGGCTAGGGATAAAAAGGGATTTTTGAAAATTCTACCCCTAAGGGGGTAAAATGGGGGTGCAAAGTTTGTATGGGAGAACCTTTTTTTTTTTGATCTATAGACTTAAACTTTGTAGAAAAATTAGTTATTAGAATACAAATGAAACACTTTCAGCGTTTTGGAAAATTCCACCCCTACGGGGGTAAAATAGGAATGCAAGGTTTGTATTGAGGAAACATTTTTTTTTTAAATAGAAACTTAAAACTTTGTAGAAAGATCAGTCATTAAAATACAAATAAAGAACTTTCAGGGTTTTAGAAAATTCTACCCCTAAAGGGGTAAAATAGAGTGCAAAGTTTGTATGGGAAAAACTACTTTTTTTTAAATAGAGACTTAAAACTTTGTAGAGAAATTATTCATTAGAATACAAATAAAGTACCTAGATTCAGTGTTTTAAAAAAATCTACCCCTAAGGGGGTAAAATAGGGGTGCAAATTTTGTATGGGGGAAACAATATTTTTTTTAAATAGAGACTTAAAACTTTGTAGAAAGATTAGTCATCAGAATACAAATTAAGTACTTTCAGCGTTTTAGAAAATTCTACCCCTAAAAATAGGGGGCTAAAATAGGGGTGCAAAGTTTGTATGTGGGAAACTATTTTTTTTAGCTAGAGTCCTAAAACTTTGTAGAAAGATTATTTAAATACAAAGAAAGTACTTTCAGCGTTTTGGAAAATTTCACCCCTAAGGGGGTAAAATAGGGTGCAAAGTTTGTATGGGAAAAACATATTTTTTTTTAATAGAGACTTAAAATTTTGACGAAAAATTACTTATTAGAACATGAAAAATACTACATTCGGCGTTTTACAAAAATCATTCCCTAAGGGGGTTAAAAAAGGGTGCAAGGTTTGTATGGGGAACACTTTTTCTGAGCTAGACACTTAAAACTTTGTAGAAAGATTACTTATAAAAATACAAAAAAAAAGACTTTCAGCGTTTTGAAAAAATCTATCCCTAAGGGGGATAAAAAGGGGTGCAAAGTTTTTATCAGGGAAAGTTTATGTTTTTGAGTTAGAGACTTGAAACTTTGTAGAAAGATTACTTATTAAAATACAAAAAAAGAACACAAATCGTTTTAGAAAATTCCACCCCTAATAGGGTTAAAAAGGAGAGCAAGCTTTGCATGGGCAACACTTTTTTTTGAGTTAGACTTAAAACTTTGCAAAAAGATTACTTATTAGAATACTAAAAAAGAACTTTCAGCGTTTTAGAAAACTCCATCCCTAAGGGGATCCTTAAGATCCTTAAGAAGGGTAGCCAGTGTTGTGTGGGAAAAACTTTTTTTTTTACTAGACTTAAAACTATTCAAAATGTTACTTATTAAAATTAATAATAAAGTACTTTCAGAGTTTTAGAAAATTCCACCCCTAAGGGGGTTAAGAAAGCTTTGTATGGGCAACACTTTTGAGCTAGAGACTTAAAAGTTTACGAAAAAAGTTCTTTCAGCGATTAGAAAAATTCAACCTCTAAGGGGGTTTAAAAGGGGGTTCAAATTTTAAATGGCGAGCAATAAAATTTTAAAGTGTGAGTAAGAGATTTTTAACTTCGGTCTTATTCTGTACGTTAAAAGACTACAAAACTGATTACAGAGTTTTTCCAAATTCATCCCCTAAGAGTGTTAAAATTGGTTCAAAGTTTGAGTATTTCAAGGCATTTTTAAAGTATGAGATTTTTAACTTTGGTTTTAGACTGTTTGTTCACAAACTAGAAAATGAACATCAACTTTTTTTTTAATTATCCCCTAAAAGAGGGTTCAAATTTTGTATTGAGAGAAATCATTTTCTAAGACGATAAAAAGTTCTACGCGGACGTAGTCGCGGGCAACAGCTAGTTGTATAATATTATTATACGCAATTTAGCACCGTAGTAAACATATGTTATTAGGTACGTATAATTGTCTTCGTCGTGGTCTCTCATTGACACCATCAACTTATACCGAAATACGACTATGTGGCATTTACGCAGAGTATCAATAACTAAACAGAAATATTGCATTCGTCAACCTCTTAAAAGTTCAACCTTACGGTAAGTATCCACCAGAGCTGTGCAAAGTTGCGAGGCGGTGAGTGAGAACAAAATCACCAATAGCATTGCTGGCCTCGCTCGCACATCGCTTCCTATTGGTGCATTATTTATTCGCTCATCATCATCATCATCATCATATCAGCCGAAAGACGTCCACTGCTGGACATAGGCCTCCCCCAAAGAGTTTATTCGCTCACCGCTTCGCAACCTCGCACTGCTCTGCACGGCTATCACAGCACGGTTAGACAAGACGGCGCGCGAGCTTTCTCGATTTTTCTCGGACATCTCTCTCTTGATAGCCATGCTGGACGACCCGCAAGCTGTGTTTGTACACTATCCATCTCATTCTAAGTGTTCAAATAGAAAGAGACGGATAGTCTGTCTCGCCGCGACACAGCTTGCGGGTCCGAATCACCCTTGAACGTGTTGGTAGTTGGTACCTACAGTTCACGCGCAACGGTGAGGCCACCAAAAGTAGGACATAAATGGCCCACTACGCCGATCGGCTTGTCAGTTGCAAGGACGCGTGTCAAGTGTAAATAGCTCCCACATTTTTCATTAATATGACGGTTTGTGCAGTGAAAGGGTGTCACAATGCATCGGAAAAGAAGGATAAATATTCTAAGATAACATTTCACACGTAAGTATTATTCTCTAACTCGTATTTTTACGTAAAACAGTAATCAAAATTGCATATTTTCTATAAGCGGCATGACAGCGTAGTGTTGCCAATGTAACGGATATATTTACCCATAATTCTGTTCTGATAATATACTTACATAAAATACAAATATCGGCAGGGTTGAAAATACGAAGAAGATAAATCACTTGATTTGTACCAAGCTTTTACTTGACTCCCCGTGTATGTTTGAGTATATCTAGGTCAAATCTTGCAAGTCAATTGTGACTAACTTCCCAGAGTTCAAACGAGTTTAAATTTTGTACACGTGTTTTAAATCAGGTGACAATGCAATATTATGGTACTTCCGAGCGGGCCTGATGATGAGGACGGAAGGTGGCCATAGGAACTCCTAAATTATCTTACTAATATTATAAATGCGAAAGTTTGGATGTATGGCTGTACGTTCCAATCAATCTCAAAAACTACTGGACGATTTTTTATGAAACTTTCCAGTAATGTACCTTATGTAGCAGAATAGGACATAGGCTATAATTTATGTCAAATTTCATCAAAAAAGGGGATGAAACTTTGTATGGAGACCAAATATTTTTATGTTGCTAGAGTGGCGTTATGGTTACCATGGTAATGACATCATCAACAAATTAGAAAATTCATCTTGGGCGTACGCATGTACCTACCTATATCTCTTGCCCCGCGTCGTGTCGTGTCCCTTAAAGGTCCATATATCTCTGAGATTGCCCCAAAATATTTAATTATTTCTTCGCATACAATTCCCCTGTTGGGCATCTGACGGTTAGCAAACTATTACATACCTACTTACTTTAATAGGGCTTTACTAATTTAGACATGTTAGGTCACCCTAAGAAGTTATGAACGCCGGGCAGCTCTGTTTTAAACTTTAATATAAGGATTTAAAGTTGATTTTGACCACCATGGTTTAGAATCCGTAGACACGCCAACACAGTTAACAGACTCCTGTATTTATATTGAACCTTATTACAATGCATATAAAGTGCACTGATGATCAGTTAACTGTGTTGGCGATGGTACGAAGAATATGATATCATGTTCCTGTTAGTGAACGGTGTGTTCAAACCGCACATATTTACATGTGGTTAGTTTGGTTTAGGCTTGAATGCGTACCTATAGTCCACCAATAAACTATGACTTAACCCTTAGGTAAATGCATTATGATGTAAGTAATCTACATCGTAAATTTTGATGGCCCGTGGCTCAATATGCAGGGTAGGTATTCAAAATGACAGTTATTACTTTTTAGGGTTCCGTAGCCCAATGGCAAAAAACGGAACCCTTATAGATTCGTCATGTCCGTCTGTCTGTCTGTCCGTCCGAATGTCACAGCCACTTTTTTCCGAAACTATAAGAGCTATACTGTTGAAACTTGGTAAGTAGATGTATACTGTGAACCACATTAAGATTTTTACACAAAAATTGAAAAAAAAACATTAAGTTTTAGGGGTCCCCATACTTAGAACTGAAATTAAAAAAAATTTTTTTCATCAAACCCATACGTGTGGGGTATCTATGGATAGGTCTTCAAAAATGATATTGATGTTTCTAACATCATTTTTTTCTAAACTGAATAGTTTGCACGAGAGACACTTCCAAAGTGGTAAAATGTGTCCCCCCCCCCCTGTAACTTCTAAAATAAGAGAATGGTAAAACTAAAAAAAATATATGATGTACATTACCATGTAAACTTCCACCGAAAATTGGTTTGAACGAGATTTAATAAGTAGTTTTTTTTTATACGTCATAAATCGTAAACCGCAATTTATTTCACGGAACCCTTCATGTGCGAGTCCAAGTGACATTTACATGTTAGATTCTGAACGCATCCACAAACTTTTCACAGTTTTTTTTGTAGTGTCATCTTTGGCGCGTAAGTCCCTACACTAGTCGCCGCGAATTTTACAATAAATCATGCATTTAAGGCCTCCACACACCGGGCGCGGGCGCGGGTCGAGCGCCGGTCGGGTGCGGGTCGGGCGCGGGTCGGGCGCGGGTCGGGCGCGGGTCGGGCGCGGGTCGGGCGCGGGTCGGGCGCGGGTCGGGCGCGGGTCGGCCGCGGGCCCGCGCAAGTTGTAAATCATGTTTCACAACTTGCGCGGGCCCTTGTTAGGGCAAGGGTTAATGTCAAGGTTGAAAACCGATAGACCACTTACTTACCAAATTAGTTATTACCTAAATTATATGACTAACATCCTCGCTAGGCACACAAATCACACATTAAAATAACTACTGGCTCGCCCCGAACTGTGAGCTCACGCCCTGTATCTCAGCATTCTCAGCAACCTCTAGACAGATTTGGTTAAAGTTCCAAACTTTTTTTTTGCTTTTGGTCATTTATTCGCCTACCAAATTTCACGACGTCCCTATCGATATTCGAGTTATCGTCGAACAAACATTGAGGTTGGAGTATAGCAAAGGGGGCGCGGGACTTGGGGGTTGTGTTATTATGACTCCTATTTTTTATGATGCCATCGTATAGAAGACGCTAAAATAAACATGTTTTCTATGGGCAACTTTTCTCTAAAACTTGATAATTACCGAG
The DNA here is from genome assembly GCA_963854355.1 of Epinotia brunnichana. Taxonomy (NCBI): domain Eukaryota; kingdom Metazoa; phylum Arthropoda; class Insecta; order Lepidoptera; family Tortricidae; genus Epinotia; species Epinotia brunnichana. The sequence continues at coordinate 23,754,832 of OY977946.1, read as the reverse complement.
ATAAATGACGGATTGAAGAATGTAAAATTTTCAATGATGGCATTTTATATTATGTATGATATTAGGCAGCGAAAGTCCGAATCTAGGGCCAAGATATTTGACCTCAGTGGCTCCAAAAATAACTTAAAACCGAATCGGAGCACCCCACCATCCACGTGGTCTTGTCTGCCCTACCCCTATACTTCGTTTTTGTAGCATTAGAGAGACCTTTGCAGAACGAGATAAAAGGTTTTTTATCGGGCACACTCTGCGGATCGAACAGTGAATACGAGTTAATAAATATCACGTATTTATTATCATGTTTTAGTAATACATACATTACAAGAACAGATAAGAAACATAATATTAGTTAATTTATATTCTAAGATGAAAAGATAAGAATTTTAATAAATTGCGTTTGCAATTTTTCATGGAAAGGTTGTACATTAAAAAACCTAAAGAGGCAGAGTTCTCACACAATGGTCTATTTTTAAACGTCACTGTCACTATCTGTAATTCACTCATGTGGGTTTTTCATTCGAGTTCATATAGTTGTCGGCAAAGACTACAATATACATACTGAGGTTGTCGGTTGAGTCGATTGTGATTTTTATTACTGTAAGCTTACTTAAAGATTGTTGTTATAGTTTTTGTTAAATTTTGTTATTAGTTGTTGATCTATTTAGATATTTTGTTTGTTGGTGCACATTTACAATGTATGAAGCCGAGGCTGGCCCGAGTGGGCTACAGAAGTCGCAGCCGGTTCCGGCTAATGTTTTTTCTCCAAAGATGAAAAAGCAAAAGCAGAATCCTCTGACTGCCAGTGAAAAGCGGAAGCGGGTGGTGAATATTTACAAATTAGTGTCAGAAATGTGCCATAGAAAGGAGTATCCGACTAAATCAGACCGTGTGAAAAAGACTGCCGAGACTGCTGGCATATCGTTGGCTACGGTATACAACATTTAAAAAAAAATATATGTGTTCAGCTATCGGTAAATATCAAATTATATGTACTCGTATACTCGTATGTAGGTACATAAGTTCCGAGAAATTCAGTGGTATCGGTCGAAATCGAAGAAGGAGGGTTTACGACCACTGCTTCTGTGTTTACCCGTTTGACAGATAATTCTAATCTTAAAAAAAACGAAGTATAGAGTGTTTATAAAAGAGAACGGAGGCGCGGAGGGACAGCAGCCCTTGTAGTCCAGGCAATGAACTGACAACTTGTATGGAAAAAATGACAAATTTGGAAAAAAATTATAATAACAGATTTTTTCTTTGTAATGGATACATTATCAATTAAATAGTTACCTAGCGACAAAATCCAACAAAATTTCAAACATCAAAAAAATGATACTTAACTTAACTAGCTTCTGAAAAGTCATAAAAAAATTAATAAACGGTTTTATCTGTATTTTGGTTTAATTGAACCAATTTGCTTTATAATATTCAAGATAAATAATTAAAAAAAAACAATTCGTGTTTTATTTAAATCTATATAAATACTTCCGGATGGAAAGTTTGTTGGATTCTTGAATAAAGCATCTTAGAATAATGTTTTAAAATGATGTAAAGAAAAAACGCTATTATAAATTAATGTTTTTCAAAACCGTATTTTGCCTGGAGTATTGCCCGCCGTGACGAAGCGCGGGAACGAGCGAGGACCAGTAAGCCGAAGCTGCGGAGCCAAGCGAAGTGACCGTGCTCCGTCACGCAAGGGCGGAAGGGCTGCTGTTCCCGCAGCGTCGGAGCTACACGAAGTCACAACATTCATCGAAAATGTTACAAGTCCCAGCTACTTTAAAAACATCAATCAATAAAATATTTTTTTTATCCCCCCCCTAGCAACCCCCCTCCCCCTCCCTACTCCCCCCTTCAAAATACTTACCTATGGTTGCGCCTCCTTTGCTATTCGGAGCTACGCGAAGTCACAACATTCATCGAAAATTTTACAAGTCCCAAATACCTTAAAAACATCAATTTAAAAAAAAAAATCTCCCTCAACTCCCCCCCCCCCCCCCCCCCCCTCAAAACACTAACATATGGTTGCGCCCCCTTTGATATACTCTGACCCAGATCTATATCCTAATTGCTATCGTCGGTTGCTTTCATTGAAATGGACGAGGAGGAAATGATACCAGCTAGTTAAGTATTACCAGATAGAACAGTTGATAGCGTTTTAAGTTGGATCTTAGACAAAGCATTCGTCCCTTACTAGCAAGTTTAGGTATATATATAAATGCGAGAGAGAATAATGATTCAAAAAAAAATACCTAGAGAAAATAAAAATTTTCAAACCTAAAAAAATGTTTAGGTATGCACTTGCCTTTGCGACCAACGGCCCTGCGACGTCGAGTATAAACTTCAACGCGTCATACGCGAACCATTTTCTGATGCCATCCGCTTCATGTTCCTCTTCCTTCATCTTAATCGTCAAACGATGGTGTTCCCTGTGAAACGCGCTGCGTAAATTCTTTATTTTCTTCTTCAAACTGCCTTCGTCCATTCCGTACTTCTGTGCGAGACCGATAAGATACTTGCGTTTCTTGTTATTATTTGTATAGTTGGGATTCCTTACGTCCCATAATACTCTACATTTCCTGTAGTCTTCGATGAAGATTAGATATTTTGCGTTAGTCCAGGCCATTTTTAGGTGCTTATTCACGATATTGTTGGACACAATTAATTTGTCATAACCTCAAAGTGCAATGGCGCACGGCGCGTTCGGAAACAAGGTGCGGCAGCGTGTGGCACGCCGTGAACGGAGGCCGCAGCGCGACGCAGTGTCGCCTTGCCATTGCCGCGGGCTACACTAATAACAGCGCTATCTAGCGATAATGCCGTGAACTAGTCACATGAACGGGAGGCTCGGGTAACAGCGGGAACGTTACGTCTAACATGTTAATGTATAGAGGGCATTTTACACTTCCATATACTCGTATGGGCAGTTGTTGTTGGTAAAGTTTCGTTAGAATTAGAACTATTATCCTATACTATTAAACGAGCAATATTTGTATATATATTTGCAATCACGTTCTCGGGAACGGCTCTAACGATTTCGATGAAATTTGGAATACAGGGCTTTACGAGAAATCGATCTAGATAGGTCTCATGTCCGGGAAAATTCATTTTCTCCATATTTTCTTAATTTTCACCCGAGCAGAGCTCGGTCGCCCAAGGACTATAGGTAATCAGTGTAAAGGGTAATTTCCATCGACGTATGGCACTTTCACACTTTATCTTTAACCTCATATGATTATTATGTAAATTTACAACGATGTTCAAGAAAATTCTGTTAGTTAATTAATGTCAAAATACCTACCTTAAAATAATAAACTGGTGAAAATGTTAATATCTTTTTAAATACCTATATCTTTTTAAATACCTATATCCTATACTATTAAACGAGCAATATTTGTATATATATTTGCAATCACGTTCTCGGGAACGGCTCTAACGATTTCGATGAAATTTGGAATACAGGGCTTTACGAGAAATCGATCTAGATAGGTCTCATGTCCGGGAAAATTCATTTTCTCCATATTTTCTTAATTTTCACCCGAGCAGAGCTCGGTCGCCCAGGGACTATAGGTAATCAGTGGTAAAGGGTAATTTCCATCGACGTATGGCACTTTCACACTTTATCTTTAACCTCATATGATTATTATGTAAATTTACAACGATGTTCAAGAGAATTCTGTTAGTTAATTAATGTCAAAATACCTACCTTAAAATAATAAACTGGTGAAAATGTTAATATCTTTTTAAATACCTATATAGGTCAACTAGCAGTCCGCGCATTGCAAAGAACGCAGTCAAATCCGCGGGATAAAATATAGCCTATAAATACAGAAAGTCCATTCTAGACGCAGGTGTAAATTTTTTTTAATCTAAGTTCAGCGGTTCCGGAGATTACATACGTAAACATACAAAGCTACAACTTCACAGACTTTTCCTCTTTATAATAATAGTAGTTAGATAAAGATAAGTAATTTTATTACATGAATTATCTTCCGTGTCCCCTCGCCTTCATTTTGGTCAGTTGATATTAAATAGATAATAATGAAAAATAATAACAAATTAAGTATAATAGATATTAGTTATTTGGTTCTTTGGAGTCTAAAATAAAAATCGAATTTATGTTGTAAGCAGCATGTTCGGATTTCATAAAATACCTACATGTACGTACCCACTGGCCTATTGGGTATTTTTGACCACAATGCAATGTATTTATTACATGTTTTACTAAACGCATACAATTTAATTAATTTTGTTTAACCACAACATACCTACTTAAATAATAGATTGAGTGTAAATAATAACGATTAACATTATACATGTAGGTATATATGGTACCTACTAGGTACCTATGGTTGGAATTATTTAAAGATTTTAAAGTGGCTTTTATAAAACTGCCATTGGCTTTGTTGGACAAATTTCGATAACCTAACCTACCTAACCTCAGTGAAATTTGACTACCTACTCGTACCTACCATAATTTATAAACTTGATTGTGTCGTAAAATTATGTATAAGTATCAAGTGCGAGTCTGAGGTCCGAGGGTTCCGTACAAACGTTCATACACCATACCCGTCCCGTCACGACCCCATTAATTTTTGAACAATCTTAACAGCTCATAGTAGAAGTTACCGTTGTACAGCGCCATCTGCATTTTGGTACTAATAACTTGCAACCTAGTATGTTTGTTTATCAGCGATATTTTTTTTATTACGCGTAGGTACCGATTTCGATTATTATTTTTGTATTTGAAAGGAGGAACGTACGTTAACGATAATCGTAATAAAAAGGTATACCTATATACAATTTAATACAAAAGTAATCAAATTACAAACATAATTAAGAAATTATTTTTTTATTTATGTTACTCTTAATCATATGTAACAATTTCAGAATTTTCGCTTGGTAAATTCATAGATAAGGGGGGGGGGGGTATTTTTTTCAACATATTCCTTAATAAATCAAAATTTAACAACCGTAAAAAAAAGTGGTTTTAGGAAGCGCTAATCAAGCCCTTTCATATGACACCCCACTTGAAATTCAGTCTAGTTAATAAACTAGACTGAATTTTTAACCCCCTTCACTACTAAAATAAAAATGTAAGGTACCGTCGCCTAATAAGGCACAACTTATTTTCAAAGCCTTGTAAAATAATTCAAGTATGAAAGAAAGAAAAGCCATTCATAGGACTGCTAATGATTTATTTAACAAACGAAATATAAAAAAAAACTTTAATGTTATTTGCGTTAGAACAGAAAAAAAACTATTTAAAGAAAATGTTGCTAGTGGGCCATCTTAGGAACCCGGGGGCCAATTTTTGAATCTCACTGGTGATATCAAAGTCACCGGTGACTAAAATTATCACCGATGACTTTTATGTCACCATTTTCCAAAAGCCGTATTTTTGAAAGTCACACGCTGTTTACCAACATGCAGAAATTTTACAATGTCAATCATAGACAATCTTCCCGTTACGTTCCTTTTTACGCAGATGTTATAGTGTTGTCCTTGATACCGGTTTTTATTTTCTCATACTATAACTTAAAATAGATTTACTTATCAAATTGGTCAAACGTAAAACGTAGCGTATCTGCCAGTGTCATGTAATGGACGTGCACACTTGGCGGTGTTTGCCCAAATATTCGTGTTGCATCTTTTTCCTTCCTACGGCAAATGAAAGAGAGGCAACGACGCAACGCGAACACGAACCCCCAAGTGTGGTGCAACCATAAACAAAAATTAAAGTTTTGAAAAATTCACTAGAAAACGACTACTAGAATTATAATTTATAAGAAAAGGTATGTACATTTGTTAGTGGCATATGTTTTACAAGTATATTTAACTTTATAATTTTATTAATTAATAACTTGGATATTGTTTTTCTTGATAATTGTAAGCTTTTTATAAATAATTGTTAGGAATAAATAATTTGTTGCTGTTAGGAGCCGGAATCAACGGTCGTAACTCTTCAATTAGAACCCGCACCAACGGTTTCGTAAGCCGATAATATTTTTTAAATTTCGCATTAGACATCGCAAATGCTTGCTCGTGATGAATTCTTTCTGCGACGCCTACCGCAGCTGGATTATGTTGACGGTGAGGAACTTCGTCGTCTTCGTCGCTGTCCGTGTCCGTCATCGTCATCATAATGTACTCCTCCAGGCTTGCCATTTTTTATATTTTCAATAAATCGTCCCACAAATATCACAATCGAGCCCCGCTGCTAATTCTTCCGAAAAACATACTTTGGCACTTTTGGCAGATGTCACATACGTCAACTGTCAAAAACAATCGCATGGTGATTTCAATTACGAGTGGGTAGGGGCACTCGTAAATCGATATCATAGGTATGACAAATGTAAGTCACCGATGAGTTTCAAAAATACGAACTTTCGGAAATCACTCACATCGGTGAGAATTAGTCACTCGGTGAGATTCAAAAATCGGCCCCCCGGTCGCCTAATAAGACCCGTTATAAATTATTTAAAACAATCGTTAAATAAATGTTTAGACATTACTATCGTCTAGAACTAGCAGTATTTTTTTTTTATTAAATTGATTTAATAAAATATTGAACCTATCCCAAAATTATAGCTGTGGGCCTATATCTTAGGAGTAAGTAGGTATGAAAATGAAAAATTGCTATAAATACGACAACAACTTTTTAAATTAAAAAAAACACATGTGTGAGATTCTTTTTATCAGTCTGTATCATGACATTTATAAATCGGTTCTTTATTCTAACATTATTTTTTTACATACTTTTAGTTAAGGATCCATATTTTATACCCATAGTGGATCCATATACTGGGGGCTTGAATCTCACTGGTGATATCAAAGTCACCGGTGACTAAAATTATCACCGATGACTTTTATGTCACCATTTTCCAAAAGCCGTATTTTTGAAAGTCACACGCTGTTTACCAACATGCAGAAATTTTACAATGTCAGTCAGAGACAATCTTCCCGTTACGTTCCTTTTTACGCAGATGTTATAGTGTTGTCCTTGATACCGGTTTTTATTTTCTCATACTATAACTTACAATATATTTATCAAATTGGTCAAACGTAAAACGTAGCGTATCTGCCAGTGTCATGTAAACGAAAATTAAAGTTTTGAAAAATTCACTAGAAAACGACGAGCAAAGAGAATATAACAGATTAGTGGCATATGTTTTACAAGTATATTTAACTTTATAATTGTATTAACTAATAACTTGGATATTGTTTTACTTGATAATTGTAAGCTTTTTTGGAATGCTTGCTCGTGATGAATTCTTTCTGCGACGGAACGTCGTCGTCTAATTCTTCCGAAAAACATACTTTGGCACTTTTGGCAGATGTCACATACGTCAACTGTCAAAAACAATCGCATGGTGATTTCAATTACGAGTGGGTAGGGGCACTCGTAAATCGATATCATAGGTATGACAAATGTAAGTCACCGATGAGTTTCAAAAATACGAACTTTCGGAAATCACTCACATCGGTGAGAATTAGTCACTTGGTGAGATTCAAAAATCGGCCCCCTAAATTTACGTTATTGTTTTAAAATTTAGATGATATGTAAAGATTGGAAAATAGTAAAACGTGCAATATTTTAACACAACACAGCAAACTGTATTTTTTTACAAAATGACAGAGCGATTGGGTTAAAACTGAAATGCACGTTTGTTTGTGATCATAAACGCATGTGCTCACGAAATTTTAAGTAGTTTGGAAAACCACAACTGCGAGTTTTTACAGGTGGCCCATCTTAGGAGCCATCCTTGGTGCACCTACCTTATATTTATTTTTTTATTCTCCATACACGTGTCTTAACCTTCTTAACAGTTGTTCCAAATTTCAAATAAATAGCATACGTAGTTCCTGAGATATTTAACGTTGTGACAGACGGACGGACGGACAGACGGACAGAGTCGCACCATAAGGGTACCTTTTTTACCTTTTTGGTACGGAACCCTAAAAAGGAAAATAAAGACATAACTTTGGATTTATTTTGTATCCAGGAAATTATAAGCAATCATGTACCTTATCGATGAAATCACATAAGACATAAACCATCATAAAGACAACAAACATATGCAGCTATTATTTGACCATCAGTCCTAATTGTTTCCTAATCCATACAAATTTGTAAATTAAAATGTAAGTAGCAATTTGTACTTTTACTTACGAAATAAATTTATGATTTATTTATTTATTTATGAATCTAGTTGGAAATGTGTTTGGAAGAACGCGATATTTTCCAATTCCCGCCCTTAATATTTTTTTTAAATTATGTACCTACCTGCCTACTTTTGTAGGTATCTACTCACTCTCACAACACGCTCTCACACACTGCTCTCACACATCATCTGGTTCGTCGCAGTCTGGTAAATCCTAAAGGGTTAATAACCTATTACATCATCATTCCAGCCGAAAGACGTCCACTTCTGGACATAGGCCTCCCCCAATGAGTGCCAAAATGACCGGTCCTGCGCCACCCGCATCCAGCGGACTCCCGCTACCTTTACCAGAGGGGTAATCACGTAACGTTCCGAACGCGCGTCGGTACAATTTAACTGTCAATTTTCCATGTAAAAAGTGACATTTAGACCTACCCGACGTTCGTACAATGCGTTACGTGATCGACCTGCTGGTCATCAGTCCACCTTGTGGTTGGTGTCTAGTCCACCCATGTTGCGCCTGTTTGTACGTGAACGTATTTCAATAAAACAAATAAAATAAGTATTTTGTACTTTTTATTACACAGTGTATACTCTGAATACAGTGAAAAACGATACAAGAACTCTAAAAACATTCAAACACGTTAATCTATACATATAATATTTATTACTTATATTGCGATTATTTTGAAGGCTGTGTAGTGTACAGTAAATACACCCATTGAGTCGTGAGGTAGATAGAACATTTCAGTGCAACTTTATCAAATAGGTACAAACACTACAAACGTTACTACCTACGTTTTGCATTAAAATACAAACACCTAATTTAGTTGTGAAGTGCCGAAGTAAGTAGTAAAGTTAAAAATACAAATTAAAAAAAATACTAATAGTTATGTTTTTTCTTATATGCTATGTATATTATTAAAAGTTACTATTGGGTACCTACTAATTCTTAAAAAATAATGAGATCATTCAAAGAAGAGTTCCGAGTAACTAAAACACTTAGTTAAATTACAATTTGGTTAATCATGAATCAATTAGGTTAGTTTATTATTATTTACGTTTATATTTCATTTAAACACTTATGCATGTGCTTTGCTTAATTTACGTGTAACAAACATTTCATACCTTTACGGGAATACTGTGAATTGTTATTATTTCGGAATAATACAATTTTGTCTTTTGCAAGCAAACATGAACATTCATTACACAGCTGCCTATAACGTAATCGACTGGAGCTTGGAGGGCCCAACTTTAATCCATATTTAATAAAGGCAACCAGCTTTTTACGAGTGAGTGACGGACGCCTGTCTCAAGCCCCTTACTAAACTGCACTCAACTGTAGAGTGCACTCAAATGCAGGATCTTTAACCGAATGAGAGTGCATCTTTCTGAATGTGCGGTCAAGATTGCAGTCGGGAAGACTGTCTGGAGTCTGGAAGACCAGATCCGACTATGATGCCAAAGACTAGGTGCGGCCGTGGATACTTGTCACTCCAGGTTACTCGTCACATGGAGGAGTGATTACTGCGCGTGCAGCCACGGAGGCACTAATCAGACCACGGACGTTCCATTCGACTGGCGCACGCTCGTTCCATACCAAGTTGACTACATCTGGTTACGCTGTGCTAGCGGCGCGTGAGTACTAGCTCCACCTTGTTGATTACATCGGTTACGCTGTACTAGCGGCGCGTGAGTACTAGCTCCACCTTGTTGATTACATCGGTTACGCTGTGCTAGCGGCGCGTGAGTACTAGCTACACCTTGTTGAGTACATCGGTTACGCTGTACTAGCGGCGCGTAAGTACTAGCTCCACCTTACTAATTACATCGGTTACGCTGTGCTAGCGGCGCGTGAGTACTAGCTCCACCTTGTTGATTACATCGGTTACGCTGTACTAGCGGCGCGTGAGTACTAGCTCCACCTTGTTGATTACATCGGTTACACTGTACTAGCGGCGCGTAAGTACTAGCTCCACCTTGTTGATTGCATCGGTTACGCTGTGCTAGCGGTGCGTGAGTACTAGCTCCACCATGTTGATTACATCGGTTACGCTGTACTAGCGGCGCGTGAGTACTAGCTCCACCTTGTTGATTACATCGGTTACGCTGTGCTAGCGGCGCGTAAGTACTAGCTCCACCTTACTAATTACATCGGTTACGCTGTGCTAGCGGCGCGTGAGTACTAGCTCCACCTTGTTGATTACATCGGTTACGCTGTGCTAGCGGCGCGTGAGTACTAGCTCCACCTTGTTGATTACATCGGTTACGCTGTTTTAGCGGCGCGTGAGTACTAGCTCCACCTTGTTGATTACATCGGTTACGCTGTGCTAGCGGTGCGTGAGTACTCGCTCAACCAGGTTGGTTACACCTTCTTGACGGAGTTCATGCGGAAGTCATCCCGGGTGGACAGTGTGCGCGTTGACGTGGTCTGCGTTTGGGTGCGCGACATGGGGCGCCCGCGCATCTGGTGGTACCTGCGCAATAGTGTGTTACTTAGATGAGCGATCTTACATAAGGCACAATAGAAATTTCTTAAAATGTAAACAGAAATGTACAGTTGAACTCAGAAGTAGCTGAACACATTGATACTTTATCGCTTTCTCCCGTGTTAAAATTTGTATCACATCTTGCCCCAAGCGCAACGTTGCTCTGTTAGAGTGTAAGGCGTTTGTATTTTTTCTTCTGTATGTGTCAAAGTCAGACATTACACGTTACTTAGATTGAACGAACCGTATTTAATTTCATACTCCTGTTATACTCCAAAACATGGTCCTAGATCGAACTGGATTGAAGATTTGCAGCCTAAAGTCTGTTATATTTAATAAAAGGAGTTAATTAGCGGATAAATTAAGAAATTCGTCCAACAAGTGCAAGAGGTCAAGCAAAGGGCAAAGAAACAGTGGACATCGTGCTCAAGTTGGATTGTTGAAATTGAAGACAGTGTTAAGCCTTCATTTATTCTTAATTTTCACCCATCACCCAACAGGTAGTAATTATAAGGTTAAGATTTATTACGGTTAGTATCATTTTATAATTGTTAAAGTTACTACTCATACCTAACTGTTAGGTTAACCCATGTTACGTCAGATTGCTACTTTACTTTCATTTAATTTCGTATTTATTTAACTTAATACTAGTAACTCATTGCTGTAGGGTCAGCCCTCTTAATAAACTAGTATATTTACGAACTGTAAAGTTAAATCATCATCATTTTACTAGACGGACATACATAGGTGTTAAAGGAAACAGTAGGTTAAACTTTCACTGGTAAATTAATCAATTAATTTATGCTACAAGTTACATCTAGTACGCAATTAGTAATGTATAAACTTATAATGCACTAAATTTAACAAAGTGCACTAAATGAATGATATATAAAAGGACACTTGAGTAAAAAATAATTGTGATTACAAATACATTAAATACATTTAATTTTAATTTTGCACTGTATAACGTTTCAGTTGACTGCGCACGCCTCTCAAAATGACCGAAGAAAAGGAATTAATCAAAAAACGAGGCAGCTACAAAGGCCGGCTGACTACCTTTTCGACTTATGTAAACACTTTGAAAATTGAATCACTTACCAGTGTTTCGGCCAATGAGTTGCAGTTACGGGTTCGTAGAATGGAAAAATTATTTAGTGAGTACGATGAGGTGCAGTTACAGTTAGAGTGTTTGGCTGAAAGCGTTGGCTTTCAAATTAATGAGCGAGCTGAGTTCGAAACCCAGTATTACGGAGTCGTTGCTAAGGCACAAGATATGTTAAATTCGTTTCATAAACGGCAGGATGACCAGGGTAGCGACCGTGCAAGTGGTTCTCGTACTAGCAACCATAAACTAGTTAAACTTCCAGTCATACAATTGCCAAAATTTTCGGGAGCATATGAAAATTGGCTTGAGTTCCACGACACATTCCTAAGCCTCATTCATTCTAATGACGACATCGACGGAATTAACAAATTTCATTATTTGCGAGCGTCATTGGAGGGTTCAGCTGCGGTTTTTATTCAATCGGTCGAATTCTCCTCTAAAAATTACGAGTCTGCGTGGAAGCTGTTGTGTGATCGTTACGATAATAAACGTTTATTGCTACAAAATCACGTTTCAGCAATCTTTAACATCGAAGCTATCACCAGAGAGTCTTCATTTGCTTTAAAACGTATGATCGACCAATTGAAAAAAAACCTGCTCGCCTTAGACTCACTTGGCGAACCCACTAAACACTGGGATACGTTACTTATATATATTGTATCACAAAAATTAGACACTAAGTCGTATCGAGAATGGGAAGAGTACAAAGGTCGCTTAGACAAAGATAAGCGAATTACTCTCGACGTGTTTTTAACGTTCATGCGAAACCGTTCTGACTTGTTAGAAACGTTAGAACTGTCCACTAATAATAATAACATTGCCGGTCGATTAAACTCGTCAAACAAAAGCACTCCGAAGTTAAAAACAATGGTGTCCATGCAAGATTCTAAGCAAAACAAGGTCATTAATTGCCCTAAATGCAGCGGCGAACACTATTTAAGCAGTTGTTTACAATTTCTCTCACTTAGTAACACTGCGCGTTTAGAGTTGTTACCGAGTTTAAAGGTATGCTACAATTGTTTGCATAGCGGGCATTACGCTAATCATTGTAAGAAGCCAGGATGCAAGTTATGTAAGCGTAAACATAACACTTTAGTTCACGTGACCGATTCCAAAACTAGGCCTAGCGGTGACAGCGCGTCCGGCCGCAGCGAGGAGGATAATGCGACTAAATTAAATAAATCGATTCCTCCCGGCAATCAATTAGCATCCGCACCGCCTGCGACTGCTTTTTATAGTATGGGAAATAGTTCGCATGATTTCTCACCCGCTCCCGCTACGATGTCAACGTTATCTGCGCAATTAGGTTCAGACTCGCGTCAAGGTCAAGATGTTTTGCTGTCAACTGCATTGGTGAAGGTATACGATGGCAATAATCGCGAACATGTCGCTCGCGCAATTTTTGACAGTGGAAGTACCTCTTGCCTGATGACGCAGAGTCTATGTGAGAAATTAAACTTACCTACACATTGCGTTAACAAATCTATTCAAGGTATCAATAACTCGACATCAAAGGTAGGACAAATGTGTCGAGTACCTATTAAATCCTTGGACGACATATTTTCAATGAACGTAACTTGTTTCGTTTTACCGTCCATCACTGATAACGTCCCGTGTCGTCAAATAGACTTGACGAACTTAAATATCCCGTGTGATATTAGTTTGGCCGATCCTAACTTTTACAAACCTGCTCCTGTAGATATAATATTGGGAGCTGATGTATTTTGGGACGTCTTAGGGTCAAAGGTCATCAAACTAGGTAGTGGGCAACCGGTGCTCTGTGAAACGCGGTTTGGCTGGTTAGTTTCAGGTCCGATAAATAACGGCCATGTACCGTCCACTACCATTAAATGTTGTTTTGGTTCCGTGTTCTCGCATACAGGTAATAATGATTTAGAATTTAAGGACGACATCCAAACCCAATTAGCGCGGTTTTGGCAACTTGAAGAGGTTAGCCATAAGTCGTCTCATTATTCACCTGAGGAGAAAATGTGCGAGGAACATTTTGTTAAAAATACCACGCGCTTAGCTGACGGTCAGTTTTGTGTGAGGCTTCCTTTAAAACAAAGTGAAAGCGTATTAGGTGACTCATTTCAACGCGCAAAACATTGTATGCTGTCATTAGAGCGTAGGATTAAGACTAAGCCTTCGTTTAAAGGCTTGTATACTGACTTTATGGCAGAATACGAAGCCTTAGGCCACATGTCGAAGGGCAGGCAAGTCATCGAGGAGAAGAAGGGATTCTTTATCCCTCATCACGGAGTCTTGCGCGAAAGCAGTTCCACGACTAAATTACGTGTCGTATTTAACGCTAGCAGCCCGTCTACCTCAGGTGTCAGTCTGAATGACATTCAGATGGTTGGACCTACCGTTCAGGATGACCTCCTGTCCATCCTACTCAGATTCAGACAGCACAGGTACATCATTTCTTCGGACGTGGAGAAAATGTACCGACAGATCTTGGTTCACCCTGATGATCGACACCTGCAGCAAATTGTTTGGCGTAACTCTGAGTCAGAATCACTACTGGTGCACAAACTGAACACCGTATCGTATGGTACGGCTAGTGCTTCTTTCCTCGCCACAAGATGTCTTCAGCAAATAGGAATAGAGTGTGACGATGAGACGGTTAAAGAGATCATCATCCACGATTTTTATGTTGACGATCTGCTGACTGGCGGGGATGAGGTATCTGAGGTGGAAGAGATTCGCCATAAAGTGACTGCAGCACTTGCCTCCGCGGGAATGAACTTGCGCAAGTGGAGATCAAATGACCCTCGTCTTCTGTGTGGACCCACTCACTCTACAGTGGATTTAAATATAGGAGCCAATGAGCCCAGCAAAACTTTAGGTTTAGGCTGGCATTCTGAGTCTGATGAGCTGTGTTTTCCTATTGGAACCTTAGTTTCCAAAGAAAACACCAAGCGCGATATGTTGTCAGTTATCGCTCAGATCTTTGACCCATTAGGACTCCTGTCTCCATGCGTGATCACCATGAAAATGCTATTGCAGCGGTTATGGCTGCACAAGTTGTCGTGGGATGAACAGCTGTCACCAGAAATCTCCAAACAGTGGTTGGAAATATTGACTAGCTTGCCGGCACTTAATGACATTCGAGTCCCTCGGCATGTGATATGCAATTCACATCAGATGATGGATTTGCACATCTTTACGGACGCATCCGAACGGGCGTACGGTTCTTGTGTGTACGTTCGGAGTGTGGACAAGCAGAACCACACTTTAGTTCGATTATTAATCGCCAAAAGTCGGGTAGCGCCGATTAAACCTACGACTATACCTCGGCTTGAACTTTGTGCTTCACTGGTCGGTGCCCATCTTTATGAAAAGGTTATGGCCTCACTTCGAGCCCCGGTTAGGAGTACGACATTTTGGACCGATTCCACGATAGTTTTAGGTTGGCTGAAGATGATGCCAAATAGGTTACAACCTTTCGTGAGAAATCGAGTTTCTGATATTTTAGATATTACCGGCAGTTGTATTTGGAGACATGTTCCGACGGATCAAAACCCAGCGGACTTGATTTCGCGTGGAGTGCACGCAAGCGTTATGAAGACGTTAGACTTGTGGTGGTCGGGTCCCAATTTTTTACAACGAGATGTTTCTCAGTGGCCATTGACTCCAAGCTCTAAATCATGTACCGCACTGCCTGAAACTCGCGTTGATGTTTCACTGCACGTTAATATAAATAATGAGCCTTTTATAGACTTCGATCGTTTTTCAAATTTTTCACGGCTTAGTCGTGCTGTGGCATATGCTCTGCGTTTTATTAACAGATGCCGCAAACAAATAACGTCGAATTCTCTGAGTCATGACGAATTAAAGAATTCATTAGTGCTTATTACTAGAATCAGTCAACGCGAATCATTCCCTGAATATAATATATTAGTAAATAAACTAAATTTGCAAAAAAAGAGTAAGCTTTTGAAATTCAACCCATTCTTAGATAAAGACAATTTAATGCGAGTTGGGGGCCGCCTGTCCAATTCTGAATTTTCTTATGAAAAAAGACACCCTATTATTTTACAGTCCACTCATCGTTTCACAAAATTGTTATTCAGTTTTGAACATAAAAGGCTACTTCATGCACCACCCCAACTCCTGTTGGCAACCATTAAGGAATCTTACTGGCCGGTAGGAGGTCGTAATTTGGCAAAGGCTTGTTACCATCAATGCGTGCGATGCAAGATCATGAAAGCCGAAGTGATCGCTCCATTGATGGGTAACCTGCCTAGTTCGCGGTTGTTACCAGGAGGTCACGCATATAGGAATGTGGGCGTGGACTACGCAGGTCCACTTATGGCAGCCAGTCGCCAAGGTCGTGGTTGTACATTGGTGAAAGTATACGTTGCCATTTTCATATGCTTCACAACTAAGGCTATACATTTAGAGTTGGTAGGAGATTTAACTAGTAAAACTTACTTGTCAGCACTGTCTCGCTTTATGTCTCGAAGGGGACAGCCAGATAATGTTTTCTCCGACAACGGCACCGCATTTGTTGGAGCGTCTAACGAAATCGGTAAATTTTTAAAGACAAACTGCAACTCGCTGGCCGAAAAGTTGGCTAGCGAAAAAACTCATTTTCATTTCCTTCCTGCGTATGCGCCGCACTTCGGTGGCCTTTGGGAGGCGGGTGTAAAGTCAACCAAATATCATTTACAACGAGTGTTGGGAAATTGTCACTTAACGTATGAAGAGCTTAACACAACACTCATCGAAATCGAAGCACTGCTGAACTCCCGCCCGCTTACACCTCTGTCGTCGCATCCGGACGATCTCTCACCGCTTACCCCTGGGCACTTTCTCATCGGTCGATCGTTTACGTCACTACCAGTCCAGGATCTGCAGGATCACACCTACCAGCCCCTTTCTCGATTCCACCGAATCGAGCAGCTTCGTCAGCACTTTTGGGCTCGGTGGTGCAAAGAGTATGTCCCGGAGCTTCAACAGCGAGTCAAGTGGAGGCTCAATCATGACACCCTCAAGGTGAACACTCTCGTTGTCCTGAAGGAAGACAATCTCCCTCCGTTGAAGTGGAGACTAGGCCGCATTGTCGCCATTCACCCTGGATCAGATGGCATATCTCGGGTGGCTGATGTGAAGACGGCAACAGGAGTTTTCCGACGTGCTTTCAGCAAGATTTGTCCGCTCCCTGTGGTCAACGAGTCTGCTTGAAAGGCATGCTTTCAACCCCGGGGGCATGTTAAAATTTGTATCACATCTTGCCCCAAGCGCAACGTTGCTCTGTTAGAGTGTAAGGCGTTTGTATTTTTTCTTCTGTATGTGTCAAAGTCAGACATTACACGTTACTTAGATTGAACGAACCGTATTTAATTTCATACTCCTGTTATACTCCAAAACATCCCGTTTGTAACTATGTATGTATAAGGTATGTCAGTTTAAACGGTACAAGTGTTCAGTACATTTTGAGTTCGACCATACTTGTCGTTCTATTAGGAAAAAACCTAAAAGGGGTGGGCGCTCACGCCATTTTTAGCGATGCTGTAATAAAAATCACACAACAATACAACGTAATAATGACGTAACCGCCAAGTACATTAAGTTTTCTTTTCCCTGAGAATTACACAATAGTTATATCATTAGGTATATTCTTTAGTTATAAAATCCACTTAGGTTATTATCACGGTAACCTAATAATCAGTTGATTAATTACTTATTAGGTTGTGATGTGAGCAAGCCATTTAACTTTTTATGTGTGATGAGTGATCCTATAAACATTAGGTACCTACTTAATACAACTGTACCAGGGATCGGAAACCGGTATTGTTTGTATGGGAACGAAAACGTTTCTTTTTCGTTCTTTTAATAATAATTTCATTTCTAATTGGGCAATCTAATAATACGCACTCGTTACCTCAAAACACAACTGAGTCCTACATGTGAAGTATAAAATAGTTCGAGATTTGTGGTAAACCGAGGTTTTAGCAATTAACCGGTTCCGATCCCTGAACATCATTGACATATTCTATAGTGACTACAAATATTTGTAAGTCAAGAGTAAATGGTGATGCCTTAAGGTGAAAATTGTAAACTTAATAAAAAAGTAACATTTGCAATCGTCAAGCTAAACTGCTAAACTAATTGTTTGACACCAAATAACTAACATCTTATATGTATTAATTATGTAAATGTTTCTAATTATTTTATTATTAGGATAATGGACTGTTACTAGGTGCATATAGATATGATACAGTGCATATGAAGGGTTTATATTGGAATCCATCCATAACGTTTTTTGTCCTACCAATTTTTGTATTCCATACCGCTGTCTGCCATAACGATCATTTGTCCTAACGTTGTTAACCCTATTTATGATTTCACCTAATACATTTTGCACGAAATTTGATTGTTGTACTGTTTTATTCCCTAATATTATCTGTCATAATAATTATGTTGGTATCCTACTGCCCATTTGTCCTAAAGTTAAGTATCCTACGTATGAATACGAATAGTATATGGATGTAAGTATTAACTAGCTAACTAGACTGGCACGACAACCCAAAATGAGTGTTGGTCTCCGACACAAGAACATGCCACTTTGCTCGATCCTGCGGATCCTGCGGAGCCGGCGCTAGCTGGCAAGGCATTGGCCTTGCCAGCTAGCGCCGGCTCCGAGTTCGGGCAGATCCGCTTCCACCATATCCTTCCAGCGATATATGGGACGACCGACAGTCGTCGTCGACTAGCCGGTCGGCCCAAGTATGCTTTCTTCTAACGATCTTCTCCCATCCACTCGAGGATGAATGTAAGTATTAGTAAAAAAAATTGGTTCTGGCGCTTCGCCAGCCGCCACCACGGCACGCTCGCTTCGCTCGCTCGGCTTGCGCGCTGTAGGGTCGCAGTTCTAACACTCCTCCTCGCTTCGCTCATCGTCGTACGAGACCTGCCTTCCGATTAGCCTATTTCGCTTTGCCATAATTATAGCGCTCAATAGTCGAAACCAGGGACTGATTTCGGTTACGGTTATACCGGTATGAAACCGGTATTCCATTACGGTACCGTTATGTCATAAAGGTTATGCGCGCCGCGCGAACATAACGGTACCGTAACCGTTTTGTAATAACGGTTAGCGGTATCAGTTTTAAACGATACCGTAACCTTTATAATACCGGTATTATAAAGGTTATCGAGCAAAGTAAGCAAGCTGGCACTCTACAGAGGAAGCATTGGCTACTAAACATTTAAAGACAAAAATACAAAGCGGCAGAGCCTTTGCCGGCGGTTTGGCAATAACACCAGGCCAAAGTCGATATATCGGTACCTTTAAATAGCGGTTACGGTATCGGAAAAAATAAAGGTACCGTTATATTTCGGTAGCGAAATATAAAGGTTCCGCTACCGAAACCGCTGTATGACAACCGATATGACGTCATACCGTTAAAATATAATACCGGTATTTTTCGGTTATGCAGTCCCTGGTCGAAACAGTTAGGACAATCGATATTATGACAAAAAATAGTACCTACTCTTAATCATTATGGCATAAATAATAGGATTAACATGTTTCAGGACAAATAATATGTAATGGAACATGAATGTTATGTTATGATTATTGAAAGTTATGATAAAGTCCAATAGGGCAAAACTATTATGGCAAGTAACTATATGACATACGTAGTAGGGATTGCGAGGGCCCGCATTTAAAACAAAGCGTGGCAATCGTCTACACTAGAAAAAAAACTAAATAAACACAGAATATATCTTTTCATTGATTACTTCCACGTAGTTATAGACAACAAAATATATGCCATTCAGTTTATTTCACATTCAAATTAAGTTTTGGCGCAAAGAAAACTATTTTATTAGTTTCCATCTTTTTCAATTAGTAAGGTATTTTTTATGTACTCAAATATTACCCGACCTCCAATTTCTTATGTACGGTTTAGCAAAACAATTAAATCCAACCAGTGTTGGAGGCTAGTATGCTGTTAATTTACTAAGAAACAAGTAGTTAAATGTGGTTTCCTTGACCTTTACCACAGCCGCATTTTTTGTCATTTGTTATAAGCCATCTTGTTAGTCACTCTTACAAAAAGCAATTGTACACTCCAAACCAAATTACCAGGTGTGAGAAAAACTCTGTACCTTTAACCTTTACAATGTCCATTTTTTGGCAGTACTGGCAGTGATACTCCGATACAGAGGAACTATTATTTTAAGAAGCTTCTTTAAATTGACTAGAATAGACTTTCCTATAATCTACAATATTAAGTAGGTACAATTAAGTATTGTTCCATTCTCTTTTGAGTTTCCTCGCATTCTGTCGTTTGGAAGATCGCCGGTGCGATTGTCAGGCTATATATTAGACGTTTTAATAGTTCTACTGTTATCAGAGTCGTAACAGATGGTCCGTACTGTATCAAGACTGCCTCTTTGCTGCTGATACTCCTTCCAATTCCTGACGTCCCTGTGGCCCACTGGCCTCAAATCTCCGCTATCGCTTTGTGAGATGCGAAACGTTTGATTGAACCTAGACACAAAATGATAAATGAGCATCGGAATGGCAATGATTATGGTCCATGTTCATAACGAACTTCCAACCAAGTGAGCGTTCATTCATCAACCGATAACGACATCACCAATACGTTTCCCTCACCACTATAGTATCCGCAGAATTAAGTGGCGAGTTGGGCAATAAAAGTAACAATGAAACCTTTTTGTGCGTAATAATAGCATGATTCTAATATTTTATGACCCTGCTCGCCACTTTATTCTGCGGATACTATAGGAAGCAGGTACAGTTAGCATTACAAGTAGCTACGCAAAATAACACGCTCAAAATGATCCAAGGACATTATCATAGTCCTCATTGTCTTATATTGGAGTGGTATTTTAAGGACTAGTTTCGCGTAGCTACTTTTACTTTTGAGAGTACACTATTAAGATTCTTTAAAATTTAAATGATTCGCCATTAAATCATCGTATTTGATCATGTCGTTATCATGTCTCTGAATCAAACTACCGTATGTATGCTACGGTAGTGTTATGTAGTTTGAAGTTTGAGATGAATAAAAAGATACAGTAAAACAATAAATCACATAAGACCCAAGCGGTAAAGAAATAAAAATGCTGTGAGGTTTGAACGTAATAAAATGAAAAAGGGAGATGATATAGATTCAAAACGAGACTCTCGTGAACTTAACGAACCTCTTCTTCATGAGGCGGAAGATCTTGCGCTTGCACACGAAGATGAAGAAAATAAAGACGCCGATCATGACGTTGTAGGCGTCAACGAAGCGCCACACGGCGTTGGCCTGCGGGTACAGGCCACTAATCACCTCCAGGATCCAGTTGATGCCCATTATCACAAACAGTTTTACGTAGAGGAGAAGTCTGGAACAGAAGACGATGTTCTTTGTTATGATGCTGATGGTCAATGTATTACTTAAAGTAGGTACTAGTTTACTAAAATTACTAATAGTACTTATCGAGTTATTTTGGATTTAAGGCGTGTTGAAATTAAGGTGTTACAAAAAAGGAAAGGTGCTGCATCATCCATTTTGTGGAAATGATGGAGCAAGCCTGGGAGTAGGCATAAAGGAGAGGGCAAATGCATAAAACATCCCACTAGGCTGAAGTGCATCCGAAAGGGACCTCAGCTAGATAAGATGAGAAAATGTGTTACAAAAGTTATTGTTTATCGTATAAATAGGATAAGGTCCATCTCATAATAGACTTAGACTTTTTAAGACGAAAGCATTAGAAAATTTGGTTGTAGCGAGCCGGTTACATTTATTTATGTTATGATTTCGTTACATAAGATAACTAAAAATAGAGATAATTAAAAATCATTACATGCATTCTAGAAACAAGATAACATATCCAGAATATGTTACTGAAATTTTAAAGTTAGTGAAATTATGTGTAAGGGTAACATCCGAGTGCTCGACGCTGTACAAGTATATGGCATGGGCACTTTATGTCAAAGCAATATGGGTTAAATTCGAACTAAGAGGATTTTTCTTCATTCGAATTTAAGCCATGTCACTTTGAAATAGAGTGCCCATGCCATATACTAGCACAGCGTCGAGCACTCGGACGTTACCCTAATGTATATGCACATACAGTAGCATAATGCTGGTGGTCTAACTTTGTTCTGTGTGCATGTTTGTACCTTTGTCTGTCGTTGCGATGCTGGTCCGTGGACGAACTGTCCTTAGACTTGAGGGTCTTCTGCGTCTGCTGCTTGATCTGCGTGATCTTCCATGCCGTCAGCACAAAGAACACCATGTTCGCTATGCACAGGATCAGCATCGGCCCGTATAGATACAGCAACTTGCTATTGCCTGGAACAATTTATTTTTATTTATTTATTTGTCTCAGGCAACAAGGCCCATATTTACAAATACCTTACAGACTAACATACGTATCAATATACAAAACAAAAAAAATATAAATGACACAATAACATGTAGTGGTTATGATTTCAGTTATAAATAGTACTAATAGGTATTCATTAAAATATAATCAATGAAAATAAAAACATAAAAACATGTCAATTTTGAATTTAGAATATAGGTGTTAGTAACATTATTTTACGTCATACCTGGCGATAAAGTAGGAATTACCGCACGCTATGCGTGCGGAAAACCCCACTTCCTGGCCAGATAGAGACGTAAAATTTTGTACTTACCACGGGCGGTAATAAATAAAGCCTCAGAGCGCATATTTATCGCCCTTGCCTTCGGCTCGGGCGTCATAAGTTATGTTAGGATCATTTAAATATTCTTGTATGGAATAGTATGCTTTGGCAGCTAGAAATTTAAACAATGCTACATCATGAACATCCTTTACTATTCCTATTTGATTGATTTTCCTAATTGATGGTACTTGGCATGTTTCTTGTCTTTTTCAAAAATTTCTACTTTTTGTTTTATATTTTTTTACCGGTAACGTTTTCAGCAGTCCTCCCCAATTTTATAAATATAATAATAACGCACCGTAGAGGAAGCAGCCCTGCTGGCGCAACATGGGCATGGCGGGGTGCGCGGGCAGTCCAGAGAACTCGAGCGAGGCGAGGATTATAGTGAACCCGGTCGGGAATCCGAAGGCGTAGGCCGCGTACGCGCAGAACCGCGCGCGCATGGACAACTTCTCTAGAGACAGTCCGCGCTTGCCGCTGGAAGCAAAACAAATATTAAATAGACACAAATCAGATTAGTTAAAGCAATGACGCGTGGATATCCACCCGATCACCCGAGGCCAAGTTGGGTCAGTTCGGGTTGCACAACGGTGGTTCTACAACACTTCGCGAGCTCAAATTCAAATTCAAAATCTTTATTGTTGGTTATATGTTAGTAATACAGATGTTAAATGATTTATAGTGCATTATAACCTGCCTACAAGGCGTACAATGTCCTTAAAATTAAAAGTATGTACATGTATATATATATTTTTTAATAACATGCGATATTAAATTGCTCCGTTACATCTAAATTATAATAAATAAGAAAACAACAGTAGTATAAAATTCTTCAAAACATTAATTATTAGACTATTAGGTATTTAAATTACATCATGTTAACAATTCAAATTACAACAAAAAAGAATAGCATAAAAATCATCATATTTTCATTAAGTATAGTGAGAGTAAGTATTCAAATTATATTATTATTATTATCACAATTTATCGTCGAAAAATTATTTTAGGTCGTAATAACATTTTTTGATGAGGAGTTTGCGTAAACGTTGTTTAAATACAGGCATTTGCAGTTCTTTCAAATACCGCGAGCCATACCGGTTGCCTCTTGGATGCTGCAACTACGCGTCATTTCTCTGAATAGATGGGTAAACGAAATTGGATAAATAATTATCTTTCCTGTTTCTACTCAATAGGTTAGAATAAGAGACCCTAGTCTCGGTTGACATCTTAACACGTCCATTAGCCAGCACAAAAATGAATTACTAAAAATCATCCCAGATGATGGTTGGTAAATAGCATGGTTCGTTGTAATGTATAGGTAGTAATTATAATGTATGTAAGTAATTGTAGTCTTTTGTAATATAACCGATTGGTAGTAGTAGGTAAGTAAACTAAATATATTATGGTATTATGTTTTAAATAGTGAGCACTGTCGAGGAGCTAAATGCATGTTTATTTGTAATCTAGCTTAGTAAGTAACTATTAAGTACATTTAACTCTGTTTGTTCTCCAATAAATAAAATAAAATAAGGGAGAAAACTACGTTAGTTACTAATAATTTCGGATATAATGCAATAATCTTTAGTCCCATTGCGTTCTTCACTTTCAGGAACAAGAGTAACTTTGAGCCAAAATACTCGTAAACGAACGATGAGAAGGACCGGGGTACGTGGCTTCGTAGATTGAATAATTAGCTAACGAGTTATCGAGTCTGCAATGTGATGACGGCTACGCCCTGCATTTTTTAAATAAATAACCCGGGACCTCCGGCTTCGTAGGCAGAGCCACTACCAACTAGGCTACAGAGGTCGTCAAATTAAGCTCAACTAGGGTTTGCAAGATCCGCCAATATTTTGGATCCGGATATTTCGGATATTTCAATTCAACAGATCCGGATATCCGGATCTTTCGGATAATACGGATCCACAAGGTTTTTTTTGGTATAAAGTAGGAATTGTAAGTTTAAATCAAGAAAAAACTGCTACACCACCGTATACCTAAAAGATTTTAAATAGGTACGCATTCCCGAGGTCATAAAGAGTATAAACTTCTTTTTTTTATTCAACTTTTTATTTACAACTACAAACTAACCGGCAAAGTGAGAGTTACGTCACTGAAAGCTGTCATTTGAATAACAACCAGGGGTAATCAACGTAACGTTCCAAACGCGCGTTATCTATCGAACTGTTATTTTCCCACATATAATTTGACATGTAGATCTACCTTACGTGCGTACAATGCGTTACGTGATTGACCACAGCAGGTCGAGTTAACTCCGTACCTGGTGCTCGTACATATATTTCAATGAGCTCTATGTACCGGAGTTAATTCAATAGGGTTGTAACTAGGTATCAAACCTAGGAGGAGAAATTGACAATGTGATCCGGGCGAGGGAAAAGGTGTTTGTCTAGCAGGGGGCATTCCTTTAGGCAAGACTGTGTCTGGATATGGCAAAAACGGTGAACGGGCATTAATATAGCGTACCATGCTTATTATATTACATGATCATATTAAAAATTTTAAAAAATTATAGGTTTATTTAACTAAACTAATCCCCTTATTCATAAAACTTAAAATGGCTGCTAAATAAAATGTGCTTTGTCCACTTCTTACGAACACAAATGTTAAAGTGACAGATAAGGACAAACGAAATTTAACGCCATTTTATAGTATTTTATGCAACTGTTGTATAAGAAAGGTCCTAAAACGCGAGTGGCGTGGGTTGCGATGCGAGCCTTGGCGAGCATCGCAATTAAAGACGCCACGAGCGTTTTTAGACTAGTTATACACCGTTGCATACAATACTTTTTCTACGACAAATTTTAAATAAATAACAGACTACAGAATAGTTAAACTTTTCAGGCAGCAAGTTTTCTATTCGTACTTTTGCTACTCACACAATTTCTTCAGGAGTGCAGTTATTAATTTCTTCGACCATGTTAAAAGGAACGTACACTTTTGTCTTCACAAACACGAATAAAATCTTAATAGTTTAGGACTAATAGTTTATCATCTTTCATCTTTTCATTTTGAACTGTATTTTGGAGGGAAATCGGAAATGTGACAGCTCTTGCTTATGTTTTGGTTTGTTTTTATTTGTTTGCACTTGCCATCCGAACCAAACCGAATCCGGACCCGGACCGAATTCGAACTGTTTATTTTTATAAATAATTCCAAGAATTTATAAAACATGTAATTTAACACACAATAGATGATGATTTATTATTATTGTAGTAAATAATTTATAATATACAAATATTAAATCGTAAACAAATACTTTTATTTTGAAATATTTGTTTATGAAGTTGGCACCACTGCAATATAGCGGCCGATTTAAAAAAAAAGTTAAACAGTGCTTTTATGAAAAATGTATGAACCAAAAAAGTACGCTAAACAGTTCGTTTTTGGGCCATAGAGCATAGAGTGTTTCGACGACTTATTAGTGGTGTCATTGTATTTGAGCTACAGCCTATATAAATGACAGATAACGGTACAGGAGTAGAAAAAATTGTTAAAATAGGCTTGTTGAACGTTTATGAATACGGGCGTAAGTCTTTAGTAGGTAGCTATATAGGTAACATTGGATTTATAATAATTACTTTGTGTCTTTGCCTACGGTGAATTAGTGCATTTAAACCAACGCTAACTTTCGCCATGAAACTGCGGCATTTTTACTAGTTTGTAGTATGTAGGTTTCATTAGTTTATGTGACTAATAAATTAAAAACAAAAATAATCTGGTCTGGGATGATGAAGTGTTGAATAAAAACAGAGATTGAGTTATCTACCATTCGGTTTTCAGCATGGACTCGGTAAAAACTTCATTTTGTAGCCGTATTTTCGGTTTTCATGGTTGTATTTTAAGGATCCGTAATATCCGAAAGATCCGGATCCAAGAACCTGTAAGATCCGGATCCGAAATTCGGCGGATATCCGGATATTTCGGATATCCGGATATCCGGATTGCAAACCCTAAGCTCAACACAATGAATCGGCGGCCCCGACCTCAGAAGAAGCCAAATTGATATATTTATTTGTGCTAGAATACCTTATGCAATATAATACTAATACGTAGGTATACATAGCTTTAGTATCTAATTTACTCGTATATAGGTTAAGGTACAACGGAACTGACGTAATCTTAAGTGATTAAATGTTCCTAAAACAATAAAGAGAAAAAAAAAACAATGAATCGGCGTATTTGTAGGTACCTATCTTATCTTATCTAGGTGAGGGCCCCTTCGGATACACTTTGACCCAGTGGGATCTTTTGTGCATTTGCCCTCTCCTTTATGTCTACTCCCAAGCTCGCCCCATCATGTAGGTCTGCTGTGTAGGTAGTTACAGTCAACAGCAGAAACAGGTTACTTAACAGTTTATCATCTTAACACAACTTAAATGGAATAAGGTAAAAAAGTATTACTTCTCTTACATTTGACGTTGACTGCAGTAACATAAACATAACCTACTTAATAAAATATTCATTAATTCTAAAATGATAAATTTAATTAGTACCTAAGTACCATGAATACCATGGAGAGTCTCGTATGGGCAGCCGAACAGAGCGGTCGTTGCCTGAGATCCTTTCTCGTCCTTTCCTATCGCCATAAAATTTAACAAAAGCCCATGAGACAATAGGTCGGTCAGTTGCAGATGTTGCTTGCGCCCGCGTCTTTCGCAAGTCCAAATAACACGCGTGACTTATACATTGAGTCATCCCTTCGATTTTTTCAAATTGTGTTGTGCCGGGTTAATCGCAGTGTGTTATATATTGGGGGTATAAACAGTGAGTGCAATAAAAGTGCGTGCAACTCCAAGCTCCGTGAATTGCAGCAATAGCAACCCTGTACCTGTCGCCACCTAACAGGGCACGCCGTCGCGTCGTCACAGTTAAAAACCGGTGAGGTCCTTCCATTAAAGTTGTAGTTTTAAAATTCCAGACACTTTTTCTGAAGGCTAAATCGCTCAGTGATTTGAAAATGACGGGTAAATCTACGAGGCCCCTTGGTCTCGGGAAAAGCTATTTTACCTGGTCCTAACGTATCCCACTTTCAAGCTAGATCGAATGTTCAACAGTTAGACGAGCAACATAACACATCTGTTTACGCCCCTAGCACCTAGCACAAAGGCCTCCAACTTAATATTGTGTAGAATACTTAATACAATGTACAACACCCTGCCATCCCGCGCACTTATCACTTCTTGTTTCTTCCTAATGATCAACGGCGAAGAACATCTGCTTTGACCCACACCTAGGGAAGCAGAGAAGCTATAAAATTGCACCTCTGCTGTTAATTAGTTATTTACTTAGTTACCTAATATTGCATGGAGTAGATGTCAGTCATATAAATAGTTTATTTTAACGATCGTTAAACTAGAAATAACTATATACTAATGCAGGGAGGAGGTGGATCAATGGTTAAACTAGAAATACACATCTGAAGCGCTCGCCTCGATCTCCATCGCCTAAAACCACGCTGTCCGTTCCGATAACTCGCTTCGATACTCGTACTCATTTCGCGATACATGCCGGTCTACAAAAAAAATTTGCAGTGCGTCTATATATTATATAACAGTGAATGCAGCTGATTAATGTGCGGTCATCTTCTATCGTCTTCGCCAGCTACGACGACGCTTGTCCAAGTTGAAGCGATACATTTGATGAGGTCTCTCCAATATTCAAATGTACGCATAAATCACCGTGAGGTGGCGGTAATTGGCGGGCTCCGATATAGCGGACCAACCTTGCCTGATTCGTCCTCCTCTTGTTATGATGTTGATGACGCACTGTTATGTCGATAAACCTCCACTAGTTAATTATCTATATGTGTACACAATATATATTTAGATAATCATTTACTTCCTTTTAATCGTTCACATTTAACAGTAAGCACATACTCAAGGGTTGCACGCTGTTCTGTAACATTCAAAGACTTTCGGTGCAAAAAGGCTTGAAACCTTAGATCATAAGTTTTGTAATGGCAATGGTCAATGGTGGAAGTTAACAATTTAATTTATTATGTTTAGAATGATATACCTATATGTATTATCCATTTGATTTTATTACTAATATTAGCATGTAACGCCGTGTCGCGATTTGCCCCTTTATCTTAGAGTCCAGCTAATAATTACTAAAACTATTTTGGGTGATTGCTTTCGCCTAGCGGGTAATATACAATCATTGTTTTTTCCTTCAAGCCCATAGCGGAAGCTTCATGCTCTTTTAAGCCACTGAGTTATGGACAATGGATGGAAGGTCTACAATGCTTTTACAATCACACATCTGGCGTTAGCAACAATTAAATACAGAACGTCGCCGCC
This sequence comes from Epinotia brunnichana, assembly GCA_963854355.1. Taxonomy (NCBI): domain Eukaryota; kingdom Metazoa; phylum Arthropoda; class Insecta; order Lepidoptera; family Tortricidae; genus Epinotia; species Epinotia brunnichana. The sequence continues at coordinate 23,726,072 of OY977946.1, read as the reverse complement.
ACGAGCCTGACATAGAAAGGGCAAAAACAAAAAGAAAAAAAAAAACGGACAAGGGGTGACTAAAATTTGCGCCTACCAAGAAACTTGGAGAAAACCCACGTGCAGTAATCGCGGTTCATGAAGACAATAGAACAAAACAAGATCGTGGCGACCGACCGACAAGGTTCAAAATAAATGAATTGTACGGATTCCAAAAGGCTGAAATTGCTTACGAACTAAATGCCATTCGCAGATGAATCAAAAATTTTATACGGTGCCATGCCTTGGGCGTATGGACGATAATCGGCTAGATGGTCTGGAAATATGGAAAGCCGTATTGGGCGGTATAATGGATGCCCTGCCTAGGGATGAAGTCGGAACACTATAACCGACTATGTAATTAGTGTGTACCTACTACATACTTACCTGTAATCTGATTTTGGTGCAGAGGTGAATGTTGCAATTGATTGATGAACTACTATAATAATAAAAGTGTATTTTATGATGTGTGCGTTAAGATGGTGACATGTGCAGGTGTGCTGAATGAACCGGTAAAGTGATTTGAAAGGAAGGTTTTAGCGGAGAAAGTCGGCTTTGGAAACGAGTAGGGAGTGTATTTTGACTACCTATTGTGCAGTTGATACGCGTGTCTAAATATTTAGTGTCCAGGCCCCGTAGCATGGATGGCGTTGTCACGCGATAAGTGATAGGATAAGCGCGTCGTCTCATTCTATCGAACGGTGTCAGCCAGGGACGGCAGCTCTATCCTATCACTTGTCGCGTGATAGATCCATGCTACGGGGCCAGACAAGTTGCATTGTCGAGGCGATTTTAGTGCAGAAGTAAGTGTTGCTATTGATGAACTACGATAATAACAGTGCATTTTATTATGGGTGCAGTGTTTAAGTTTGTATTAGGATGGTAACATGTACAGGTGCTGGATGAACCGGTGACGTGATTTGAGTGGGAAGTTTTGACGTCGAAGCGAGTGATGAAAACTAGTAGGTAATGAGTGTTTAATGGCTCGGGTTTGCATCGTCAACGTTCAATCCACATATATGTAACTATATGACAACCGCGCTAGCAGCAGTGATAAAGGTAAAAGAAAGAACCAAATTTTATTACCATGCCTAGTGAAGTAAGAAGTAAGGCAACTCTATGTCTAAATAAAACAAGTCTTGAAGGCACTTTCACGAAAGCACTTCGCAACGACGCGCACATGGCCGAGCCGCGACTACTTACTGAGGAAAGACAAGTCTACAGCCGCAGTCACATACACTTGAAACTCGACCAATGTACAGCCGCATGATACACGTTACCAACCCAGCGAATCAAGACGTGGACATTGATCATTGATTGACTACTGAGACAAGAAAGAAGAGGAGAACGAAGAGACAGAGAGGACACACAATCGCCGGGTCTTGATTAACAATTGCGATAAGCGCGAAGAGGTTCAATGTCAGAACCTGAGGGTCAAAGGGGAGGGACAAAGCAGTCAAAAACTAATTATATATATTATTCACCAAGTATAGTATCTATCTACCCCATGCTGGCTTAACGATGCCTGTATTCGGGTCGGCTCCAACTCCCGTCTCTCCAACCATCCTGACTGCACACCTACACTCCCGTCCTATCTACTTGGCTCTCCGGTTTCTCGGGCAGGAAGCGATTGCCTGCGGCCGGGCGGCGGAAGTTGGTTCAAAATGGACAAGCAAGCCCGCTTACCCCGATCATTATAGTATTTGCGGTTAAGTCGGTGATCGGTTAAGGTTCTCATACCCCACTAACTTTCTGCCGCATATGCTACACTAGACGAGGTAAGCGAGCCTTCTTTGTTATTTTGCTCTAACACCTCCTCCCTCCTGTAGTCAGCACCTCTGAGTCCTTGCAGCAGAACTGCTGGCTGGATGAGTCACCAGAACAGAACAGAACAGAACAGAAGTACCATGAATACCATGATGTTTAAATTTAAAAGATTTTTGATGGAGACTGAATGTTACAATTAGCTAAATTTGATTAACTGTTTTTTTTATTTCTTGCAACTTTTATTCGTATAACAATTTCAATGAACTAATAAGGTAAATGTCTTAGTCCTCTACGTTCCATCCACTAGTGTGTATGTCATGGGCACTTTATGTCAAAGTGACATGGCTTAAATTCGAATGAAGGAAAATCCTCTTAGTTCGAATTTAACCCATATTGCTTCGACATAAAGTGCACATGTCATACACTAGTGCAACGTCGATGACTAGCCCTAGGGCGTTTTCCTTACCTAAGCTTGAAAACGTCAATTTGGTATGGATATCCGAAAAAAAATATGAAAAACAATTTTATCTAATCGTATAAGTAAAAGAAAGATACGGTTTTTAAATCGTGATTTCGTGTCAGTTTGGACTCGAGGGCTTCAAACAAATGTCTTGATCCCGTCAAAAAAGTAGGTAGGTGTAATTAGGTTGGTATGACAGGTAATATAGACGGTATTTCATTTAAAGACTTATAAGGGTCAATCAACTATTTCTTGTTGCTCGTTGCCATGGTTACGTCTCCTGGGTCACCCTTTAAAACTATGATTTTATCGGGTTTAAATCCACTAACCACGTGTTTTTGTCATATTGGTAAACCCATCCCATGGTGGCGCATATCCTCAGCATGATAGGAGTCCAGTTTATAGTATTTTTTTGTAAGAAAGTCTGTTACTGTTGTCTCTTGGCTTACCGGGACAGAATAACAACAAGAAAAAGTTGATTGACCCATAAAAACATTTAGCGTCTGTTCTGTATGGAAGTTTGGAATCAACATTTTAAAGATAGACGGGGTAAATGAGAATGGATACTTATAAGGGTACACGCTTGTTGTACACTTGTAAGTTCTTACGTAAGTTCAGCACTCATGTCGGATGCCACATTAACGACACTTGTGTAAATAATATTAGTTATGCAGATGACATGGTGCTGCTGAGTGCCTCCCCATGTGGACTGTCCAAACTTATGGACGTGTGTGAAAAGTATGCGCTCAGTCACGGCTTGATATATAATGTCAAAAGAAGTGAATGTATGGTGTTTCAGGCCAGAGGTAAAGTTGTGCCACCTGTACCTCCTGTTAAGTTGTACGGAACGCCGCTAAACAGGGTTCATCGTTTTAAGTACCTAGGACATGTGGTAACCTCTGACCTGAATGACGATGCAGACATTGAAAGGGAGCGGAGGGCGTTGTCTGTTAGAGCGAATATGGTGGCCCATAGGTTTGCTCGGTGCTCTGTTGAAGCAAAGCTGACACTGTTTAGAGCATTCTGCACAACCTTCTATACAGCGAGTCTATGGACACAGTATACGCAAAAACAGTACAGCGCCCTTCGTGTACAATATAACAATGCCTTCAGGGTGTTGATGGGGCTACCTCTTCTGTAGTGCATCAGGGATGTTCGCGGAGGCCAGGGTAGATTGCTTCTATGCTACAATGAGGAAACGCTGCACATCCTTGGTGCGCAGGGTCAGGTCTAGCTCCAATAGCATCCTGAGGGCATTGGCTGAGAGATTTGATTGTCATTACTTGAATCATTGTCAATATCTGGGCGACCGAGCTCTGCTCGGGTGAGAATAAGTTTTCTATTTTATATTTATTTTTAATTTAATATTAAAAAAAAAATATTTTCAAGCAAAATAAAATAAAAAAAACTCGCCTTGGAATTAAATATAATTAAATATAAACCCCCCACTATAATAGAAACAACTAATACAAAAAGTTACACAACAATAGTATTTATAATTTACTTTAAAAACAAAGTTTAAAACTACTTCAATTCAGTACTTCGCCAAGGAACATACACATTTCCTTACCGGTATAGTGGGAAACAAATGAACTGCTTTCCGTGAGCGTTGATTACCTATTACAGAAAACACCCAAGTCGCTATAAGTAGGCCAATAATATTTGAGGAGTTCCGTCGATTCCTCAAAGATCTTAAAATCACATTTGGCACTTCATTAGTTGCTACTTAAACGGAACCTACACGAGTTATAATAGAAAATACCAAAATCTCTACACGGGTGCTTAATACATTCCTCGTAGATTCCATCATATAACTGGCTTTTTGAAAACAATGGGACCAATCTGGAAGCAAATACTCATACTTTTAAATAAATATAAAAAAATACGAATCGGTTCATAAATTATGACAGAGTTCTGAGGTAACAAACATTAAACATAAAAATCCTCCTTTTTGGAAGTCGGTTATTAATTGGTTTTTACGACCGGTTAGCCTAGTGAGTAGTGACGCTGCATACGAAGCTGGAGGGTCGCTGGGTTCGAATCCCGGAAAAGGGCAAATGTTTGTGTGATGGACATGAATATTTGTTTCTGAGTCTTGGTTGTTTTCTATTCTCAATTATCTCCGAAACGACTTGACTTATTAAGATTTGGATTTCTATAAAGGTTTTCTGGATCAGCGGAAATGATTCTTTGAGAGCGCAAATGCCGGCCGCCTTGGAGTTTTTAGTGGATAGAAATACCACAGAACCCAGTCATCCCCCGATGATTAGGCACCAGGCTCGCAGGTTTTCTTCAAAAAAAAAAGGTATATGAACTGCTCAGGGTCCAATAATGGAGCACAGCTCTCTAGATAGAGTTAGGTGAGTAACTTTTGCTTTACACAATGCTCTTTAAACAATAATTATACATAAAGCAAAAACAATATTTTTGAAAAACGTTTCTACTGTTAAATATAAAAATACAATCTGTATTTTGTAGTAGAAACCATATTTTTATACCCACAAAGTGAAAATTTAGAACCAGAAATTATAAATAGGAATAAGTAATACTGTCATATTTCTAGTTGTTTAGTTACATAAAGCCTCAGTGATACTTGACAGTTATCGTGTTTTTGTCGCGGCGTGAAAGGGTAGACTCAGAAGGCTCACATGTGGGCGTTGAACGTGATACTTTCACAACTTTGGACCTTTTTCACGGCCGATATTAGTGATAGCCCAGCGGCGCCTGCGAGTCGGAAACGATAACGCAGGTTAAGCAACGATGGCAGCGGTCAGTTTTTGGATGGGTGACCGCCTGTTTGAGTGATTACTATAAATGAGCGCTTCCGTGCTTTGGAAGGCACGCTAAGCAGTTGATCCCTGCTGCTGTCTATGACAGTAGTCGTTAAGCCGAGTTAGAGGCCTTCGGGCGGCTTAAAAACCTCTAACAGTCGAGTTGCCCACTCACTTGACAAAGGGGGGACAACTGTCACTTGCGTCCGCAGGAGCTACCTACCACAACCCTGCACGTGTCCCCTGGGTGGTACTAAAAAGTGACAAAACTCAAAGGCCAAAATAAATAATATATGCCCTACGATTAAATAAAAAATAAAAGTGACAATAATATGCATAACTCAGCATTTAGAATCACAAATTCAAAGAAAGGCATTTAGTAATGCCAGAATTAAGTCTCAGATAATGATAAGCACCATCTAGCGAGCATAGTTTTGGTTCAAGTTCAGTTCGATAGATGTCACTGATGTTATTTTTGAGCTATCTTAAGCCCAATGAAAATAAAAATATTACAAAAAGCGTTAAAAAGGTTTCATTTGATTCTAAAATTATTACCGAATCACTAAACCGACTTTTTTCAACCTACATAACCTTATGAATAATAATTTACTATTCAAAACAAAATTTTAACCGACTTCAAATCAGTAGCGAAATTTCTTCAAGTTTGCCTATAAAATTTTAAGAGTTTCCTCGATTTCTCCAGGATCCCATCATCTGAACTGGATTTTGGTGACAACGGGACGAATCTGGAAGTATATGCTTCCAAACTAAGATTTTTTTTTTCAAATCGGTTTATAAATTACCGAGTTATCGCGTAAAAAACACACATAAAAAAAAACATACAGACGAATTGAGAATCTCCTCCTTTTTTGAAGTCGGTTAAAAAGATGGCATAGTGCCATAAAATACTCTACTGAAATATTTCCGTCACTTCCTCAACCAAATATGTAATTTATTAGTAATTTTTCCCAGTTCGAAAACGAATCGAAAAACAAAAAAGAGATGTAAACAATAATAGAAAAAAACGTCAGAACATGCTTTTCCTGGTTTTAATACTACGAAAAATCATTGTCTATAAAAAACGAAAACAAAAACTAAACATCTCCCCTGGCTGGGATTTGAACCCCGGCCGACGGCGTTGTGAGCCGATGTTATAACCATTAGTCTAATCAAGCGATGACAGTTGTCGTGAAATTACGAACTATATTGCATTAACAAATCTTTATGCGAGAAAATCTCGAGAAAACGAATTTTCTCGGAAACGTGACCTATCTAGATCGATTTCTCGCCCCCGTAACCACCTATATTCCAAATTTCATCGAAATCGTTAGAGCCGTTTCCGAGAACGTGATTGCAAATATATATACAAATATTGCTCGTTTAATAGTATAGGATATGATATAGGATATGATTCATGTAATGACAAACAAATCTTAGTAAACTGCGTCGGTAGTGGGGGGTAAGTGACCACATAATGTGGTCATATGCGTCCAGCTGTCGCCGTACTTTACATATTTAATTTTACCTATTTTATAATTTTTTGCTGTGTTTTGTATTTTTGTAATTTGTATGATCCTAGTTGGTCGGAATAAATGAATTTATTTATTTATGATTATTTATTAGTACAAATACTGCTCACGTAAGTCGTCTATAAGCAATATTTGTACATAGGTAACTTACGTAAGTAACTTACAGGTGTAAAGGCCGCCTAAGTATCGCGCTTAGTGACGAGCATCAGAATATTTTACAAAATTAGGCCAGACGTAAGATTAATCATTGCTGCAGCTTCAATCATCACACTTAATGGTCATGACTCATGAACATAAAACAAATGAAATTGCCGAACATTAAAAAAAAACTACGAAGTTTCTATCGTAACTCGTACTCCTAACCTAACACGCAAGGGTGCTTAAATAAATGTATCTGAACACGCTTTAACGTCTAGACTAGATAATATGATGGTCTGTTATTTTTAAGCACTTTGTTAGGTACGAACATCACGGCTATTGTAGGTGCGTACTTAAATCTCCTAATGTAACCGTAATGGCTAAACACGTCACGGCTATTGTAGGTGCGTACATAGATCTACTAATGTAACCGTGATAGCTAAACACGCGACGCGGCTATTGTTGGTGCGTACTTAAATCCCCTAATGTAAGCGTGATGGCTAAACACGTCACGGCTATTGTAGGTGCGTACATAAATTTACTAATGTAACCGTGATAGCTAAACACGTGACGCGGCTATTGTAGGTGCGTACTTAAATCCCCTAATGTAAGCGTGATGGCTAAACACGTCACAGCTATTGTAGGTGCGTACATAAATCTACTAATGTAACCGTGATAGCTAAACACTACGTGACGCGGCTATTGTAGGTGCGTACATAAATTTACTAATGTAACCGTGATAGCTAAACACGTGACGCGGCTATTGTAGGTGCGTACTTAAATCCCCTAATGTAAGCGTGATGGCTAAACACGTCACAGCTATTGTAGGTGCGTACATAAATCTACTAATGTAACCGTGATAGCTAAACACTACGTGACGCGGCTATTGTAAGTGCGTACTTAAATCCCCTAATGTAACAGTGAAGGTTAATCAAATTTCTTTTTTCTAAAATTAATAATTGGTTGTTGTATTATTACAGATCAACCTAGTCTAGCTAGTTTTATAATCCACTATAAATTGAGGATAGGTATATTGTCACATAAATTTTTATGACCATCACCCATTAACCTGCGCATGTTTTTAGCGCGTGTAGGTACCTAATGTACAGTCGACGCCAAAAATATGTTTATAGTTTTCGCCTTATTACAAAGGAAGAAGGCGCAAAAGTGTAAACATATTTTTGGCGTCGACTGTACCTATTAGGTACCTAGAACTTAGTACTTAAGTACAACCTAGGTAGGTACTTACTTACTTAATTTGATGTAAGTATTCACGCATTGTAGTATTTTTTTCTCTGTATTTGTCTCCTTTAATAGACAACAGACAAGCTATGCCTAACATGTCCTTCATATTTTTAATTATATCCAAATTTATTTTATAAATGGATCAGGAAAGTGTCTACAGTTACAAATACTTTAAAATTAAAAAGTTAACGCAATTAAAGTGAATGAAAGCTAATTAATGTACCTATATAGTGTACGAGGCAAATTATTCATTGCAATTAACTTTTTCTTCGAAACCAATTTGAGCGTTGTACGAGTAGATGCAAAAACACAATCGTAGTCGGGTGTGAGTGTGATTGACTCAATGAATCATTTCATTAGGCTAGTTAGAATATTATCGATAACTAATTCGGGTTATTAATGGTTTACACACACGGTTCGAACAAATAATACAGGCAAAGTTTCTTATTGTTAAAATAATTGTAGTACCACTTCCATTTGTACATTTTAATTTTTTATACAATAAATGTGTAACTTGTCCATCAATAAAACACCAAAATTTCAAAGCATCCTATCTCCGACGTTTTTAAGTTACGAGTCTGATATTTTGCATTAAGATACATAATAGATGATCAAACGAACTTCTCGAGCGAAGTTCGATCATTATTATATGAGTCGTTTCATTCGAAGACATAAGATCCCACCCAAGTAACCCTATAATTATATAAAAGTTTTGCATTTTCTCTGAACATAATGAGTGAATATGAAGGTGGGATTGACAGGAAGGGTAAGGTGAACGAATGGATGAACTAAAATTCGTTTAATAGTCAATTGCACGTCTCTTAAATATCGTGCAGAATCGCCTGTAGGTTAAAAGGACTACCTGGTTATTTATTATATCTGAAGAATGAAACGACGAAATATAATTTAATTACTTAGTTATCAGGTCGTATTAAAAAAATATACTTTACTTTTACAGTAACTGTATAAAAATAATTGATAAGAAAAATGAGCTTTGTTTCAGTGCGTCCATATACATGGTATTCAATAAAACACCCTGAATTTCTACAATGAAACCTACACTAAAAAAGTGTTATTAGTATCGACATTTATTTCCATTCAATCGAGTTTTACATAGTTAATATTAATGGGTCATATTAAAAGAATTAATTTAATAAAATGTTCTACATCGCTGTGTCATTGTTGCACACACATTGTTTTATTGTATGATGTGTCATTGTGAACAAACTAGGTTTTTTTTGATGAACAATGAAAAATTACACAAAAAGTGAAGCATTTTTAACAGTTCCATAGACGCTTTGGGATGTACAGAAGGCAATGATATAATAAAAAATACGAAATCAAATTCTATAATTTCTCAAAAAAATTACCAAATATTATTATATTTTTTTACTTTTCGTGTCAAATTTAGGAAATTGTATGTTGTGACTTTTCTTTCCACGCGTCGCGTCCACAAACAGAGCGTGTACGAGGGTTTCCTCAGGTCGTCCTAATGTGCTATAAGTACAGGACTATCTAGCAACACCGGGTTTTGGAAATATTGAGGTGTTTCACTGTGCACCAAAGTTTCAATGTTGGACAGTTGACCCTACAATAAATTCCCAGCGGCATTATGTCCAGCAGTGGACGTCTTTCGGCTGATATGAAGATGATGATGACAGTAAATAGTTTTACTACTACAAAATATAAACGACACAAAAACTCTTCTTCGGTTATTAAACGCTTGGCTTACATCTTCAATGTATTAATTTATCTGTATTTAATCACTGAAGCAGAAGAGATATTGTTATTGACTTACCTGAAAGTCCACCAAATGTCGAAGCTCATGACGTTGAGCCAGAAGAATGCAGACAGCAGAGAAAAGTAAATCACGAACGCTGAAACAAGATACATTTTCGTTGACATAAAATTATATTACAATTTTGTGGGAATTGGGAATGGATGAAAATTTTAGAAGTGCCTGATTATTTTTTTTGTGACAGGAATAACCTTGCTTAGCACCAGAAAAAAGTTGCAGACTTTTCAGCTGCGTCAATTATTTTTGAAAAATAAAAACAGTTTCCTCACTTACGTTTTGGGTTTATATTAGGACGACGAATAAGACACTTTGCTTGATCGGTCTCATATTTAAGTTAAGAGACAATAAGTTTTTCATAATAAACTTCTTTTATATCTTTATTATTTAGAGGTCCTACGTGCCTATTCCGGATTGGTCGAATCTGTACTAAATCGTAGGTTAGGTATGTAATTTAAAGAGTGTGTAATAAGTAGTGTGAAATTATTATTTCCGTTTTTTTGTAGTTGCTTGTTCCAAAACCAAAAAATCTTGTGTTTTAAATAAAATATAGGTACCTACTTAGTAAAATAAACTGTGATCCTGATCAGTTGAATGGGTGCATCGACGAAACGTAATACGTGGAAAAACCCCTATCTATATTAAGTACCTACCTATAGAAGTTTGTTCACAAATGATAATTACTTTAATAATGTTTCCGGATTGCAGAGCTGTAAGTATGTAAGTACCTTCCTAAGTTAAGGCGAGGCCGGTTCACGATCTGATGAAAAGATTGATTTTTGAGCTTCCAGTGTGAAGAAATAATGAAGAATTCTACTACAGAAAAATTACTGTAGACTGAAAAAGAAACAAATAAGTTTTATAACCGAACTTAATATTAAAAAACCGGCCAAGTGCGAGTCAGGTTCGGGCACCGAAGGTTCCGCACAAACGTTTTATTTATTTAAAATATTTTAATTATCAGGCTCAGCCTAGTTTGGCGTCTGACGGATATAACGTTTTTAATTTAAGTGTGTTTTTTGTTAAATAAATAATTTTTTATTTTTTATTTTTATATGATGTAACTCAAAATTTACGGTTTTCGCAATTTTTCCTTTATCTGTGCTATATGTTGCTTCGTACCAAATTTCAAGATTCTGAGTTCACGGGAAGTACCCTGTAGGTTTTGATTCTTTTGCGAGTTTCGAAAATTTGCGGCATAAACGGCTGTATCTTTTGATTGCGTTGGCTTAGAAGTTTGATTTTTTCACAGCTTTAAAAGACAGTAAATTTGAGTATTTTATTTAAATTTCAGCTTGATACCTCCACGCGTTCCTGAGAAAAAGGGTCTTGACAGCCGGACGGACGGACAATAAAGTGATCCTATAAGGGTTCCACTTTTTCCTTTCGAGGTGCGGAACCCTAAAAATGGCTTGGTAACTCTGTAAAAAAAATCTTGAATATCACCATAAAAATAAACTTAAATGTTCGAGATCTCGTAATTTTCAACCACAATCTATGTTTTCTTTTTATAATAAGTTTCTGTCAAAAATTTCATTTTTGGTACAAGCTTTTCATTGAGACGATTCTAACAAGCTCAAACTCGATGGGGTGGTGTCGTTTTATTGCGGAGTTCCTATGGCCACCTTCCAGTTCCAGCATCAGATCAGCTCCATGTCATCATAATATTGCATTGTCATGCAATATACATATGCTTGCAAAATTTCAGCTTAATTGGATAACGGGAAGTGACTGAAAAATGGATTACAAATTTTGACGGACAACTTACATATTTACATACTTTCATATTTACATACATACGAACAGTGCAAGTTAATATAAAGCTTGTAATAAAAAGGATAGTTTTTTATTATTCTAGTTTAATAACCGGACAGATTTTTATAAATTATCCAGTATTCCAAAAATCAATAAATATGTAGTAAAAAGTGATGTAAAACACTTCCGAACACGCACTTCCATCTCGCTCACGCTTATGCTCAGTGGACCATGGACCTGCCTCGCCTTAAAGGTATTCGCAAATCGGCGTAAGTTTCCCAGGACATGTTAATTTTCTCTGTAGGTAGGTATATTTTGTAAGTCGACAACCTCATATTTTATTGTCATACCTAATTGACTAGAGCAGTGTCAAACACTCTTCTATACAGAATCAATGCTTCAGTTAACATCAAAGAGAACAAGGAAATTTTAACTAAGGTGTATCTTTTACAAAGGCAAACCTGAATATGATACTTATCCCGTTCTAATAAAGTCCAAATTAATAAACCAGATATCAAATATAAGATCTTCAGACATCAAGGCAAATTACGCCCAGTTCCTTGAAATAGCATAGTTTTTAGTAGTTCATAAATTGTGTAACATCTTTGTCAGTTAAGAAGCGACATTTTTAGGGTTCCGTAGCCAAATGGCAAAAAACGGAACCCTTATAGATTCGTCATGTCCGTCCGTCTGTCTGTCTGTCCGTCCGTATGTCACAGCCACTTTTTTCCGAAACTATTGGAGCTATACTGTTGAAACTTGGTAAGTAGATGTATTATGTGAACCGCATTAAGATTTTCACACAAAAATCGAAAAAAAACATTAAGTTTTAGGGGTCGTCATACTCAGAACTAAAACTAAAAATTTTTTTTTCATCAAACCCATACGTGTGGGGTATCTATGGATAGGTCTTCAAAAATGATATTGAGGTTTCTAACATCATTTTTTTCTAAACTGAATAGTTAGCGCGAGAGACACTTCCAAAGTGGTAAAATGTGTCCCCCCCCCTGTAACTTCTAAAATAAGAGAATGATAAAACTAAAAAAAATATATGATGTACATTACCATGTAAACTTCCACCGAAAATTGGTTTGAACGAGATCTAATAAGTAGTTTTTTTTTAATATGTCATAAATCGTAAACCGCAATTTATTTCACGGAACCCTTCTGTGCGAGTCCGACTCGCACTTGGCCGCTTTTTTATGACTTGTACCTATTCTTATTTCATGGCTGTTTAATGAGAGCAAAAATTGTGCGTGTTGTAATAAAAGAGTTCTTGTAGACATTTAGTGCTCTTCGTCACCTCATGACGAAGAACAGTAAATAACGAACGCTAATGTCCGACATAAACGTCCGTTGTACAAATTGCACCTTCAGGTTTTGAGGGGAGCGTAAAATAATATACCGAGATCAGTATTCTAACAAGTTTATTTATTTTACCACACAAATTCTGACTCAAACATAAAAAACGTTCCTAGTGATCCAGATCTAGTTGCATGTATTCTCTGATGACCGATGTATATTTTTCTTTGAACTCTCTGTCTTTAGCCAATTTCTTTTCTAAAGATTTAAACCTTTTAATTGCAATCTCTGTTGATTTTCCTCCTTTACAGAGCGGATCTTCATCACGGAATGGGAGTTTGACGACATACCTGCCGGTTTCATCTCGCTGCGTCGTAGCTGCAAAGATGTCTTCGCATCGCTGTTCTTCAACCGTCAGCATCCCTTTTGAAGTCAATAAAGGCTCCGACTCCATCTCCCAGAAACGTTTTATTATTTCATCCTCGTTTACCTGAGCGTGTAGAATAGTCACATTCTCGTTTGCACTCACCGAGCCGATAGGACCCGACAATATCCATCCAAGTGTTGTGAACTGGGCTACTGGAGTTCCCTTTGGACCTCTCATCATTCCCTCTCTTAATATCTGGCAGTAAACTTATGCTCCCAACAACACATCTATTATGTTGGGTGTGTGATACGTTGGATCAGCCAACGTGACTTTCTGTAGTTCCATCCATTCTGGAACTGCTCCTCTCTTCCCAGGCAGATAAGTAGTGATTTTGTTTAGCACATATTTATGCCTTTAACACAAGTTGGAAGGTGGGATCGGTTAGCGATTGAACCTTGAGTTTAACCATATACTTCGACCTCACTGAGGTCGCCACCTAAACCTGAGATGGTTCTTTGGATGGGAATTTTCTTTATCCCTAAATCTTGCACCACAGCTTCAGTAACAAATGAAGCCTGCGAGCCCTGGTCTAACAACGCGCGAATCACTCGATAGTCACCTGTTTTAGACTCGGCCTTTATCAGAGCTGTAGCTAACATAATCTCTTCCTTTACTACTCCCTTCGTGAAACAGCTGACTATCGGTGCGTTTTCTGGCGGTGAACAATCAGTCTTGACGTGATATGTGGCTTCCCCCGAAACATCCTCAACTGCTTGATCTACATTCTTTGAATTGGCAGTTGAAGTTGAGACATCCTTTGGGTGAATTAAGGAATGGTGTCTTCTTTTACAGATCCTACAACTAGTGGCTTTTTGGCAAAATCTAACAGAGTGGTTGCTTCCTAAACAGTTGTAACAGATCCTATTATTTGTAACAAGTTCGTGTCTTTTACTATAATTTTCACTTGCAAACTCCTTGGAGAAGTACAGTTTATGAGGTCCAGTACAAAATTCGCACGCCATAGTTGGCGCGTCAGTAACGTGCAGTACATTTGGTTTGCTATAACCTGAACCTGAACTACTACGCTTCACGTACGCATTGGGGGCTCTGCTGTTTTGACTCAAAAACCGTTTTAAAATACAATGCGACAAGTATTTCTTATTATTGTACCTTTGCTCTAATTGGTCCAGCACTGAGAGTAATTTTTGTCTGATACGGGTATGTTACGCAAGAGTTGCTCAGCTTCTCCTGTTAGATAACTCTTGAGATACTGCATTTTTTGCACGTCATCTAATGAGTTGTTGTTGTGGATCATGGATATGAATAAATCCTTGAACGTTGTCCACTCATGATATTTGCCAGAGAAGCGGGGTATACAAATTTTAGGCAATTTTATTAAATTTGATTGGTCGTGAGCCTTATAATCGTTGCTCTTTGACTGACTTGCTTTAAGGGTAACTTTACTGGTCTAGATATTCTTTTAATTCACATATATAATCCGTGTATTCTTCCTCTGTTTTGTCACAAGTATCATTTTTACTATAAATATGTGCCTTTAACACTACTCGATCAGCCAAACGCAACAATTCTTTGTGCCCCTGTCTAAATTCAGACCAAAGATGTTCTAACGATTCCAACCTGCTTGTCACATATTTTTTTGTTATGCGTTCCTTCGGTGACTTTTTAAAATTAGCTCGTGCGTTAAATATACGACTATATAAGTCCTCTTGACAGTTAATCACGGCCTCCATAATATTTTAAATATGTATGTACAATAAATACTCTCAACGTTTGAACATAATGATAGAATTTTAACACTGAATAAATCTCACTACAAAAAGTTAAAAATCCTACAAATGTTTGGTACAGTCAGCAACGAAAGTTGCCGAACAAAATAAAGTTACAAAAGATACTAGACACATTAATTGTACATAGTTAAGAACAAAATTCCATTCACATCATAAATTTCCAAAAGTACTATACAGTATATTTCCAAAAGTGGCCGGACATTATATTTCCAAAAGTGGCTGGACAGTAAGCTTCTAAAAGTTGCTGGACAGTACAAGTCCAAAAGTGGCCGGACATTATATTTCCAAAAGTCGCTGGACAGTAAGCTTCCAAAAGTGGCTGGACAGTATACGTCCAAAAGTGGCTGGACAGTATACGTCCAAAAGTGGCCGGACATTATATTTCGAAAAGTGGCTGGACAGTAAACTTCCAAAAGTTGCTGGACAGTATACGTCTAAAAGTGGCCGGACATTATATTTCAAAAAGTGGCTGGACAGTAAACTTCCAAAAGTTGCTGGACAGTATACGTCCAAAAGTGGCCGGCCATTATATTTCTAAAAGTGGCTGGTTTTCCTTCTTGTTGCATACAATAATTATTTCATTTTATTCATATCACCGATGAAAATCACTTGATGATAGCGAATCAACCAAGCGGAAAATCTAGTTTATTATTGCAAGATTGACAAGAGTCCATATAATTATAACTTTTAATCAATGTCAGATTAAGATCTTGGAAGGAACAATGGAGGATTTGCCTTGCAAAAGGTGGAGAGAAAAATCTTTTGATTTATATTGGTCGGGTATGAGGTCATAAATATAAATGTAAGTTTCCGATCTCGGGCCATGTGTTTACAACCATCCTCATTTGAAGGGGCCATTTTTTGGTGTTTTTGAAATAGTACTTTCATTGTTGCTTCTATGAGAAAAGTTTTTATAGCAAGATTAAAGAAGATTAAATTCCTTACATGTTTGTCATACAACATTTATCTAAAAGTCTTACAGAAAAAAAATTGTGAGGGGCAGAAAAAGTTGTATTTTTCCAAAATCTCTCAAACTAGAAACTTTTGCGCCAGAATTGTACGCTATATTATATCTATGGATTAAAAATATCAAATTTATACAGTGGTAAGTGTGACTTATAATGAGTATTTATTTTAACGTGCTAAAACAAGGCGGATTCACCTCATGAGCATGGGAAAATGGGGGTGAATGTGGAAAAAGTGGGCGTCGCCTGCTATGCGACCTCCTTCATACTGCTAAGGCAGGGCTAGCCGGGTAAAGTTACCGACTAAAATAGACACACGGAACTAATTTTCGATGGAAACATGGTATGTTTTCATAGAAAAAATACATAAAAATGACGATAATGTGAAAAAAAAAATTTATGTCTGAGGTAAGATGAGGTATATCTTTATATATTTTTGATAAATAATTTTGTGGAGTTTATAAATACGTATAAATTTTGAGCACTTTGAATACAAAAAATCTAGAAAATCTATATTATTTGCATGAAGGTGAAGTATATCTTTTTATACTTAATAAATTATTATTTTTAACAATCTTTTGATGCAACTGGGATTTGTGCCATATTGTATTTGCTTATTATAAATACAAATTCAATTTATTTTTTGTGGAAAATACTGATCCCTAAAAGAAAAAAAAACTGAATAGTGAAAAATATATCATTCTTCAGATAGGGTAAATATTAAATAAAATTTCAGAAATATAGGAGTAATAGAATATTATTCAAATGTTAGTAAAGTTAAAAGAAACTTTTATAACGAAAAAAATATATTCTTGGGTAAGCAGGTAAGGTAAAACAGCGCATTCCGCAATTTATTTACGATACCAAAAAAGCGTATATACTCGTATTATGTTTATTTTAACAAATTTATCTCCAAAAAAATACCTACAAGTTTCAACACTGATGTGAAGTTTGTATGAACGCTATGGTAAAAAAATTGCGTTATGCAAAGAATTAACGCTGTTTAACGCTTACCGGAGCGTGTTTTTTTACGTAATGAAAATTTCTGTGTATTATGAGACCAAAACACTTAACTGTACAAAAATGTTGTTTTCAGAATTCGTTTTTTTTGTTTTTCTTCCGATTCTCATACAAAAAAAAGTGTCCCAGATTTTACTATTTAAGTTTTTTTTTCCAGTGCGTCACGAGCATATAAATAAAAAAAAGCGGCCAAGTGCGAGTCGGACTCACACATGAAGGGTTCCGTTACATAAATGCGGTTTACGATTTATGACGTATTAAAAAAAAACTACGGACTAGATCTCGTTCAAACCAATTTGCGGTGAAAGTTTGCATGCTAATGTACATCATATATTTTTTTTAGTTTTATAATTTTCTTATTTTAGAAGTTACAGGGCGGGAACACACACATTTTTCCACTTTGGAAGTGTCTCTCGCGCAAACTATACAGTTTAGAAAAAAATGGTGTTAGAAACCTCAATGTAATTTTTAAAGACCTATCCAAACACGTATGGGTTTGATGAAAAAAATTTTTTTGAGTTTCAGTTCTAAGAATGGGGAACCCCAAAAATGTATTTTTTTTTTCTATTTTGTGTGAAAATCTGAATGCGGTTTACAGAATACATCTACTTACCAAGTTTCAACAGTATAGCTCTAATAGTTTCGGAAAAAAATGGCTGTGACATACGGACGGACAGACAGACAGACATGACGAATCTATAAGGGTTCCGTTTTTTGCCATTTAGCTACGGAACCCTAAAAAGACTGCATACAAAAATGTGACGATCTGGAAATGAATATTTAGCACACCTTTTTTCATGTATGAGGATCGATAGTATCAAGGATTCTGAGTAAGAAAAACAAAAAAAATACGAATTCTAAAAAAAAAGTTTTGTACTTTTTTTTGAAAAACGCACATAATATTTTCTAAATGCTATATTTCTGAAATATCATTAAATATGCGTGTCTTACGAGTGAAGAATTACATATTTTTCAATGTCACAAATATATAAAGATATTTCTTACCTCAGACATATTTTTTTTTCTCTTTATCGTAATTTTTATGTTTTTTTTTCTATGAAAACATACCGTGTTTTCAATGAAAGTTAGTTCCTTGTGTCTGTTTTAGTCGGTGACTTTACCCGGCTAGCCCTAGCATTAATATTTTATGAAGGAGGTCGCATAGCAGCCGAAGCCTACTTTTTCCACATTCACCCCCGTTTTCCCATGCTCATGGGGTGAATCCAACTTGTTTCAGCACGTAAAAATACTCATTATAGATCACTCTTACCACTGTATTTTTTTATATTTTTAATCCGAAGCGTACAATTTTGGCGCGAAAATTTTAAGAAATTTTGGAAAAATACTACTTTTTCCGCCCCTCGCAATTTTTTTCTGTAAGACTTACAGATAAATGATGTATGACAAACATGTAAGGAATTAAATCATCTTTAAACTTGCTGTAGACACTTTTGTCACAAAAGCAACAATTAAAGTGCTATTTCAAAAACACCAAACAATGGCCCCTTCAAATGAGGATGGTTGCAAACGCACACATGGCCCGAGGTCGGAAACTCAATTTTTTTTTCATGACCTCATACCCGACCAATATAAATCAAAACATTTTCCTCTCCACCTTTTGCAAGGCAATGTAAGGAGGCCACTCCCCACAGACTGGATTATAGGCAGGGTCTGTGGTAAAATCAGATTGCCGTTGAATTACTCTACCTAATGCAGCAGTATAGTTTATAGATGTATTACTAATGATTCGTATATAATCCACGAAATTACTAATGCGATTTCATAAAATCTTTTACGCTTATTTAGATTTAAAAATCTATTTCATGAATATTATTTTCCTTTATAAAATACAGCTGCAGCTAAGTGACGTCCGGACAATTACTTAACTTGTAATAAAAAATACAAAAAGAAAACTTCCCCCGTCAGGGATTCGATCCCAAGACCTCTACATTGATAATTTACTTTAAAAACAAAGTTTTAACCGACGAAAAATCAATCATCCCCTATTTTCATACCCTTAGGGTTGGTTTTTTTTTTCAAATTTATATGGGACCAACTTTGGGGTATACTTTTTCCAACTAAAAAAGAATTATCCAAATCGAACTACTCTGTAAAAAGTTATGCGTGGTCATACATAAAAAAAAATATATATATACGCGTCGACTTGAAACCTCCTCCGTTTTTTTCGTCGGTTGAAAAGCAAACGATTACTAATCGCGCCACAAGGTGCCTTATCATTGCTGTCGAAATCGAACTACCTATTTGTGGCTGTCTTTGTCATTGTATCATACAACGTTATTTAGTCATAATTCAGTGCGTGTAATGGTGACAGTCTGTCAACGTCGCGGAACAAAGACAGAGATATGCAATGACAAGTCTATACTCTTTTGGATGAATGTCATTTGTTCAGATATCTTTGGCAAAGTTGATGCTTAGTTACAATTGAAATATTAATTGCTTAGCAACTGAGGACCTACCGCGAAAGGCATTCGAAATTTTCCCTCTCTGTCATACTTGTGATTTCGTACGTAAGTGCGACAGAGAGGGAAAACTTCGAATGCCGTTCGCGCTAGGCCCTCTGGTGGCATCTTGGCTGCTAACGAGTTTGTGACAGGTAGAGCGTAGGTATACCTAAATGTCGATGACAGCTACAGAAAATATATCATAAAATAGACATCTATAAACGAAAGAATGTACACAATTATTTATAAAAAGCTTACAATTATCAATCTATTTTAAGTTATAGTATGAGAAAATAAAAACCGGTATCAAGGACAATAACATCTGCGTAAAAAGGAACGTAACGGGAAGATTGTCTCTGACTGACATTGTAAAATTTCTGCATGTTGGTAAACAGCGTGTGACTTTCAAAAATACGGTTTTGGAATATGGTGACATAAAAGTCATCGGTGATAATTTTAGTCACCGGTGACTGATATCACCAGTGAGATTCAAAAATTGGTAAAATAATATACCGAGATCAGTATTCTAACAAGTAACTTTAAAAAACGATCATAGTGTCTACATATTACGGCAACCTAGCGTTACCTAGTTTCCCGGCGGTACAGCGCCATCTAGCGGCAAATTCGTTAACTATGAATACAACAATCGTAACTAACTTTTGGACACCCGTCTACGACATTTAGCTTACAGTTCCATTTAATCGGAATTTGAAATCATCAGCGACTAGTTAAGGAATTAAATGTAACTAGCCGTTTGTTAGAGGTGTAAACAATTTTACGTATAACAATTTTATTAAGAGATGCCATTAAATTCGTCTCAGTGATACAACATGTTACATATAATTATAATAATAATAAATATTTGCGGACAATCTTACACAAATCAACCTAGTCCCAAACTATAAGCAAAATAAGTATGGGTATACTTTAACTTAACTTATTTCAACTGGGCTCATGAATGGTTCATTGTTAGCCACGTATACCAATGGTATTATCTGCTTTTGTTTGCGGACGCGTGCCATTTTTTACAAGAAAAAGTTTAGCGCCACGGAAAATGTTCATTGTATAATGAACTCTATCGTCTTATTCAATAGATGCTGTTTGTGGAGTCCGGTCTGTTCATGCTTGCAAGGGCATAGTAACGAGAGACATCATTCTGTTCTTGACACGTTTTATTGTTATTGACCCTGTACATATCTGACAATATTACATTAATGATCCTTTTTTTAACCGACTTCAAAAAAAGGAGGAGGTTCTCAATTCGGATGTTTTTTTTTTTAATGTTTGTTACCTCAGAACACCTTATTATGTATGCATGACATAACAATGAATAAATGAATATTAATATGAATATGAATATGAACTCCGTCATTTATGAACCGATTCGTACAATTTTTTTTTTAACTGAAAGAATATGCTTCCAGATTGGTCCCATTGTTTCCAAAACCCCAGTTAGATGATGGGAACCATGAGGAATTGAGGGAACTCCTTAAATATATTAGGCACGCCTGTAGTAATTTCGGTATTTTCTGTTATAACTCGTGTATTTACACCCGGAAATCATAAATTTGGTGAAGTGGAATTGATGATGAAGACCACAGATGGCTTGTGGCTTGTGTGATGTCTCAATGATGTACTTCAAACTATATAAGTACGTAACAGATTCTGATATTATTCCGTTGAAATAGCAAACAATGAAGTGCCAAAGGTAATTCTGAGATCCTTGAGGAATCGACGGAAGTCCTCAAATATTATCGGCCCACATACAGCGATTTGGTTTATTGGTCTAAAAATCAACGCTTTTGCTCTCGGAAATCAGTTCATGTGGTAAATTGGAAAAAAAATGTGGAAATGTTAATGTGGCTTGGCGGAGTACTGAATTGAAGTCGGTTTAAACTTTGTTTTGAGAGTAAATTATTATGTAGTGGTTGATTTGGAGGAAAACCAGGGTGAGCTTTTTCCATAATCACTTTCGATGCGTCCTATGATATTGTAACGATTTGTTATCATTTACACGTGTGTTCATGTGCTTACACAGACCGGACGATGATTGTTTATGACGCGATATATTCATGTGCGTCCACAGGTCTCATTCTCTTTGGGAGGCGTATTGGTATATCATGTAGATGAATACATTTTTCTACAGGTCGCGCATGTACGTGACCTGTAGGACACACAACACAGTTCTTAATTGTGGAGTTCTTTAGTGTTAGAGGATTAGTTACAAGTGTAACAACAGGGTAGTTCGGTAGTCTCGGCTTCAGGCCATATCATCATCAGTCAAGGGTGCACCCGGGTAACTGGAACAATAGCGTGTGAATTGGGACAGTATCAATGGTGGTAAGGGATGTCTATAAGGGGAGGTTGGAGGACATTCTCGGGGACGAAAGTCCCCACACGTCATAGGGAGCTGGCACGCACGAGGCGGCAGCCCCTATGTCAGATATATAAAGGATTCCGCAAGTTGTAAGGGTATGTTTGTAGTTGCATATATGCTAATACAGGTGTCTTAGCTTGAGTGCTATAGGTTCTCATTCGCGGCCATGAGAGTGACCAGAAGTGGCTTAGCGACAGCCGTTCCATTCCATCCTTTTCTCGAAGCCATACAGGCCATTTTCAACATCTTGTAATTTTGTGCTGGCTAAATTGTATTGTAATCATTTATTTCAGATATAAATCCATAAAAAGCTAGAACCCTGAATTTTCAGTAACATGTAGGGCATAATAGGGCCTAGATATATTCTCAATAGCTCTTTTTTCAAAGCTTTCAAAGTCCATCTTTTTATGTAATTAACTATATTTTTTAATTTATACTCGTACTTTATTATTGTTTTAACGCTTAGAGACAGTATACATCTCTAAGAACATTAGAATAATTATTAATTGTATTTGGACGCTCAGAGACCTTATACATCTCTGGGGCACTAAATTAATATTATAAACTTATTGTTAGTTCTGATACAGACCTTATATCGAATGTAATGGATAATATTTTACAATTTTGGATTTTTTAGTTTTCATTTAGTGACATTTAGTACTAGTATGTTAACCGTTTAAGTACTTATTGGTTATAATCTGCAATTTTTAAATGATTATTGTGTAAGAATATTATATTGTAGAATACCATTTGACATGTAAAAGTGCCCTTGTGGCCTATTTGCAGAATAAATAATTGATTTTGATTTTTGATTCAAAATGGACTAAAAGATAAAAAAAAACCCGCTCCCGGTGAGCCAGGTATAAGGCGCTGTATGTGGATTTTATCTCGTAGCTAAATTGGAATCTATTGTAAAATAAGATACCTATGTTCATTATTCAATGAACATTTTACGTGGCGATAACATCTTTTTTGTAAACTTTGGCACGTGTTCGCAAAAAATGTCTTTTCATAAGCTCAGAAAAAAGGGCATTCATGACCTCAGTTGAAATAAGTTAAAATAGTTTAAATAATAAATATGAACTGAGCTCATAAATAGCTATTGAATACTGTCGGACTTTCGATGAGAATAGACGTGTTTTAATTATTTTTGCAAATTAAAATCGTGTGCAAAAAAGTATTGACCTCGATATTGACGATCTGTGTCACGCATTGGTTTTGCGTGTGCAGTGTGAGTCACAATGACTTTATAGTGTTATATCAAGTGAATGATAATGGGTGATAATAGCCCATTTACCAAAAGTGTTAAAATGCAACGTAGCCCTCCATCAACACCTGCGCCTTCGAACAACGAGAATGAAAAATATATATATATATATATATATATATAAATTGAACTCGGAACAAAAACTAAGGGTCCACAACCTTTGCCGTAAGGTAACTCACGGCACCGCAAACTTGGCAGTTCAATACCAATCGCTCAAACAGAAAGCAATTATCAACCAATGCACTCTCCTAGACCTTGAAGAAAAACAAGACCTATCACACCGTCTACGAGCCCTAAAGGATAGTATCGATAACTCTAACAGGCCAATGACAGATGCACTTTCCTTCGCCGATATGGTGAAAACTAACAATAAAACTCAAATCCGCCCTAGCAACTTGAGCTCAGTGGCAATTTACCCTAAAGATCAATCGAAATCAAGTGAGGACACGAAAAACTTGGTACAAAAAATGATTAATCCTGAGCAAATGAAATTTCACGTGAGAGCGCTACGTAAAGTTAAAAATGGCGGTGTCATCATTAGCACTGATTCTAAGGATGACATTGAAAAATTGAAACAGACTTTTAAAAATACTTCCCCGGACCTCACCGTCGATGAGCCCTACAAGCACAGGCCCAGGATTGTAATAGTCGGCGTGCCGTCAGCTCTGCGAGAACAAGACGTTTATAGTTGTTTATACGAACAAAACCTTGCTGACAAGCTTCCAGACTTAACTCGGGACAAAATCTTAGCCAGTATTAAATTAAGCCATAAGTCGGGAAGAAAAGATGCCGAGACGTGTAACTACGTCATAGAAGTTCCAGCCCTTGTGCGCAAAGCGCTCATATCTCAGAACCGAGTCTTCATCAATTGGTCATCGTGTCCTGTGAGAGACTTCACGATTGTCACTAGATGTTTTAAATGCCAGCAGTTTGGCCATGCCGCCAAGACATGTTAAGCAACCAGACCACACATGCGGGCATTGTTGCAAGATAGGGCAGTCTGACAAGGAGTGCCCTAACAAGGCAGACCCTCCCAAATGCGCAACATGCAAACTGTTTAATAAGCCCAACAACCATAGAACAGGAGATACTGAATGTCCCGCCAGGAAAATGGCCGAACGACGATATATAAATTCTATTGATTATGAAGGGCCCTAAGTATCAGACAATTCATTTTCTATTTGATTTTTAATTACGATGTTTTAGTTATTATTGTACGAGTTAGGAATAAAAGTATTGGTGACAGATCTATATTAGAAATGTACATTTTATCGGCTTATTTAGGTAGGTTACCTATATATTTATTCCCAATACTTTTATTCCTAACTCGTTATTTTTAATTTTGTCCTATTAACCGTAAATTTATCAAACTGCAATGTATGCTATGCTATTATATTATTTTATATTATGCGCTAAGGTAAGAGTCCACTTAGTAATTCAATAAACTCGATGACCTAGTTTGCAGTTATTGTCGACGCTGACACTGCAATACGCAACGTAAATTAAATATGTTGAACGATAATTAGTTATTTATGTCTTTGATGTGTATGATTTTAATTTGTATAATTGCTTTTCAATTAGTATTTATCTCTTTGCCTGAGATACAGGATAATCCTAGTTCAGGCGCATTTAATAAATTTCCCTAAAATGTAACAGTTTTAAGCACAATGTAACATTAGCAATAAGGTTTTTTCAATAAATTATTCTTATTATTATTATTGTTCATGGTCGGCGCGTGCCATAAATTACAAAAAAAAATTGCGGAATCGTGCCCAGGGCGTTCCCGTGGCCTCGC
Source organism: Epinotia brunnichana (assembly GCA_963854355.1). Lineage (NCBI taxonomy): Eukaryota > Metazoa > Arthropoda > Insecta > Lepidoptera > Tortricidae > Epinotia > Epinotia brunnichana. Next base: position 23,701,231 of record OY977946.1, on the reverse strand, counting down.
TTTCTAGCACAGAGGCGGCAAATAGAGGGGTTTTTTAGTGGATAAACCATAGGCCTCATCAGCCGATATGGGAGTCCCACCAGGGTCCGTTCCCGCACCCTGTTTGTATGCGAAAAGCATTTTCCCCTTAAAAAAAAAAAAAATAGGTACCGCCACGTAAAACGTTAATTGGAGAATGAACTCTATCGTGGTATACAATAGATTGAAAATTAACTACGAGATAAAATACCACACACAGAGTGCAAGTATAAGGCACACGCCGACCACGAACAAATAGCCATTCATGAGTTCATTTCATATTATTTAAACTATAAATAAATACAATATGATGCATTTCTCCAGTCTCACTAATTGAGCTAAACTAAGAAAATAATCTCATAAATAAATGACGTGAAATATAATAATTCGAGAAAGTCAAGGATGAAAAACACTGGTCCATAATTTACATTTTGGTTACAAAAATAAAAATGTTTGATTTCATTATCGCCTATTTCCTAATAATTGGGAGAGTTGCCAGCTACTCGCGACAGGCTGATGTCATTGGGTGCGCATTTGTGTTCAGAGAGGCATTATTAAAATTGAGAGGTTGTTTACAAAAATATTACTGAGTAAAGCGTGGCCGACGATAGAGAATTTTCCTTTTCTGACGCACGATTATTCAGTATTTCTTTCTCTTTCTCCAATACAATTTTAGCTTATATTGTTGCACTAGTTGACACCTACCAGAGGCGGTAGGTACAACGAAGTTAGAAACTCGTATACCACCATCTTTATTACTGGATTTGACAAGCCCAATAGAGACATATACTTACGAACTTCGGTCATCGATTTATTGGTACCGCCGCGATAGTAAACATGTTTTTCTTTATGCGTGTGTGACTTTGTCGAGTCAGTTAGGTACCTACCTAACTACATATGCTTTGCCTTGCCTGAAGAGTATTTTTAAAGTAGGTATCTGACTTTCTTACAAAATTGTTGCAGCAATGTCTTGCAGAATGTTCACCTACTTTAAAAGAAACACGAACTATTTATTTTGTCCATCCATTGTAATGTATAAATCTTATTAAACGTATTTTTAATGTTACGTTTAGAATTTAAAACACATTGAATCCACGAATAACCTATCTAGTATTCCACAATAGGTACATGTTGAGTTTCATTTAAAAATATTGATCATGTCACGTCACGATGCTAATGACCCCTTTATTAATTGACAAGTTTGTGGTTATATTGCTCATCAATATATTTGTAAGTTGTATACATTCTCAGTTTAAAGATCTTTCTGTGAAGGCCTTTATTAACGTTGCAATTTATCACGACAACCGACAGAGCCACAGTTGTGACAGTTGGAATGAGATTATTTTCATTTAACTATCTTTCTGCTGCTATATCTGTCGGTTGATGCGATAAAGCAAACCCCAAGCAAGTTTGCTTTCAAGAGGATACCTACTGCGTAAGGTAAACTAGAATTCGACTAGAATCCATCCTCATAATCTTAGTATGTATTGAATATTCAGTAGTATATCTATTTATGTAGGTATGTATATGTAGCGGGTTCGATTGCCGACTCAAACAGGCGATTATTTAAAATTCTTTGAATGCAGTTCGTATTGTTTTGAAAATAGAATTGCAGTCTTCTTTCAGTAAAATTTCCTATCTACAGTATTTAGAGTACCTTTTTTAACCTACCTTTATTTTTTTTCTTCAAGTACTTATTCCTAATATAAATTATCGTTATTTTTTCTTTGCACCTTTTATGAATCTATGTTTAGCCCAATGGTTAGCTGGTAGAGAATGCCATTTGGCATTAACCTCGCCATTTGTACATTTCTGTATTTTGTGCAATAGATTTTAAATAAATAATTTGCAAAGTTTGCGAAGGCCTTCTACCTACACGGAAACATTTCTACACGAAATCATGTTGTTAATCAGAACCTTTTTACAAAAAAATATAAACTTTAACACCCGTTACCAAAATAGACTAACATTCACAGAATAAGTAATAGTACTACGTACTAATATGAAAATGAAAAATGAAAATGTTTTATTTCATAGATTGCTAGATTACATTGAAAATAAGGTTGGGTCTTCCTAGTAGGTAAAAAATACCTGTGTCAGGAAGACCCGCTCCTCCATAAAAAAGCAGTTAGTGTTAATTTCTTATATGTAGGTAAGTACTTATAACTTAAAATAAAAATAAAGACGAATTAGGTATCACAGGCCTATGCACTATTGTCGTGACCCTAAAGTTGAGTGTGTGTGTGTATGTGTGTGTGTGCGTGTGCGTGTGCGTGTGCGTGTGCGTGTGCGTGCGCGTGTGTGTGCATATGTGTGTGTGTGTGTGTGTATGTGTGTGTGTGTTGTTTGATAAAGTAGGTATATATTATAACATTTCCCATTTTGTTTTTATTTCTTAAGTATCCGCAACAAACTTCGTCTAATATTAAATACTTACTTACAACCAATAATCAGCAACATGCTTCGTCAAGACTCGGTTACAAAAATAAAATAAAAATATACATACATGGGAAAGAAAAACAATAATACGGTATTGAATTCCAGGCCCGATATGTACCTGGCGTAAACGTCCCTAATATACCGGCAGCATTTTGTTATGTTAATAGTTTATAATTAATATTTTATGATTAAGGACTTATCATTTGCATGTCACTGTGTGAAAATGTAGCAAGGCTGCCAATGAATAGGTACATAAGTAGGTAGGTACCTACTGTAACATTTATCTTGAGCAAATAAATTACCTAGGTACTTACTTACTTAACTAATTGTGATTTTAATCGATTTTCTGGTTGTAGATAATCGGTCAGTACTAATTACTATAATTTGATTTAAATAGAAAGTTTTAACCGACTTCAATTCAGTACTCCGCCAAGCCACATGAACATTTCCACATTTCATTTGCAATTTACCACATGAACTGAATTCCGAGAGCAAATGCATTGGTTATTAGAGAAAAAAACCAAATCACTGTATGTGGGCTATATTTGAGGACTTCCGTCGATTCCTCAAGGATCTCAGAATTACCCTTGGCACTTCATTGTTTGCTATATCAACGAAATCATATCAGAATCTGTGACGTACTTTTATAGTTTAAAGTACATCATTGAGAAGTTCCACAAGCCATAATGGTCTTCATCATCACTTCCACCATTACCAAATTCATGATTTCCGGGTGTAAATACACGAGTTATAATAGAAAATACCGAAATTACTACACGCGTGCCTAATATATTTGAGGAGTTTACTCAATTCCTCATGGTTCCCATTATCCAACTGGGGTTTTGAAAACAATGGGACTAATCTGAAAGCATATACTTTCAATTAAAAAAAAATTGTACGAATCGGTTTATAAATGACGGAGTTCTGAGATAAAAAACATTAAAAAAAAAAACATTCGAATTGAGAATATCCTCCGTTTTTTTGAAGTCGGTTAAAATAGGATGACCCCTATTGCTAAATGAAATATGATGCGAGCCTATAGGTACCTATAGGCTCGCATCATATTTCTACGGGGAAACCGTAATAGAGGTATTTTCCCATTGATCTTATGTACCTATTTAAATTGTGTATTCCCCGTAGCATATGAATTTATGAATTAAATTATTAATTATTGAGGCCTGGAAAACCGAGATTATTAATTACGTAACTTATAGGTATATTTTGTCAAATTAACCGGTTTTTCTGAATATCTACGTCTCGCTTTGACAACTTGTGTGCGGGTATGTACTTATTAGAGCGTTGTGCGTAGTTACCCATACAATTCGTATTCAATTTTCACCGGTCGTGGGCGCGGGTCGGGCGCGGGCCCGCGCCCGCGACCGGTGTGTTTCGTCCGGAGGCCTTCAGATTCTGGCGATACAATAATAGATTCCCATTGAGTAAGTAGTTATGATTATTATTGTTTATCTTTCGGTTCAGATTACTGACTACTCAACTCTAAAACTGATAATATCGTTAGACTTAATTTATTGGGAAATTACAGACATATCGACAAGTGCATTCACACTACGACATAATGCGGGTCGCGTTTGTATTGTTTCTAAAATAGATATATTCAGTATTTACCAATGGTACGTATGTTTTAACCTGCAAAACCGGCTTCCATTTAGCAAAAAAATGTAAATTTATATTTTATAAGCACTTTTCCGCATCTCATTCTCGAAGCGCCGCGCTCACATAGAGTCTTGGCTATGCGATTAGGCAAGGGCAAGTGAGATCTCAGGAACCAAAACGATTTGCATATCGTCGTGTCTATATGTCAATGATGGGTCCCGGGATTTCTTGGATTAAGGCTGTAATAGGCTTGTGTTTTAAATGTAATTTTGTAGTTAACTACATAAATAAAATAAAACTTTTTTTTGGATATTTTCATGTAATTTTGAAACAAAATGATACCTACTTCTCTAATGCACTTTCAATATTATTTATTAACAATTAGGTTAACAAATATGTCAAACATTGGAACGTTTCCCTTGTAAGTATTTACCTACAATTATATTATGAATACTTTTGCTATGTGGCTTATGAATAATACTTAGATGCAACGTACAGATAAAACCAATTACATTTACTGCTTTCAGCTTAATTATTAAAAGACATTAAAACAACACTGAAAAAAATTTTTACCTACTCAAAGCAATTAAGTAAGCGAAATAAAACTGACACGTAATCATAACATTTACACCTCCCCCTGGCCCTAGGGACGAGACGACTACAGATCCCAAGTACCCGCAGAACACACCCTAATTGACCGGAACAAAACCCGTTAACATTTTTGCATTATTTAATGGAAATGGCCAAAAGCACATTCGTCATCACACCTTAAACTTAAAGCAACACGGAAGGGAGTAGGCATTTACACCATTTACCCTCTTTCAAAGTACAAGCCCAAGTGGCCATGCTTCGTACACAAAAATATATGAAGGTGTGCATGTTTTTACAAGCTTTTTATTAACTTGCGATGTATGTAAGTAAATATGTAATTAGTTCGGGTGGAATCTTGCAACTCAATTTTGAAGCAGATATCTTCAACCAATTGAGCTGTAATTTTGGGTAAAGGTATAGTTTGGGTGACAATTCAATATTATGGTACCATCGAGCTGATCTGATGATGGAGAAGAAGAAAGAAGAAGGTGGCTATGGGCATTCAGTACTTAACCGACGTAGCCCCGTTGAGTTTGGGCTCGTTAGAATCGTCTCGATGAGTAGTTGATGACGGTATACAGAAAAGTACAGTCAGCAATAAAAGCTTGTACCAAAAATATAATTTTTGACAGAAACTTATTTCGGTATATTGTGTCATTTTTGATGTATTAGTGTTATCATTACAGCAAATCGTGACCACGTTTCGGAGCCATACGTCATCACTGGCAACACACACTGCTCAAAGACTTTCGTCTTGAGACACTACGGAATATTGGACGAAAAGATGTGCCGTGAAGGTTCTGCAGCTCGGGCAGAAAAGCATACACGGATATGTCACTATCACTATAAAGACCAATAGCCCATTATCTCCCCATCCTTCGAGCAACAGCAATGGCACGTGACTTGACGTGGGTATAGCTCTTACTTACTGAGTCCAACGCAGAGCGTGAGAGTGTTGTTGTTGATGGTGATTAGTATCTGCAGAGTGGCGAGGAAGCTGAAGCCCACACACATGCAGCCAAGGTACATCATCAGCACTCGCCCGTGAAGGTTCTGCAGCTCGGGCAGAAAGGCGTACACGGCTATCGTCACTATGAAGAACACGCATGATATCAGCATGCCTGGAACAAAGAGTCTGGTTTGAATTTTTTATCCTGATCAGAAAACCGGGACACATACATCGGGAGTATCGAGACATGAGAAAAATCAAATGGCATGACAATTTCGACGACCCGGCGGTGCGGTTTTCTGACTTTTCTCTAGTTACATTAGGGGCTATAAACACTGGGCTTGTACGAAATTAAGCAATCTACTAACGACTGCATGATTCAATAAGGCCCATCACACAAATATACTTTCATATATGAAATTAAAGTTGACTTGCGAAGATTGGATTTAAGTCTTTTCTCCGATGGTTCAGTTTAAATTTAATTTTAAGGCTTCTCTCATAATACATTATTAATGATTGATAAATACTAAGACCTTACGAGTACCTCCACAAAATCACTTAAACTTTTAGTGACAACTTACAAATAAAGATGATGGTGTCAGAAAATCATCACTAGTGCTTCCAAGTCTAACTTGGTGAAGACGCAATCTTCTTCGTCTTCCTGCACGAAGGTGTCCACGCAATAGCAACCAGACCATCATCAGAGAAATATTGTTAGAGCCGACTTACAAGTAAAACTGATGGTGTAGGTAGTCATCAGTATCACCCGCGTCCTCGGGGAAACAACCCAGAGCGTCTAACTTGGTGAAGGTGCGGCCTTCTTCGTCTTCCTGCAGGTCGATCACGTAACGCATTGTACGAACGTCGGGTAGGTCGAAATGTCACTTTTTATATGGAAAATTGACAATTAAATTGTACCGACAAGCGTTCGGAACGTTACGGGGCGTTTTTCAAAAAAAGTTTACAAAGCTTCTTTTTTTTCAGAATTCGAATTTTTTTGGTTTTGCTTACTCAGAATCGTTGATACTATCGATCCTGATACAAGAAAAAAAGTGTTCTAGATTTTACTATGTAATTTTTTTCTTCCAGTGCGTCACGACCATATAAATAAAAAAAGACTGCATACAAAAATGTGACGATGTGGAATGGAATATTTAGGACACTTTTTTTCTTGTATGAGGATCGATAGTATCAAAGATTCTGAGTATGAAAAACAAAAAAAAATGAATTTTGAAAAAAAAGTTGTTTTGTACATTTTTTTTGAAAAACGCTCTACGTGATTACCCCTCTGCACGAAGGTGTCCACGCATTAGCCACCAAACCATCATCAGAGAAATACTGTTAGAGCCGACGTATAACTGAAACTGTTGGTGTAGTTTTCATTATCGGGCACGTCCTTGGGGAAACATCCAATGCGTCCAAGTTGGTGGAGGTGCGGCGGACTTTGTCTTCCTGCACGAAGGTGTCCACGCAATAGCCACCAGCCACCATCAGAGAAATACTGTTAGAGCCAACTTACAAGTGAAACTGACGGTGTGGTCCTCAGTATCGTCCGCGTCCTTGGGGAAGCAAACCAGTGCGTCCAACTTGGTGGAGGTGCGGCCTGCTTCGTCTTCCTCCACGAAGGTGTCGATGCAGTACTCGTCTGGCCCCTTCTTCATCCACGGGTCGATGGTGCCCGGGGATTCAATGAACAGCCTGCCATCCTGTGAAAACAGGTTTGTTATAAATTGTTTGACAAGTAAAAGTTCAGAAAAAGTGGGTTGATCGAATTTAAATATTACTGTTAGTGCACAAATACTTATAAATATGTTTCACGACTTTGTAGTACTTATAAATTTGTTTCACGACTTTGTAAATGTCGACATGTTAATACTCTGGGACGCTTCAGATGTGGCATAAGTAATTAAGCCTAATGCCCACTTGACTGACCGAAGGACTTATATAGGTCAAAAACATATTTTTACCTATGCGTTAGGGATCAGTCTTTTATTATTGACATATCCAAAGTTTTTGAGTCTTTTTAGATCAACTTATCTTCTAGATTCGGAAAGGAATATGCCTTGACTCTTTAACTAATATGGTGTCTACTGGAAAACGACTAGGTATTTCTTGTTTACGATTTTCTATTCTTGTTTAATGGAGTTTACAGTTAGTCTCTTTAAGTGCTTTAACAGACAATTCACAATCTCGGTTTAGTGCGAGATAGTTTGAAATGTATTGGCATATGTTCAACACTGCCACTTCTACGAACTTATCTAGATCTAGCCCGAAAATGTGCACTTCGTAATATCGGTATGTAGTTTTTAATTCATTAATGTAGGTAATTTGTCGTCTGGTGGTGCTACAAAGATAAATACTGGCATACCATGGAAATTACATTATCATTCTATACAATAAATACGACGATAAAGATGCAACTCTGAGAAACTTCTTTGTTTATAATTTCAGTCGATAAATTAAATGATGTAGAATATTCTTCTTTTCCACCCAATTTGGTTGCATTTGCGCGAACTTTCAAGGCAGTCAACATTATTATAATATTACGTAGGAGTATAGATTCTTCTACACCTCGCATTGTAAATTCAATGCAAATGACGAGGACAACGTGATTACCGCTTTGATTTCATCAGAGTTAGATTTTTAGAATTACCACATTTTATATTACATAGATGGCGACCTAATGGTTAGGTATAATCAAGTATAATATACTGGTTAGTTAGTATATTCGTAAGTAAAAATTGCATAAATCTATCATTAGATATGTTACTGTTCATACAGTACTTTAAAAGGAGGAACAAAATTTATGTATGTTTAATTAAGCCATTAGACTAAAACTTAGTGTTATGGCATTTATCACCCTTTGTACCTTCAAAAGGAACCTGGTCGTGTGGTGTCCGGCCTGAGAATAGCCCACTCCGAGCTTCTCCGTGGATGTCGTAAAAGGCGACTAAAGGAGTTAAATGACAAATACCTAAGTCAACTTAGAATTCCCAAGGAGGGTTAACGTCAGGCAGGCGGCCGGTTGTAAAAAAATTGCCAAATCTTCTCAGCAGCATGGATATTGAACGAAATAGGATATGTGACAGGGCTAGGGCGTACCCCACAGGCGACGCGCAGGGGCAGCACCCGGCTCCTGTGGGAAATGGACTAGGGTTGTCGCACCAGCCCGGGTGGGGGCGACGTAAGAAGCGAGCCCGGGAACCAAGGTATGAGAGACTGAGGTATGCGAGTTGGAATGTAGGGACGATGACTGGAAAGGGAAGAGAGCTAGCTGATGTACTGAAAAGACGACGGATAAATGTAGCTTTTCTGCAAGAGACAAAGTGGAAGGGTGAAAGGGCTAGAGAGATTGGGGAAGGATATAAGTTTTACTATTGTGGAAGTGATGGCAAACGTAATGGCGTTGGCATAGTGTTAGACCACAGGCTGAAACAAGGGGTAACGAATGTCAGTAGAAAGAGTGATAGAATAATAGCTATGAAGTTAATGGTGGAGAACGTTATACTAAATCTTGTAAGTGTGTATGCTCCTCAGAGTGGATGTGATGACGTAGTGAAAGAGAAGTTTTGGGAGGATTTTGATGCAGTAATAATGGAAATTCCAGAAAATGAAGAAGTATATGTGGGTGGAGATTTTAATGGACATGTGGGAAGACAGAATGTGGGATATGAAAGAGTACATGGAGGTTTGGGCTTCGGGAACCGTAATAGGGAAGGAGAAACCTTGTTACAAGCCGCTTCCGCGTTTGACCTGGCAATCACTAACACTTGGTTTAAGAAACGTGAGGAACATCTTATAACTTATAAAAGTGGCCACCACATGACGCAGATTGACTACTTTCTCGTAAGGAGGAATAAAATCAACTGCGTCAAAGACTGCAAGATAATCCCCGGTGAAAATTTAGTAGCACAACATAGGCTTTTAGTTATAGAAGTGACCATAAGAGTCCAGTCAAACTTTAGAAAACCACGGCCCCCTCCTAAAACGAAATGGTATATGCTGGAAAAGAGAGAGTGTGCAAGTAAATTCAAAGAGTGCGTGGTAGATAAAATGATAGAAATGAAGGATTTGGAAGGATTGAATGTGAATGAATGTTGGAATAAAATAGCAAATTGTATACGAGGAGTAGCAAAGAATGTTTTGGGAGAATCGAAAGGAAAATGTATGATAGATAAGGAAACGTGGTGGTGGGATGAGGATGTGCAAGAAAAGCTAAAACAAAAGAAACAAGCATTTAAAGACTGGCAAGATGTTGGAAGTGAGTTTGAAAGTGTGCAAGAAGCTAAAAGAAATGTGTACAAAGAGCGTAAGAAAGAAGCTAAGCGAGCAGTTGCTATCGCCAGAGCAGCAGCACAGGACATCTTGTACGATTCGCTAGATAGCCCAAAAGGCGAGAAACAGCTGTATCGCTTAGCAAGAATGAAAGAAAGGAATGCAAGAGATATTTCTCATATAAAATGCGTGAAAGATGAGGCAGGAAAGGTGTTGGTGAAAGATGATGTCATAAAAGAACGTTGGAAAGCCTACTTTGAAAGGTTAATGAATGAAGAGAATCCTTGGAGCAAAGTGCTGCAAAACCAGCCGGTTAATATAGGTGTAATAAGAGAAATAGGTATGGATGAAGTTAGAAAAGCTGTGAGAAGTATGAAAGGGAGCAAGGCTGTAGGACCGGATGATATACCAGCAGAAGTTTGGAAGGTTTTGAGTGAGGATGGATGTAAGTGGCTGACTTTATTCTTCAATAAAATGTTGCGTGAAGAGACTATCCCTGACGAATGGTGCGACAGTTTATTAGTGCCCATTTTTAAAAATAAAGGAGATATACAGGATTGCAACAATTATAGAGGAATAAAGCTCATGTCACATAGTATGAAGGTATGGGAGAAAGTGATAGAGAGACGAATGAGAGATGAGAGTGTTATAACGCAAAACCAATTCGGTTTTATGCCGGGTCGGGGTACAGCAGACGCCATTTTCTCACTTCGCCAATTGTGCGAAAAATACAGAAATGCACAGAAAAACCTGCATATGGTGTTTGTTGACCTCGAAAAGGCATACGATCGAGTACCTCGTGAGGTTTTGTGGTGGGCCTTGAAAGAGCAAAGTGTGCCTGGGAAGTATGTGGAACTAATTCGGTCTATGTATGACAGATGTTGTACACGCGTCCGGTCAGCGGCTGGCACCACAGACAGGTTCAGTGTAACGGTAGGCTTGCACCAGGGATCAGCTTTAAGTCCATACCTCTTTGTACTGATTATGGACGCTCTGTCGTCGGACATACAGGAAGAAGCACCCTGGTGTATGCTCTTCGCGGATGATATTGTTCTTGTCGGTGAAGACGCATCCGAGGTACAGAGCAGATTGGAGAAGTGGCGACAAAAACTGGAGAATGTTGGCCTGAGGATCAGTAGGTCCAAAACAGAGCATATGTTTTGTGACTTCGGCGGTCTCTCCAGTTTTACAGGCATAAAGCTAGACGGCGTTATGCTCCCAGTCTGCTCCGATTTTAAGTACCTCGGTTCGCTTGTACAGTGTGATGGTGATATCGACCGTGATGTCAAAAACCGAATTAGCGCTGGGTGGATGAAATGGCGACAGGTCTCCGGAACAATATGCGATGGCAGAATGCCTCCTAGGTTAAAGGGCAAAATCTATAAGACCATTGTGAGACCTGTCGTCATGTATGGATCGGAATGTTGGGCCTTAAAGGTGACGGATGAAAAGAGATTGCATGTAACGGAGATGAGGATGTTAAGATGGATGTGTGGTGTGACGAGGATGGACCGAATAAGAAATGTGTATGTAAGGGGAAGCCTAAAAGTAGCACCTATCGCGGATAAATTGAGGGCCTATCGCCTTGCGTGGTATGGGCACGTAATGCGGAGGGATGAAAGTCATGTGACCAAAAGAGTATTAGGTATGAATGTGGATGGATGTAAAAGACGAGGTAGGCCAAGAAAAAGGTGGATGGACTGTGTGAGAGACGATATGAAGAGAAAAGAAGTGAATGATGATATGACGGCTGACAGAGAAGTATGGAAGAAAAAGACATGCTGCGCCGACCCCAAGTAAATGGGATAAGGGCAAGGAAATGATGATGTACCTTCAAAAGGAAGTCTTCCATATACTTTTACGATGTTTAATTACTCGTAGCTTCGTTGACTGTAATAACGATTAAGTCAATCACAATGGAGATGACTCGAGCTCTTGGGCAATGCCACTGCGATGTCCTGCCCATGTTCTTAACCTTTTTACCAATAGATGAGGTCAGCGTGTTTCATTCTTTGGCGTTTTACGTAAGAGAATTTGGGCAGTAGGTACTTAAATTATACCTAACCTTGTGATGTTGAGTTGTCGATTCGAGACGCGAGACGAAAACGTAGTAAGTATAAGTATCCTTCTGTTTCTAATTTGCACAGTGCGATTGCGACAGGAGTCGGTAACGTCCACGTAAAATTTACACGAAACAAAAATGTTTAATATTCCTAAAGCAAGGTTATAATTTCACAAAGCAAACACATCGCAGGAGAGCTACACACGCACAGTGTCCAGCTTGTTGAGAGCATGTAGAGATCGGCAAATGGGGGAGTTGCGATATTGTACGGGCGAGTGGCATGGCGAAAAGCCGCAACCGGTCCACGCAAAACCGAATCCGACTATCGGGAACAAAAAGTCGACAAGCCTCATTGACTACACCGGGGACAGTCAAGGCAACCTCCCAGAACACGGAGGACCGTGATCAGTTGGTCAAACAGTCTGCGCGTGGCTATTAGGGATTTTAGGGAGTTCTAGCCTAGAGTTCCTGCAGATAGGCGGTAGGGTTTCATGTTTGTGTCTTTCACAATCAGAAGCAGAACTACAGCGACATTAATGTGGGGATCGGTTCCCATTTGTCCGAAGACATTTCGCGCGCCGTCTTGTGCAAGCCGTGCAGCTGTAGATCCGGCTATCCGTCTCTTTCCAATTAAAACACTTGGAAATTTACCTTTTTACGTAGGTTTCGTGATTTAGTTTTACGGAAAACACTAATTGATATTAACTAACGACTTGATGCATTAACATAACCTAACTTTTCTATTAGGTACCTACCTATTAGGTTACCTAACTCTAATTAACACGCTCTAGAAAGTTATTGTAGGCACTCATAATGCATAAAATGACATGGTTAGCTATCGCGAATAATCTTGGAATAAGCCTGATTCTTGGTGGGTCGAATCCGGCTAAGGAGATGATCAGACTCTGTTAAACAAAGTACCTACCTATTACATTAGTTACTCTACTTACTACTCTTTCATACATAGGTATCGGACGTAGAATAAGGGGTCTGAAACATACGAGACTTGGGCTTTATGGACAACTCAACTCGAATAGCGAACGACTAGGTCAATTGCTTTACCGGAAAAAAAAATGATATTGTTAGTCGGTAATACTATTGTGCTATTGAATATATTAGTAACACAATTGGAATCCTTAACCTTTTGTCTTGTGCAACCACGACCGTGACAGTGCTTACTGATCGCAGACCTTTTTCATCGCGTGTTTACTCGCTTTACTAAACTTTTTTATCGTCAGTGAGCTCATTTCCAGTATAATTAAACACCAAGATTAATTAAAATTATGTGTAATCGTAGGCCCGACTTACACTGGTATTGTGGCGATATGGTTGGAAAATTTTGTGAATTAGAGCTCAGCTCGCTAACCAACCGTAGACTGCCTTCTATTTATACTTGCAATCGAGACTATAGAATTGCCGGCATTGCCGCCACTTTTTATTGAGTTGCTGATCAGAAAATGGTTACTGTTATAGCCTTTGCAGAGTTTGTATAGTGGACTCTATGGACTAGATTTTACGCTGGCGATGACCGATAGGTTATTTTTGAACTGATTTCAAAAGCCCTCAGTCCGATTCCGATTGTTGCGATTGTGCGTAACATAAAACATATCAGAATCTATCTATTTATATACGCACCGTGGGATCCCATATAAGCCGACAAATATTAGGTACCCGTGCATTTCTGAGGTCATAAGAGGTATATATTTTTACTTTGTATGAACATATCACTTAAAACTATACCTAACAATATATTTTTTCGAGTTATTAAGAGTTTTGTGAGTTTAGGTATCTGTTGTACATTAGTAGCAATGTCACTATCAAAGTTGCTTTTCTAACCGATTATAGCAAAATACGGTTGCATAAAAATTCGTAATCTCTTAAAATTATACCGAATCGAACAAACATTGTATTTTATGACATTTTAGTCTCCAAGGTGAGGAATACTGTACAGTCGCCATCAGATACATCGTAACACACGTCTATTTTGAAGGCATTAGGGTGCATGTGACGATATTTTTGAACACCTATAGTGTACGTGATATGTGTGTGTGATGGCGACTGTACATACAATATTAGAGTCTGTCGGTTTATTCGGGTCCACGGTGTATATTAGGTATACCTACAAGAATATTGCGCTCTCTCAGAGGCTCTCTATATGATATGATATGACATCTCATACCAAATTTGATCTCAATCTAAACGTAAAAATATATAGGTAGTATGGATTTTCTGAAATATGATTGGAAGCAGCTGATTCTGATAATGAATGCGTCCTACAACATCTAGAAAGTTTGCCTCAATAACAGAAACTTGTTTGTTAAGGGATTGGCTAACAGTAGCGCAACTTACCACTTGCAGACCGAAGCTTCCCTTCAAAACGCCTGTCAACCTCAATCTATAAAACTTCTCGCGGCATTGCACTTTCCCAGGCACCAAGCCAAACATAGACACGTTTAAATCACTATGTCTTTTATAATAGTTATCCCATATCGGGGGGTCAAATGCTGCTCCATTTAAATTAACACAAGTTTTATGCGACGTGTACCCTTGTCCGATTGGGCAACATTTTCTGATGCAAGTCTTCTTCAAACAGATGCATCCTCGTTCTGCTAAAGTCTCTTTGTCGATAAAGTACTCATGTCTTCGGTATGTTTTGTTTTCGAATGATATGTCCTCGTTCAATGAATGGGATCCTGACGATATGTCAACACTGTTTTCTAAATTGCACACTTGTAATCCAACAGCCGCCGTGCGCGCGACTAGCACCATCAACACAATTCTGTACATCCTCGGGCACTGCTAGCACGCGACTGTCATTTGTTTGGGGTTCTCTATACTCAACTAACGAGGCAACAGTCATTTATTTTGTATTAAATCCAGTAGCTTTTAAACGAGCGTCACTATAGGTGTTGGCGACAGGTAGTACGGCTTCGCAATGAAATGCTAAGAGGCTGTCTCGGTTACTCAACCAGGGAATCCCACTAGCGGTTTAAAAGGAGAACATCCAATCAAGTTTGCGTTAACCAGCGTATACAAGCTAATAATAACTAGGTACCTGTTTTAGAGATAGGCATAGCGATAAATTTGTCACGTCACAAGATTTGGTGAGAAGACGCAGTTAATAGATTTAATACGACGTTAATGATTATGTGATGATTTCAATCGTAGACGTTAAATGTGTATTTGATTGCGGAAAATCCTCACAAAACTGTTTTTTAAAAACAACATGACGTGAACTGGAAAATGTGACCATTTATCGGAAAAGACCGTGTCAGTAACGTGATATGATTTGGTTTTTCTTATTAGTACCTAGTAGGTACAGCAAATGCCTTGTAGCACCAGATACATCATTAAAATTCCTCCCACAATAAGTAGTTGGACGGACGCAATGACTGTTAAATCACACACAATGCACGATTCATCCTATAGTTTACAATGTCATGGGTTTTTTCATCTATCTTATATAATAATGACCATATAAAACTCTATTTTTCACACCTCCAATTAAGTAGGTAGTTATTTTATGTCATTTGTTTCATCAAAGTTGCACACATTCGAAACAAAAGATGAGCGTTCCAATCACAATTTTGAAAAGTAACAAAACACGACCGTGTTGACGTAAATCTAAAGATCTCGGAGTCTTCGAACGTCGTCCGACTCCCATGAGATGTTAAACAAGACTGGCTGGTTTGAAAAAGGGAAAAAAAAACCTTTAGCAAAAAATATACAGGTAAGGCTGGGGCAATTTACTCGTCACGCGTTTATAGTTTACACCATGCAGTCTTATATTATAACGTCATTGTTGGAAATGTTGGAAAATAAACAGTTTGCATTTCAAAGCGCCTTAGGCTCAATTAGACACATACCTAACAAGGTATCTATTAGAAAGATTGAATTGTATTGATTAGTATGTTCTTGGTTCTTGCTTAGGTACCTACCTACGAGTGGCTAATACTTGTAGGTATGAGAATGCAACCGACTAATCAATACATAGTATAAAACAAAGTCGCTTCCCGCTGTCTGTCTGTCCCTATGTATGCTTAGATCTTTAAAATTACGCAACGGATTTTGATGCGGTTTTTTTTAATAGATAGAGTGATTCAAGAGGAAGGTTTATATGTATAAAACATGCATGTATTAATTGTATTATACATATAAACCCGTGCGAAGCCGGGGCGGGTCACTATAATTAGATATAAGTAATTAGAATTAAATACGAAAATACGCTTTCACTAAATGCCTAATGCCCAATGCCAGAGTGTTAAACAAAACGGAAAGTAAAAAGTACCTTCCCTACAGTTTATCAAGGAAACGTATTGAATTTGATTCAGTTTTGTACGCACAGCACGTGCTTGCTTCCACGCGCTCTAAAAAAAATATATTTCGACCTAAGATTGACTACCTAGTAGGTAGAGAATGCCATACCTATGGCATTAAGTTCGCATTTTGTACGGTAAGTTTTTCTTTTGTGTAATAAATATTAAATCATCATCATCATCATCATATCAGCCGAAATACGTCCACTGCTGGACATAGGCCTCCCCCAAAGAGTGCCACAATGTCCTGCGCCACCCGCATCCAGCGGACTCCCGCGACCTTTACCAGGTCATCAGTCCAACCTACCCACGCCGCGCCTTCTGGTACGTGGTCGCCACTCGAGAACCTTTCCGCCCCAACGGCCATCGGTTCTACGTGCAATATTAAATAAATACAACCAATTATCACTAGTCGCTCTGTGAGCTGTAGAACTAGCGAGTATCGTTTTCTAAAAATATTGTAAATTTTTATAATTCCAAAAATTGAATCAACGCAAAATATATATAAATTATCGAACCTGCTCACAAATGTTCATGACATTCGGTTGAGAAATGCGACATGTAGAGGAGATAAGCTAAACATCCGGATGCGAAAGAAATTTGGCCCAAGCTGAGCTACGAATCCATTATCAATTTTAATTCAATACGTTTCTCGAATGGACCCTCGAGTAAGCAACAGTGTCTGACTGAAGCTATACATAAATATGCTTAGTAGATGATGGTGGAATATTTTACGGAACCAGATTAAACCGGTTTCTTCTTAGAAGGGTTTCTTGACCTAAAAGCAATATTAATAAGTCGTGAGCAAAAACAATTCCTGGTATAATCGAGTTCGAGAATTGTATTCCATTATACTCGTATGTATATTATTATTTTTATAGGTAGAGGTTTAAAATTTCTTCTTTATCATTAACCTATGATACCTACTACAGAAAGATAGAGAAGACAAGAGTCCGCAAATTTCGATTAGGCAATCTAAAATCTTAATAAAATAAGAATTAAGCCTTATCGCCGCAAATGTAGGTAATGTTTGTTTTTCTACTCCTGTACCGTTATCTGTCATTTATATAGGCTGTAGCTCAAATACAATGACACCACTAATAAGTCATCGCAAAACTCTATGCTCTATGGCCCAAAAACGCACTGTTTAGCGTACTTTTTTGGTTCATACATTTTTCATAAAAGCACTGTTTAACTTTTTTTTAAATCGGCCGCTAAAGCCGCTATATTGCAGTGGTGCCAACTTCATAAACAAATATTTCTAAATAAAAGTATTTATTTACGATTTAACATTTGTATATTATAAATTATTTACTACAATAATAATAAATCATCATCTATTGTGTGGTAAATTACATGTTTTATAAATTCTTGGTATTATTTATAAAAATAAACAGTTCGAATTCGGTCCGGGTCCGGATTTGGTTTGGTTCGGGTGGCAAGTGCAAACAAATAAAAAAAAAAAAAACCATAAGCAAGAGCTGTCACATTTCCGATTTCCCACCAAAATACAGTTCAAAATGAAAAGACGAAAGATGATAAACTATTAATCCTAAACTATTAAGATTTTATTCGTGTTTGTGAAGACAAAAGTGTGCGTTCCTTTTAACATGGTCGAAGAAATTAATAACTGCACTCCTGAAGAAATTGCGTGAGTAGCAAAAGTACGAATAGAAAACTTGCTGCCTGAAAAGTTTAACTATTCTGTAGTCTGCTATTTATTTAAAATTTGTCGTAGAAAAAGTATTGTATGCAACGGTGTATAACTGGTCTAATAACGCTCGTGGCGTCTTTAATTGCGATGCTCGCCAAGGCTCGCATAGCAACCCACGCCACTCGCCTTTTAAGACCCTTCTTATACAACAGTTGCATAAAATACTATTATAGCGAGAAATAAACTGTTATATTTTTATTTTATTATTACCTTTGACATAGTTACATTGTAAATCAGACTTCTGAATCCCGTTGACAAGTTATATTCGGAGGGAGCGGTCCGTTGAAGTGATAAGATAAGATTAATTTATTGTCAAAAACTGTGTACAAATAGATTACATCTTAAATATAAATTCCAACAGTTTGCCAATTTCGGGCGTACCTACAATAGTAAACTATCAGTATTATCACATTTCTACATTCATTAACATTCTTATTCAGTCTAAATACCGTGAAACAAGCTGTGAATAAGCGTAACACAGTATAAATAAGTAGGTAACTAATTAGTCCTTATATACGTACATCCCTCCGTACCGTACAGAGGGTATGGTCTGACATAATTTACTTTAAAAACAAAGTTTTAACCGACTTCAATTCAGTACTCCGCTAAGCCACATGAACATTTCCACATGTACATATTTTCCAATTTACCACATGAACTGACTTCCGAGAGCAAATAGAGGACTTTGAGGACTTCCGTCAATTCCTCAAGGATCTCTTTGTTTGCTATTTCAACGGAATGATATCATAATCGATGACGTACTTTTATAGTTTCATTATATATTCAATATCATTGACAAGTTCCACAAGCCATCTGTGGTCTTCATCATCACTTCCAATTCACCAAATGTATGATTTCTGGATGTAAATACACGAGTTATAATAGAAAACACAGAAATTACTACACGCGTGCCTTATATATTTGAGGAGTTCACTCAATTCCTCATGGTTCCCATAATTCAACTGGAGTTTTGAAAACAATGGGACCAACCTGGAAGCATATACTTTTAAAAAAAGAATGGTACGAAAAAATTACACCCGAAGTTGAGAACTTCCGGCTAGAAAAGGCAAATCATGGTATCCCGCTCTGCCGCATAGCACGTGCTAGTTTTAATGTTGTCACGAATGCCAATCATCTCCGATAGAAAGATATGAACGAATATATACCTTTCTTTGAGATTTTTAGGATCTTTGAGCTACATATGGCATTACACCAAAAAGAGCAATTTTTTTCAGAATGTCACCTTAAGTAGCTAAATACCGGTAGCGGCGCGATTTTCATTAGGTACATTGCGGTGCTGTGAGCTACCTAAATACGATGAACTCAATCAAACCCTGCAAATGTAATAAAAATCGCATACTAGTGGTTGCACTACGTAAATGGACATTTTGGAGCGGGTGTGACAGCCGCGCCACCTCGCCTCGCCGTTCGAAAAAGTTTAGACTTCGATAATATTATATCATTTCAGATACCTACTTTACCCACATAACTAACTACAAGCAGGCATTAAATTACAAGGAACATACGAGTAGTACGTATCTAATGTACTAATGCTTTTTTTAGTCTCTAATTTTTTATGGTTTTTAATCAACGGTCAGTTCCGTAAGGGATTAGTAAATCATCGTATTCAAAAAATATCATGTACTCGACTAGTACAACAATTAGGTCCCTATGTTCGTACTAACAACTCTCGGTAATCGGAGATCAAACTTTAAATGGTGAGTTTAATGAATAACATCCGTACCATGGCAGAAAAAACAAGGTATGTCATGCCCGTGACAGCTAGTGACGTCAGCGTAGCCTGCCTACGTCATCATCAGCTTAAAAAGTAAATTACACGAGTAAATTGCATTACTTCACTTAAGGGTTTTCAATCAATATTTACGCTAAACTACTAAGTAATTGTATACAGTTGTCTTTTCACCCCAAATAAATATGTAGTTAGGATAGTTAACATTTTTATTTACACTTATCATGTATTTAAACCTCATTTTTTGTTTGTTTGTACCCATGGAAGATATTAGTCAATGGTAATATGTGTGTGCCAACTTTGCACAATGGTAACATCTGTGTGACGTAAGCAGGATACATCGTCAGGGTTAACATACCTTGTTTTTTCTGCCATTATCCGTACCATTAGGACCCGCGCGTCGCACACTGTGCTAATCACACCTTGTATTGTATCACCTCGCCTGACCGCTCACCCGTAAAAAATATTTTGACCCTGGGATTAAATTGCATGTGACGCTGCAATCCAGATAATAGTCCATATCAAAGGATGTTATGTTGTAAACAATGTCCGCTTGGACTTTATTCCATTGCAAGAAGGCGTAAAATGTCTGTAAGTTTTTGACGTCGAACACATCAACTGTATCGTTGTTAGTGCAATACAAAAAAGCGTAGCGGTTTTTGAAATCCGTCCAAGATAATATTTTAGCTAAACGCGACAATATTATAGGAAATAACAATAAATTTAATACATGAATAGAATTAAATTGCACCCAATTGTAATAAATGTCGCGTCTGAGAATAGCCTAACTTCAAAGCATTTGAAATATACTTAGGTGCCGAAGAACTGATGGTTGGCGCGCGGCTATGAAGCGGCGTAGTTAGGAAGGCCCCCACCTCATGACGCTTGCGGGAAGCGCGTAAGCATGGTTATGCTTATGTACATAATCAACAAGTGACAAGTGCCACAATGACCGGCCCTGCGCCAGCCGCATCCAGCGGACTCCCACAACGTTTACCAGGTCATCAGTCCACCTGGTGGAGGGTCTACCCACACCACTCGAGAACCCAACCCCAACGGCCATCGGTGCTACGTGCTATGTGCCCCACCACTCTTTAGGAGACGCATATGTCCAGCAATGGACGTCTTTCGGTTGATATAAGTTATGAATTGGGAATAAAGAAAAGAAAGAAAGAAACATTTATTCGAGACAAAGCAGCGTTGAACCCCTGAATTGCGAATTGGGTCCCTGATGTGGCGTTTTCTGAGGGAGACAGCCGTATGTCCCCTAAATAATAGACCTCGGATAAAAGCTGAAGTCGTTAGCTGCAAGGCTGGATACTCCATTACGTAGGCAGTGGAATACCCTACATTGTGCAGGAACCTATGCTGGGGCGTGTAGCATCTAACTCTATTAGAATTCAATTAATTTGTATGAATTAACCTTCGTTGATAAGTCGTGCTTGTATACTAACAACATATGGATATTAATGTCAGAAATAAAGAATTGAATTCAATTGAAAAGCAACGAGACCTCCTGGAAGACCCCTGGAATTACAAGCGCCCATAGGCTACGGGAGGCGCGGTGCGGGCGGGAGTCCGCTGGATGCGGGTGGCGCAGGATCGGTCATTGTGGCACTCTGGGGAGGCCTATGTCTCGGCTGATATGATGATGATAGCCTACGGTGACTGCTTACCATCAGACGGGCCGTAAGCTTATTTGCCACCGACGTGGTATAAAAAGCAAGGAGTTCTGCACTATATTTGACGACCGGTTAGCCTAGTGTGTAGTGACGCTGCGTGCGAAGCTGAAGGTCCTTAAGTATTTATATCTATTAATTATATCGTCGTCTAGTAACCATAACACAAGCCTTGTTGCGCTTACTGTGGGACTAGGCCGATTTATGTAAGATTATACCCTTATATTTATTTATTTATATGAACGCAGTGTTGAGCGTTTTTTGAACCCTAGCTCGCGGTAATTCCCCTTTCCTCAAAGGTAAAAAGGTGTAGGTAACTACTCGATCCGCGCTGTTTGTTTACTTTGTTATTCGCGTTTTGTTTTTAATTCTTATTATTTCTGCTGTAGATATAAAGGTTTAACGGCCTCCGTAGCCCAGTGGGTAGTGACTCTGCCTACGAAGCTGGAGGTCCCGGGTTCGAATCCCGGTCAGGGCATTTATTTGTGTATTTATCACGAATATTTGTTCCTGAGTTATGTATGTATATAAGTATCTATATGTATGTATCTATTATATATATCATCGCCTAGTACCCACAACACAAGCCTTACTGAGCTTACCGTGGGCCTAGGTTGATTTGTGTAAGATTGTCCCGTGATATTTATTTATTATTATTATTTATTGACACATATTGTGTTGTGTGAGTCTTCGCGGTAGTGAATCGGTCCCTGTCTCAGCATTATGCCGAGGTGTCAGACACCTACAGTCGCCATCACATACATAGGTACACTATAGGTGTTCAAAAATATCGGCACATGCACCCTAAATCTAATGCCTTGAAAATAGAGGTGTTTGTGAGCTGCTTGTTTGCTCCGATGCATGTGATGGCGACTGTACAACAGGCCCTACAGCGCTGGTTTACAGACTGCACCATCCCAGAACCCTGTGTACGTCCCTGTTCGGAAGTAAACTGCGAATGTGTGTTTAACCCGTGACCCCGTGTATCACAATATCGGTTGGGGAACAAATACCAGCACTTCGTTTAAGACCACTAAAATTCACACTATTTCATGTACTTACGCGCCTGCCCACAAACATTGGCAATAGAACACGTAACAATAAATTGCCGTTAGAACATAAGGGATTTTCACGAGCGCCCCGCGTTAAAATTAAAAGCGCACGGTGGTGTTTTAATTGAACACCACTACCTATTTAGTACCTACAAACTACCATTAGTCTGTCAAAGGCACGGGAGAATGTAGCTTTTAAGAGGGAACATTTAGTTTCGCTTTCGATACAATCGTTTTTCGGACTACATTACTTGATTACAAAACATTTTCAAACAAGCGAGCGAAGCGATTGAACATTGAAGTTCTCAGTTTCAACTTGGGCCAACATTATTTGGTATTGATTTCCAGATGTTCTGCTGTCCAGCCCCAATACAATTTGCATTTCTCAACCGATTTACGTTATTCATTTGTTTTTTTCGAAATAAAAAAAAGATTGAGGAAAAAACAGGCTTCTACAGCTCGCAAAGTATAGGTACCTATAATATGTGCCTAGTTATTATTGTTGTTTAGCCAATCACGTTACTTTGATTCCTACCTACTCATAAAACATAAATGCATTATTTTATTATTAACATAATTACTAAGTATCAATGCATTGTTGAATTTTTTGTTTTGTATGAGACTTTTACAATGGGAAAATAAAAAATGGGAAAGTTTTAAATACCTACTTATTGCTATTTTATGAGTTTGACTGAATTACACAATACTTAATAGTACATTATTGCCGTGGCCGGGAAGGAGGCAATTGCAGGCTTAGTATTTGTTTAAAAGGACGAGCTCGCGAGTCCGTTTAATTATACAACGTGTCCCAAAACTCAACGATAAGCCGGCACCAGAGGATGGAGCTGCTTATGATTAGTCGAGAAAAAATAAGGAAAAAAATATATCTAAATAAGTAGCTCCATCCTCTGGTGCCGGCTTATCGTTGAGTTTTGGGACACGTGGTAGATATATTTTATTTTATATATTTAGATATATTTTTTTCCTTATTTTTTCTCGACTAATCATAAGCAGCTCCATCCTCTGGTGCCGGCTTATCGTTGAGTTTTGGGACACGTTGTATAAAACGAAGCCTGCAATTGCCATTCCGGCTGAGGCTAATATAGTGCTTTTCTCAAAAATGGGGGAATAAAAAAGACTAAATTGAAATCAAGCGTTATTATTAAACACAAATTGAGGATACTGCAAATTATATAAAATTAAACGTCTTTGTCTCGAATAAATGTTTCTTTCTTTCTTTTATTATTTAAGTTTTCGAAATTACATCAAAGTAGTTCATCCAAAAAGCAACTCTACCATGCAAGCTAAAATAATCAAATTCCAATGACAATTTTTATAAAAAAGTCGGTCAGCTTAAATAATGTCAAATATATAATATAATATATAATGTTAAATAGTTGCTGTATTGAAATAAATAAAATAAAATAAATAAAATAAATAATACATATATACCAAATCCAATTTAAGTCTTCGGTCCAAGTGGCTCGACTCACACTCACAATACTTATATATAGGCCGGTTTCTTCTGTAGGCTTTGTAGCCGCTTCTTCTGATACCTGTACTGTACCTACTTACCATTAGAGCGCGAATTACACATGCAAGAAATAGCATGCAAGTTAAACTACATTGCGGGGTTTGATAGATAGATCCAAACTCAGTATAGGTAACTCGGTAACCCGCAATGTAATGAAACTTGCATGCAATTTCTTGCACGTGTCATTCGCGCTTAGGACTTGCAGTGAACATTCACGTGTTTTAAATCGTTTAAAATAGACCATAATCTGAGCCAACATTGACCTAATTTACTTCACTGCTCTTGAAAGAGCATTCGTTAAAATTCCGGAGAAACCATTAGGTAAATGTTTTGGTTTTAAAATAAAATAACGAGTGAAATCTAGAAATAATTCTAAAACACTGCCCACGTTTCGTTTCTTGTAGTTTATTATTATTGCGTACACAAATGTAAAAATGCGGCCAAGTTCATCATTATAGACTCCGAAACGATTACTAGGTAATAAATTTCCCATAACTTTGTAACAAAACTAACAAAGATCACAGCACAGAAAACAACATGGTTATTTTTTGGATCATGGTTCTGTTAAAATTATACAAGAACCTAGGTATGCAAGAGATATCATAATTAATGCCTTCGTATATCCTACGATTAAGGGACACGCGAAACCAATGCAATATTAATATAATCCATATCTATAATATTAATATAAAGAGGAAAATTCCGTGAGATGAATGTTTTGGGTAGTCTCCGGAACAGCTAATCCGATTTTCAAAATTATGTCACCTGCTAGTAGATAGAATGGACTTTTTGTATTATTATAGGCTAAATTTTATCCCTCGGGTTTGCCTGTGACCTTTGCAATACGCGGGCGGAACCGTGCCGGCAGCTGCTATAGTGTGAAATAAAATGAGCTCTTCACATAACTAGATGCGTTGACTATTAGTAAAATAGCACACACGTGTTCTCCATTAATCAATTTATCATCTAGCAATCCTGCAATCCTATATATTTTTTCGTAAATTAGTTGAAGAATGTGTAATTTATCATGATGTTCTTTTATGAATCAAACAATCTATTCATCATCATCACCATATCAGCCGAAAGACGTGCACTGCTGGACATAGGCCTATTGCGATTACACAATACTTGAAGTTTTTACAAGCTTTCTATTAACTTGCAATGTATGTGCCTAAATAACTATGTATGTAGGTAACTAAGTACATATGTTTGTTCGGGTGGAATATTGCAACTCAATTTTGAAGGATCCACTTCCGTACTTACATTAAACTATGAATTCCGGCATTTTCTGTGATTGTAGATACAGGTTACCTTAGCAACAATTGTTCCTTACATCCAGCACTAATAATTTGCGCAAGAAAACGAACTCTGAAGGGTTCGATTCCCGGCCGTGTATGAGGCTTTTTTTAAAATCTTCAGTTTTATTTTTTCCAACATCGGTCTCGTGACTCCCAAGAGCAATTTTCCGTATTTCATATAGTTTCGGATTTTCCCTTTTGAATAATACACCCTGTACACGTCCCACTGCTGGGCTTGTGCCACATCTCATGGATGGGAGGGAACGGGCAGTAGTCCCTACGCTGGCCCAGTGCGGGTTGGGGTAGGGTTTTTTCATCGCAGATGTATGCAGGTTTTCTACCTAACTATGACAGATTTGGGTTGTTTTCAAATAAACTGTACCCTAGTTAAGGTAAAATTAACAAACGTTAACTTTGTCATGTAACATGTAAGAGTAACGAAAATTAGCCGTACTTATAAATGTATGGCTTATTTTCGTTACTCACATGACAAAGTTAACGTTTCTTAATTTTACCTTAAATGAAGATGCTGAGATGGGCGGCCGGTGTAACGTGACTCGATAAAGTGCGTAACGAACACATCAGAGGAAGCTACAAGGTCGCCTCCATCGCCGACAAGGTCAAGGAATCTCGTATGAGATGGTACGCGCATGTCATGAGACGCGACGAAGACCAAGTCGTTAAGAAAGCCCTCGCACTACCGGACAACAAGAGAGGCAGAGGTCGCCCGCTCGCTACGTGGTGGTTCACCATATCAAAGGACTTGAAACAGGCCCAGTTGAACGAGGAAACAACCCAGGATCGATCGACCTGGCGCATGAGAAAGAGGAGGGCCGTCTCCAAATAATGGGAAGAGGCACAGAAAGAAGAATAAGTTAGAAAATTAACAAAGTCTGAAATTTAGTCTATAAATTAAATTAGTAAGTAAATTTGACGACCGCTTTAGCCTAGATGGTAGTGACCCTGCCTACGAAGCAAGAGGTCCTGGGTTCGAATCCCGGTAAGGGCATTTATTTGTGTGATGAGCACGAATATTTGTTTCTGAGTCATGGATGTTTTCTATGTATTTAAGTATTTATTTCTCTATATAAGTATCTATATCGTCGTCTAGTACCCATAGTACAAGCTTTGTTTAGTTTGGGACTAGGTTGATTTGTGTAAGATTGTCCGCAAATATTTATTTATTTTATTTATTTAGTATCATGATTACATTATATATATACGTTATTTTAACCTCCTTTAAAAAAGCCCGGGTCGTATACACACACTGTATATTATACTCCAGGCAAAATACGGTTTTGAAAAACATTAATTTATAATAGCGTTTTTTTTCTTTACATCATTTTATAATATTATTCTAAGATGCTTTATTTAAGAATCCAACAAACTTTCCATCCGGAAGTATTTATATAGATTTAAATAAAACATGCATTGTTTTTTTTATTATTTATCTTGAATATTATAAA
The DNA here is from genome assembly GCA_963854355.1 of Epinotia brunnichana. Lineage (NCBI taxonomy): Eukaryota > Metazoa > Arthropoda > Insecta > Lepidoptera > Tortricidae > Epinotia > Epinotia brunnichana. Next base: position 23,674,474 of record OY977946.1, on the reverse strand, counting down.
GCAAATGTAAATGAACCAAATTAAAGATAAAACCATTTATTCATATTTTTTCTGACTTTTCAGAAGCTAGTTAAGTTATCATTTACATTTACTCAATTCTGCGCTCTATGAGGAAATCTTAAGAAGACGCATATATAAGGCGCCCCTGCCACCGCTCATATCAGCTTCGGCTCGTAAATCTCCTGGTTTTTCACATCCCTACGTATATAATAATATCTGCAAGTACCAGAACATTAAACAGCTTTCCACTCCTGAAGCTAGACGTATCGTAAAGAAATGGTTACTAACATTGTCATATGCTGAAACCGAGAGACTGGTTAGAATACCGCATACAAACTAAACCCTATAAAGCTGTTGTGGAATTTCCATCATCAACTCTCACACACACACACACACACACACACACACACACACACACACACACACACACACACACACACACACACACACACACACACACACACACACACACACACACACGCACACGCACACGCACACGCACACGCACACGCACACGCACACGCACACGCACACGCACACGCACACGCACACGCACACGCACACGCACACGCACACGCACACGCACACGCACACGCACACGCACACGCACACGCACACGCACACGCACACGCACACGCACACGCACACGCACACGCACACGCACACGCACACGCACACGCACACGCACACGCACACGCACACGCACACGCACACGCACACGCACACGCACACGCACACGCACACGCACACGCACACGCACGCACACATATATATGCAAACACACTCGCATGTCAATAGAATTTAGTTTATATACCAACTCGACTAGTATTATCTAAACTATATAACTAAGTAACTACATTTCCTTAACACTCCTGTAAATCTTGTTTTTTTCGCACTCGCAGACTGCCAAGATACAGGCTTAAGCCTAGTTTGGAGTCTGATGGATATACCCCATAATATCATGTAACAAGTGTTTTTGTGAAATAAATCATTATTATTATTATTATTATGTATCTCCTGTTTAAATTCATGGGACAAAGCCCGGTCCTTTGGAAGGCGTGCGTGGAGATATAGATCCAACACGTAGAGGCCCTTTGGAGACGAAGTTTAATGTGATGTAATACACCTGCTAGAACCCATTCACGGGTACATCGGTAGATACCCGTGAACCGGTTCCAACAGGCGTTGGGGCTATTGTGGGTTATATGGATAGAGAATGGGTTCTATGGTGATGAGATTTGGGTGGAATATGAAACTGGGCTATTGCAAAAAGATCCGGACACCTGCCATAACAATGTTATCCACAACGTTATCGAGGCAGGCGGTGACTAGCCGCTCATTAGATGGGCCCCTGAAAATGCCGTCGTAAAGACGGCCAGGAGCAACACCGGGTGAGCGGCTCAGGGGTGTCGAGAGGTGGTGCTGCGCTTTCTCCGAAGTTACTCGCGGCGTTATGCCCTTTAACACTTCCAACCCTGGAGCATATAGCTCTGACGACTCCTCTCTGGACGGCCAATGAAGGCAAGCCAGAGCTGAGAGTCCTGCAGGCCCCCTTGGGGTTCCACTCCGACCGACGAAGACACGCCGGAGACGGAGGCCCTGACCGACTCTCGGGAGCACTCGGGTCCGTGGGGTCGTTACTCCCCAACAGCTCGCCACAAGCTGCCCTGCGGCTTTATTATTATTATGTATCTCCTGTTTAAATTCACGGGACAAAGCCCGGTCCTTTGGAAGGCGTGCGTGGGGATATAGATCCAACACGTAGAGGCCCTTTGGAGACGAAGTTTAATGTGATGTAATACACCTGCTAGAACCCATTCACGGGTACATCGGTAGATACCCGTGAACCGGTTCCAACAGGCGTTGGGGCTATTGTAGGTTAAGAGGAAAGAGTAACGGGCTATGGATGAAATTTGGATGGACAAATGAATGAGCTATTGCAAGAGTTCCGGACACCTGCCATAACATTGTGAGATGCTATCGAGGCAGGCGGTGACTAGCCACTCGCTAGATGGGCCCCTGAAAGCGTCGTCGTACAGACGGCCAGGAGCAACACTGGGTGAGCGGCTCAGGGGTGTCGAGAGGTGGTGCTGCGCTTTCTCCGAAGTTACTCGCGGCGTTATGCCCTTTAACACTTCCACCCCTGGAGCATATAGCTCTTACGACTCCTCTCTGGACGGCCAATGAAGGCAAGCCAGAGCTGAGAGTCCTACGGGCCCCCTTGGGGTTCCACTCCGACCGACGAAGACACGCCGGAGACGGAGGCCCTGACCGACTCTCGGGAGCACTCGGGTCCGTGGGGTCGTTACTCCCCAACAGCTCGCCACAAGCTGCCCTGCGGGCTTATTATTATTATTATTATTATAACCTCTATAAATGTGACAATTTTTTTTGAACCTGGTTAATTGGTACGACCTGGTTAAATGAAATACCTCTTTAACTGACACAAAATTGCTGGCCTCTTGATTCGAATTCACCCGCTTCTATTAGTCACGTCGATTTCAAACTTTGCAAGTGGGATAAGTAGGCAGGTATATACAGTAGACGGCAAACTTCGTGCGCAAATGAGGGGAAGTGGGGGCAAGGTCATTTGTGCACGAAGTTTGCCGTCTACTGTAATAAGGATGAAAATACAATAACTGTGATACCAAGTAAAAGTCAATATGATGGAGCCCGAAAGTGGAAACTCTTCAAAGACTAATGACTATTAAACTAAACTGTTTGCAAAAAAAAAATATATCCTTTTTACCTACTTTTTACCAGTCATGACATATCTGTACAAAAAGTAGGTAATTCACGCTTTCTCAGTTTAGTTGTTATAGGTTATAGGTTGTACGCGGGCTGGGTTTCCGCAACTCGACGTCATAAATGCGCCTATTTTGCGTAGGGGTTTTGGCACTACTGTTATTCGTGCCAACCCAGTTCCACCAGGAAGCCTAGCAGACCCTTTATGTTGCCGACGGCCTCCGGTAGTGACCCCGGTGTTCCGAGGTGTTTTGCCCTGTATTCCGCCACTCCAGGACATGTCAGGATGACGTGGGCGGCTGTCTCGTCCTCTTCCATGCAAGCTCTGCAGAGAGGACTGTCTGTAACACCTAAAGTGAAAAGATGTTTGTTTAGTAGTGCATGACCAGTTATAGCTCCTGTCAGAAGACGGAGTGCCGGCCTCTTTAGCTGTTTTAGCTTCCTTGACAATCCGGGGTTGATTGTCGGGAGGGCCTCCCTGGTTTGCCTGCAGGTTCCTAGGGTGTTCCAATGTTTTTGGTGTTCTACCTTGGTGTTTAGTCGCAGTGTGCTCCGCAGCCATGCAGAGGGTAGAGGAATTGTGGGTTCCGGTCCTACAGCTCTTGACTCTGAACCCTCTCTAGCCAGTGCATCCGCTGTATCGTTACGGCGTGAATTGCTGTGCCCTTTGATCCATTGCAGGGTTATGTCGCTGTCATTACATACCTCTGATAGGACCTTGTGGCACTCGTGTATCAGCCCAGAAGTTGTTGCGTGACCTTGCAGGGCTTGGAGTACGGATCGACTGTCAGAAAGTATGCGGATGGGATATCCCCTTACCTCCCTGGAGGCGATTGCATGAGCAGCCATTATTATGCCCATACACTCTGCCTGGAAGACGGTGTTGTGGGTCCCTAATGGTGTCGAAATGTGTATGTTTAGGTCCTCCGAGAATACTCCTGATCCGGTGCCTGACCTTGTCTTGGACCCGTCCGTGAAGATTCTTAACTCTCTGGGGTTAAGTCCTTCCTGGGGGGTTTCGTAAAGTTCCACTTTGTACTTTTTGTCAAATACGACAGTTTCGTTGTTAATAGGAAGTGTTTTGTTTACATGACATTGACACATTTGGCGACTGCGACTCGGTATTTTCGCCGCTCCCAGTGTTGTTAGCACAAGATTTCGATTCTCGTAATTAATACGATATTTACGAGGAAAAAGTCGTTTTCCTGAATTGGTTCTTGTTACGGGCTAATAATGATCAAGACACAGCTTGAGAATTGACGTTGGCATCTTTTCAAACCAATTACAATACAATAGGAATACGATTAGGGTAGAGGAACCAAAAGATGAACGTTTAAGCGACTATCCCAACTTTACAATTTTTTTTCGAGGAGTGGTGATTTAGTTTGTTTACATTTTATTTTTTTATACGATTTGTTATATAGTCGAGATTGGATATGACTATTTTAAACCATCCTATTACAATACAGTATTTTATTAAAAATGGTTTTATGCTGAAGTATGTCATTTTGCCCAGAAGATGAACACTGTGCCCAATAGTTGAACATTTTGACACCAATAGCAACATCTCTGACTTTTGGTCTAGTTATTATATAATCATTGTTATAGCAATTTATACTAGTTAACAATCACAATATTGATACTAAACACAGAATAAAACAGTTCAAATGTACCCTTTTCACATGGTTACAATTATAAGAGATTATTTTTTACATATTAATCATTAAAACATTTTTTTATTAATTTATCATTAGATTAAAATAGATAAATTGTTGGGTTTTATATGTATAAGTCAGATTTCATATTTATTACGTATCTTTGTTATTAAGATGTTCATTGTAGGTACTAACCCTTGCCTAAAACTTGAACGAATAAATTTTGTTCGTTCATGTATTGGGCACGATGGCAAAGGAATGAACGGACTAAACTTAACAGAGCGTTCACTTATTGGAATCGAAACCAAAAGTTGAACGAACTAATTTTATTCGTTCATCTTCTGGGCAGCGGTTCTTTGTTGAACAATCGTGCTTTTCATAGTAAAACAAAGCCCAAAATAACCGTGTTGCGAATGGATACTCACGTTCAACTTTTGGTTCAAAAATCAACACTTAAAAAACGATTAATTTGAGCCATAAAAGTTTTATGTACCTTTTTAAAAAGAATTTATATGAGCATTTGAAAAAACTATACCTTGCCCAGTAGATGAACGCCGTTCATCTATTGGCTCAGGTACAAAAAGTTGGAACCGTTAGTTGAACGCTAAATATCTCTTAAATTAACAATAAATACGCAATTTGTGATAAATAATCCGTTAAAGGCATTAATCAAGAATCTATATCACGAAAACAATCCATGTAGACGTTTTATTCAATTTGATACATAATTTAGAGCTTAAATTTAAGAGCGCTTTCCTTAAGTAAATCTCCATACAAACGGTGATTTTGGCGCGAGACCTCGACGCGACAACCGCTCACAGCCGTGTGTGTGTGGGAACTGTATGGGAGTTTAAATGCCAGCCTCGGCAAAGGGATGATGCGTTAGGAAAAAAATATCCCGAAGGCGTCAAATGTATCGCGATTTTTTTATTTCAATTTTACGACAAAACGTTCAACTATTGGGTGGTGTTCATCTTTTGGTTCCTCTACCCTAATTGATATAATATGACAATTATTTTAGTAGCGTGGAGTCAGAGAGTACTCGTATAACTACATATAATGACTTTTCAAATAATAAAGGTTGCACGTGGATAAGTGTAATTTGTCCCCAGGTTTCTTCACAGTTTCTTCATCGGGGGTCCAAGAGCTTGGTTTACGAATTTGACAATGAATGAAGTTCATCATACTCGCACCCTCCTCGTAGGTACCTATGTTCGGGCCGCGCGTTTGCCCGACCGTTTATTCTGTAAGCGGCTCTGTGAACGCGCCTCTTTGGTTTTGACAGTGACACTTGACTTGTCATAAATTTTACACGTAACACGTCAGAGTTCGGTGGAACAACGTGCTTTGTTTTTTGGTTGTAATCGCTCGTTTTGTGGACAAGGTCCGAGTGTTTTGTTTGGATATTTGGTGAAGTGTTTCAAGACTCGTGTTGGTGGCCTGCAGGCCCGAGTCGTTTTGGTGAAAACAGAACATTTGGTGATAATAGTGGCGGGAAGATTTGGCGTCTGGGATACGGACCCCGCATTGTTGCACAGCTCGAGGAACAACACGGCCCCGGAGGCAGCTTGGGAGACTTGATTTAACTTGACTGGCCATTGACGGATAACGGACAGACTTGACAAGATATCGCGTCGATGGGAACGGGTAAGTCAGGCTCCACATTTTGTATACCACTTTTGATGGCCATTACTGGCACTATATGACCCGCGAGCGGTGCGAGGCACGTTCAGTCCCTAGCATTAGGCGAGGACTGAACAACCTATTATTTTGAACTTCATTTCGGATCATTTACCAACAACGAGCCTTCGATTACTAAAACTTCAAATAAAGTACAGTAATAAATTAGAATCTAGAACTATTTATATCTTCCATAATTTCCTACTCTACTCACCTTCATTCCCGGTATTCTGCCTTCTGTGCTATTTTGCTTAAGAATGTATCGACACAGGTTTAGAGGCGGCCCGTGTCAGAAAATAGACCTCAGAAAGATCTCTAACTTCACTCATTGTTAAGGTGGTTCGGTTTCCATACAAAACGTCATTTTGACATTCGCTGGCTAACGGCGTGATATTTTAAGAAACTATAGGTAATGTAACAAACTTTTATAAATTTGCTTTCCCTTTCCTAGAATAAACTTTAAAGTATCACGTCGCACACAATTTTTCTCAAATTATCATTTACAAAGAAAGTTTACTTATTCTAGGAAAGCGGGAATTTTGACCTTAGGTCTCGTACGGTACTGTGTAGTTTTTAAGTGTAGGTAAGTATACTTTAAAGTCTATGTCTATAAGACTTAAAAAACCGGCCAAGTGCGAGTCGGACTCGCGCACGAAGGGTTCCGTACCATTATCTTTAAAAAAAACCGGCCAAGTGCGAGTCGGACTCGCGCACGAAAGGTACGTACCATTATCAATAAAAATATTTATTTTATTTTGTTTTTAGTATTTGTTGTTATAGCGGCAACAGAAATACATAATCTTTGAAAATTTCAACTCTCTAGCTATCGTGGTTCTCGAGATACAGTCTAGTGACAGACAGACGGACGGACGGACAGCGAAGTCTTAGTAATAGGGTCCCGTTTTACTCTTTGAGTACGGAACCCTAAAAACATTTTATTCTGTGTTTTTAGTACTTATGTGTTGTTATAGCGGCAACAAAAATACATCATATGTGAAAATTTCAGCTGGAACTATCACGGTATCAGTGAGATACAGCCTGGTGTCAGACAGACGGACGGACGGACAGCGGAGTCTTAGTAATAGGGTCCCGTTTTACTCTTTGAGTACGGAACCCTAAAAAAATACTAATTTTATTTAAATATTTTCCGACTTGGGTATTCTTACCAAAATTGACACTCCCACTCGAATTCTACTTAACAATTATAGCAGTCATTGACCTCAAAATACCTGATACGAAAACATGTTTTTCGTTATTAATATCCTCATTCTCACAGAGCTTGAAGTGTTCCTTCTAATTACTATAATAGGTAGGTATGTACGAGTATGTCAGTATGCGCTCAAAAATATACTTGGTATTTACAGTAGGTACGTCAATTGCATGATGATGATGCATCGATGTTGTTTTAAACTTATAGCGCGAACTGTGGCTCATAGTAAGTCGCCGCTTATTCGAGCTCTTCACTGCCTCAATGTACAACTTCTCGCATCTGCTTCTGACTGGGATGTTTTCGCTTGTAGCTGGGTAAAAGTCTGTCGTGAATGCTTGAGGTTTAGCGAGACGATGGATGACCGTCAGTCTTCGATAGTATATTAAGTATGCTGGAAATGTTAATTCTAAGATTCACAGTGCATTAGTTCTGTAACTGTAATACTGTGTAATAATTGTTTGGATAAATAAATAAAAATAGCGGAAACTAAAAAACTATTATATTTACCTCGAAGTCTCATATGATTCCTCTTTATAGGGAGGTAACCTACCCTATTAGTTAATTTTTGAAAAATCTTTAAAACTATATTGTTCCGAATTATATCTACGTACTGTACTGACCTACTGTGTGTGTCTGTTTTCCATCAAAATATCGAAATTGTAAGAATAATTGTAATCCGTGCTGACTTAAAAACGAAAGCCCGTGATGACCTTGAAATATTTTACCAAGAAAGTGAGTGTATTTCGGTCATGCACTCCTTTCTCTTCCTCGCAATGCTCGCCCTTGGCACAATTATCCGTAGCAACGTCTGCGCAAACCGACATTTTCCTTATAAAAATAAACCATGACCTGGGATACTCGTTCACCGTATTGACAGAGCTTGCCGAGCGCATTGCCACGTATCAACCAACACCAGTAGGTATAACTCAGGACTCTGACTACGCGTAATTCTAATGGATCTCTGGTTCAAATCAGACTGGGCTCGAACTCACTGGTGAGTGCAAATAATATTATAGTACGGTGTACTAGTCTGCCTTCTGCAAACCTAATCAAGCTAATGTCGATGCAATTTGTTGGTTATGTACCTTCCTACCTAATGAATGTAATCGAACGTGTTTACAGATCTACGGATTGACCGTTTTACCTCAACACGCTGGTCTACTAAAACACACATATTTGTGTTTCTAGACATGACATTATAACATCTACTTAATATATTAAGAGACAATTTAACAAAAATCTAATTAACCGCTCAACGCTGCGTTCAAAAACCGCTGCGTTCATATAAATTTAAATAAATATGTATAGAGGACAATCTTACATAAATCGGCCTAGTCCTAATAGTAAGCGCAATAAAGCTTGTGTTATGGGTACTAGACGACGATATATTTAATAGTTATAGATACTTAAATATATAGAAAACGTCCATTATTCAGAAACAAATATTGATACTCATCACACAATTATTTGCCCGTACCGGGATTTGTACCCAGGAACGTCAGTTTCATCAGGGTCACCACTCACTACCATCCGGCCATCTTAATTTTATTAGGAATAGGTTACATCATGACAATGAATACTACCGTTGAATCACGCAAAGTATCACACACCACCACCAGCGACGATTTCTAGTTTGCCTGCACAACATTTTATTTTGAAATACTTTGGCCATACTGCTCGCATCTCGCATAAGCGATGAAAAATGAAAACCTTGAACGACTGATGGTGATGGGGAAAGTCGAGGATAAAAGACCGAGAGGTCGTCGCCCCGAGAGATGGTCCGGCCAGATATCCTGGATATACCTATCAACGTAGCATTGCATCGAGCCACAGTAACCGATGGAGGCGTGCTGTTGACATTCTACGGAGTCACGAATGTCACACCCTCAGCAGTGGGGGAACGAAGAAGAAGAAGATCCCGCACCGCAACTATCACAAATTGATAAACAAAGATACCTTTAATTAATACATATGTTAAGTAAGTATATTGAACACCGATACCTCTGTGGACACCTACGTGGAATAGGTTTATTTAATTATCCAGCTAACTGAGCACATAGTGTTTATTAATTATGTTAACATTACACGTTTGCTATGTGGTTGGTAAGAGAATCTAATCATTGTTAATGTTTTACCTTATCGCGTTGCAGTGAAGAGGAAATAGTAGGTATTGTGAATCATGCATACGAATATGATGTTTGTAATGAGATAGGAAGCTAAGTAGGTAAAGGAGAGGACGTAACACAACTCTAAATCCCAAACAATACCAAGTTTCTGTCAAAAATTCAATTTTTGGTACAAGCTTTTATTGCCGACTGTACTTTTATGCATACCATCATCAACTACTCATTGAGACGATTCTAAAGAGCCCAAACTCGATGGAGTTGTGTCGTTTTATTGCGGAGTTCCTATGGCCACCTTCCAGCTCCAGCATCAGATCAGCTCCATGTCATCATAATATTGCATTGTCATGCGATATACATATTATGCGATATTTTTTTATACTTGCATTTGACTATTTATACCGCTAAATAGTTTAATACTAATTTATGTTTTCCAGTATTAAGTCATATCGGTTTGACAAATTACAATTGTATGCTTTTTCCATATCTCGGGACCATGGGGTCCCGGACTTTTGGAAGGCATGGTTGGGGCCGAAGTCAACAGCGCAGAGGCCCCGTATAAAACAAAAACAACATAAAGCGAGGGATAAACATGGTCGATACCATCTCCGAGCGCACAACATGATACAACCGGTGATGGTCCCCGCCAGGTGCAAAGTATAATTATGTACATATATACAAAAAAGCAGCATCCTTACAAAATAATATGTTTCTTTCAGGAGTTTCAGGGAGCTTATTGGTATGGATATTATTGCTACATTTATGAAGCGGAAATATAATCAATCAAAGCGGTAAAATTTTAGCGCATTAAAAACATGGTCATAGTCGCTCTACATTTTTGAGAATGTTCTGCAACTTTTACATTGTTACGTTAGGGGATAATGTCCGGGATATAATGATTTCTTCGTTTAATATACTAATCAGTAATAATTTGGAATGCACACCACAAGGGAAGAGGAAACGTGGCCGACCGAAACACACCTGGAGGCGTTCAGTGGCAGCGGAATTGAAGGCAATCGGGCTGACGTGGTCCGAGGCGAAGCGCGTAGCCCACGAAGGAACGCGATGGCGGAGCACTCTGGAAGCACTCTGTCTCATATATGGCCCACAGCACAATAAGTCAAGTAATAATTTATCAGTGTGCCAAATCGTTTTCATTCCAATATAATTAGTAGTTTTCAACAAGCATTCAAACATTATTTTTTCGACTACATAATTTGCTTTCAGCTTACCGAACAACGAGATGTCCGCGACCTGTCTGTGACACTACTCCGAAGAGCTATTGATACAAAAACACATGAGTGGTTTTTACAATACCCCTTATGTATACTTAGTATAAGTAATCCTTAAAAAATCATCCTTTCCCCAGGCCAAGTAATCCTTTTGCCAATCGTTTTACACAAGCGGCCGGTGGGTTATTTACACTCAACGAATAATCAACGCCTTGCGGGTCCTCTATAACAACATGTTCAGGGAGCTTATGAGACGGCCTAATATCACCCTATACAACTTGCTCCCGACTGACATAAAAAACTCAACCAGCAACAGTATATTCAAGAACAATCTTAAATCATTGCTTATGGAACAGGCATGTTACTCATTGACGAGTTTTGCACACTCGTAAGGATCCAGCACCGTAATGTGTGACTGTGTGTACCTAACTTAATTTAATTTAATTGTGTTTTGAAAATTATGACTTGTAAAATGTACTTTTACCAATAAATATCTGTATTCTGTAATAGGTTCTGTAGCGCGTCAGGCATGTTTGCCGACGCCTGCGTAGATGGGTTCCACGCCATAATGCGCAAAAAAATCGTGTCAATCCGAAGCAGAATCCCAACACCGTACTAAAAATGATGGCCGACAGAATACACGACAGTTCTTTGCAAAGGTAGGTACTGGGTGTTGGCAATAATAAACGCTCACTCTGAGCAGTTTTTTTGTGTCAACGAAACATTTGCTTAATTGATAGAATGAATTTAATGTATAAGATAACTAACCTATAGAATGTATTATGTATGTAACACCACTGTGGGGCCCAGTTGTTTTAAATAAATGATTTATTATTATTATACTTAGATCACAAACTTTACCTTATCCTCGGATTAAGTAACAGCTGACTGTGTGTCTATTTACAATTTAGATTTCAAAGGATTTCACGGATTCGTGGAGGAAAACGTGCATTGTAAATATTGTTGGGTACTAATTGCGAATCTCACGCTCTCATTAATTCATTATAGTTATCTGCCTACTCCATGCAATTTCCCGGATAATGATGAATCTTCTAGTAGATACCTACACTTTTGAGTCATTCTCTAGTTTACTAGTAACCAATATGTTTCATATACAGTACTTAAAACAATATATTGCTGAGTATTCCGGACAACTAAGTATATATCGATATGGTACTTGGTTACGATTCTTGTGTCGTAGGTTTTACATTATTTAATTTATGCAATTATAGGTAGAGCCGATGCCAAAGGTACATATACATACGTAAGGTAAGTTTACAGTTTTGCACCTTATCCCATTCATTACACTTAGGCGAACACCATTCAGTACAATATCTATGGAACGTTTGGTGGTGCAAGGGAAAGCGGCCGCAGCCCCTCTATTCTGTAACTGTTATTAAGCTCACCTCAACGCCCACACAAATATATCTTGGTCCAGTTTTCGTTAGCCCAGAAGACAGACGCAATCAATGATTGCTCTCATTCCGCCAATAAACATGGCGACGCATTACAAGAGCTGCGGTGGTGCAAACACATGGCGACGCATTACAAGAGCTGCGGTGGTGCAAAAACATGGCGACGCATTACAAGAGCTGCGGTGGTGCAAAAACATGGCGACGCATTACAAGAGCTGCGGTGGTGCAAAGTTCGACCGTGACATGAACACGACCATTCTGTCAAGAGCGCACTAGGTACTAAGAGAGAGACACAATATCCCTGTATTTAAGGCGCCGTAGGTTCAGCGAAGTGAAGCGAACATAGTTTTTGAAACAATATAATGCGTCTGTTTATAATAATATGGTTTCAAAAATATACGAATAGTAATCTTGAGGCTTTTCTGCAGGGAAATCAGTGATTCGAAACACGATTAAGCAATTTTTGCTCGATAAATAAAACATATTAAAATTCACTTAAAACATTCGTAGTAAATTATGCACAATAGCTAAAACATATAAACATTGGTTTTAAAAATCGGCAATATCATGTTTGAGGGAACTTAGTGATTACTTTTTTATTTATTTAAACGCACAAAAAAATAAAATTAAATAACATGATATCCGCGCTTCCAAACACGCACTTCCATCTCGCTCACGCTTATGCTCAGCGAGAGGGAGAGAATACCATGAACCTACGGCGGGAATTCTGTAAGTAACGAATGTTAAGTATTGTACCTATAGGTACTCTCACGGACTTTAATCGTTGAGCCATTTAGAGCTCACTTTATACTGAACAATTCAAAACTTTACTATTAAAAAACCAAAATTAGTTGACACCTAAATGGCGCAACGATTAAAGTCCTTGGCTGTACTAGATAAATTAGTAATAACTTATCTCTTAGCAATTAGCGACCGCTTTAGCCTAGTTGGTAGTGACGCTGCCTACGAAGCAAGAGGTCCTGGGTTCGAATCCCGGTAAGGGCATTTATTTGTGTGATGAGCACGAATATTTGTTCCTGAGTCATGGATGTTTTCTATGTATTTAAGTATTTATTTATCTATATAAGTATGTTTATCTTCGTCTAGTACCCATAGTACAAGCTTTGCTTAGTTTGGGACTAGGTCGATTTGTGTAAGATTGTCCGCAAATATTTATTTTATTTATTTATTTTGTTAAGCGCCAAGTCATTTAGGCGGTAAACCATTTTAAGTAGGTACTTTCAATTTGATAAGTCATTTTAGTAACTTTTACAAGAAAAATAAATGACTAAGAGTAGTAAGAATACATAAATATGAATCTCACGTCGTAGCAATTTATTATTACCGAGACATTTGCGAGGATTTCAGTTTCCTCTTAAACTTATTTTTAAACCTATAACTAACTTTATAATTAAACGAGCGAGCGAAGTGAACGAACTCCTTCGTTTCAGCTTGGGCAAAAATTATTTCGTATGTCCGGCGTTCATTCAGTCGTTCTCCTCTACAGGTCGCATAGATCGACCGTCAAACGACTCTCGTGAAATTTGTGAGCATAATTTTTAGGGTTCCGTACTCAAAGAGTAAAACGGGACCCCATTACTGAGACTTCGCTGTCCGTCCGTCTGTCTGTCACCAGGCTGTATCTCAAGAACCGTGATAGCTAGAGAGTTGAAATTTTCACAGATTATGTATTTCTGCTGCCGCTATAACAACAAATACTAAAAACAAAATAAAACATTTTTAAGGGGGGCTCCCAAACAACAAACGTGATTTAATTTGGCCGGTTTTTTTAAACCTTCGACGCAAAAAGAGGGGTGTTATAAGTTTGACGTGTATGTGTGTCTGTGTGTGTCTGTCTGTGGCATCGTAGCTCCTAAACGAATGAACCGATTTGAATGCGCTTTTTTATCCGAAAGCTGATGTGATCGAGTCGAGATGGTTCTTAGCTACGTTTCATCAAAATCGGTTCAGCTGTTTTTGAGATATTGAACTTTGTAATGAAAATGTCGGGGGTCTTTCAACTTTTCTAAGTTGTTAGTTATTGTCGTTACACTTGTGAAACTATCACGGTTCATGAGATACAGCCTGGTGACAGACGGACAGCGGAGTCTTAGTAATAGGGTCCCGTTTTACTCTTTGAGTAGGTGAAACTATCACGGTTCATGAGATACTTTAAGATGATTTTAAGACCAATCTTTGCAATTATTTTCTATCGAGCCGATTTCATCCAATTATGTTTCGGGTCCGTCTACGGTCTTGGAAATATGATGAATATTAACTTATTTTGTTTTGATGTGCCAAAACAAATAGTTTTTCTTAAACATAAGCTTAAATATTATCAATTTCAACAAATTTCGTCTTGTCAGCCTCTTAAATGTAAAGCTTACCTCCTGAACATACCAAACCGCAGTCTCTTTAAATTTCCCAGTTACACACTCGATCCAAAACATCCAATTCACTTCGTTAACACTTAACTGTTTCTTGAGAGTGTCCATAAAATGAAGACTAAGTTCACTATTTTGCAAGCGATCCGGTCCCAATACGCACTCGCGATTTTTGAAGACTTTCCCGAACGGACAACATTTACGGAAGCAAAGCTGGCTGCTGCAATCGCAGCCGAAAGTTTGGTTGACGCCGTCGACAACCTTTTCAAACACGTAATGAGATGTGAATTTTAATCCGTCATACTCGTAGACCCCATCCACTCGCACAGCGCCTGTTAAATTATACTGGTTCCTCTCAGGGCATTGCAATGCCATCGCTCCGAAACAAAAGACGATCAGCAAGAGAGCGATCATTTTTAAAAAGTTTGTGTTTTGTTTTTTTTTGTCTGTCGGTTTCGCGGTGTGTTGCGCGGGCTTTTCGCATAACACTGGTTGACTAAGGCCGGTCGGTGTCTGGTTTTATTTTATATCGGTGCTTCGCATCGGTACAGACGCGCTCAGGAGGCTACGTCATCCGTCATACGACGGATGCATAAAACAATTACAACGAAACTGGTCCACGATCAAAAGACGGCCCGTTACTATAATTGTAAATGACTATTAATCTTAAAATAGATTTTTGAGAATGTAATTGTTATAGATGTGCCACGCATAAATTGAGTTTTTTTATAATTACTTTTTATTAATAGTCGATATTTACATTTGTTTAGTTTAGGAACCTAATGAAAATATTTCTAATACGTGTAACTAGTAACCGACTTATTGCCGCTTTAAAGTATTAAATTAACTTTTATCGCTAACTGTACAGTAAAACTAAACAGATGATTAGTCAAAACGGCCTCAAAATAGAATTTTTTATAAGAAATAAAGCATCATAATGTTTTAAAACCGGATTATATTCAGCACACACATAAATATTTGGTAGATATTGTACTATTTTTTATCGGCACGCACAGTATATAAAACAGGAAGACAGAAACAGTGTCAAACCGCGACTAAATAAAGCCAATTTGCACGCGGCCTAATTAATTAAATTAATGAATTTTTAGGGTTTTGAAGTCAATAAGAAACCTATCATCATCATTATCATCATCATATCAGCTGAACGGAACGACATCCACTTTTGGACATAGGCCTCCCCCAAAGAGTGCTTAAGAAAGAAAAAAAGAAACCTAATTAATTAAATTAATGAATTTTTAGGGTTTTGAAGTCAATAAGAAACCTATCATCATCATTATCATCATCATATCAGCCGAACGGAACGACATCCACTTTTGGACATAGGCCTCCCCCAAAGAGTGCTTAAGAAAGAAAAAAAGAAACCTATATACAGCGTGTAAATTTGATACGGGCGATTTAAACAACACATTTAAATAAATTTCGTTAACTGCTTAATTTTTTTTATACAAAATAATTGAGCATACAATGTATTCACTACTACACGTCATGTCAGTTCTTTACCGTAAAGGCATCCATAATTTTAATGTCAAAACGTTTGGTAGGTAAGTCATATTAGTTTAGACGTAATAAGTCTGCTAGGTCGTATTAAAAAAAAACCATCAACTCTTTATTAATTAAGCTATTTAACAAACTTGCTCTCTCATATCATTTGTACTTGGCTGCTTAAAGCTCGACGCGCTTTTTGTCGAGTTTTGAATTGATATTTTCCGTCAAAACTATAGATATGCACAAACGCTTATCGGTTCCGATCAACGTTAAATATGGCCGGCAGCTGTAATTCCAGAAACTTGACAAACTTTTCATACATTCATATTTTAACGAACACCGCTTACGATTACAGAGGGCAACCCACTCTAAAATACCCGTATGAAATTTATATAATTATATATAACGTATACGTATAATTTAGATATGTCCGTCCACGGGAGTTTGTCAGAGACTGTCGGTAGGTGATTTGTATTACGAAGCTGTAATTGGACTGGTTAAAGTTCAACTACGGAACCCAACCCTGTTCTAGGCAACTCACGCAGTTGGCCGGTTTCCGACAGATTAAATGTATTAATTATAATAAGTATATGTTCAGTGATAATTATAGCATCATATATATTACTATAACTACTTACTAATAGGTAGGTACTATATAGTTAAAAGGGATAAGGATAAGACCGCCCGCTGTCATTATAATTTAATTTGTCACCTTTTGTAACAAGTTTCTCTTTTGTCGTGGTGCAATAAAGTATATCTATTAAGAATTAGGTATTTTCCTTATGAATGTTGTTTCTTCTTTAGTTTTTCAATAATCATATAAAAAGTTGAATGTTAAAACATAAAAGTATTGTAAAAGCCTTTACTAGTGCCTTATCATTATCACTATAATAATAAAAAAATTGGTAAACATTAGAATGGTGTCGTGACGGGTATGGCGTATGATAGTTTGTATGGAACCCTCGGTGCGCGAGTCGGACTCACACTTGACTGTTATTTTTTTTACTAGTTTTGAAGTCGTCAAAACTAGGCTAGAATGGTGTTAGTCATAAACAAATTGGGCTCAGACTTGGGACTCAGTCTGACTGATAGAATAAGTAATCTTTTTAAGTATCTAGCTCAAAAAAAAGTGTTCCCCATACAAACCTTTTGAACCCTCTTAGGGTTGGAATTTTCCAAAACGCTGAGAGCTTTTTTTTGTATTTAAGTAAGTAATCTTTATACACAGTTTTAACATTCTAGCTCAAAAAAAAGTTTCCCCCATAAAAATTAAGCACCCCCCTATTTAACCCCTTTAGGGGTGGAACTTCGAAAAATCCTTTCTTATTTTCATGAATCTTGTAAAAAAATTACGTGTATATAAACCCATGTATAAAAACCCATGCAAAAAACAACGTTAACGGAGAAAGAAAAGAAAGAAAGAAAGAAGACATTTATTCACTACCTACACAAAAGACACACATAGACAAAGGGAGTATAAATACAGTCGATATTGTTCAACCTCGAAATTTCGGGGAGTTTGATGAAATTTGGTACGAATGTTCGTTAGAACTAGAAGCACTGTTTTCGTCTCCCAAAAGTCTTCGGGTCAGGACCTTGTAGAACGGTCGCTATCTTGGGAAATGTACTCCATTCGTGAGAAATTCAGATTTTGTTCGAATACTACATACTCTATGAAAACATGGTCTAAGGCAAAATTAAAGCTGAATACATTTTGCACAAGCCTGTAGTACACAACCTTGACGAGAAAACGTGTCTTCGTGGAGAAAAATGCATCCACATGTGAGATTTTCCCTCAATGTCCTTCCAGGGAAGATTCTCCGAATTTGGAGCTCGGGAGAATTTCAAATCCACTTTGATTTACACAATAGGATATGAACTACATTTTACCCGACTACTGCTAAACCCAAAATAATGGTAATGGATTAAATTTGTCGTTAAGTAGTGATAGTTGACATTTCTGATTGATATGAATTTATGATGATGATGATGATGAAGAAGAACGTGTGCAAGCGAGTGAGAAATATACACCCGAAAATGCCATTATTAATACTCTCTGGCTGTACGATATCAGGGGGCACGGCAGTGCCCCCGCCATACCTCTACACATGTCTAACTTTAACGATAACTCATCCAAAATATTAATTAGGAAAAATATAATTTAAAATAATTACACATCTAATAATTTAATTTAATTACATAGTTAATAAATAGGTCCCACATATCTACTTCCTGTCCTTATCCTCGTCCTGTTTACAATACATCGTGGCTGGCTCTTATCTGCTCAGGCAATAAAAGGGTAAGCTTTGAACAAAACAAGTTTCAGTGTTTTCAGTCCAGAAATAATACTCAATTTGGGGACCCGGCGGAGTCCGTGATTCTCAGTTTCTCACCCATGTTTTCCGTACATAACTAAGCTACATTACCGGCATGCCCCTATCGCTATTTGGTAAAAAAGTAAGTAGTTCGAAAGATTCGACAGAGCCCCGCCCGGCGGAGCTCCTATTTCTGGGCGGTTTGCCCTTCGGGCATCTGAAGCTACCTAACGGACCTAATCTATAACAGCCGGCAAACTTCTTGAGCATCTTCTTGGTGGGGGAGGGATTGCGCATCCTACACTTACAATCAAAAAAAGGATTCCGTTTTTATGGAATTACATTTCTTTGTGTAATAATTTGTAATTTTTAACTAACTAACTACCTACTCGCTTTGGAATGTCATCATCATCATCATCATATCAGCCGAAAGACGTCCAATGCTGGACATAGGCCTCCCCCAAAGAGTGCCACAATGAAATGGAATGTATTAAAAAGTTTTTTGCCGCCTAAGTAAGTACTGTACCTAGTTTTTCGCGAATTTGAAAGGGCTGGTTATGTAGCTTGATTATGATTATGAATTTATTATGATTATGTACTGGGTATAAGGCGATTTTCAGAATAATGTAGCTGCGTTCGAAACATAGGTCCTATTCTGGAACATACTTTATAGTAACGGGGTCTCGTTAGTACCGGCGTCCTGGGTGCTTGCCCAATTTTACGAACTCATAATATATATACATAATTTACCTACTATATTTATATGCACACATTTAGGTATTGATATTTTTTATGAAATTTTAAGTAATATTACAAAGGTCAAGGAAAGTGGCTGAAAAGCCGCGACGCTTTTCTTGTCAAAGACCCAGCTGCGCGGCTTGTACAAAGGTGCGGGAGGGGTGTGTTAGGTGTCATTAGAGCTCAATTTAGTGTCCGTTTCGCTGGTTATATATTACAGTTGAATCTCGCAAAATGTCCCATACCAACCCATCAATAATGGATCGAAGTATGCTTGTACACTTGTATAAAATACCATCTATGTAACACGGTTAAACAATAAAGTTTTTTCTATTTCTATTTCTTTTTTTTTTTTTTTTATGTAAAAAGTATGCTTCTTGGATGTTTGTACCTACACAAAGAAGAAGTTTTAATTTGGGACTAGCTTGATTTGGGGATGATTGTCGGTATCAATGTATGTTTGCTTGCGTTAGTAGCGTTTTTATTTTTAGCGGACTGTACATCGCCAGATTAAACGCCGTGACGCCAAGTGTTTGATGTACCTTTAACAAGAAATTAATGTGTCCATCACTTGACGGAAAGGGGAGCTCCCATCAGCCTAGGACACGTCCTTGAATACTGAATGTAGTGACGTAATCATCATTTCCGTACATTTCAACACACACGCGTATACCTTTCAAATATCGTACCAAGTTAACCCAAATCGTATTAAAATTTACATGCAATAATATACTTAGTTCATAGTTCATTTATTCAATAACAATACATTAATTATGTTTGAATTTGTCACAAAAATAAATAATTAATCAATTACATTGAATTAATTACAATAATAATTAGGTACATTTAGTACATAGTTTTTATTTTATTTTGTTTTTATTTAATAAGTAAGCTGTTGACTAGAGGAACTTTCGTTTTTCCAACTGTTTTTTTAACACTGCTCGTAGGCGCTTTCCTCTCTCTACATTACCGTTTTTCGCACGAGCGTAGCGTTACGAAATAGTTCGCAGTGAATTGTTTACCCTAACAAAAATAAAACGCCGTAAATTAGGTACCACTACACATTTTTTTTCAACATTTCTCAGTAATGCTGCGTCGTATATACATCCAACCTCTAATTTGAGGTACTTATAACCAGGGATTGTAACCGGTTATTTTTTGTATGGGAACTGTAACCGGTTTTTTTCGTTCTTTGTTAATTATTTTATTTTCTAATTGGGCAATCTAATAATACGCACTCGTTACCTCAAAACACAACTGAGTCCTACATATGAAGTATAGAGTTCGAGATATGTGGTTATTTCGAGGTTTTTGAAATAAACCGGTTATAATCCCTGCTTATAACAATACTGCGCAACACAGTGGTGGATCCAGGATTATGGTTGGGAGGGGGGGCCGTTTCCGCTGTCGGCAGCGCCAGCTAGGGTCCGCCTTTGACCTTCTTTTTTGTCTTTTTAGGTGCTCTAATTGTAGCTAGTCCCATACAAACACTTGATCGACCGTGAACATAAAATTGTCAAGTAAAATTGTCAAATAAATAGTGAGTCAATTAATTAGCAAACGTTTTAGTAATTGCAAACAGCTGATAGCAGCGCCATAACCATAAAAATGTCAACTCAACGCGTCCCAGGTGTCAAGGGAAGGATTAATATGACAGATACGTTATAAAGTTCCCAGTAAATTAAAGGCTGGGCTACCAGTTTAATTAACTAGGTTTACAAAGTGGTCTAAAAGTAATTTGTTTGGGTCTATCAACTTTTTACCCACAATGAGACAGCAAAGGTTGGAAAAGGTATCCGTATAGGGTGAGAGGTTATAATGGTTGTTCTATTTATTGCACACCTCAATATATTAATCGAATACCAGGGCAGAACAAAGAAACTTAAAAGTTGAGGTAAACAACAGGCAGTCTTATCGCTAAAGAGCGATGTCTTCCAGACTAGCGGAGAAATTGCAACAATTCATTTCTATACGTTGGGTCAGCTCTAAAAATATGTAAGTATCCAATTTTCAACTTTATTCCACCGATATATTTATATGTTCGTAAACGTACGAGTATAGCTATCGCGTCGTACTCGCGCTCAAAATTTTCAGGTCACTCCAAATTAAATAACCGCAATAGTTTTTTTTTATATTTAGCACTAGTTTTATTAACTAAATGTACTATTCTTTATAATAATACCCAACTGTATTAGCAATTTCCGAGATCCTAAATATCATAAAAATAAATAACAATATCCAAAGATGACGATTTTTGCGATATCTCTCTCCGTTAATGTTGTTTTTTTCATGGGTTTTTACGAGTCCGATTTATACCTGGAAGTTCTTGTCAGCCTTCAAGGACTGTTTTATAAATCATCAGTGTTTACAAATTCATTAACGATAAATCACTGTTATCAGGACGTGGGCAACGACTAATTTCCAAAACTGCAAAACTATAGGATGGTACAAAAATACCCCTGCAGGTCCTTAAAAGGTCCTTTGTAAAGAGTCTATTGGCAATATTTGAAAACCGTAGTATGACCGAAAATAAAGAACACAACACGCAGCTCTCAATACATAAATCTAAAGAGTAGACTACCCAGAAAGTTATTTACTTTCTTACCTAATTTCCTCTGAGAGGTAAATGACACCAAAAATTAAAATAAACTACTTGTTTATTTACAGTAATTAATAATAAATAATTTACTTTAAAAACAAAGTTTTAACCGACTTCCATTCAGTACTCCACCAAGCCACATGAACATTTCCACATTTATTTTCCAATTTACCACATGAACTGATTTCCGAGAGCAAATACGTTGATTATTAGAAAAAAATAACCAAATCGCTGTATGTGGGCCGATAATATTTGAGGACTTCCGTCAATTCCTCAAGGATCTTAGAATCACCTTTGGTACTTCTTTGTTTGCTATTTCAACGGAATG
This sequence comes from Epinotia brunnichana, assembly GCA_963854355.1. Lineage (NCBI taxonomy): Eukaryota > Metazoa > Arthropoda > Insecta > Lepidoptera > Tortricidae > Epinotia > Epinotia brunnichana. Next base: position 23,652,544 of record OY977946.1, on the reverse strand, counting down.
ATATCAGAATCGGTGACGTACTTTTATAGTTTGAAGTACATCATTGACAAGTTCCACAAGCCATCTGTGGTCTTCATCATCACTTCCACTTCACCAAATTTATGATTTCCGGATGTAAATACACGAGTTCTAATAGAAAACACTGAAATTACTACACGCGTGCCTTATATACTTGAGGAGTTCCCTCAATTCCTCATGGTTTCCATCATTCAACTGGAGTTTTGAAAAAAAATGAGACCTACCTGGAAGCATATACTTTCAATTAAAAAAAGAGTGGTACGAATCGGTTCATAAATGACAAAGTTCTGAGGTAACACACATTAAAAAAAAAATACAACCGAATTGAGAACCTCCTCCTTTTTTTTGAAGTCGGTTAAAAACAGGTTTCGTTTTAAACTTTTAGAATACCTGAATGAAGCTCTAATTTTCGAGACTCGAAGTGTATTCCGTCTTGTTGGATACAAAAGACGCCAGTAGGTACTTAAAGCGGTTTGATTTCCTTCCATCGAGATAGCAAACGTTTTTAGGGTAAAATGATTTAATTGTTATTAAACTAGGTACAAATGCTGAATCGTTATAATCTTCTGTTAAAATTTTCTTTTTCATGGGATTTTAAGTATGTAACACATTGTATGTTATAACATTGTCCTTACAAGATTAAATGTTCCCTACAGGGAATTTCCTCAACGGAAACTTGCCTTAAGATCTCGCAAAAGTTTCCTGATATGAACCTTTTTAAGAATGTTCTGCACCTTGAACATTATTAGACGTGGGAAGTCTTGGCTTCTCATAAAAAAGTTGCAATATCCGGTGACGATTATGTGACATGTAATTAGTAATTGCCGCTATTAAATAAGCAAACCTTTGGTCAGTCAGCAGTGGCACTGTAGACAGGCATTAGACAGGAGAACAAATATAGAAGTCCGGTAACGCTCTTACAATTGAATAGAACAGCATCGGTATAATATTAACATAAACCTAAAAACAAAGAACACAAACACTTTACAGGTATGCTACAGGCCATGGGGACGCATAGTCAAAGAATTATTTTATGAAATAAAATCCTTGTTAAGGTATCACGTAGCGAGACAAACTCGGTTCGTAAACTGAGGTGTCGAAGTCAAAGGGGAAACCACACTACACTTTCCTAAATTGGAGTAATTTACTCTAGAATCTTTTAATTCAATACTGCCTTCTATCAAAATATTCATAATTAATTCCAATGTACAAGTAAACATTGAAAATTAAATCTAAATAAATAAAATTAAGCTAGCCTAAAATAGTAGTGAGTAAAAAATTAACTACAAACATAATACCTACACAAAAGTAATATAAAATAAAACAAATAAAGATAACATCACAAATAGAAAACTTGGCCCAGATCGGCGCCAGGCGGCAGGGTGCCCAGAAGGCTGGCGGCATTGCCACATTTGCCACGTTGTATGGCAATACATAGAATAGGTTGTCAATTACTTCACAGACAAGAGCTTGGCCTTTAAATAAAATGATGATGATGAGACAATCCACAATCGAAATAGCATTCACATATGCGGTCGACAGTTGACACACTTTAACATTTTTTTATTACAAAATTTTATATGCTCAGTCCCGAGGGATAGGTACGTAGAATAAGAAAAAAATGCTATGTGGGCGTAGTTGTCCACAATAATTAGTTTTGTAATGAAGGGATATAATATATTTAATTAATAATGTGAATTGTGAGGTAACAAGTAATCAAATCACCAACTAAGATCTCCCTGGTTTAAATTGAAACTAGCTACGTTCCTGAAGATAAGAAACCGGCGAAGTGCGAGTTGGACTCGCGCACGAATGGTTCCGTACCATTATCTATAAAAACGGCAAAAAAATCACGTTTGTTGTATAGGAGCCCCCCTTAAAAAAATATATATTTTGTTTTTAGTATTTGTTGTTATAGCGGCAACAGAAATACATACCTAATCTGTGAAAATTTCAACTCTCTAGCTGTCACGCTTCTTGAGATACAATACAGCCTGGTGACAGACAGACGGACGGACGGTCGGACGGACGGACGGACAGCGAAGTCTTAGTAATAGGGTCCCGTTTTACTCTTTGAGTACGGAACCCTAAAAAACGAACTGGATGATAATTTTCTACAAGTTTATTTGTTAACTGCAAAACTCAAAATTGGGTATTTGACAACAGTGAAAATGAATTGTTTTTTCATCAGCAACCGATGAACATTGCGAAAATATTCGGAAAGCATCCAGCTTTCATTTATGTTTGCTATTTTAAGATTTTTTAATTCATAAAAACTAACAATAAGGACGTTGTTTGATTGTGACGTCACAACATAGTAATCCCAACGTTTCATAAAAAGAAGCTGATTTGACTTTCGTCAAATACCCAATTTATAACACCATGGTCTACATTCTTAAATAACTCACCGGTTGCAGTTTAAATCCATAAGTGTACTTGTAAAAACGACCACAAGCTTTTCCGTAAAGAGGAGTTAAGACATCTTTCAAGTAAACTGCATCCACAGGATTATCATAATAGTACACGGTTTGTTTCACTGTAAACAACTCGGTATTGTCACTGGCCGGCACGCACTTATTCGCATCCAGATTAAAATTAAAACCTCTATTGCAACACTTGCTCACACAGTTCGACAGACATTTGTTTTTTTCTCTCACATCGAATTGACCGTTATGTAAAGAGAAACAAAGGAACAGTACTAGAATTCGAATATGAAACATATTTAAACGGTTATCGACACTTGAACACTTGCAACCGTTCAGATGAATCGATCCTAATGCAAGTAGTTTGTTAGCCGCCGTTACGGTACTAAAACATCATACCTACTAGCTCTAGGTATATATCTGATTTCTTATTGACGTAACGACGGATGTATAGAAAATAGAATGAACACTCCTCTGACGCTGTAACTGGTGACTGGTGAGTAAATATTGAAAATGCCCAATGAATGGTTTCTTAACTGTTTCAAGAATAGGTAGTAACTAAGTAAATCCTTATTCAATGACCTATCCAGGTCGCTACCATCACCATCTCTCGATTTCCTACTGCTCGCAAGTTTTGGTTTCTAATTGAGGGTAGGTGACAGTTTTGCCATTTACACACATAAATACGACTATCTTTATATGAACCGACAGTTAGGTATTCTATTCCCAAACTCATCGCGGTTGAATAAAATCCAGGCTGCAGAGTCCATAGTTACCGTCAAACATGCCTACTTTGCCACCAGGGGGAACTTTGCCCAAGAAGCAAATCTCCGCTATGATATTATAATCTCATTCGCTCACAAGCACACAGGCGGAATGACAATTATTTATTATTAAATAAATACTCAAATAAGTTCAGAGCCTGATGCCTCTTTTTATGGCCATTGGAAAGCGTGTAACTTGAAAGAGGTATATGATGATCTTTTCAATATTTTGGTTATAGACTTTTTCAGAATTTCAATGAGTAGGTATGTATTTTTTTATTCTAATTAACTACGTGCTAGTTTAGTCTATGACATTCTTGCAATAAATCTCTACGCCGCCAAGACGACTGGTCTTGGCGGCAAAAATGTCCTATTACCTATTATTTATTATTATACTTCGTTCATTCGACATGTTCCAGTTGGAGATTTATAAATATAACTCTAGTGTTAATTTTACCCAGTCTTCCCGACGCTCATTTTATGTAATATGACTAGACAAAAAGGGGAACAAAGAAAAATTCCGAACAGTAGCAATTTTTTGTACTTCTAGATGATTACAATAAATTCAACAATACTTAAGCCAAATATATGTATAATATGTCCCACTGTAATATTAGTTTATTGAATACAATACAAAATATAAAATACATTAGAAAATTATTCTTATTGAAAGTCGTTACTGATCACGAAAATATTTGCCCTTATCGGGATTTGACAGGGTAGACACACTATGGTAGCTGCATCGGCAAAAAAAAAATATTTTACACTTTATTACACGTGGTAGATAGCTCTCCCGGCATAGTTTTGACCTAAATAAAAAATATTTTTAGAAAAATATGCTCCCATTTCTTAACTATATCAGGAGTAAATAAATTCCTAGATCTCCACATGACCTATCTGTCTGTTTGTTCTTCGTTGAAGTCCTTTTTGGCAACGAGAAATATAGGGGAGACACGGCATAACTCTTAAACACCGGGAGTGTGGGGAGGGGGGTGTTATCGTATACCCAGTGACGTCAGCAATCACCCAATTTAATTGTGAGAAGCAATATAGGGATATTCGTGGTTATTTATGGATGATGTATATTGTATATTGCGTAGGAACTCGAAGGGCCTGGGAGCTAAGTTGTAGTATTTACTTAATATTCAATTAATGTAAATCCTAGCATATTAGGATGCGAGTATTATTTTTGTATTCAGTGGTGCTTAGACAAAATAACAGGAAACTCCAGTCGGACTTTTTGTCACTATGAGGAAAACATATCAGGAGGATATGTCGGATAGGATACATATAACTAATGATATAAATTAAATAAAATAAATATTTTGGACAATCTTACACAAACCAACCTAGTCCCAAACTACGAGTAAGCAAAGCTTGTACTATGGGTACCAGACGCCGATATACATACTTATATAGAGAAATAAATACTTAAATACATAGAAAACATCCATGACTCAGGAACAAATATTCGTGCTCATCACACAAATAAATGCCCTTACCGGGATTCGAACCCAGGACCTCTTGCTTCGTAGGCAGGGCACTACCAACTAGGCTAAAGCGGTTGTTAGGTATGTTAGTAGAGATATGTTTATAAACAAACAACCAGCTAAAAATTACAATTTATTTTAATGTTGTTAAAATTCAACAATACAAAACACAAGAAATATAAACTATACACATAGGTAAAGGAGTAAACAGTAACGAAATACTAGGTTCTAAATAGAAGAGAATACACTGTAACAGAGAGTTCGGATAAAATATCATTAAGTACACAATCATAAATAAAATGCCCATTATACTTAGCGTAATAGAGAAATAATTTATAGTAGTATGGCCCGTTTAAGTGCTACAAGCTAATAATGCCAATATCGCATATCGTCTAGTAAGCATTATCGATATATAATTAAGTATACTAGTAAACTGTAAAGTAGTATAAATGTGAGCAAATATGACATTTAAGTTTGATATTGAATTAGATGAAACAGTAGCTGGTAATAAACATATCTTATTCTATGGTATAATAGTCTTGAAAGTTACAACCATTAGGCAGTGTGATGTGGAAAAATTCAGTAAATGTAATAAATAAAAGCAGACTGCAAGACTTATGTCTAAGGTTCAGGTAATCACTACACTAGGAGTAATTTTAAATACTAATACAGAGATCTATGTGATAACGTCTCATTCACATAATTTAAATTTCTACAGCATCTGGGAACACGTGGTCTAAGTAAGCCTGGTTGCCGTAACTCTGCAGCGGTTTCGGCCTACCCTTACTACTATTTACAGACTGACCAACATTTGCACTATTCCTATTAAACCTCGAAGCGATTTCTCTGACTTTACCGGGCCGAGGCTTGTAGTCTTCTACAACGTCACCATCATCACGCCTCGTGTCGTTTTCTTCTTTTAACTCTTGAAAAGATCTTTCTTTTTCTTGTTCTTTAATAACATGTTTATTGTTATCTTCGTAAACCCAATTGCGGTTCGACATTTTCTTAGCGTCTTTATAAACTACATTAAGTTGATTTTTTCTATTGTCTTTCTTACCTGAGTTGTTACGTTCATACATGCGAGAGTAGGTTTTGGATTTTCTGATTTGGTCTTTGTCTCTCGCGATGCCGAAGTATGGATCTTTTGAGTATTCAATATCGTTGTTAGTTTTGCACACGTAGCTCCGATCGTTGGTTTGTCGATCGCTCCTGTTGGAACTCCTTAGTTTAGTCGGCCCTGATTTGAATGTTGTAAATCTGTTTTCGAAATCGTTATTGTTAATCTCATTAATGTATTGCGTGTCGAACGCGTGTGCTCTTTGGTGAGTTAGGGGCTTGGATAGCGACAAATGCTTTGGCGGTTCTCCGTGCTTATTAATAGTTACTTCGTATTGTATATGCGGGTCTAATACCGCATACACATTTTCTTTGGCTTCTCTCTCCAGCGAGTTTAACGCTGCCTGAAACAAAAAAAGATAATATGAACACTCTGAAAAAGTTAGTGAAAAAGGTTAAAAGTAAGCATAATTTGAGTGAAAATTCGTGTAGTGCACACACTGTTAAGATTCTGTTAATATCAAACAGTTTAAAGCCACTTCAGTAAATTAAACTTCACCATTATTAATCATGCTCATACATAATAGACGCGAAGGTAATGCAGAAAGCAATTACGGATAATGAGAATTATATCCGTGTAAACCCATCCTATTCGCTAGAAAATACAATTATAATATGATCAATCTCTTTAAATTCGTTCCTATCATAGACTGGTGTACAACTACAAATATCGATCGACCTGAAGTGCCAATTGATAGAAGACATAACAAAAGGTTATTACGATATCAATAAAATCAATGAGTATAATTGAATGAAATCTAGTACTGGTCAATCTACCATGTGTTTTAGTTAGAAACAACGAAGCATCCTGGTTAGATATAAATTGGCTATTAACGGTACATCTGGCACGATTGCCCAGCAGGTATGTATTTTTATGAATATGAGTCTACAGTCATTATAGAGAACGGATGTTTAGTAAATATTGCGAGTGATGTGCAAATTCGGTGATCCACTTTTATCGATATCGATGAAGGTCAATTGAAATTCATTATGTGTTAATATATTCAGTGGTAATGATTGGTCGCCGTTTGTTTTGAATTCGGTTTTGTGTGTCCCGAAACAAGGTAGGTACTTGTGGTAGTATTTGCGGTTTATTTTATTTTTAACGAGGAAAAAGTTGTTATTATGTCGTGTAAATGGGTTAAATTAATTAGGTTTCTTCGTTATTTTAAAGTGCATTCAAAATACCACGAAATAGGTAAGTGTATACAGGGTGTCCCAGAAATCGACGTCAAGCCGTAAACGGATGATATCATAACAGTAATCATAAAAATACAAAAAACAATTCAACTCGTGTTGGTTTTTTTTTTATTTATTCATTAACTGGTCAATCGTCGTAATTTTTTTTTTTAATGTAACCATAATTTTAAAAGAACACGAAATGTTTTTTTTTTGTTTTTTTCTGATAACTGTTATGACTCTTCCTGTCTCTATCAAACTAAGAAACAGCGTTGAGCAAAGCTTTAGGCAAGCTAAAGTCATTTTAAGGAAGGATGGACATTTTGTGAAAACCTGGGGTTATTTACAAATTTTTATTTACCTATTATTTAAAACGTAATCTAGCAAGTGTTATACCATTGGAATCCTTATTAAACGCGCCAGTTTTTAACGTTACTTGCCAAACTAGCGTAGTACATTTTTTTTTCAGTACAGTCAGTTAAAGTTGGGTAAAACAGTAAATTTAAATAATTTGGTTTTGAAAAAGTGTAATTTTCTTCCAAGTAGGAGCAGGCGGCCAGAGGAGGAGTAGGCTTTAAATTTTAGACAAAAATATACAGAAGCATTATTCAAGATTACATAATAATAAAAAAATAGAATAAATTATGGTATTTGTAGTAACAAGAGTTAAAGAACCATTACAGGGTGTGGATTTTTAGTGAATTTTTAAAGTGACCATAATTTTTAAAGAACATGAGTTGGATTTTTTTTTGTATTTTTATGATAACTGTTATGACTTGGTTTATCATCCGTTTTCGGATTGACGTCGATTTCTGGGACACCCTGTATAAGTAGTAAACATCGATAACCAGCCTTTTAAAAATTAAAAATCTAAATGAAGTGTGTAAAATGTGATCAAGGTATCCACTACTAAAAATTTATTGCTAGTCCGACTAAAATATTATATATAATAAACATCCGATTTCCATCATTAATCTTCTTAATCTTTATATTCATCCTACTGGCTATCAATATTAAAATATGTGAAAGCCGTTACTCAACGTTGCAAATACGGTAGAACGGATTAAGACAAAATTTACCTAGCTTATAAATATATAACCTTGATCAAAAATTACATTTATATCCTGACAATCAACCCTCAAAATGAAGACATTGGGGAATTTGATACCTACGGCAGTTCACGCGAGTAGGTATGTACTATTAATCAACATCCCAAGGCAAGTCTGTCGGTTTGTTACGAACTTTAGAAGCAGTGGACCGAATGAAATTCAATTAAATGTGAACCTAATTTAATTCCAACTTGTATATAAAGATGGTGCTACATTGTATCACATTCAAAGCCAAGAATCGCTACGCGCTACGCTCGTAGCCGATCCCGTGGTTTTTAGGGTTCCGTAGCCAAATGGCAAAAAACGGAACCCTTATAGATTCGTCATGTCTGTCTGTCTGTCTGTCCGTCCGTATGTCACAGCCACTTTTTTCCGAAACTATAAGAGCTATACTGTTGAAACTTGGTAAGTAGATGTATTCTGTGAATCGTATTAAGATTTTCACACAAAAATCGAAAAAGACATTAAGTTTTAGGGGACCCCATACACAGAACTGAAACTCAAATATTTTTTTTTCATCAAACCCATACGTGTGGGGTGGGGTATCTATGGATAGGTCTTCAAAAATGATATTAAGGTTTCTAATATATATTTTTTCTAAACTGAATAGTTTGTGCGAGAGACACTTCCAAAGTTGTAAAATGTGTGTCTCCCCCCTGTAACTTCTAAAATAAGAGAATGATAAAACTAAAAAAAATATATGATGTACATTACCATGCAAACTTCCACCGAAAATTGGTTTGAACGAGATCTAGTAAGTAGTTTTTTTTTAATACGTCATAAATCGTAAACCGCAATTTATTTTACGGAACCCTTCATGTGCGAGTCCGACTGCCACTTGGCCGCTTTTTTTCTCGTGTGGTGCGGAAAGCGACTACGGCGTAGGCGCCCGCTAGGCGGGCTCTTGGCAGTGGAAGTGTTTATAAATACGTTTGATTTGCAAGTAAGGGCTCGGCTACAACTTCCAGCGGCAGCAGCAGCGGTAAAGGGAGCGAGAGATCGGAGCGCCACGCCGCCAAGGCTACGGTCTGGACACCAGCGGGTATCCATACATTGAACTCGCTCGCTGGCGTCCGGACCTCGGAATTGTATCATGAGAAGCGTGGGTCGGGTTATTCGGGAGAAATAGTCGTGATTATTGGTTCTATGGTATTGGTAGGTATGTTGAATACTAAATTAGATTCTCTGTCACTCGGCGCTCTCTAGTCGAAGCTATTGAGAATGTCATCGCTTCAGATAATTCAGTCTGAATTGCAGAAAAAGAAAGTCTGGCTAGACTGTAGCTACATAAATTATACAGAGTGAAAAAAACTAAAGTAGTCTTTCCTGTTTTTACTACCTAGTTAAAGGTAAAACTAATGTATATCTTTATATCGCATACAATTATAAAAGGGGTCACCGCCGTTTAATTTCCTATGGGTTACTTTGGCAAAGTCGACAAGAAAAACGCTAACCTAAATATATTTATTTATGGCCCAATTATAAGTACAATAGTACATTGTTGTAGAGGCTAGAAAGTACGAGTCCATCAGCTATTGCACTTTCGGCCGAGGCTTAACATAGTGCTTTTCACGTCTACTGCGAGGAAATTGCAAATAATCATAATTTTAAATCAAAATTAAGTTCCTAATTGAAGATCATAATACTAATCAAAAAACAAAAGAAGCGCGGCACCGCTCGCCGGCGCGGCGGCGCCGCTCCTCACTCAAAAATAATCGACCAATAGCAGAGTAGAAAGTAAAAAAGGCCGCTAAACACTACATTTTACTTTGCAAATCTACATTGTTTGACTGTTTTTGAATTGTACTACTAAGAACTACCTACTTTCTACTCTCATTTCAATCCATATTTGGCCATATTTCCGAGCAGTGGCGTGAAAAAATAATAATATAATTATGACTAAGTAAGGGTTACCTTTTTTTTTTTTTTTTTTTTTTTTTTTATTTTTTTTTTTTTTTTTTTTTTTAAGCGGGGAAAATGCTTTTCGCATACCACCAGGGTGTGGGGATGGACCCTGGTGGTTATGTGGGACTCCCATGTCGGCTGATGAGGCCTATGGTTTACCCACTAAAAACCCCTCTATTTGCCGCCTCTACGCTAGAAAGCGAGGCCACGGGAACGCCCTGGGCACACTTCCGCAACCTCGCCAGCGGCTGTCCGCACTGCGGACTCAACTCCGGGGAAGTAGTTTCCCCCTACCTCTGCAAAGGGGCGCACCGAGAGACGGTACGCCCACCACTCAGGGACCTTTGTGTAGGCGACAGACGTCCCCGTGCCCGTCGCCCACAGGTACCCTTATGGGGGAAATCGGCGGTCGTAGGCCAACCGCCGTCGCCCCACGCGTTTGCGGCGCATCGGTTGGGAGGCCGGATTGTCCTCCCTCATACGCTCCGCTGCCTCCTTCTGCGTCATCACGTCCTCGCAGAAGGAAGACGCCGCCTTCCACGACCTGTCGCTCCCCACCATGGCTTCCACCACGGTGGGCAGGGAGAGGTCATGCCCCACCACGGCCACGAGTGTGGCCCGCTGCTCTGCCCAAGCTGGGCACACCGCCAGCGTGTGCTGCGCCGTATCTTCGGCGTCGCCGCACTCATGGCATTCCGCTGTCGGTTCCCGTCCCGCCACCCTGCACAGATATCTCCCGAAACAGCCATGCCCCGAGAGAATCTGCGCAAGGTGAAATGAGAGAGTAAGGGTTACCTAAGCCAAGTATGGTCAAGTTGACCTGAATACGTGTAGGGCATTCGCATTCCCATATCTATCTAGAACGAGTACAATGTCATGATATTAATACATCCTGTAACCACCAACCAAGGTACTATAAATGTTTTATTTAAGACGAGTGCGTCTGTGACGAATTCTCGTACCGATACCGCTAAAGTCTAATTTACATGGATTTTATCAGACCTATATTGTATTGTATTGTATTGAACCTGAATTGATTCGTAACGATGGTCTCGCTCCCGATCGCCCATAACAACTAAATCTGTAAGCGTGGAACGAAAGTTACCAAATCTTATCCATATCTTTCGAACAGATTTTAGCGGTGTGAAATGAACCCCATTATTAAGCACGAATATAATGACCCGAGATCGTGTGTCAACCATTTTTCAGGCCGACAGTTGAAATATGATACCTAATTGGATGTCAGTTTTACTGACACAAGTTAATAGTCTCCGGCACGGTCGACTCAAAGTCGACTCTCCATGCATACAAACGTAGTTTGGTTTTCATTTAAAGCGGCATACTGGAATAACATTAAACTTTTTATCTACGCAGTACGTACATATCAGTAGTGCTCTAAAATGCGTCTAGACACCATAGGAAATGACCAGCATTATAACAACCAATTTTACTATGACAACTTTATTGTCTGTGGTAGTAAATCTGTACTTGAATGTTATTACAGTACAGATTTTTGTATCGTTATGAGTTTAAATTCGGAACAGCTGTCAAAACTCAAGTAAATAGGCCTCTATTCTAGTATCTTTACATATTAAAACAGTTATCGATACGAAACGGCAATTCATTGTTTTTTTTTAATATAAACTTCACGACATTTGATCTCGAGTGACATGAGAATAGGGACTTCATTCGTTTCCTCTATAAATATTTAAAAAAAAATCGTCTTGACGGAAGATCGAATTGCCGCCATTAGGTACTGTTGTAATTTGTTTGTAAGTACGTTTTTTGATGTAACGAAAGTAGAATTGTGAAAAGTTTTTTGTAATTTACATTTTAGTTAAAAATATGAGTAGTAGTGACTCCGAGAACGATATGAACACTCCGCCGGATATCGTAAATGCAACCAAGATTGCAACAAAGATATTTTACAGGTAGCACTAGTAGCAATGCAGCGGCGCTACCACGAACTTCGAATCTCGAACTTCGTATATCTCCGTTTCGGTCGCTCGAGTACCATAAACAATAAGTGCGATAGAGACGGAGATATACGAAGTTCGAGGTAGCGCCGCAGGTCATTTCCCTACGGCTTCGGAATCCATCTTATAGTACTTATGATATGTGTTTGGATTAGTGTACAGGATTACAGTGTACATAATTAGGCCTTAATGCACTCGTGTGATTCTCTTATGAAACTCGTATTTTATGGCCTCACATTTTGTATCAGTTGCATAAACTACTATTATGTACAATGGGATCCGAATCTAGTTTCTGTAGCTCTAGTATAAGTTTTATCGATACATACCTACACCTTTTCTAAAGCGTTTGCGTTTAGTTTCAATTGGTAGGGCAACACGAAGAGTTATAATAGACCTATTTTTTGCGTTGCCATACAAATTGAAACTAAACGGAAACGCGTTCGAAAACGTATCATCATCATCATCATCATCATCATCATATCAGCCGAAATACATAGTCTCCCGTAGTCCCATAGCCATAGTCCCGAGACGTACTGCTGGACATAGGCCTCCCCCAAAGAGTGCCACAATGGCCGGTCCTGCGCCACCCGCATCCACCGGACTCCCGCGACCTTTACCAGGTCATCAGTCCACCTTGTGGGGGGCCTACCCACGCCGCGCCTTCCGGCGCGCGAAAAAGTATATATCGATAAAACTTATGGGTACTTCTAGAGCTGCTGGTGATATAAATTGTAATAGAAATATAATAGGAAAAAATACGATTGAAGACTAATGTATGAAAAACGTTCTACCTACTCGCTCAACTTTTTTTAAAATTTCTAGCAACAGAAGCTAGTTTTGGACCTAGATATGGCGGATCCCATTGTATATACAAAGTATCATGTTATTCTAGCATGTCGTTTTAAAATGAGAACCAAACTACGTTTGTATGGAGAGTTAAACGTCATCTAGTATAAGTTTTATCGTTACAATATACGTTAGAGAACGCGTTTACGTTTTGTTTCAATTTGTATGGCAACGCGTAGTTCTAAATAGTTACCACCAGAGGCGCTGTTCGCGTTGCCATACAAATTGAAACTAAACGCAAACGCGTTCGACAACGTATTGTATCGATAAAACTTATACTAGGGCTACTGGCAACGGCTCGCCACATACACGCTGAATTCCCGAACTGCGGGCGCAATCAGCCCAGCTGAATTCGGCGGTTGTACTTATTCGGGCCTGATTTTGGTGGCACTAATGTTTGACAGAAAAAGGGTTAATATGGTGTGTGTTAACGTGGACGTATCCTTCTGTTTAATATTTTATTCTGTCTAGAACATATGTAGCGGATGTAGCAACAAACTGAATGCCCATGTTAGATAAGATAAACGCATGTCATATAGATAATGCTAATTGAAACGCAGAAAAATCAGCAGAGTATATTTATAAAGTGGAACTATCGGAATTGATGCGACTTCTGTACTAAAATACCATATAGGTAAGGTAACTTGTCCATCAATGAAACACCAAAATTTCAAAACATCCTATCTCCGACATTTTTAAAGTTACGTGTCTGATATTTTGCACTAAGATAGGCAATTTAATTAGTTATCACGTCTTATTAAAAAAATATACGTTACTATTACAGTTACTGTATAAAAATAATTTATAAGAAAAATGAGTTTTGTTTCAGTGCGTCCTAATACATGTATTCAATGAAACACCTGAATTTCTACAATGAAACAGTATTAATCTACACCGAAAAAGTGTTATTAGTATCGACATTTGTTTGCATTTAATCGAGTTTTACATAGTTGTTATTAATGGGTCATTTTATATAAATTAATTTTATAAAATGTTTTACATCGCTGTGTCATTGTTGCACACACATTGTTTCATTGTTTGCTGTGTCATTGTGAACAAACAAGGTTTTTTTTTGATTATCAATGAAAAATGCCACAAAAAGTGAAGCATTTTTATCAACATACACTTCCATAGACGCTTTGGGATGTACAGAAGGCAATGGGATATTAAAAAATATGAAATCAAATTCTATATTTTGTCAAAAAATAAAACAAATATTATTATATTTTTTAATTTTTGCGTCAAATTTAGAAAATTGTTTGTTGTGACTTTTCCTTCCACATTTCGCGTCCACATATAGAGCGTGTAACAAGGGTTTCGTCAGATCGTCCTAATGTGCTATACATGACTATCTAGCAACATCAGGTTTTGGAAATATTGAGGTGTTTCACTGTGCACCAAAGTTTCAATGTTGGACAGTTGACCCTACGCGATACGTTTTTCAAACTTACACATTTATTCAAACTAGCGACAGTTGAAATGGTTGGCTACGTCTGGCATATGAATCCACAGAGGCGGGGAAGTTGGCCACCTTTGACACCGTCTGCCAAGTACTTCCGGCCATTTCAGAACTGACAGACTTAGGTTTACTCTCTCTCTACGATTAAAGGGCTAAATGTTGCCAAATGTCTCGTACTGTTGTCACATGACGTAAATATACCTACCCTTACAACTTTGACCGAAAATGAAGGATTTTTTAAACTTTCGGCCAATTTTAGGTGCGATAATCTTCTGATTCTTGCTCAGCACAACTTTCTCGACCTGCTCATGCCTTTGATCGTGTTGTCATGTGACTTAGGCGTATTGAGAGTGGGCTTACGGACTATTGGTCATAATGAATAAACATATGCAATTTTTTTGAAATCACTCAGCAAAACCACAATTTCCGATAGTTCAAAACCCAAAAACAGAAAAACGTCGGCTCATTGTCCGTAAAAAAGAAAAACGACCCATTGATAATATTCAACTCTCGGCGCTAACTTCTATTTAACCTGACGACCTATATTGTGGATGTAGATAAGCTTATAAAATCTCGATCGATTAGCATCAAGCATTGAAGGTTAGTTTACCTATCACAAAACTCACACTCTTAAAAAACAACCCTTATAATTTATGTTTATTTTTCTGACTTATTTAAAAGCAGAAATTTTCTGAATAGAAGCATACAAGTATGTAGATTATTAGTTTAACCAAAAATTTGGCATTATAGTCCTTAACATTGGCAAAGTCCACAGGAAAGTCGCTAATCTAGTTAAATGCCAGTATCATAAAAAAGGTTTTAATAATCTCTAAAATTTTGAATGTCTATTCAAAAAGTTTCTATTATATCAAGAATAACGCTGCGTTTGTGGACACATGATTGCATTTAACAATGCACAAAGATCATGAATGATGTTTGTAACGGCTCGGCCATGACTTCAAGCGGCAGCGGCAGCGATAGCTGTGCACCATACGTGGGATTTAATTTAATCGTATGGCATACATTATTTGGCCTTTGAGTTTGTCACTTTTTAGTACCACCCAGGGGACACGTGCAGGGGTGTGGTAGGTAGGGCGGACGCAGGTGACAGTTGTCCCCCCTATGTCAAGTGAGTGGGCAACTCGACTGTTAGAGGTTCTTAAGCCACCCGAAGGCCTCTAACTCGGCTTAACGACTACTGTCATAGACAGCATCCGGGATCAACTGCTTAGCGTGCCTTCCAAAGCACGGAAGCGCTCATTTATAGTAACCACTCAAACAGGCGGTCACCCATCCAATGACTGACCGCTGCCATCTTTGCTTTACCTGCGTTATCGTTTCCGATTCGCAGGCGCCGCAGGGCTATGAACGCTTCGATAGAGATACGTGGGATGAAGAGATCGGACGTGGGCTCTTTCATATCTGTCGCCGCCACTCGAAGTCATGGCCTAGCCCTAAGCATGCACATGTGTGTCCATGAACGAGGTCAAAGGTTAACGGCCCGGCCACGACTTCGCGCGACTAGCGGCGGCGACCGCGGTGAGCATTCCAAACAAATGCACAGAGACGGCACCGTCTCTATGCATTTCTTTGGTATAGTTGGAATGCTCGGTCGCCGCCGGTAGTCGTGCGACGTCGTGGTGGGCCGTAAAGCCATGACGTCACGGCGCGTCGTGCGTCTGCGATTCGGGAGAAAATAATAATATGAGACGGAACCCTGTGCCTGACGGGAAACGCGCAGATGCAAGGCGCGGCGTGTCAACGAGGCTCGCTAAGGGTCAGTATCCACCAGAGCTGTGCGAGGTACCAAAGCGGCTACTATGAAACGCTTCGTTGGTTTGTTCGTCTATCTCTGTCGCTTTTGCATATTCAATCAACAGAGAGGGAGATATTGCGATTCTCAACTTTCTATTTTCGTGGTAGCGCCACTGGGTCCAATTGGTTCCTGGTTTACTAGTCTAGATCTCGCGTTTGGCTATTACCAGATACATGTATCTGAAGAGTTGCGCCAATTCACAGCATTCGTCACGCCCGACGGGCACTACGAATACACGAGAATGCCGTTTGGACTAGTAAACGCACCAGCAATCTTCGAAAACATGATCAATAGGGCCTTAGGGCAAAACGCTTTGAATTAGCTATACTGTATATGGACGACCTAAACGGGCCGTACGTTTGCAGAAGCATTCAATAAGGTAGACTGTAGAGGATATATTAAGGCAACGTAGGCTCAGAAGACGGATTTTTACAAAGTCGTAGCACTTGTTTAATACGGCTGCCTTAAATTTAATTAGCAATCTTGAGGCCTTTCTCGAAGGACTATAGCTACTCCAATCTTGAGTTTTTGACTTTCGCTTGATAGGAAAAGGTCACGAATTTAGGTCTAAAATAGTTACACTTCAAAAAATCGTAAAAAAATATGTACAAAAGCTAAACATATTAAAATTGGTTCTAAAAATCGGCAATATCATGTTCAAGGGAACTTACGTATTACTTTTTACACAATTTTTTTTAAACTAATGAACACGCACTTCCATCTCGCTCACGCTTATGCTCAGTGAGGAGAAGACCGTTAGCCTACGTCGCCTTAAAACTAGGTAAGTATTGAAAGATGTGAAACTCACTTTTAACCTGTAAAAATGCTCCTTTGAAACAGAAATAAATGATTTAGGATACTCGTATCGGTGGATTTCCCCGCTTTGGTACGCTCAGCTCTGGACGGTGTTAACCCTAAGGTGTGTGTGTTAGTAGGTGCATCGACCTGTGCGTCACACGGTGGTGGGGGGCTGCAGCACGACGGCCGCGCGCCGCACCTGCAGCGCGCCCGGCGAGTAGCGCGGCGCCGGCGCCGGCGGACTGTGCGCGTGCGCGTGCGGGTGCGGGTGCGCGGGAGCCCCCGCGTACACGGCGTCGGCGGGTAACACTGTCTTCTCACTGCGAAGGAAATTGGGGAGTCAGTAATAGTCACAATGATAAAACGATTCCGTTGAAATAGCAAACAATAAAGTGCCAAAGGTAAGTCTGAGAGATCTTTCAGGCTGAACTCTTCGCATTAAATAAATGCGTGGAGATCAATCTCTTAATAATACATCAACTCGGACAGCCAAGCTGCTCTGTTGGCACTAGAATCACTAGAGTCCTACTCTTAACTAGTCCAGAATTGTAAAAATAATCTAAACACCCTGGCGAACTCCAACAAAGTCATACTTTTATGGGTACCAGGGCACTCCGACATTGTAGGAAACGAAAAAGCAGATGAACATGCAAGGCAGGGCGCAGACACGGCCCTGGTCGGCCCGGAACCGTTCTGTGGCATCACAAAACGGAAAGCATATTCTCTGCTAAACAACGCGGAAAAATCAGAGGCAATCAAGCTGTGGAAGTTCACCAAAGGACAAAAACAAGCTAAAGCCCTGATCGAAGGGTTCAATAGTAAGCTGTCTAAAGAGTTATTACAATTCAAAAGGCACAAAACCTGCGCAGTGACAAGAATCCTGACAGGACATTGCAAATTGAACAAACACCTATTTCAAATGGGTATGAAGCAGGACGCAACCTGCAGGTTCTGCCAGGAGATAGAGGAGACTGCAATGCACATTATCTGCTCCTGCGGACCGGAAGTACCTACCTAGGGCGGCACATAGTGCACCCACAAGAAGTACACATATCACCGCCCAAAGAATCTGGAATTTCCTGGAGGCAACGGGACTTAACGGTGAACTCTAAACAAAGGGCTGCCACAATAGATCAATTGCTGGTCGAAGCGGCACATTAAGACCCACAAACAAAATGATAATAATAAGTCTGAGATCTTTGAGGAATCAACGGAAGTCCTCAAATATTATCATCCAGCGACATGATTGGTCTTGATTTGAAATCTAGTCGGCTATGGCGGTGCAATGGCGGTTATTCTAATGGTTCCTGAACACGTCATTGAGGATTTATAATATGTGAGTAGATAAAGTAGCGTGTCTAACTGTACATAATTAGGCATTAAAACACTCGTGTAATCCTAATATGAAACTGGCTCACGCTCGTTTCATAAACCCACTCTCCTGTTTAATGCCCTTCATTATGTACAGTCACATAAACTCCTATTAAGTGCAACTAAAACTTACCTATCTAAATCATCAGTCTTATATTCGACGCTCTCTGTAACAAAAGAAACACAATTAGATTAATCATCACATCATCAGTTATTAAAGTGTATGTCCCACTCGACATTGTCCCGACCTTGATTCATGCAGAATGTCAATAATTGTAATTAAATTGTCAATCATGGAGACGTTTCCATTAATTAAACGCAATCAGTTCATAAAATAAAAGCGGCCAAGTGCGAGTCGGACTCGCACATGAAGGGTTCCGTGAAATAAATTGCGGTTTACGATTTATGACGTATTAAAAAAAAACTACTAACTAGATCTCGTTCAAACCAATTTTCGGTGGAAGTTTACATGGTAATGTACATCATATATTTTTTTTAGTTTTATCATTCTCTTATTTTAGAAGTTACAGGGGGGGACACACATTTTACCACTTTGGAAGTGTCTCTCGCGCAAACTATTCAGTTTAGAAAAAAATGATATTAAAAACCTCAATATCATTTTTGAAGACCTATCCATAAATACCCCAAACGTATGGGTTTGATGAAAAAAATGTTTTTGAGTTTCAGTTCTGAGTATGGGGACCCCTAAAACTTAATGTTTTTTTTTTCGATTTTTGTATGAAAATCTTAATGCGGTTCACAGAATACATCTACTTACCAAGTTTCAACAGTATAGCTCTTATAGTTTCGGAAAAAAGTGGCTGTGACATACGGACGGACAGACAGACAGACGGACATGACGAATCTATAAGGGTTCCGTTTTTTGCCATTTGGCTACGGAACCCTAAAAATACGATTTCTGATTAAGGCGCCGTAGTAGGTTCATGATCTTTTCTCCCTCTCATTGAGTATAAGCGTGAGCGAGATGGAAGTGCGTGTTCGGAAGCGCGGATATCCATGTTTTTTTTTTTGTGCATTTAAAAAAATAAAAAAGTTAAGTATCACTAAGTTTCCACGAACATAATATTGCCGGTTTTTAGAACATATTTTAAAATGTTTAGCTTTTGTGCATAATTTGTTACGAATGTTTTAAGTGTATTAAACTTATATTCGTGATTTTTTTCTATAGAGCGAAAATTGCTTAGTCTTGTTTCGAATCATGACAAAGACTATATTAGCGACCCCGAGAAACCATTCAAATTCTCATCCAATCTCAATTAGGCTCTACGAATGCGGAAAATCCCACTTCCTGGCCAGGGACGTAAAATTTTGAACTCACCACGGCCGGTAATAAAGAAAGCCTCAGATCATATATTTATCGCCCTTTTTTCATTTATTTACTAGAAAAAACAATACCAAAAAAAACATTTGTACAGCGGACAAAGCCGTAAAGGTTTATCTGCCGCTATATTCGCTCTTTAACTAATTAAATACATATTTTTACAGGGGTGCAGTTCTATATTTAATATTATAGTTACTTACAATAATACTTAGTTAATTACTATTGGCCGTATTCATAAACGTTCAACAAACCTATTTTAGCTAAAGTGCCGTTAAAGTTCGTCTGTCTCTCACATTGTCTTTGGCATTTGTGTTCGTAAGAATGGGACAAAAATACATTTTTTATACATGTAGGAGGCCTTTAAAATTTTACGAATAAGGCCGTATGTAAGTATTTTTTTTATAACACTGTATTTTTTTTATTTTGCCTTGCCATGACATTAATTGTTTTACCGCCCTAGGTAAGTAATGTACCATTACTAACCTCTCCGCCTCCGGCACCGTATGACGAGGCAGCACACGAGGACGAGCAGTGCCGCGATGACCAGCGCGGCCGCGATGAGCGGCGCCACGTGCGCCGTCTCTGTTACAAAACTATCTGTAAACGAGTGCACTGCTGAGCGAGAGAGAGGGTATTACATGTTGATAGTACCGGTGGAATAGGGTGGTTACTTTGATTCGGGGGGCGACTTTGATCAAATAGGTTTTTCTCCGAAATCATTGGTTTTTACTTGTAATTAAACTGTGGCAGTGAATACATTAGCTATTTATCTTGTTGCATACTCGATTAAATCTACTTAATTTCAAATAGTTCTGCTTCTATCTAAATTGTACATGATCAAAGTAGACCCATTTTTTCCTGAAGTACCTAACCCCATTCCACGGTATATAATCAATTAATCATCATCAGCCTATACAGGATGACTTCATATTGGTGATGCAAAATAGCAAAATGTCAATCTATCCATGATTCTGAGCATATTTTACTACGGGGCCAACATGGGGTTATGCAAAAAAAAACACCTGTTCATACATTTTCGTCAGTCTAAAATGAGCAAAGTCGGTCCCACACTAAAAGTTGCTCAGAACCATGGATAGATTCACATTTTGCTATTATGTGTCACCAATTTGAAGTCATCAGTCCACCTTGCCCACAAGGCCCCAGGGCCTACCCACGCCGCGCCTTCCGGTACGTGGTCGCCACTCGAGAACCTTTCCGCCCCAGCAGCCATTGGTTCTATGTGCAAAAAGGGTAAAGGTCGCGGGAGTCCGTTGAGAACGGGCAGTAGTCCTCATACTGCCCCGGTAAAAGTATAAGTAGGAGGATTTTTCTTAAGGATTTGACTTTTCACGCCACTGCTCGGAAATGTGGCAAAAGATGTTCCCTCATCTAGGAATTCAAACTGTCCAACAATGTTCTGTAGTCCAGTTGGAATTCAAACAATCACAGCCTCCCCCCCCCCCCCCCCCTCCCCTCACCTGCAGCTCGGACCTCGAACCCACTCGTCCATCTTTTGCCTACTTTTTAGCCTCTACAACAATGTACTATTATTGACTCAACATTTGTGTCGTTACAGTTATGAAAATAGCTGCGTTAATATTGGCTGAAATTCGGGTTCCCAGAATGCATATGTCACCATTCGACAGCACTATAGCGAGAGATGTAGGTGTCAAAATTAATCATGTTTAATGATCGTCAATTTGATTGGTGGATTTTGATAGATGCTATCACAGTGCTGCCAACTGGTTAACAGGCCAAAGCCAGAGTCGACCACCTTAAAGGCGCATTTTGGTTCCAGCCGTATAGCATTGCAAGCGATCCTGTTTTGAATTTGGTCGACTCTGGCTTTGGGCGATGGTACAGTCGAGGAAATTTAATGTTTAGTACTTTTGGACCTTAATACCATTACATAGAGTCCAAAAGTGCTAAACGTTCAATTTCCTCGACCGTAAAAGCGCGCGTTCAGGCATGAACGGTGAAAAGGACAGAGTATACACGTACCGTGAACGGTGAGCGAGACGGAATGCGAGGAAAATCCACGCTCGTTCTCTACATGTAGCTCGTAGACTCGTGCGTCTGAAGTTGTGGTGCTAGAGATGAGAAGTGTGTAGCGGTAGCAGCCGAACGCGCCGGTAGGTTCTAGTGTGCGGTAGCGGCCTGCAATAAAGGTAGGTGACAAGGTGGTTTGTTAGTCTATCAAAAACATTATAATGGGAGACCACGACGTTGTCATAATAGACGCTTGAAATCTTACTATTATAGTTAATAAACAAGAACGAAAAAGAAACACTGTTCTGTGTCAGAGCTCCTCTTGGGGAGCTAACTATCATAGACAAAAATATGAATAACAAAGGAGCAGATCATTTTCTGCGCCGTTCAGGGATATCGCGTCAAGCTGGGTTGTCATTTAGGAAGCATCTCATTTCTACATATCTTGGCTAGGAGCGGGCAATGGTTGATCCAGGATTAAGGTGTGAGGGGGTATTGAGTCCGTTTGAGTGAACCCGCCGAGGTCAGATTTTAGTAAGGACTTAGATTCTTTTAGGGGGCTTGAACCCCTTAACAACAACACTTGTATGTCGCCCCAAGTAGATATTGCTGGAAGGATGTGGTGGAAGCGGATCTTCGCGAACTCGGAGCCGGCGCTATCTGGCAAAACATTGCGCAGGACCAAGAAAAGTGGCGTGCTCTGGGGTCGGAGGTCAAAACTCGTTACGAGTCATTCTGCCGCCCAAGTTATTGGTAAGGTATATCGTCCCCTACATACCTATAGTAGTGGGCACGTCGAGCCGCAGACTGCCCCACAGCCAGGCGGCGCGGCGCGGCGGCGGGTCCGCGCACACTGTGGCGTGCACCTTCGCTTCTGAGCCGCTCCAGGCGTTGGCTGCTAAGGTCTCGGCTCCTACATACCTATAGTAGTGGGCACGTCGAGCCGCAGACTGCCCCACAGCCAGGCGGCGCGGCGCGGCGGCGGGTCCGCGCACACTGTGGCGTGCACCTTCGCTTCTGAGCCGCTCCAGGCGTTGGCTGCTAAGGTCTCGGCTCCTACATACCTATAGTAGTGGGCACGTCGAGCCGCAGACTGCCCCACAGCCAGGCGGCGCGGCGCGGCGGCGGGTCCGCGCACACTGTGGCGTGCACCTTCGCTTCTGAGCCGCTCCAGGCGTTGGCTGCTAAGGTCTCGGCTCCTACATACCTATAGTAGTGGGCACGTCGAGCCGCAGACTGCCCCACAGCCAGGCGGCGCGGCGCGGCGGCGGGTCCGCGCACACTGTGGCGTGCACCTTCGCTTCTGAGCCGCTCCAGGCGTTGGCTGCTAAGGTCTCGGCTCCTACATACCTATAGTAGTGGGCACGTCGAGCCGCAGACTGCCCCACAGCCAGGCGGCGCGGCGCGGCGGCGGGTCCGCGCACACTGTGGCGTGCACCTTCGCTTCTGAGCCGCTCCAGGCGTTGGCTGCTAAGGTCTCGGCTCCTACATACCTATAGTAGTGGGCACGTCGAGCCGCAGACTGCCCCACAGCCAGGCGGCGCGGCGCGGCGGCGGGTCCGCGCACACTGTGGCGTGCACCTTCGCTTCTGAGCCGCTCCAGGCGTTGGCTGCTAAGGTCTCGGCTCCTACATACCTATAGTAGTGGGCACGTCGAGCCGCAGACTGCCCCACAGCCAGGCGGCGCGGCGCGGCGGCGGGTCCGCGCACACTGTGGCGTGCACCTTCGCTTCTGAGCCGCTCCAGGCGTTGGCTGCTAAGGTCTCGGCTCCTACATACCTATAGTAGTGGGCACGTCGAGCCGCAGACTGCCCCACAGCCAGGCGGCGCGGCGCGGCGGCGGGTCCGCGCACACTGTGGCGTGCACCTTCGCTTCTGAGCCGCTCCAGGCGTTGGCTGCTAAGGTCTCGGCTCCTACATACCTATAGTAGTGGGCACGTCGAGCCGCAGACTGCCCCACAGCCAGGCGGCGCGGCGCGGCGGCGGGTCCGCGCACACTGTGGCGTGCACCTTCGCTTCTGAGCCGCTCCAGGCGTTGGCTGCTAAGGTCTCGGCTCCTACATACCTATAGTAGTGGGCACGTCGAGCCGCAGACTGCCCCACAGCCAGGCGGCGCGGCGCGGCGGCGGGTCCGCGCACACTGTGGCGTGCACCTTCGCTTCTGAGCCGCTCCAGGCGTTGGCTGCTAAGGTCTCGGCTCCTACATACCTATAGTAGTGGGCACGTCGAGCCGCAGACTGCCCCACAGCCAGGCGGCGCGGCGCGGCGGCGGGTCCGCGCACACTGTGGCGTGCACCTTCGCTTCTGAGCCGCTCCAGGCGTTGGCTGCTAAGGTCTCGGCTCCTACATACCTATAGTAGTGGGCACGTCGAGCCGCAGACTGCCCCACAGCCAGGCGGCGCGGCGCGGCGGCGGGTCCGCGCACACTGTGGCGTGCACCTTCGCTTCTGAGCCGCTCCAGGCGTTGGCTGCTAAGGTCTCGGCTCCTACATACCTATAGTAGTGGGCACGTCGAGCCGCAGACTGCCCCACAGCCAGGCGGCGCGGCGCGGCGGCGGGTCCGCGCACACTGTGGCGTGCACCTTCGCTTCTGAGCCGCTCCAGGCGTTGGCTGCTAAGGTCTCGGCTCCTACATACCTATAGTAGTGGGCACGTCGAGCCGCAGACTGCCCCACAGCCAGGCGGCGCGGCGCGGCGGCGGGTCCGCGCACACTGTGGCGTGCACCTTCGCTTCTGAGCCGCTCCAGGCGTTGGCTGCTAAGGTCTCGGCTCCTACATACCTATAGTAGTGGGCACGTCGAGCCGCAGACTGCCCCACAGCCAGGCGGCGCGGCGCGGCGGCGGGTCCGCGCACACTGTGGCGTGCACCTTCGCTTCTGAGCCGCTCCAGGCGTTGGCTGCTAAGGTCTCGGCTCCTACATACCTATAGTAGTGGGCACGTCGAGCCGCAGACTGCCCCACAGCCAGGCGGCGCGGCGCGGCGGCGGGTCCGCGCACACTGTGGCGTGCACCTTCGCTTCTGAGCCGCTCCAGGCGTTGGCTGCTAAGGTCTCGGCTCCTACATACCTATAGTAGTGGGCACGTCGAGCCGCAGACTGCCCCACAGCCAGGCGGCGCGGCGCGGCGGCGGGTCCGCGCACACTGTGGCGTGCACCTTCGCTTCTGAGCCGCTCCAGGCGTTGGCTGCTAAGGTCTCGGCTCCTACATACCTATAGTAGTGGGCACGTCGAGCCGCAGACTGCCCCACAGCCAGGCGGCGCGGCGCGGCGGCGGGTCCGCGCACACTGTGGCGTGCACCTTCGCTTCTGAGCCGCTCCAGGCGTTGGCTGCTAAGGTCTCGGCTCCTACATACCTATAGTAGTGGGCACGTCGAGCCGCAGACTGCCCCACAGCCAGGCGGCGCGGCGCGGCGGCGGGTCCGCGCACACTGTGGCGTGCACCTTCGCTTCTGAGCCGCTCCAGGCGTTGGCTGCTAAGGTCTCGGCTCCTACATACCTATAGTAGTGGGCACGTCGAGCCGCAGACTGCCCCACAGCCAGGCGGCGCGGCGCGGCGGCGGGTCCGCGCACACTGTGGCGTGCACCTTCGCTTCTGAGCCGCTCCAGGCGTTGGCTGCTAAGGTCTCGGCTCCTACATACCTATAGTAGTGGGCACGTCGAGCCGCAGACTGCCCCACAGCCAGGCGGCGCGGCGCGGCGGCGGGTCCGCGCACACTGTGGCGTGCACCTTCGCTTCTGAGCCGCTCCAGGCGTTGGCTGCTAAGGTCTCGGCTCCTACATACCTATAGTAGTGGGCACGTCGAGCCGCAGACTGCCCCACAGCCAGGCGGCGCGGCGCGGCGGCGGGTCCGCGCACACTGTGGCGTGCACCTTCGCTTCTGAGCCGCTCCAGGCGTTGGCTGCTAAGGTCTCGGCTCCTACATACCTATAGTAGTGGGCACGTCGAGCCGCAGACTGCCCCACAGCCAGGCGGCGCGGCGCGGCGGCGGGTCCGCGCACACTGTGGCGTGCACCTTCGCTTCTGAGCCGCTCCAGGCGTTGGCTGCTAAGGTCTCGGCTCCTACATACCTATAGTAGTGGGCACGTCGAGCCGCAGACTGCCCCACAGCCAGGCGGCGCGGCGCGGCGGCGGGTCCGCGCACACTGTGGCGTGCACCTTCGCTTCTGAGCCGCTCCAGGCGTTGGCTGCTAAGGTCTCGGCTCCTACATACCTATAGTAGTGGGCACGTCGAGCCGCAGACTGCCCCACAGCCAGGCGGCGCGGCGCGGCGGCGGGTCCGCGCACACTGTGGCGTGCACCTTCGCTTCTGAGCCGCTCCAGGCGTTGGCTGCTAAGGTCTCGGCTCCTACATACCTATAGTAGTGGGCACGTCGAGCCGCAGACTGCCCCACAGCCAGGCGGCGCGGCGCGGCGGCGGGTCCGCGCACACTGTGGCGTGCACCTTCGCTTCTGAGCCGCTCCAGGCGTTGGCTGCTAAGGTCTCGGCTCCTACATACCTATAGTAGTGGGCACGTCGAGCCGCAGACTGCCCCACAGCCAGGCGGCGCGGCGCGGCGGCGGGTCCGCGCACACTGTGGCGTGCACCTTCGCTTCTGAGCCGCTCCAGGCGTTGGCTGCTAAGGTCTCGGCTCCTACATACCTATAGTAGTGGGCACGTCGAGCCGCAGACTGCCCCACAGCCAGGCGGCGCGGCGCGGCGGCGGGTCCGCGCACACTGTGGCGTGCACCTTCGCTTCTGAGCCGCTCCAGGCGTTGGCTGCTAAGGTCTCGGCTCCTACATACCTATAGTAGTGGGCACGTCGAGCCGCAGACTGCCCCACAGCCAGGCGGCGCGGCGCGGCGGCGGGTCCGCGCACACTGTGGCGTGCACCTTCGCTTCTGAGCCGCTCCAGGCGTTGGCTGCTAAGGTCTCGGCTCCTACATACCTATAGTAGTGGGCACGTCGAGCCGCAGACTGCCCCACAGCCAGGCGGCGCGGCGCGGCGGCGGGTCCGCGCACACTGTGGCGTGCACCTTCGCTTCTGAGCCGCTCCAGGCGTTGGCTGCTAAGGTCTCGGCTCCTACATACCTATAGTAGTGGGCACGTCGAGCCGCAGACTGCCCCACAGCCAGGCGGCGCGGCGCGGCGGCGGGTCCGCGCACACTGTGGCGTGCACCTTCGCTTCTGAGCCGCTCCAGGCGTTGGCTGCTAAGGTCTCGGCTCCTACATACCTATAGTAGTGGGCACGTCGAGCCGCAGACTGCCCCACAGCCAGGCGGCGCGGCGCGGCGGCGGGTCCGCGCACACTGTGGCGTGCACCTTCGCTTCTGAGCCGCTCCAGGCGTTGGCTGCTAAGGTCTCGGCTCCTACATACCTATAGTAGTGGGCACGTCGAGCCGCAGACTGCCCCACAGCCAGGCGGCGCGGCGCGGCGGCGGGTCCGCGCACACTGTGGCGTGCACCTTCGCTTCTGAGCCGCTCCAGGCGTTGGCTGCTAAGGTCTCGGCTCCTACATACCTATAGTAGTGGGCACGTCGAGCCGCAGACTGCCCCACAGCCAGGCGGCGCGGCGCGGCGGCGGGTCCGCGCACACTGTGGCGTGCACCTTCGCTTCTGAGCCGCTCCAGGCGTTGGCTGCTAAGGTCTCGGCTCCTACATACCTATAGTAGTGGGCACGTCGAGCCGCAGACTGCCCCACAGCCAGGCGGCGCGGCGCGGCGGCGGGTCCGCGCACACTGTGGCGTGCACCTTCGCTTCTGAGCCGCTCCAGGCGTTGGCTGCTAAGGTCTCGGCTCCTACATACCTATAGTAGTGGGCACGTCGAGCCGCAGACTGCCCCACAGCCAGGCGGCGCGGCGCGGCGGCGGGTCCGCGCACACTGTGGCGTGCACCTTCGCTTCTGAGCCGCTCCAGGCGTTGGCTGCTAAGGTCTCGGCTCCTACATACCTATAGTAGTGGGCACGTCGAGCCGCAGACTGCCCCACAGCCAGGCGGCGCGGCGCGGCGGCGGGTCCGCGCACACTGTGGCGTGCACCTTCGCTTCTGAGCCGCTCCAGGCGTTGGCTGCTAAGGTCTCGGCTCCTACATACCTATAGTAGTGGGCACGTCGAGCCGCAGACTGCCCCACAGCCAGGCGGCGCGGCGCGGCGGCGGGTCCGCGCACACTGTGGCGTGCACCTTCGCTTCTGAGCCGCTCCAGGCGTTGGCTGCTAAGGTCTCGGCTCCTACATACCTATAGTAGTGGGCACGTCGAGCCGCAGACTGCCCCACAGCCAGGCGGCGCGGCGCGGCGGCGGGTCCGCGCACACTGTGGCGTGCACCTTCGCTTCTGAGCCGCTCCAGGCGTTGGCTGCTAAGGTCTCGGCTCCTACATACCTATAGTAGTGGGCACGTCGAGCCGCAGACTGCCCCACAGCCAGGCGGCGCGGCGCGGCGGCGGGTCCGCGCACACTGTGGCGTGCACCTTCGCTTCTGAGCCGCTCCAGGCGTTGGCTGCTAAGGTCTCGGCTCCTACATACCTATAGTAGTGGGCACGTCGAGCCGCAGACTGCCCCACAGCCAGGCGGCGCGGCGCGGCGGCGGGTCCGCGCACACTGTGGCGTGCACCTTCGCTTCTGAGCCGCTCCAGGCGTTGGCTGCTAAGGTCTCGGCTCCTACATACCTATAGTAGTGGGCACGTCGAGCCGCAGACTGCCCCACAGCCAGGCGGCGCGGCGCGGCGGCGGGTCCGCGCACACTGTGGCGTGCACCTTCGCTTCTGAGCCGCTCCAGGCGTTGGCTGCTAAGGTCTCGGCTCCTACATACCTATAGTAGTGGGCACGTCGAGCCGCAGACTGCCCCACAGCCAGGCGGCGCGGCGCGGCGGCGGGTCCGCGCACACTGTGGCGTGCACCTTCGCTTCTGAGCCGCTCCAGGCGTTGGCTGCTAAGGTCTCGGCTCCTACATACCTATAGTAGTGGGCACGTCGAGCCGCAGACTGCCCCACAGCCAGGCGGCGCGGCGCGGCGGCGGGTCCGCGCACACTGTGGCGTGCACCTTCGCTTCTGAGCCGCTCCAGGCGTTGGCTGCTAAGGTCTCGGCTCCTACATACCTATAGTAGTGGGCACGTCGAGCCGCAGACTGCCCCACAGCCAGGCGGCGCGGCGCGGCGGCGGGTCCGCGCACACTGTGGCGTGCACCTTCGCTTCTGAGCCGCTCCAGGCGTTGGCTGCTAAGGTCTCGGCTCCTACATACCTATAGTAGTGGGCACGTCGAGCCGCAGACTGCCCCACAGCCAGGCGGCGCGGCGCGGCGGCGTGTCCGCGCACACTGTGGCGTGCACCTTCGCTTCTGAGCCGCTCCAGGCGTTGGCTGCTAAGGTCTCGGCTCCTACATACCTATAGTAGTGGGCACGTCGAGCCGCAGACTGCCCCACAGCCAGGCGGCGCGGCGCGGCGGCGGGTCCGCGCACACTGTGGCGTGCACCTTCGCTTCTGAGCCGCTCCAGGCGTTGGCTGCTAAGGTCTCGGCTCCTACATACCTATAGTAGTGGGCACGTCGAGCCGCAGACTGCCCCACAGCCAGGCGGCGCGGCGCGGCGGCGGGTCCGCGCACACTGTGGCGTGCACCTTCGCTTCTGAGCCGCTCCAGGCGTTGGCTGCTAAGGTCTCGGCTCCTACATACCTATAGTAGTGGGCACGTCGAGCCGCAGACTGCCCCACAGCCAGGCGGCGCGGCGCGGCGGCGGGTCCGCGCACACTGTGGCGTGCACCTTCGCTTCTGAGCCGCTCCAGGCGTTGGCTGCTAAGGTCTCGGCTCCCACTGGCGGCCCGAGGACGTTCAGGGTTATTGCCTCTGACTGATGCGTTCTGGGAAAAAAGACAGGTATAACAAACATACCTTTATAATTTTATTCCATATCTCTCAAAGTCGAATTTCATAACCTAACGCTACAGTTTCGCTGAGACGAAGATAATCGGAGCTATAATTGCTACTATTCCAAGCTCCAGTTGACAAAAACCACTGGTTACCCGCTCTTTCCAATTCGCTTTTTTATTTTATTCGCTTATTAGGGTCTCTACACACTTATCGACGCGGAATCGGCTTAAGCCGAGTGTTTTACACTATTCGCATTTAGTCCCAATTTCCCGTCGATAGACGTCGCTTCGCTTCGGCCGAAAAATTTTTCGCTCTTATTGCGTGGATAAAAAGCGATTTTTGATCGGCTAAAGTTCATTCTGCGTCGATAAGGTTTGGGCAGATCTCAGAGCATAGAATACTAGAGAGAGGACAAGCCGCTGGCGGCCGCGTCGCAGTTGTTAGCTCAATAGGCATACTCTGCCACACTGTGCATGCGTGCTGATCGCAGAGAATATTAAGTTTCTTCCCAAAATGCCTGATATGATGCGCGTGTATTGTCCAATAAGAGCGTAGGTATAAAAGTGTGTGTGTTTTAGATGTGTGCGTGCTTTGTCTTGTCAATTACTTAGGCTTTGTGTGGGTTAATGTACTTGCGACAGGCGTACTCAATACAAATCGGCCGGCATGTCCGATCTCCTTATATTTATACATCCGTGGGGCAGATCCTTAGAAGAACTTATTTTTGCTGTACATTTCGAGGCATTCAGTACTAAGTTCTCCCTAAATCAGGGACTGATTTCGGTTACGGTTATACCGGTATGAAACCGGTATTCCATTACGGTACCGTTATGTCGTAAAGGTTATGCGCGCCGCGTGAACATAACGGTACCGTAACCGTTTTGAAATAACGGTTAGCGGTATCAGTTTTAAACGGTACCGTAACCTTTATTATACCGGTATTATAAAGGTTATCGAGAAAAGTAAGCGAGCTGGCACTCTACAGAGGAAGCATTGGCTACTAAACATTAAAAGACAAATAGACAAAGCGGCAGAGCCTTTGCCGGCGGTTTGGCAATAACACCAGGCCAAAGCAATAAATAAATGAAATGAAATGAAATGAAAAGTCGATATATCGGTACCTTTAAAAAGCGGTTACGGTACCGGAAAAAATAAAGGTACCTTTTTATTTCGGTAGCGAAATAAAAAGGTTCCGCTATCGAAATCGCTATTTGACAACCGATATGACGTCATACCGTTAAAATAGAATACCGGTATTTTTCGGTTATGCATTCCCTGCCCTAAATAGGGCAGGGAAAGTGACTTCAACACCCAGTTCACACTAACTGGCGATTTTTTCCAAAAATCTTACTTCAAATGGTTTTCGAAGATCTTTTGAAAATTAAGAGATATTGTCAATTACGACGGGTATTCATATTGGGTAGAAGAAATTGAAAATGTATATATATATATATATATTTTTTTTTTATTCAGTATCAGTTTAGTTACATTAAAACGGTGCTGGTGCCTCTTTTTAAGTATACTAGATACTTGTGTTAAGAGTACACCGCTCTACCACATATATGGCAAGTATTCTTACCGGTCTTCGAGTCCAATCTGGTTGATGGCCAAGCAGATGTACCGGCCGTGCTGGCCGTAGGACACGTTCTGTAGCTGCAACTGAGGCGTCGAGGAGATCGGGAAACCGTCCTCGGGCATTGCGTTCACGTGAGCAGAGTTGGGGCTGGAATGGAGAATGTACTCTGAATTGAGGACGATAAGGTACGTTTTTGTTCGGCAATTATGTTACTCGCTTAATAAGTCCGTTGCTATACAAGTCGCGAACGCATTACCTGTCCAAGTCTAAGCTAGCAACAAGCAGGCGCTTCAGCAATAGCGGCTGGATATGTGATCCGTGTAGCCTACTTAGACTTCTAAAATTGTAACTTATAGCTTCGTGAAACTGGCCACTAGCGAGGCGAGTGCAAGATATAGGTAGGTTCTACTAAATCATGGATGATTTGACTTCGATTATAATTTCTTCGATTACAAAAACCATAAACAGTTTGCGTTACACTAGACTGTGGAAATGTGATTAATTAAAGCATGCATATTGGAAATACATATTACCACGCAAGTGAATGTTGGTGTACAGATATAGGCATGATGCGTCATGTTAAAATTGATAACGTAGTGTTGCTAGATGGTTAGTAAACCATCAAATCATTGTAATAAAGTATAAATTATAATTAAAATAATTGAAAGTTTAGAAAAATATGCATTTTTTTTAAATCGTCCAAGAGTAAATTTAAAGCTACCAATAGAATCCAAACGCTTGAACGCTGTATTTCGTGACTGAAACAGCAATTTACTTGATTTTCCATACAACGGTTAGTACAAATAACAGGTGTGACGTCATGCCTGTGTGTCAATTAGTATGAAGCGTTTATGGCTGCCGCCAGCGAGGTCAATTTTTTGTGTACTTTTGTTCTTTAATTGTAGTTGCTTCCATACAAACATTTGTTTCTCTCCAAAAACTGGTACGAATGGCATCGTAAAATGATTTTAGCCATCATCCCTATTGACTTACTTGTGATACCACTGGTAGGAGGGCGGCGGGTTGCCTTCGGCTTTGCACTCCAGGGTTACTTGCGAGAAGAGATTGGCCTCTACCACCGTATCCGGACCCACCCACGTCACTCTAGGAGGATCTGCAAGTCAGACAAAAAATATTTAATACTAGAATTTTGAAAGTTTGTGTATGTATTTGCAGAAAAACATGCCTGTTTCCCAGATATATGTCTCGCTTCAGTCACTTTTATGTTATGCATGATTGTCGTCTAATTTATTCTTAACTTGGAAGTTCTTTGTGGTCTCTCCGATTGGGTCAGAAACTTCCAACTTTCCCGTACACATTTAGCATATATTTATGTACCTACAGAATTTTGGTGAACTTACATTTGACATCGATTTCGATTTTCACTGAATCTGATGTTCCAACTGAGTTTCTTGCCTGGCAGCCATAGATTCCTGAAAAAGATAAACGCGCCATTAAATGTAGCATACTTAGGATAATTTAACTTTTCCATTAATGTGGTGCTCTTTAATACATGTATAGGCCATTAGTGCTACAGCACAGGAAACTGTAAATTGAAAAACCTTGCCAATTTCTGGTTGACCACAAGTAATCAAACAATCACAGAGGCTCTCCCGGGTCAGTGCCTTTTTCCATTTGGCAATATACTATGATTCGCAGGTTCCCACCTGAAAGACACTACTGGAAATGTGCCGACAAAAACCACTCCTTACCTGAATGATTCCTCGTGACTGGCGCCAGGATAAGTTTAGCTCCATTAGTTGCGATGACCTGTCCATTCTTGGTCCACAAAACGTATGGACTAGGGCTGCCGTCAGTACGACATTCTAGGGTCAAAGCGCCGATGCCCTCTTCTATTCGCCAGTATACTAGGGTTGCCACCAACAAGACACTAATACCTACTGGAAATGTGCTGACGAAAACCGCCCCTCACCTGAATGATTCCTCATATCGGGCGCACAGGATAATTTTAGCTCCATTAGTTGCGATGTCCTGTCCGTTCTTGGTCCACCACACGTATGGACTAGGGTTGCCGTCAGCACGACACTCTAGGGCCAATGCGCTGTTGCCCTCTTCCGTTCTCCAGTATACTAGGATTCCCACCAACAAGACACTATTGGGAAAGTGTAGACAAAAACCGCTCCTTACCTGAATGGTTTCTCATGACCGATGCCAGGATAAACTTGGCTCCATTAGTGGCGATGACTTGTCCGTTCTTGGTCCTCCACACGTATGTACTGGGGTTGCCGCCAGTACGATATTCTAGGGTCAACGCACCGTTGCCCTCTTCTATTCGCCAGTATACTAGGGTTGCCACCAACAAGGCACTAATACCTACTGGAAATGTGCTGACGAAAACCGCCCTCACCTGAATGATTCCTCATAACGGGCGCCAGGATAATTTTAGCCCCATTAGTGGCGATGACTTGTCCGTTCTTGGTCCACCAAACGTATGGACTGGGGTTTCCGTCAGTACGATAGTCTAGGGTCAACGCGCCGTTGCCCTCTTCTATTCGCCAGTATACTAGGGTTGCCACCAACAAGGCACTAATATCTACTGGAAATGTGCTGACGAAATCGCCCCTCACCTGAATGGTTTCTCATGACCGGTGCCAGGATAAGCTTGGCCCCATTAGTGGCGATGACCTGTCCGTTCTTGGTCCACCACACGTATGGACTAGGGTTGCCGTCAGCACGACATTCTAGGGTCAGGGCGCTGTTTCCCTCTTCGAGGTTCGCTAGTGTGCTGGGGTCAGCGCCGTTGATGGACACCACAGGAACGACTGAGAAGAAAAATATTGTCTCTTCAGATCACTGTCAATTGAACTGAAAAACAGTACGGTAAACATTTCAGAGCTCGTGCCAATTTGGCTTGGTAGTTGGAGTCGGTGGTACGGGGGTAAAGTTAGTGTAGTTTTAGCATTTTATAAGCGGCCCTAGTTCATTAACAAAACCAGTAGAATCAAAACAAAACATAGGAGCATAATAAAACTCTTCGTTAATATAATATTTTAGTAAAAATATTTGGCGGAGGTAATAGGGAACTAGAGTTTAGCCAGCGAGTCGTGTCAAGCATTGTTTTCCAGCAAACTTTTTTTTCAAAATCTTCGCCTTTTTCTTGTGACACGTCTCGCTGGTCGTAATTCAATTTTTTTAATGGACCGCGCGTATCTCAATATTTTCTCATTTTATAGGCCGAAAGTCTCCAGTCTTGGGTTTAGCTAGATGTCGTTTGTGAGGACCAATTTTTGACTTTCGAGCGCTCGACTCTTTCACTCGAAAACTGTCAAAAATGATGAAACGCTATTTTGTTATAACGATAGAAAATTGAAAAACGTTTGGTATTGACCACTCGTATTTGTTTCTATCGGTAGAGAGTAAGTGCTTGCAATTTTGACGCTTTAATCGTATTTACTTTCATTAAATTTTCGACCGCTGGAAATGAATAGTCGGCCCCCTGGTTGTAGGTAGGTACTCACAGGTGACATCCAGCATGGTGTAGGAGTCCCGGTAGTAGGGTGAGGGGTAGGAGGGGTGGTGCGCGCGGCACGTGAGCTGGCGCCCGTGTGCAACGCGTGTGGCGCCGAGCTCGAGCACCGACCGCGCCGCCCACACTCGCGGCCGCTCCACTTCTGAAGCGTTGGTCTGGCTCCATGCTGTCAGGCGGTCTTTTTCTGGAATAAAGTTGCACGATTGGTTTAACACATTCAGTGCCGGGAACCCGACTATCGGGTGCCTACGCCGTAGCCGATTTCCGCTACATACGAGGATGACCACGGGATGGGCTTCGAGCGTAGCGCGTAGCAGTTCGTGGCACTGACTGAATGTGTTAAGTCCGCAGTAAGCTTGGCCAAATTTCACCTTCCCATACAAACGGAGTTTCGTTCTCATTTTAAAACCACGTGTTCGAGTGTAACGAAACTTTGCATATACAATGGCATGAGGTATATAATTAGTTTATATGGCTCCAGTTTATAAAACAAACGAAATACAGCAAAAACAAGTTTAGTATGAAAAACTTTGCTGTATTGTATTTACTATGGTATCTGAAGCTATATAAACTAATTACAGACCTGGATGGTACTTAACTTATTCTAAGTACAAAGTTTCAGAGCAAGCTAGTCGTTTTAAAATGAGAGCGTAACTACGTTTGTATGGAGAATCGAGCTTACTGCGGACTCTTAATCTGATTGCCGTGTTAGTGCTGTAGGTAGCCATTTTGTTTATGGTCCAAAGCCGATGTTGTTTTTACGTTTTCGCTAGTTACAATAGTTACAGAATAGGAATAAAAAAGTATTTGGTGTTATTGTATGAAGCTGGAGTGCTTAGCGCGAAAAAATTATCAATTAGTTTAGTAGATTTGGATTAGAGGTTTTCGACTTTGGGTGGTTGGCTTCACTTTTTTTACACCTTAACAGTTTCACTGCTAGGAACCCGCCTACCGGGCGCAGTGTTCGTAGGAGCTTTCCACTACTTAGTGGGAAAGCCACGGAATCGACTACCAGCGTAGCAGTTCAAAAATGATGGCAGTGAATGTGCAGCTCTTATCCATTACCTACTGGTAGAATAATAATTGCTATTCAAAAACCTTAGGCGTCTAAAAATTTGTTCATGTCCAACATCAGCTTTATATCAATAACCAATAACTAATCGAGGCAGTAATCATTCTGCATTTTACTAGTAATGTCACTATCTATTAGTACTAAAGTACAAAAGGATCAATATAGCCCGCAGTACAACTTAGCCACAGAGAGTTTCTGCGCTGAAACTTACCTAAATACCACTCGATATAAGCCGGTGGGTTCCCGTAGCGCGCCTCGCAAACCACTGTAGCTCTGGCACCGGCTGGCACGGTGATGTTCTGATTGGGCAGGATGTGGGAGCCGTTGAACAGGATCCGAGGGGACTGGGGAGGCACGCGGACTGCTAGCGCCCCGGGGGGACTAGATAGGGCGTCCTGGAAATGTAGAACTAGGTTTTAGTACTCATATAACTATGGCCCGTTAGACGAAGTTACAATTTAAACAGTGTAAACAGGCAAACGAAGGCGTGTGGCCAGTGCATCTGGCCATTTGACCTGTCGCCAGTAATACAAAGAGCGAGCTTAGAGTACCTAAGTGAGTGCTTTAAGTACCTAATCAAGAATTTGACAAAATTGGACAGTGTCTTTATACACATGTGGAGTGCACGCCACTGAATATGACACTGTACCACTAACTGAAAAAGTAATTAGTCTTACCTGCACGTCATAGTTGCTAGCAGTGACCTGGTACTGCCACTGGACGTCGTCCAACTGCAGTGTGGCCGCTCGGAGCCAGACCGAGCCGTCGCCGCACATCGGGCTGTTCTCGTTGGTCCATTCGTACTAGCCACGGTACCACTGCCTACAAGGACTTTGAACTATCGTCTTAACTGCACGTCATAGTTGCTAGCAGTGACCTGGCACTGCCACTGGAAGTTGTCCAACTGCTGTGTGGCCGCTCGGAGCGAGACCGAGCCGTCGCCGCACATCGGGCTGTTCTCGTTGGCCCATTTGTACTTGCCACCGTTCCACGGACTACAAAGACATATAACTGTCGTCTTACCTGCACGTCATAGTTGCTAGCAGTGACCTGGCACTGCCACTGGCCGTCGTCCAACTGCAGTGTGGCCGCTCGGACCCAGAGCGAGCAGTCGCCGCCCATAGGACTGTTCTCGTTCGCCCATTCGTACTTGCCGCGGTAGATGCCCACTGGCTGCAACAATTAAAATAGATAAGTACTTACTCGTAAATATCATTACAATTCATAAATCATCACACTACGTATTCATAGTCAATAATGGCATACATAACGACTTGAATCTCCAGATGAATCCATATTTTAGCTTAGCAATCGGCATAAACAATTCGATTTGCACACTTCGCATACTTTGCGCGATAAAAATATTCTAACAGAAAGTCTGAGGGCGCTTTTGTAGGTACAACCTGCTTACCTCCAAGTGTGAACCTCGCTGGAACCAACCGTCATCGACGCCAGGTCCAAACTTATAGTAAACGCGTTGTAGGTACTGTTAATTTTCCGTGGGTATTCACGGTCATCACAGGTCATATGTCAACGGTATTGTTTGGACCGCTATGGAAGTCTCGATTTGATGATTTGTTTCTGTCTGAATGGCAACACGGCACGGCTGCGCGGCCATGTGCATCGCAACGCTATGGAACCAAAGTTCAATTCGTATTCCAAAATACTTTCGTGCCAAACTTATACAAATAATAAGTTAAAAATGCTTTCATAAATACATTACCCAATGCGCATAGCAATATGCTAAGTAATATTTTAAGCGCGACTCGTCCCAGTTTAAGCTGAATAATTTGTGGGGCTCTAGACATTCACGGTTCGCCGCTGTGGTCGGCAATTCACGAAATTACAGTTCTCGCGAGCATCGTGCATAACAGGGAAACCCTCGGGGTGTGACCGAGTGCACGAGGGAAACTTTGCTATTAGAAAACTCTTTCACCGGTGGCTTCAATATGTGTGTATGTGTGTGTGTGATTCAAGATGTGAAAATTTTACACATTTCATTAATTCATGGAACACCAGAAAAAATTGGCTTGTTTTTAGGGTTCCGTACTCAAAGAGTAAAACGGGACCCTATTACTAAGACTTCGCTGTCCGTCCGTCTGGCTGTCACCACGCTGTATCTCAAGAACCGTGATAGCTAGAGAGATGAAATTTTCACAGATTATGTATTTCTGTTGCCGCTATAACAACAAATACTAAAAACAAAATAAAACATTTTTTTAAGGGGGGCTCCCATACCAAAAACGTGATTTTTTTGCCGTTCTTATAGATAATCTGTCACCAGGCTGTATCTCAAGAACCGTGATAGCTAGAGAGATGAAATTTTCACAGATTATGTATTTCTGTTGCCGCTATAACAACAAATACTAAAAACAAAATAAAACATTTTTTTAAGGGGGGCTCCCATACAAAAAACGTGATTTTTTTGCCGTTCTTATAGATAATCTGTCACCAGGCTGTATCTCAAGAACCGTGATAGCTAGAGAGTTGAAATTTTCACAGATTATGTATTTCTAATGCCGCTATTACAACAAATACTAAAAACAAAGTAAAATATTTTTTTAAGTGGGGCTCTCATACAACAAACGTGATTTTTTTGCCGTTTTTATAGATAATGGTACGGAACCCTTCGTGCGCGAGTCCATGTGATCCGTCATATACCGGGTGGAAATAGATTTTGGGTCAGTGAGGGCAGCTACCAGATCCCGTGTTGCTAGGCGAAAATGGGCTTAGGAGACCTTCCTTCGATTTCAAATTAATGAAGATTGGCGTGTACAGATTTTGGAAAAAACATACAGAAAGCATGAAAATGGTAATTTTTGACAAACTTTTTTTTTGATCAATCGATAAATTGAGAAAAACTTTCCCCATACAATTTGTATGAAAATGAAAAAAGTTTTTTTAACATGTATTTTTTATGTCAATCAATTCCATTTCTATCCAGTATCAATAGTTTCTATGGTAATGTACAAAAAAGCCAGATATTAAAGAAAACTGTTTTCATACATTTACTATGGAGAAAAAGTTCTTTAATACACGTTACGTTCGTTCGTTAAGACACGTGTATGGAGAATAAAAAAAAATACACGTTTTTATTTTCTGTGTAAATGACGAATATGAGGGGGGTTAAAAATTTAAAGTCTAGTTAATAGATCAAGTGGGGTGTCATATGAAAGGGCTTGATTAGCGCTTCCTAAAACCATTATGTTACGGTTGTTAAATTTTGATTTTTAAGGAATATGTTGCAAAAAATACCATCCTCCCCCCTCATCTCCGAAGTTTACCAAGCGAAAATTCCGAAATTATTACATATGATTAAGAGTAACATAAATAATGCAGGAAAAATAAAACGATACCTCTATCTAGCGTATTTTTTTATTTATCAAAAATCATTTCTTAATTCCGTTTGTAATTTGATTACTTTTGTATTAAATTTTATGTAAGTATTCAAATTCTTATGAGATTATCGTTAACGTCCCTCCTTTCAAGTACAAAAATGATAATCGAAATCGGTACGCGTAATAAAAAAATATCGCTGATATACAAACATACTAGGTTGCAAGTTATTAGTACCAAAATTCAGATGGCGCTGTACAACGGTAACTTCTACTATGAGTTGTTAAGATTGTTCAAGCATGAATGGGGTCGTGACGTGACGGGTATGGTGTATGAAAGTTTGTACGGAACCCTCGGTGCGCGAGTCAGACTCGTACTTGACCGGTTTTTTCCTAAAAGAGACACTCTTGATAGTTAGGTAATACAGTGCACAAAGCCTCAAGTTGTATTTTATCATAAAGGTAAGTAGGTATATTGACATAATTTGACTTCGGAGGAGATACATCGGCAGCATAATTTCATCAAAATAAATGTAATTTAGCTATCTAAATAGAAATAAACATTAAACAAGTGACAACTGGTACACAGGTACCTACGTTGAACAGGCGATGTTAAAAACAACTGACAATCGATACGTTGACCCAACACGAGCGGAACTAAATCAACGGTTAATATCCGGCCGTCGAGTGCTCTCCTAGTTCAGGGAGCATCCGGTAAACATTTTCAATAGGTATCCATCCAGTTTCCCTTTGGCAGTCCGTATTTGAACATTTAATCACATCAAGGAAATTCGGTGGACAGTACCAAAGGCACAGATTTCGGTGGTAGGTAATCAAAGTGTATTCAGCTCCTCTCCTAGTTTCCGACCCGAATTTTATAATCTCAATATTTTCTCGTTGGTACCTATCTAACTACAAATGAAATAAGCATCAAGACAAACCACTTTAGTCAAACACAATCCAGAAGTAAGTATCTATGTAATTTTTTGTCTGTACTATCTACATTATCCCTTCTCACCATCGAATAAGTAAATACGGAAACGCAAGAAGTATTTAAGAAGCTACATATGAACATTAACAGTGGACTCGTTTTCGAAATCTACTTTACCAAAAGGGCTCACCTCCCGGAAAACAGTCTGATTACGCAAATCCGACCTCTACTGCTCTGTAAATACCACATTAAACCGTCCACATCAAGGAGATTCAAAATGGCCGACCGATTCCCGCATCCTTTTGTCGGACAAAGCGAATTCAGGTTACAAAGATCTGAGAGTATATCACGTCATTAACTAGAGCTCT
Organism: Epinotia brunnichana; assembly: GCA_963854355.1. NCBI lineage: Eukaryota > Metazoa > Arthropoda > Insecta > Lepidoptera > Tortricidae > Epinotia > Epinotia brunnichana. The sequence continues at coordinate 23,612,331 of OY977946.1, read as the reverse complement.
AGTGCGTTGCAAGTTTCACCTTCGCGGGGGCAGCGTGCGTAACCGCCTTAAAAAGCAGTGAACACACTATAGTTTACACTACACATGTGATCTTCTTTGTTGATATGGTTAGCCGTTTTGGGCGTACGCGCAAACAGCGCAGAGACATTTTCTTTGATTAATAACGATTGAGAACAATGCTCCGTTTCAGCAATATCCGCTCGTGTGAACCGTGACTTGCGCGTGCGCATCCGTTTAGCAATAAGTGGGTTTAGCATCTGTTGTAACGGCTTAGCTTTCTGAGGATAATGTCATCCTCCTAGTGCAAGGGCGTAGCCAGGATTCTGCTAAGGGAGGGGAAGGCGCGGAAAAATAAACACTACGAGTAGGACCTAGTGTTTTCCCCAATAGTGCTCAAACGAGCCTGGGGTCCGCTATGGCATCTAATCCCAAGATGTGGCGTCGACAGTAGTTTAACGAAAGCGACTACCATCTGACCTTCCAATGCTAAGGGAAAACTAGACCTTTCTTAGGATAGAATCAATCCCTCTTACCGTGACAAGTAATAAATATTTCTTAGGATAGAATCAATCCCTCTTACCGTGACAAGTAATAAATATTTACATCACCCCTCGCTACGTATCGCTACGGTAGCCTAGTGGTTCAGGCATGCGGCTGTCAAGCGGCGTTCGTGGGTTCGAATCCCGGCTCGTACCAATGAGTTTTTCGGAACTTATGTACGGAATATTTACCGTTAGCTTTTCGGTGAAGGAAACATCGTGAGGAAACCGGTCTAATCCCAATAAGGTCTAGTTTTCCCTCTGGGTTGGAAGGTCAGATGGCAGTCGCTTTCGTAAAACTAGTGCCTATGCCAAATCTTGGGATTAGGTGTCAAAGCGGACCCCGAACTCCTTGAGTGCACAACCGGGAATAACGCTAGGATGATGATGATGTCACCCCAGGCCGTAAGTTGGATTTACCGCCCACTACGCGGGCAGAAAATCCTACTTCCTGGCCAGGGAGAGACGTAAAACTTTGTACTTACCACGGGCGGTAATAAAGAAAGCCTCCGATCGCATATTTATCGATCCGATCGATAAATACCTGCGATCTGAGACATTCTCCGTTTCACCGCCCTAGGTAAGTAATGTTCTATTGCGGACAATTCTAGCAAACCTTGTACTACGGGTACTAGGCGACGATATTCATACTTATATAGATAAATAAATACCTACTTAAATACCTACATAGAAAACATCCATGACTCAGGAACAAATAATCGTGCTCATCACACAAATAATATGCCCTTACCGGAATTGGAACCCACTCTAGCTTCGTATCTAGGCAGGGTCACTACCAACTAGGCTAAAGCGGTCGTCAGATGTTTGTGTAAAGTTTCATATAAAACCGACTCTACGAGAACCACTGTAGCAGAGTAGTATACAAAAGGCACGCGACTTTCAATCTAGCTAGAGGATGTCTATCGTGGATTCGAACCCCGACTCGGTACCACTGGGTTTATCATTAAAACTTAATAATATACGAAATAAAATGTTTGTTTAGAAAAATATTATTTGTTTAGATATTTATTTAATTATATATGAAATATAAAAAAATGTTTAGATGTTCATTTGATATTTAACAATAATTTTTCGGTGAAGAAAAACATCGTGAGGAAACCGATCTAATCCCAACAAGGTCTTAGTGGCTTTCGTAAGACTAGTGCCTACGCCAAATCTTAGGATTATGTACCAAAGTGGAGCCCAGGCTCCTTAGGGTGCAACCGGGAAAACGCTAGGAGAATTATGAAAAAACCGACTCTACCAATCTTCTTAGTATTTAGTTATTTTTATAACTTTGCTGCTTCAGAGCGGGACTATTCATGTTACGCGCAAATCTATAGTTAAATAAGTTTCTGTCAAAAATTTCATTTTTGGTACAAGCTTTTACTGCCGACTGTACTTTTCTGCATACCATCATCAAGTACTCATTGAGACGATTCTAACGAGCCCAAACTCGATGGGGTTGTGTCGTTTTATTGCGGAGTTCCTATGGCCACCTTCCAGCTCCAGCATCAGATCAGCTCCAAGTCATCATAATATTGCATTGTCATGCAATATACATATGCTTGCAAAATTTCAGCTCAATTGGATAACAGGAAGTGACTGAAAAATGGATTGCAAATTTTGACGGACAACTTACATACTTTTTACAAAATGTAGGTATATATTTATTTTCTATAGTAAATACAAGATGATAATTAACATAAACTAAATTAAATTAAAACTACGTTAAATCTAAAAAGGCCCTCGAGGCATTGTACCGAGGATGCTGGCGGCATTTCCTCGTTGAATTGCAATGCTGATGCGTTGCGCAAGAAAGCCGCCAGCTCTTCGGTCACCAGTTACATCAACCAGACGTTTCGCGATATCCGCAAATAACTTATGTGCACTGGGACCTCACGGACCGAGGGTCTCGACGCCAAAGGGTACAAAGTTGTACTCTCTGCCGAGACCGCTATATTTATTACATTTTAGAAGTTCGGCGTTTTTCGCCGCTGCACCCGCTTTAGAAGTAGTCCGTTGGAGGTGGGACGGACTTACATACTTACATACGAACAGTGCAAGTTAATATAAAGTTTGTAAAAACCTACAGGTATCACAACCAGATTATGGTCAGATAAGGTACCAGTAGGTAGGTACATAGTTATTCTTACCTCAGCTAAAAGCTATGTAACCGTCCCGTCCATAGCAATCACCTTTTTCATGATTAATGAATCTCAGATCAAAATTAATGACTTCCAAGCTTATCCTTTATCAAAATAACTAGCAATTGATGCGCAGAAATTTTTATTTAGGTACGTTTTTTTACAATGTCTTGTTGCTACGCTACGCCAATTTTTTAACCGACTTCAAAAAAGGAGGGTGTTATATGTTCCACTGTATGTATTTTTTTAATGTATGTTCGCCGATTTCTCCGTCAATTGTGGACCGATTTCCAAAATTCTTTTTTCATTCGAAAGAGTATACTCCCGAGGTGATCCCATTGTTACCAAATTAGGATCTGGTTATGGGATCCTAGGGAAATTGAGGGCAACCCTCAAATTTTATAGGCACGCGTGTAGTGATTTCGGTATTCCCTATTATAACTCGTGTATTTACCCTCGGAAATCGTAATTTTGGTGAAGTGGAAATGATGATGAAGACCACAGATGACTTATGGAACTGCTCCAAGATGTAAACTACGTCAAAGATTCTGAAATGATTCCGTTGAAGTAATAGCAACTATTGAAGTGTTAGTTCTGAAATCCTTGAGGAATCGACGGAACTCCTCAAATATTATCAGCCCACATATATCGACTTGGGTTTTTTTCTGTAATAATCAACGCATTTGCTCTCGGAAAGCAGTTCATGTGGTAAATTGGAAAGGAAATGTGGAAATTTTCATGAACCATGTGGATTGGCGAAGTATTGATTTGAAGTCGGTTAAAACTTTGTTTTTAAAGTTAATTATTGTACATATCTACGTACGGAGATCCTGCTAAGATACGTACTGGACTGTTATTCGCTACGCGTTAAGAGGGCGTAGTGGCGTGGTCTTCTCTCCCTCTCACTGAGCATAAGCGTGAGCGAGATAGAAGTGCGTGGTAAAAACGCAGATATCATGTTCTTTAATTATATTTTTTTGTGCGTACGTTTATTAGCAAAATACTTTTACGAGATTTGAGAACTTATCATTGTACAACTATTAAACCAAAAAACATTGTTAAAGATGGGATGATCTTAAAGATCCAACCAAAAACATCCAAAAGAAGGGTTAGGTTTGAAAAATAAAAGGTATCGAGAAAATTATTGCCAATCGTGTTTTCACTTTTAACAGACTGAAGAAAAACAGTTTAAGATTCATATACTGTAAGGAGATATGTAATTACTATAGATGTTGAGATCTAGGTCGATAAACATTGGCAAATTGGCATAAGGGGGTTCTTAATGCGGCTCACCCCGCCGGTCACCCGTTACGAAACTAGACCTCTACCTACGCTTAATTACTACGCATCGCGGTGTCAACGTATAATTGTGGGTGAGCGTTGAGGTGAGCTTAAAACAAGTTACAGCCTTACAGGATAGGGGCTGCTGTCTAAGCGCAGAGGCCGAGACCAACCTGGCCCCGTAACATGGTTGGCCTTATCACGCGTTAAGTGACAAGATACGAGCGTCGTCTCGTTCTATCGAACGGTGTCAGCCAGGGACGGATGCTCTATCTTGTCACTTATCGCGTGATAGGCCATCCATGCTACGGGGCCTATGAGATACCGTATAGTCGAAATTATTTAACGTGTATATTGTAACGTTTGTTATTGCAATTGGAATATTCTTCCTTTGACGGTACCTACAGTTTCGGATAGGTACTTTTTCTCTCTCAAATAATCTCTTGTATACGGTAGAGGACACTGAAACACGTCCCTTTTATCCATTGAGGTATAATGTACTAACGTACTAGAGAAGACAACACGAAACACGAACATTATTAGTGCGCCAGCCGGCAGTGCGGGGCGCATGCGGGGGGAGGGTAATTTGTCATAGAATACATTGAGACGGTGCGGCCCATGATGGACCGCAACCGCACGCAACGCGTAGCGCAAACTTCTTGTTCGGCTTGTCTTCTCTAGTACGTTAGTACATTATACCTCAATGCTTTTATCCCTAATTGACAAGAGCATAAAGGTACTTATTTTGATAGCGTCAATGATTCAATGTTGTACATTCCAATTTGATTGTAATGTGCTTCCCGCGATGGCTGCTCGCCGCGCGTGTAAGCGAACGCGCAAAACTCATTGAAACCAAATCGAAATGGCAAACATAAGTACCTACCTATAGGTACCAACTGTTTCAGATTACCTCCCAGGCGGTATGCAGATATGTGCGGCATGTGCGAGCTGAAAGCGCGAAATATATTCCGTTATATTTTTATAATCCGTACCAGTGATATAATTTATTCAGCGAGGCAAGTAAATCCTATTTCATCCACATTACAGTCGCGTGCAGCAGCCAAGCACTTAAATTATTTCAAACGCTAAGTTTTAACGTTCCCAAATGTTAGCTATAATAGGCAAGACCTCATTCCGTATGTCACATAACTGAAATTAAAGTCAGAGTTTGGTAGGTAATAAGTTCCGTATAATAATCCTAGCTAGTGCATGGAACAATGTATGACGCGCACGTCTAGTTTAATTTTAGGTTATGCCTTATGACTTACTAAAATAACTTAGGTACCTACTTGGTACTGCCCGGTTCAGTTAAATGCTACAGCGCCAGCGCAGTGTAGAAACAAAACGATGCCTAATTAAACTCATAAAGAAGTATAATATATATGTTTACATGAAAGAAAAGTAGGTATGTACCTATACCAAATGAAATAAGTACTCGGCCTCAATCCAACAGATATTAGGCACCAAAATATTTCGAATAAACGAAACATTATCACTTCTGTACTAACGTACCTATATTACGAAGGTTTGTACCTAAAGATTTAGCTTCTTCTAGTCACTGTTGAACTATTGCAAATTGCAACAAATAATCAAAAACCTTCATTAAGTAAAATTATTTGCACTGTCTGCGAAATTTGTCAAAAATTAAAAATTTGAATGAAACACAAATCTATCGCGTGTTCGTTCAGTCATTCAATAAACTGGCTAGAAATACGTACTAAATTCAAATTAAAATTCAAATAAATGTATTGCCAAAAAGAACACAAAATACAACTTTTAACATAAGTACATTTAAAAAACTTAAACAATATCTTAGAATTAAAACTTAAAGTACTCAATTGCGTTGGATTGGGCAATGGGTGCTCGTCTCAGCATGTGCAAGGCTTGGAGCCTTGCGCTGGCTTGCTGCCTACTATAATGTATGATAACCGTTATTTCTGTTATATACACCATTTAATTAATCCGCAACAAAAGAGTTCCCAAGCATAAACATTGGGCAATAATTATTGCCTTGACACACGAGAGTTGCATTGCGCTGTGTTTCTATATTTTTTACTTCTGGCATTCATGTAGGGGAAAGTGACATGATAAAACCGTATCCACTTGCACATTACGATATCAAAGCGAAAGAAGTGTTTCGTCATACATTTATCATTGCTAACATGTGTGTGAACCTATGCCGGGTTTGTACAAATGTTGGCCATGTGTGATCAACTGATCATGACTTAAAGATTGGTGTCACTTGCTTAAGATGTGAGGAAGATTAATGAAGACGTTGTAATCCCGTAATAATCATATACTACGTAGTTAAATGGTTAAGTATCTAAGTTTGCCAAATGCCAAACACGTGGCTAGGTACATATACGACTTGTCCAAATATTACTTACTTTTTAGGAACGAATCATTCTATTGAAGCAGCTATATCTTCATAATAAACGCTACATAATGTATGGCCAAAACAAAAGCATAACGAATTACTATGTTTGGCCTTTGCTTCATGCGGCTTTCGAAACATAATTATAGCCGTCGAATATTTGATACAAAGGACAATGGTAGGTATAATATATGATGACTAATAACTCTAATCAGGGATATGTGGGAAGCAACAACAATACACACACGCCATTGAATACAGCCTCTGCCGATCGAAGTGATGCTTCGAGATGAACAGAGATTTCCTGTGAGTATGTAGATAAGTAATGGATTCTGAATTTGGGAAATAAAATACTGATTGGGCTTTGGTATTCGGGATGTTTATGGGATTCCAGCCTATCAATCCTTATAAAGTTATGCATATTTTGTAAGACAGACGGCGCACCTAAATTTGGTCTTCAATAAAACGAATATAACAACGGAGCATTGAATTAATCGTCAAGCTTTGTAAAGTGAATTAGGTAGTACAGTTTGTGGGTAATTTGAATTGATATATAGACAATTTCAATTGAAATAGTTCGCTCTAATTAGGTAGGTAATTATTTTAATTGGACTTGTTTTAACCAATTCTATTTCACCGCTACGCATCGATCAATTAAGATCAAAGGTACGAGTATATACTCGTAATTATGCCATATACCTACCCTGTGCCTGGGCCCTGCTGTGGGACGTATATTATATCGTCCGATAATAATAAGAAAGAAAGAAAGAAAATACATTTATTTAACGTCACAAAATTACACAATAAAAAGAACAAGCAAAATAAAAGACTTAAATACTAGGACGTTAAATAGGATCCCCACTATGAGGCGCTGATTTTCAGTGGGGACCTAACTTAAAAACTAGCATATAAGTGCCGACACAAACGCCGACAACCGGTAAATGATGATGTAAATATAAAAAATAAATATATGGGTACTAGACGAAATACTAAAATAAATACTTAAATACATAGAAAACATCCATGACTCAGGAACAAATATTCGTGCTCATCACACAAATAAATGCCCTTACTGGGATTCGAACCCAGGACCTCTTGCTTCGTAGGCAGCGTCACTTCCAACTAGGCTAAAGCGGTGGTCGGTAAATGTTGCGGTAGGTTATCAATTATTTAATCACATAATTATTTTGGTCCCCATATACTAAATTGGAATTTATATCATTCCAAACCGGCACAGAGTTGCATTTATTTTATTTGGTTCCATTTATAAACGAAACAATTTACCTACTATTTTTACAAGCTTTATATTAACTTGCACTGTTCGTATGTATGTTAATATGTAAGTACCTATGTAAGTTGTACGTCAAATTTGCAATCCATTTCAGTCCAGTTGCAGTCACTTCCCGTTATCCAATTGAGCTGAAATTTTGCGAACATATGTATAGCATTTTTTTTTTTTAACAACGTCATTTAAGTTTAAGTTTCTACTAACAAACAATATGTAATTTTTTTGTAATCTGTGAGAAATACAAGGCTTTTTTATTTTATTTTATTTATTTATGTATATCGCATGACAATGCAATATTATGATGATTTGGAGCTGATCTGATGCTGGAGCTGGAAGGTGGCCGTAGGAACTCCGCAATAAAACGACTCGTTAGAATCGTCTCAATGAGTACTTGATGATGGCATGCAGACAAGTACAGTCGGCAGTGAAAGCTTGTACCAAAAATGAAATTTATGACAGAAAGTTATTCTTATTTATTACGATTGATTCTTTACCTAATTGCATTTTTTTGGTGGCTACAGAATATTTTTATATGCTTTATATTAACTTGACCTGTTCGTATGTAAGTATACTTAGAATAATAACGCCTAGAATGATAGTTTCATACGGCCGACGCGCCAAGCGTGAGGCATAAAATGGATTCATGTAGTTGTGATCAACTCGTATTCAGACGCGCCAATACGTACACAAACGCACCAATAGTGTACCACCGATCGGCGTAATACGCCATTTATGGCTGAGTTTTGGTGGCCTCACCGTTGCGCGTGAACTGCCTTTCTATAGGCGTTATTATTCTAAGTAAGTATATACATAACTTATATAAGTAAATATGTAAGTTGTCCGTCAAAATTTGCAATCCATTTTTCAGTCACTTGCCGATATCCGATTGAGCTGAAATCTTGGGTATTAGTACAGTTTGGATGACAATTAAATATTATGGTACCTACTATCGAGCTAATCTGATGGTGGATACAGAAGGTGGCCACGGAAATTCAGTACTTAACCGACGTAACCTCGTTGAGTTTGGTCTCGTTAGAATCGTCTCAATGAGTTGTTGATGATGGTGGTATACAGAAAAGTACACTAACTTAGTTCTAATAGACAAAACGCAATGAGAGTTTGACGTGTCCACGTGAATCGAAATACACATTACCTACATACATGCATATATTTTTAAATCCATCATATAATAGTTGCTTGGGCACGTATGCCGCGCGGGGTATAATTTAAAGCAAACTTCCCATCCTTCATGATGGTAATCAGGACATTCCTCGGCCAACAATCGGCATTCATGCACAATGGTGGGATCGGCCGCTTTGTGCCGATATCTGCTCCATGTCGATTTATAGAGCTAGTCGCGCCAAGGACGAATGCTTTACGGTCCTTTTTTATTTAGAATTGAGACATGGAGACACTCATTTGCATAGACAGTGGTAAAGTGAATCCGAAACGTAATAGGGAAGCCTCAAAGAGGTAAATGAATGAGTTAATAGGGTAGTTGCCTCATGATAAAATTGATAACGCCGTGTTGCTAAATGGATAGTTAAATTATTATTGGAATAGGTAAAGTATAAATTACAATATTATAATGAAAATCATAAAAATATATAAACCTTGAAAGTTTAGAAATAAAATGCATTTTTTTATTGTCCTAGAGTAAATTTAAAGCTGCCAACAAAGTTCTTACGCTTTTATAGAAACTAAATTGTATGACAACTGTGGACTTAAACGCAGTATTTCGCGACCGAAACAGCAATTTACTTGATTTCCCATACAAATTAGTACGAAGCGTTTCGGTAGCCGCCAGCGAGGTCCGTCTTTGACTATTTTTTTTGGGTATTTATGTTCTTTAATTGTAATTGCTCCGATACAAACACTTGTTCCGCTTCAAAGACTGGTTCGAATGACATCGTAAGGTCACAAGCCTATGCCTAGCGCGTTAGTTCCGTTTAGTCAAAATAGTTTGTGAAAATCATGAAAATTTTGATCAATAATATTGTGAACCGCTACGGGCCGGATTTAGCGGTAAAGTGGCTGGCTAGTAGCTTTAGTAGTAATTAAGAGTGACACAGTCTAAAGTTACTTAGACACCGTCAATTATTGTACGAGCGAGCGAAACGAACGAAGTTCTCTGTCTCAGCTTGGGCCGAAATTCGTTCGTATGTCTGGATGACCAGATGTCCGGCTGTTCTAAAGGTCGCTTTTCTGAGCCGATTCTCGTGAATTTTTTTGAGCAGGTTCATATAGGTAAGTAGTTTTTCGAAATGTTCCGTAATTCGTCGACTTTAGTAATAATTAGACAGGGGCTACAAACAAAGTCTACAAACCAGAATTACTTTAAGTTATATTGGTCAATCTAGTTAAAATGTTAGAAATCTATCTGCCAAGGTGTATTCAACAGTCGAGGTCATAAAATATAATATATTATGTAGTCACGTTCCAGAAGATTCCAAAATAGCTGAGCATCACTTTAATTGACTTACTTTTTTCAATTGTTAAGAAAGCTTAACAATAAAGTACCTACCTACCTATATTTTTAATCATCTAGTCCTTACCTTTAGGTTCTATTAATTATTCTGTGGTATAATTAAGGAACTGAATGATCAAAGTTAGCTGAATCGATGGAATATTAGCTGTAAGTACCAGATATTTTAGCGCCAACGCCTTAAATTTTTATACAGAGCGTAAATCCGGTTCAACTTTGGTCTCTTAAATTAAAACCCCGACTGCAGAAAACTAGGTACAAGAGGAAACGGGAAACTGTCAATAGAACAGTCATATTTTCAACTCTTGCAAATGGCCCGTTCATATTGGATTCTTCGGATCGGTTAAAGGCCCCGTATACGTTTTATTGGCTACATTCAGACACTTCCATTATTTTGTCGACTTGTCGAGTCAAGGACAAATTGAGATTCAACACCGCTTCAAATGATGTGATAAAAGCATTGTATTGTCGGTTTGAAAGTATTTTGATGTTGTCGCAAAGTTGAATAAATTTGTTCTCCTATGAGAACAAATTTATTCAACTTGTCTTGTCTTGTCTATGTCTATACATCGAACGGAAAAACGGAATGGTAATGAGAGAGGCTGTATCCACTAAAAAGGAATTTAAATGACGAAGCTGTGTTCAAATTGAGTTCCGTTGCTATTATTTCTGATATTCTCTTTTGAAAACACATCGACATTACAAAACCTTCATTTAATGTTTATGTCAGCGTATGCATGCATACGTATATAAAAAAATAATTCAAAGAAAAATCCGCGTTGAAAACAGGATGAATGGCAAAAATTCCAATTATAAGTTTTCCAATTTATAAAGCTACGTAGATCTGTGAAATATATTGATGGCAGTTACACTTCCACCCTTGCGGAATGGCGGTTTTAAAACACAAAATTAATCATGCGAAAGAAACCGACAACCACGAATGAAAATAAATACGCGCCCTGCTTTACATCGAAAATAATAAGCCTTCTTAATCCGACGTCGTCGGTTCCGATTCACGTCGTTAACTTGGCAAGTAGGTACTCGAGAGCCCTCCCCATTCATTCCGAACAACGAGCCATTGAATATGAAAGGATCGATCATGAACATCCATATCGCATATTAACATCGCTAATGTACTCGAGAGCCGAGAGTGTACAGCAGAGGCCTTATTCAAATGCAGAGCTTAAAATAAAAGCACAAAATCGTAGCCCGCACCTGCGGTGTAATATTGAAATACGAGTTCAAGAAATCGTCAGGGGGTTTTCTATTTCTTTCTACTATTCGGTTCTGTTCTATTCTAATCTGAGCGGTTCAGCCATTCAATTCACATTTAGCATATGGCGTTTCTGCAAAAACAAAACGAGTTGCGCTGACGTACGGCTTAGCTTGTCTGAAAGGGCTTTCATACCGTTCCTTATTGATGTATCAGCGCATAGCAACGCGTCAAGCCGACGACATGAGAATATTAAAATGTATAGTCACGAACGAACCAAATTATCGTGCTATGTACCTTTATAAGAGACATCATACTTATTATGCTTCAACATGCGACACAATAAGGGACTCGGGTCTTTACTTGTCATAATATCAAACATGCTGCAAGTGCAATCAGATTCATTAAAGTAAGAGCCAAGTTTTAAGTGTTGTTGCTCCCAGAAATAGCAAGTCTAAATTAGGAAAATACGAATGAAGCTAAAGTGTGTTTATGCTGAAATTTGTGTGCAGTGACTGTTTAAAGCATTAGCATGAGATTTGCATAAAGCTCTAAGTTTATCTTTTGGAAGCGTAGAGCACACTTGTACAGCTTTATTATTATATGCAATCGCACAGTTATCAAAGTAGCGTGGTATGCACAGCTGTATTGAAACTTGGTGGTAACGTAATTAATTAAGAAGGATTCAAGTAAATTCTAACACTTATTCTTACAATATTCATTCTATCTCTTTCTCTCTCTTCTCTTCTAAGTCTTTACGGGTTCATTGGTTCATACACCAAACAGGTCCACATTTATTATTTTACGGCCACCTTTGCCAGTCAAACGCAAGTCAGCTACGGAATTCAACAATTTCGGATGAGTAACTAAATGTCGATAATTTCATCAAAGCGCACCATGGCTATTGTGTGGCAATCAGTTTTTATGACGGTAGCTTATTGCTGTGCAGATTTGATGAGTCCAAGCTAAATGTTACAGCCAATTTGCACAGTCCTTTTGAAATTGCTTTATTTTGAGGGTTCCGTGCAGAAAGGGACCAACGGGAATGAGATTCCAAAGAACACTAAGCTATTTGCATAACTACTTACACGCGCCCCCGCCCCTCATTCCATGTATTTGGGAGGTCCCCGGAGGTATTGATACGCCATAAGATCACGCAAGTCAACTTTCAACCCCTTCAATACCGAGGCTACGTCTGTTTGCGTCTGTCTACCTAGGTATGTACATCAGTCGTTATAATGTCAGCAATCACAATTCGTCAACCGCCGTCTAAATGTCTACCGTAAATTTAGGACTTTGATAAAGTTTTCGAATCGTCCATCGGTATTCCACCATGATAGTCGCGAAAGGTAAAACTACTTGTCACGTTTGACACCATGCACACGTAGCGACGTGCTCAGCAAAATGTCAAACGCATGAGTGAAAACATTCGTGACGAATAAATTATAAGCTGTGAGCGGGTAGCGGGTTACATAAGCCAGATTATAAGGCTTTTATATGTGTTCAAACAAGTGGAGGGTTACGATTACGGTGCGTGCTTTGAAACGTCATTGTCATTATCATACTGCTCCCCGGTGTCTTTGCAAATTACAGTGCAGAAAAAGGTTTGGATCAAAGTACCTACTACCTACTCCTCAACTACCAGTACCTTTACCGGCCTTCGGGCGGCTTAAGAACCTCTAACAGTCGAGTTGCCCACTCACTTGACAAAGGGGGGACAACTGTCACTTGCGTCCGCAGGAGCTACCTACCACAACCCTGCACGTGTCCCCTGGGTGGTACTAAAGAGTGACAAACTGAAAGGCCAAAATAATGTATGCCATACGATTCAATAAGTACCTTTTCAGGTAGGAAGCAAAGCATTGCTAGAGTTGGACCATATCAGTGCCAGGTAATTGAACGAGCGAGCGAAGCCAGCGCAGTTCTCCATTTCAGCTTGGGCAAGCATTCTTTCGTATGTCCGTCGTCTATCCAGCTGTTCTACTCTACAAGTCTACAGGATGCATTTCTTAGCTGATTCTCGTGAAATTTGAGCAGGTTCAATAATTGTAAAGATATTTTTGCCGATTCAGTTTTCCGAAATAAAACGAAAATTATTAAAAGAGTTCCACAGCCCACAGAGCCACTAGTATTAGAAAATACATCTAGACATTACGTGTTATCATCCTCAATTGGGAATGGATGAAAATTTCAGAACTGCCAGATTATTTTTGGTGACAGGAATAACCTTCCTTAGCACCAGAAAAAAGTTGCAGACTTTTCAGCTGCGTCAATTATTTTTGAAAAATATAAACAGTTTCCTTACTTACGTTTTGCGTTTAGGACGGCAAATAGACTTCTTTTCGCAAATAGACATCCTATCACCAAAAAAAAAATCAGGCACTTCTGAAATTTTCATCCGTTCCCAATATGGAACATTACTGCAATGTTCTGCCGCCAGAGTGCAGCACTATCACAATTAGTAAACAGTTTTTTGACAACTTTGACAAGTCCTTCAAAGCTCTGGATCAAATAGGGAAGAAAATATTTCAATAAATAAATTGCATCAGTGCTGCGTAATTGGATGCAAGAATGAGGCATCATTAATTTCCTAAGGAACCGATGATACGAAAACTATGGGAAGCGGTACGCACGGAACGGCACTATGGCACGTCGTAATGCAAAAAAAAGCCCTCATCCACCTTTAAATAGCTATAGGATGCCATTTTAATATCACAGTACAGGTATTTTACACACGAATGATAATAAAACGATTGTAGTTTAACGCGTTTTCATCAATTAATTGTTATTGTTTGTTAGGTAAATAAATATGGCTTTGTACGTCATGGCGGTTTGTTTACGGGTTGTGTTAGTGTCGCCCCCTACGCAGAGCTTTGCGTAATGTTCCCTATTGTAAGCGTGAAACAACATGCTAGTTAATACCGCTTTATCCACTTTCCATCAACTTGCAGAGTTCATGACTTGGCCCAGGTCGTTACAACAATGTCGGTGATCGTGACCGCGGGCCGTGACTGCGCCTCCCGTTGTACGCCCGTGCGATATGCGCATACGCCGCTCCAGCCAATTTTACATACGTGTATCACTTACGGGCCAATTTATTATGAGAAGTGTTGGGTATTAAGCCGTGAGACTTTTCTAAGTTAACCCAGGTTTATGCTGGATGCATCCTTACTGCATTTATCAAAAAAAAAAATGATCATGCCAGTTTAACTTCAGTTCAGTTTAGATTAAATTGCACAGTAGAGACTTTTAAAGTTGAATAAGCTAAAATCGACTTTCAAATGTCAACTGAATTTGTGTGCTTTGAAATAAACTCGCGGTGCTAGTTTTAATCGAAACGTATTATTTTCCGTGTATTTTCAGCACTAATTGGAAAACGATTCCTGCTATTATTCCATAAAATATTCGCTGGAAACGTGTTCCAATTATATCTGAATATAAAGACATTCAATTTACCTATTTTCAATTTCATTGCCTGAAATCGAATATCGAATGGCGGGAACTCCGTCATTACCGTTCGACGTCAATCCCTATAATTTCACACTTACCTGCCATTAGGACCTGTCACTAAGATATGAAATCTATAGTTCTCATAATAGAGGCACGACGATACTGAAGGCTCGAGGCATCAAGCGTCAGGGCTCGCTGCCAAGTTCCCAGGACTTTATGAATCACGAAGGTTAGCTCGTGACTGGGATGGTAATGACGGCCGTTAGGGTTAACGTCTTTGTCCTGCATCGATAGCTTGCCTTTACGAAGCCGACGGCTTTGCGGTGGCTGAACATTGTATTATAAGTAACTTGTGCGACGTGCAATGACAAATTTGACAGCAGTATGAACGTTTAGGAATGTAAAACTAAAATAAAAACAGGACTAAAACGGGCGTATTTAAAAAGCCCACCACGAATAATTTAACAATGGGTCTTTAAATAAAAGAACCGCCCAAATAAGGACTTCATTACCATAATTACAAATGCAAGATCATTGCCTTAAATAGTAGGGAACACAATGCTTTAACTTTAACCTTTCTTGGTAAACGAGAGATGCTTGGTTAGCGAGTAAAGTCTAAATATTATTACAGTTCTGTTGAAGACGCTGGCGTTGTTTTCACAACGGTGGGTAATAAAGGTAAGCACAGAAGGCACTCGGTAGTACAAATTAGAGACTTTGCCAATTTGTAACACTAACGGAGCAGAAGACATGAAATGTTGGTACATAATAAATTAACTGGCACTTACTTGCCGCGGATTATAGTGAAAATAGCAAATTTAATATGATCTTTGCAATTCGAATTGATATGAGCCATCATCGTAAGTTATATATTTAGAAAGTACCTAGAGGGGATACCATTTTAAATAACTCATCGGCGTGAAATATTGCTGCGCCATATAGCCACATGGTTCTGGAATGCCCGACAACGGCGACAACAACATTTTCAGGGCGGATGGAGGACCACAATAATCTTACTCAACTTGTTACAGGGTACTTGAAGAGGACTAATCTAATCTAATCCTTTGAATTACTTAATCAATTTTATTGTTAATTTTTTATATAGTTTTTCTATGTAATCCAGTGACCAAAATGCCATACAACAAATAAATAGCTGCGCAACAACCCTGCCAAGCCAAGTGCACACTTTTATAATAATCTCTTCGCAATCAAACAAACCGTGTGTACACGATACCCATTGTAGACATTACGGATATTGCATACTAAAGATACCTTTTTATTAGAATAATAATCATATGCCACAAGACACGAGTATAATAGGGGATGAGATTTTCTTGGAAGGGCTTCATAAGGAACACGCTCAACGCAGATATTTTTAACTTTAAAAGAATCGTGACTACACCTAGTTAAGATTCAGATCTCGCCTCGCGAGCCGCGATTGTTCATTTAAATACAGCGAGTTAAAGTTTACCGGGCTAGATAAACGACAGTTGAATGCGACTGTTTAATTTTATCTACGATGAATATGTAAGCGTGTCGAAATTGTTAAAAACAATGTGCCTTATGGTTGCGGTAAACGCACACGTACTCACACATCCTGCCGAGTAGTATTAGCTGTACGTACTAATATTTTTTATCAAGGGTATTACTAAGTTATTCTATCTTATTAATGTTGCGATTTCCATTAAGTCATTATGATGGAGTATGTGGCATTCTAACGTTAATAAATAGTTATGGGAATTACCTATCCGCACGTGTATCATACAATCTTAATAATTACATAACGTACATCATGCAAGGAAATAAAAAAATATACATAAAAGGTGAAATTTAAATTGTCATGAAATCTCATTCTCGCACGTGTGTGGGAATATTGGCCTGAAATCCATTCCCGCACGGGCTGGCCGCATAGACGACTTCCCGTGTTTATGTTGAACCATATAAAAGCGCACTTTCAGAGCAAGTGCATTGTAAAATAATAAATCTGTTAATATACCTACATGTGCCTGCATGGGCACAGGCCTCCTTTCATGGATAAGAGGGAACGGGCAGGAGTCCTAACGCTGGCCCAGTGCGGGTTGGGAACTTCACATACACCTTTGAATTTCTTCGCATATGTATGCAGGCTTCCTCACGATGTTTTCCTTCACCGAAAAGCTAACGGTAAATATCAAATGATATTCCGTACATAAGTTCCGAAAAACTCAATTGTTACGAGCCGGGATTCGAGTCCACGACCGCCGTTTGAACTACTAGGCTAATAACCCTAGCTTTTTTAACGTTAATAATTTGAACCAGTGCTGAAAAGGGCTGGAAACGTGGGGATGTATTTAATACACAATATACGCCATAAAACCCGTTCAAATTGTTTTATGTAATTTTCGAATAGTTGACACTTTATTTCCCCCTCTTCAAATTGGAATATGGCGGCCAGTTGCGAAGCTTTTCTTCAAGTTCCTAGATTGGATAAAGTTGGTCTACAACGGAGGAGATTTTTAAGTCGTCTCTGTAGGTATTTCTTCTAGAGCACGTTACGGGATAAATTTTATTGGCAACTGGTTTTAATTGAATTCAAAACAAAATACTTGTGATCCAATTTAATTTCAGTTAAGTAAGTGAGTGGTTGAAGGCGGTTTCCATAAAACATTTGTAAATAGTTACTTCTGTTAGAATTGACATTAAATAATGCTTGGCATTAACTTTGGACCGTTTTGCCCTGTGTACCCCAAATTTTCAGATTTACTGGCAAAAATTTAACGTTTGGATCTTTTGTTGCATCTTACGCAAATTTTAAAGTTTTCAACATTCTCCTCAGGTAAAGGGGGACTATAAACGCCTATTAATATTCGATACACGTACTCACACCCTTCGGGGATGAAACAAAATCCGTATGACTTTAATGGCCTTCCGCCCCACCGCCAAATTTCTTTTACGACCTCATTCCCTGTAGAACACGCTAAAAATCGTTTTGGCGCATGCAGCGAGCTAATTAACGCTTTGAGGTGGTTTGGCACCTTTTTCTGATTACAAAAGCAACTTTATATAACACTGTATAAAGCTTACATTTAACAACAGAGATAGTATGGTGATAGAGTAAGATTTTTGGTGCGATGTTAATTAAATGGTGCAACGTGAATCAGCAATTATTGTCGAAAGGTATCTGGGTACTCCCAATTCTGTGTTATCGTTAACATATATTTACGTAATTTAACATACGGTTGTCGATTTTCTATTGAATTTCTATTCTAGCCTGTAAGTAGCGGTAGTGTTGATTCTCATTTCCCAATATGATGTACTTACGTAGTAGTTTGGCATGATTTTTAAGCAGGGAATACAACGAATGGTGACTAACATTGAGTAATTAACCTTTTCTGATAAGGTATGTTATTTTAAAAATAGATGCTTGAATGGCAACAGTTTTCCACGGGAAAGATCAAATACCCTGAGAATCGTAAATATCCCATATAAACTTTGAAATTTTTACAAAACCATGGATGTTCAACCCGTGGAGTTTGAAGAGTCATCGTACCAATTGTAAGTGAACCGCGATGAATAAGCCATACATTTGTGCACGGTTCAAAAAACCGTATTTTCCGGCGATAAAAAACGTACATAGCTAATGGGGTCATACGTGCTGTACCTACAGAGCCATGATAATATTTCGTAGAAACAAAGTGACAAGGCGGTTAGTGAAACGATTAAGGAAGACTATTGTACATTTTAAAGTGTCGTCAACCGAAGCATAGTCATGGATAGTGTTGGCTGGCTTATACCAATGATGGCTATGACTAATAGTCATAGCCATCATTGGTACCTATTAAATAAAAACATATTAAGTAACACAAATAGACATTCCCAAAACATGAATTGATAAATTAAACAACTAAAATATAAATAAACTTCCATGTTTGATGTGTAGGGCATTTGATTCTCATGAAAAATAGAATCGACTGACGCCGTAACAAAGTAAACATTTGAGGAAATTGGAAAATTTACGCGTTCGGAACGTCCGGTGTTTGATGAAACTGCGTGTTTTCATTTAACGCCAGAGTACGGATAGGAGCAAACATAGTTACACTATATTCTAGAGGATATTTAGGACTGATGAGTGAATGCCGATTTATCAAAAGTTGGGGTTAGGCCTCGTCGAGTGAGGGGACAACTTATTGTCCCCTCACTCGACGAAGCCTAACCCCAACCAAGATCTAGTTTCGTCTACGCCAATACCTACTTGGAATAAGGTAGCCAGCGAACTCCGAGCTCCTGCATGATGCAACCGGGATAAAAAGCTAAGACGAGAGCAGTGCAGCACTTTTTTGTGCAGCTACTTTTCTGTTATCGATATACTTGTCCCGCGTTGAGATAGATAACACAATTATCAAAGCAGAAGTGCAAAAGGTGCTCTTTGTGGCCTGGGGCAACTTTGGCTAAGTGCCCCAGATAAGGGGGTGCCAACGTCTCAAAACGAGCCCACAGGGGCAAGGCGTGAGGATGGCACTAGTGTGTTCAACCTTAAATCCTAGAGTCCTTCAAATGGCAAAGGGCAGATGGCGGCCGACGTAGAGGTTTTAGTGGGTAGACTCACCACGTAATTCAGATTTCCCCCGAAGATGGGTAGTAGCTCGCAGGTGTTCTCCACGAAATAAAGGACTTACCTTACTATCCTTCTGCCATGAACAGACTCCTTTCTTCTCTGATATCCTGCACTTGAGCAGGGCATCTTCTCCCGGGTTCACCTCCGTGTACGTCGGCATCTCCACAAACCTCTGGACTGCATCTAAAAAGATAAATACATGGTAGGTAATGATCATTATAAGTATATTAACTAAAGTATGGTATCGTTGGTAAAACCCCGGTTTTACAAAGATGCGTTATGACGTCAGATGATATTTTAGCAACTCAGTATTTTTTTGGCAATATTTGGCGACGTAATATTTAACAGATCTTTATTAAACCGGGCCTGAGTTATGAAATTGATATTCTTATTTTCCGAACAGCTTTAACTGTTTTAAACAGATGAAATAAAGTTATGTTTTAACAAAAACTTCTTCCGTGTTGGTTTTCAATTAAAACTTTTTCAAATTGTAACCCTCGCTAACAAACGGTTTTGCCGGATTCTGAGGAGGGAACGGTTATGATATGATGAAGATGCCAATGCTAACAATTTTATAAGTTGTTGTATTTAGTTAAAGTTAGATTTTAACAACTGCGTACCTACCTTAAAAATAAACAACGATTTCAAGACTATCAAACAACTAAATCCTTTGTATACTTAAAGGGCTTAAGAGTCTGCAGTATTTCAACATTTCACCTTCCCATACAAACGGAGTTTCGTTCTCATTTTAAAACTACGTGTTGGATTGTAACGAAACTTTGCATCTACAATGACATGAGGTATATCTAGGTCTGTACACATCGAAATAAATCAGTTAACGATTCTGAAGTTAGCCTCGAGTCGCCTCCCGCATACCCGCCCGACCCCTCTGACACCTTTGCGGCGCTACTAGAAGCTAACATCAGAATCTGATTTTAATCGTATTGTAATTAATTTATATAGCTCCAGTTTATAAAACAAACGAAATACAGCAAAAACAAGTTTTGTATGAAAAACTTAAATTCGCTGTATTTTTTTTACTATGGTATCTGAAGCTACATAATTTTCTAAGTACAAAGTTTCAGAGCAAACTACGTTTGTATGTTTGTATGGAGAACCGAGCTTACTGCGGACTCTTAAACTTTAAAAATATTCACCATTTGAAATCGTACGAGTATATTAAAATGTTTATCTATCCAAATATCATAAACCCTCCATGATGCGTTCAAGAACCGCACATTATGACCACCATAAAAACAGACTGTTTTGTTAGAACAAATTTCTTATCTGTGAAAATGTTATTATTGCTAAATAATAACATCGATTTCGATGATATTATTACATTCAAATTTCGAACATCTCTGAAAAACAAAGCAATTTGATTTGACCTCTATTCTAATGACGTTTAGTTCGAAATTAATTGTCAATTTGCATACAAATTTGACAAATGTCGCACGTAAGTAAGATATCGAACGATATGACAGTTGGCGCCAACTCTCGTTTGTCTCTAAATTAAAAAAATACTATGACAGCTGCCAGAAAACAACGCCGCGATGCCGGTCATAATATGCGGCTCCTGAATGCATCATGGAGGCTTATGATATGTGGATAGATAAAGTAGTGTATGTAACTGTACATAATTAGGCATTAAAACACTCGTGTGATGTTATTATGAAACTCGCCTGCGGCTCGTTTCATAAACCCACACTCGTGTTTAATGCCCTTCATTATGTACAGTCACATAAACTAATATATGAAACCAATGTGAATTCTCAAAAAAACTGTTTACTATGACACCATTGTCAAAATATTTCATTGTCAAGATTGCGATAGAGGCACAATGACCGGCCACGAAACACTTTCACGGATCTCAACGGGCAATTACCTACGAACGCCTGGAGTCCAAATTGAAATCAAATGGAGAATTCATTTCTATTGCCCTGTACAAATAGTGGGAAAGAACCGACTAGTTTCAATCAACGGTGTACCATTTAAAATAACGTTTAGAGATGATGAATTTGTGAAATGTATAAAAACGGCAACGAAATGAATCTCTCTGTAACAGGAAATAAAAAGTATGAGTTTGGATTTTATTTATGAATCATATCGACTCTGTATTGTATTGCATATCTTGATAATGGTATTTTTAAAAATGTATTTATGTACTTAGCGTGCTTTCAAATGTTTCGTACCTACTCCGGAAGCTACAATACCTACCATTCAAAACTTGTTACTTTACTAGAAAAGGTTTTAAATAGGTACAAATTCAATGACACTTACTCGTAATCTCCACTTATAATAAATCTCTAAATTAAAAAAAGAATCAGCCAGTTTGAAACTAAGCTTTGCGCGGTTCGAATGTTCTCAGCATCCCATGAACGGAAAAATATGAAACATTTTATATAGGTACATTATTATTCTAGCTGCAACTTAGGATAGTTTTTATCCGACTGCGACAGTTAATTAATTTTCCGAAATATACGACTTCATTTAATTTTTCATTTATTTTTATTGAAATCAAACGCTGCTCCAACTGTCAGCTATAAGAACCGTCAAATTTTCGTCAAAATGGCGGAATTGCTTAGCCTTTCACTTATTAATAATTTAAATCCCGTCTACGATAGACCTTTACGAGACAAATGCTAAAATATAAACCATAAAAAAATATTCGATTCTGATATGAGAACTTATATGCGCAAATGTCGTTTTATGTCGTAATTTCAATAAATGAAATCAACAAATTTGAACAATATAATTAACACGAATTTGTTTTTTTTGAATGACAATGGCACGCGCTCGGCGCATTCAGCCAAAGTACCTATCACGGTTTACGCTACCACGAAAACCGATACTCAATGTTCATATATTTGCATCCCTGTCACTCGAGTATGGTTAGTGCGATAGAGATAGAGATACCCGAATATTTTCGAATTCCGAAGTTCGTGGTTATTGCTCAGGAATCGAAAATATGGTAAATAATCATAATGTATTTTCTCGAAAAAGAATTTAAAATAAATATAGTCAAATGGAGAAAAAAACAAAGCAAGAGGTTACATAGGTAATGATTAAGTTATAAGAGTCCAAAGTTTTAAGAGGGGGTATGTTCTGTCCCTTTTCCGCAAAACGCACCTTCATATGAAACGATTGTTTTTTACTATGACGCTCGAGTATATTGACGTCACAGTCCCTCATCGTTTTCTCACTCTAACAAGCGACATTAAAACGGATGTAGCTTCATTATTTTTTGAGATATTTGAATGGGAGTTTCATTATCTTCTATCTATTTATACATAATAAATGCCTATGTCCTGACTGACTTATTCACTCAATCACTCACTCACTCACTCATCAACGCACAGCCGAAACTACTAATCTTAGAGAGTTGATTTTTGCACAGTATGTTGCTTTTATAACGTGGGCTAGGGATAAAAAGGGATTTTTGAAAATTCGACCCCTAAGGGGGTAAAATGGGGGTGCAAAGTTTGTATGGGAGAACCTTTTTTTTTTGAGCTATAGACTTAAACTTTGTAGAAAAATTAGTTATTAGAATACAAATGAAACACTTTCAGCGTTTTGGAAAATTCCACGCCTACGGGGGTAAAATAGGGGTGCAAGGTTTGTATGGGGGAAACATTTTTTTTTTAAATAGAGACTTAAAACTTTGTAGAAAGATCAGTCATTAGAATACAAATAAAGAACTTTCAGGGTTTTAGAAAATTCTACCCCTAAAGGGGTAAAATAGAGTGCAAAGTTTGTATGGGAAAAACTACTTTTTTTTAATTAGAGACTTAAAACTTTGTAGAGAAATTATTCATTAGAATACAAATAAAGTACCTAGATTCAGTGTTTTAAAAAAATCTACCCCTAAGGGGGTAAAATAGGGGCGCAAAATTTGTATGGGGGAAACAATATTTTTTTTTAATAGAGACTTAAAATTTTGACGAAAAATTACTTATTAGAACATGAAAAAAAACTTTGTAGAAAGATTACTTATTAAAATACAAAAAAAGAACACAAATCGTTTTAGAAAATTCCACCCCTAATAGGGTTAAAAAGGAGAGCAAGCTTTGCATGGGCAACACTTTTTTTTGAGTTAGACTTAAAACTTTGCAAAAAGATTACTTATTAGAATACTAAAAAAGAACTTTCAGCGTTTTAGAAAACTCCATCCCTAAGGGGATCCTTAAGATCCTTAAGAAGGGTAGCCAGTGTTGTGTGGGAAAAACTTTTTTTTTTACTAGACTTAAAACTATTCAAAATGTTACTTATTAAAATTAATAATAAAGTACTTTCAGAGTTTTAGAAAATTCCACCCCTAAGGGGGTTAAGAAAGCTTTGTATGGGCAACACTTTTTTTGAGCTAGAGACTTAAAAGTTTACGAAAAAAGTTCTATCAGCGATTAGAAAAATTCAACCTCTAAGGGGTTCAAATTTTAAATGGCGAGCAATAAAATTTTAAAGTGTGAGTAAGAGATTTTTAACTTCGGTCTTATTCTGTACGTTAAAAGACTACAAAACTGATTTCAGAGTTTTTTCAAATTCATCCCCTAAGAGTGTTAAAATTGGTTCAAAGTTTGAGTATTTCAAGGCATTTTTAAAGTATGAGATTTTTAACTTTGGTTTTAGACTGTTTGTTCACAAACTAGAAAATGAACATCAACTTTTTTTTTAATTATCCCCTAAAAGAGGGTTCAAATTTTGTATTGAGAGAAATCATTTTCTAAGACGATAAAAAGTTCTACGCGGACGAAGTCGCGGGCAACAGCTAGTTTTTAAATGAATTTTTAAATGAATGTGTGAAAATTTCAGCTTAGGGCTAATGCCAGTTAAATATATTTTAACCAGTGCAGAAATGTAGAAATTTCTCGGAGTGCAGCATGGATCCTCTCATTAGCCCGGAGCAAGCAGCGTGAAGATGATCCTGATAAGAGCGTGCCATAGCTATTGGTACCGCCAATATGTAAAAGCGTATAACCCGACCAAACGATGTGGACAACTGGCTCGGAAAAATGCTATACATTTAATTTGTCTAGTTGGCTTGGTCGGTTAGTATGTACGTTAGTATCGTCCCCACAGTCAATTATATTATTAGTCATTAGTAAACAATTAAAATAAACGGTATAGTAAGTTCATTTACACATAGGTAAATATTCGAGTTACTGTCAGCTTGCATGTTCCTAACAATCGGCGTTTATGTAATATAGGGTAATTACCGTTACGTGTTCCTGAAAATTGTTTTAACTCGATAATATTACGGCACGGCATTAAATCAGCTCAATGTTTGGTTTGCAATGGCTCAATAAAACGTAAGCAGGCTAATCGCAACTGCATTTTCAGGTAAGTGTTTATTTGGCGCTATTTTGAATTCACGGCGCCAGTTTGAAGTACTTAATCGACCTAAATGTGTGCTGGGGCTTTACTTTCAGCGTTGCTTAATGAATCACTCTGATACATATGTGTGCACTCGCGCCGCTATCTAGATGATTCTAGCTAGATTTACTCCAAGCTACAAAATTGAGCCACCTCCTAATCAGGGAAATGTCCTCACTCTATAGAGCTAAGGCTGCCTGTGCAACTAACTAATTTGAAATTCTCGCCTCTGTATGCATCCCCCTTCCAAGCCTCTATAGAAAACACGGAATGCTAATAAAGCCACGCTGAATGCAGGAACCGAATTTAATTGGCTTTTCGACGTACCTCTAACAATAGCTGCCTATATTAATTTCGACATTTAGGGAGCATAATCATTCATCGGTAAACATCAAAGCATACGTACGAGTAGGTATAGCAAGTACTATTCATGCCATTCCACCCTGCACCTACTTAAATGGGGAGACTTGGATTGAATATCACCGTGCGGGGCGGAGTGCCATTTTGCATGGTCTGTTTGTGAAATAAATTCGACATTTTAATCCCCATGCGGCACCGCTTAAGCACAAATGTTAATCGTCGCTGTATAAATAATGAGACGTCATGCCATTTTTCATAGGAGCCACTTATTTGGCATATTATTTTATTCTAACCCCGATTAAAGGCTAAAGCATTCTTTTCCAAATTATACTGCTCCTTTCTGATCCTATAATTAAGTCGGTATTTATGCTATCCAGACGGCAAGCAATAAATTTTCGGGTTTAATTGTTTCAAGATGGTTAAATAACTCGATAAAAAAACATTCAATTTATCATTTGCTTATTGAATGCGCCGCGGGAAAAAAGTAACCCAAATTGCAATAAGCAATCAAGTATCCGAGCGCAAACATAACAGTTCATTTCTCAAAGCAAACGACACCAACAATAAAGGGTCCATCAATCACCTGTCCCAACAAAAGGTGAAGAGTAGACACTGCCCAGAGGCACTCTTTATTATTTTTTTATTTTATACTCTATTGCCAACTTAAGTTTGCGGCGCGCGGTGGCGCTTGAGTACTTACAATGGTGCATTTTCCCCATTATTTGTCTAAGCTCCAGAGATGGCCGGTGGCATGGTTACCTTAGTTATTGACAGTACAGTTCGTGGGAAGTGGACCGCGTGTATCTATTGAAATATTATTATGTGCACCACTAATGGTTTTCATTAGCTCGGGGTCTCGTGATTTTCCAGGTTGTATTGCGGTTTCACCCCTGGGCCTTCCACAATGCATTCCACCCCAATATTTTGATTAGTTACAATATTTATACACATGTAGCCAAACAAACTTGTTCCGATCGATATGATACATTATGGATCCACTTAATGAAATATGAATTCCTGATAGCCAATGCAACCGCATTTACGAGTTGCCCCGTATAAAAATGCAATTGATATTCAAAACTACAGCAAAGTACGCCCATGAAAGACAAACTATTTCCTATTGGATTTTTATAGGAGTTTGTAACAGAACTGTATTAAATAAAGGGGATGGCAATAAAAATGTAGATGCACACTCCGGCCGTTATATATGGGCACGAATTATGTAAGATATATGCATCTGAGAGGTCGGATACATGCAATTTATTCAATAAAGCCCTCGGAACCAATATAGCCGGACGCCAGGTATATTGGTGTGTTACTTGAAATGAAATATGTAAATTTCATTAGGGAAGCAACTCGGATGAAACTATCCGACCAGGCAAAACCTCCGTACGGCCTTAGGGAGATGGCATCCGAGGTTGCTTGCACGTAAATATGAAGTGGTGCATATTTTCCGGTAGCATGGAGTTGCATTATGAAGAAAGGTCAACATACTTTACCTACTAGACTTAACTATGACAGACATTAATTAGTCGTCTTAATTAGTTAGTATGTACTTAATGACAAGACTGTGTTACAAAGACATATTTGTTTAATGATTCATTCTTGGTGTTTTGTACGACATTAACTAGGTACATGTAACTCAAAAGTATACTTTACTAAGTATAAAATAAGGAGTCTTGATTACCAAGGGCTATGCAATATGGGGTTTATTAGTAGTCGAACTAAGTTTTCTAATAGTAAGTAGGTAATAAATAAGTAAACAACAATTTGTATTCAGTTCCGTTGCCTCCCCAGGGGAAGCAGAACAATGCAGAGAAAGTATTCTGATCTGATTTATAACTGAAAACAGCTACGTGCATACACTACCTAATCTAATACCTTAGTCGCTCGCATGACGCTACTCGTTCGCTCATATTGACTTATTGTACCAGAAACTTTAATGACTCTTTAATAGCACCCTGCGGGCTTTCGAGTTAATTTTAGAATTTCAGCTGTATGACTACGAAAATGTTCACAAAACGAGTATTAAAATGCTTTCGCGGAACACTACTGTCATAACAACTAATTGGCATAAAATTTCGGGTCGTAACACATTTACGAGAAGGCGGTCATAAAATGCAACAAACGTGCAGTTCCAAAAGTTTGACGATTTCTAAAGATTAATACAATAAAGAGTCTAAACACGTGTGTCGTATAATGGAAGGGCATAAGTTGCGTACCATTACCATCTCGCCGAGTTGCATTGTCACGGTCACGTCGGACCCGATGTCTCTATAGTTATTACCGATACTCAACATTAGCCGTACAAAAGAAATAAGAAAAAAACTATGACAAAAAGAGTTCGATGTCACGCCCATGCAGTTCGGGAGGTTCTCACGCGGGCCCGTGTGTCCCGAGCAAACAAATCTTGTACCAAGAGGCTGTAACACGAACCCCGTCCGCCCACTTTCTTGTACACGTTGTGTATTGCTTCTTTCTAACGGAATAGGATCGCTTCTCGAGACGAAAGCGGCCGATGGACGCGGAAGAAGGAGATGCGGTGGCAAGGATGCACTCTAAGGCTTCGTAACAAGAGTGACCACGATACGACGTCCTACTGCGAGTCTATTGTAACAAAAAGATGAGTACACATAGCCGCGAGGTTCGACACGTTTGTATGTAAGTTTACAATTTTATCCCCCCGTGGGAACTATCTGCGGGCGATGTGATAATTGCCTAGTTTGCCTAGAGCCTAAACTAACCCTTCGAAAGCGAATATAAAAGCGGTAATTACCGAAAGTCGGGTTTGGGAAAGTATAGGGATTCGAAATGGGCCAATGATAGGACGATGAGAATTATTAAAATGAGGATTGTGTGGGTCGCCCTAATGATACGGTTTGGCGGGTCGAACTTCAAGCGATTTATAGTTGTGCCGGATAGATTTATTGGTGGTTGAAGTTACTTGATTGATTGTGGTGATTAAATATTGGTAACCCGATTAACCGCGAAGAACGTTTATAGCGGTTCATCGAGTGATAAACAGAGCACCAATTGACGTTTTACTATGACCATAAAATATCTCTAACTGCAGATCGAATTTTGTTTATTAGAGAGGTTCTGTTCCACGAGATATTTATTTTTAATAGACCCAATTTTTCTCGTCTTATTCGACGTTTAATTGGTAAGTGTTTAAAAAAAATTGTTAATGGCTAATTAGATGGAACTGGTATAGGTACTTATATCCGTGAGTTAGCTTCGAAAATAAAACAGAGCTTCTTATAAGGCAAGGTCGCGCGCGCATCACCTAGCATACATTAAACTATAAGTAATCGCCATTTTGACCTCACAAGGAAGCACGCCGGAAGTTAGTGAATAGGAGTGTCGATACCGAAATGGGTCGGTTTCCTGCGCCGGCAACGTCACGGCAATAAGCAGCCAGCGGCGCGGGACCGCACGTACAATCGATCTTATTCGACTAACTCAATATTTACCAAAGCCCTTAGGAGGTCTCTAGTTCCCGCGTTTTTACTACGCATACCTTAGGATTGGTGTGGAGCAACGTAAAGTCCGTTTGTTTGGACCGCACTGGACCGCCAAAGAATGCTTGAATTGAGTCAAAACTGACTCCAAAATAAACTATTTTAGATGTCCAGCAATTCTGACAAACGTCAGTGGACATATCAGAAATTTAAAGCCTGAATGAATGGTAGCGCATAGTAAACTTAATTTCAAGTCAAGTTTACTATTGAACGCCACCGCAGGCCGCGCCAGTCTGTGAGAGGCTTTAATTCTGCAACTTCCTTGCAAATGAATATTTATTTTACTCCATTTTTACCTTTCTTCTCAAAACCGCATTAATTTCGCCACTTGCACTCTGTACCTAAATGTTAACATCTTCGTATATCAATATTACATTATACGTAGGTACAACAGTCGTATTTTTTTACGGAGAGCTTAGTAATTGGTGCGTTAACAATTTTACATGGGCAGGTGGATTTACACCCTCGGGGCAAGTGCCTGGACCCTTCCCTCAATCCCTATTTTTTGGAGAGACAGAGGCACTTATCCGTAAGAGCATTTTCATCACCTGTATGAATATGATGTTTGTGTTTTGTTACTTATCAACGGATAAAACAATCGCTATAATCTTTTACAAATAGGTACCTAACTACTCGTATGCGGGCAGGAGGTGCGATAAGCGCCGACGCACACTGGAGGCGTGCAGGCGCAGGGCTATAATCCAGTAACCTTGTCGCCTGAAAGTAGGGGGTAGTTTGCGTCCAATCCGGTTCAGATTTTTTGCAGACTTGTTTATGATGTAGGCCCAATGAATAATCCAATTTTGTGAACTCAAGCGCCGAACGCAACTTCGTCAAAAATCGAAAATACCTCGAAATCCCTAAAGGACTTGTTTTTGATAGAACCTTTTAAGGACGTTTTTAAAGTACACTAAATTTGATAAAATATGAGACTAGAATTGTCTCTGCAGACCCAATAGATTCCGAGATAAAGCTTTTCAAAATTATGATTTTATTCATACTTCGGAATTTTTGCAATATTTTAGACGTCGTCGCTTGAACAACTCTAGCGGGATGAAGTTCCAAGTACCCCCGACGGAGTTTGCTAGTGTTGCGAAGTTCGAAAAATTATAATTTTTGAAAGGTTTTATCTCGGAAACTATTGGGTCAACAGAGACAATTCTAGTCTCATATTGTAGCCAATCTAGTCTACTTTAAAAACGTTCTGAGAAGGTACTATCAAAAACTAGTCCTTTAGGTTTAATAATAAAAACTTTCGCGGTATTAACAGTTTTTGACAAAGTTGCATCGGCGGTTTGGCACCAATTTGTTCGCCACCAACCTTGGCCCAATGAATGACCTAAAGTCACAAACTTGCATTATTCATTGGGCCAACCTCATAAACAAGTCTCCAAAAAATCACAACTACCGGATTTGTTTGACGCATGCTCTGGATGTATAAAGTTACTGGATTACTACCACATTACTATGCTTGCACAAGTTTCTAGTGTTTCTACCCCCTATATACATAAAACTTAAAATTAAAATGTGGTTTGTCCCATCTGACAAAGTGACAGATAAAGACATACGATTTTTTTACGGAATTTTAGCTAAAATAGGTTTGTTAAACGTTTATCAATATACGGCCGGCCATAAGTGTTATTTAAACGCAAAACATTTTTGCCAGGGCTGTGCCGACCTAAACGATAGGCTGCCTTTGTGTTAGAAAATCAATCAAATTCTTGCTCATCTTACCTATTCGTAGTTAAATAAATCTTGTTTACCCATAGGCATGTCTTGTGGGTACATTTAAAACATAACCCAAATTCAAGGCCTTCTTTTAAGCAATTCCCATGAGTCTCGGCTCTAATTTGAGCGTTATAAGCATTCATTGAGGCTACTGATAGTAGCCCGCAAGCGGTTATTTCGTTCCCTACTATTATCGCACGTAGCATAAAAAAAAAGCATGAAATGCTTGTGTTCGCAACATTAATTTAATTGTTATTGCGCGAGCCGTGTAGATATCGCAAAATAGTTAAGTTTAGGTGACTTTTGACTTAAAAACTTTCAACACCAACCATGGCAATTAGTTATGTTTATAGTAAACAAATTCAATAAAATGAATATTTATAACATTGGACCTAAATTTTAATAAGTCCTTTCAGTAACGTGCCTTGTTTTCCTCCAATAAAAGGCCTTTATGCAACCTAAGTATATTTCCCTGAACCTTCTTAAATTTCCTTGTCGGTTTTAACTTCGGGATTTTCAAATAAGCTATAAGTATCAGAAGATTAAGGGCCGTTTCTTTAAGATTTAATTAAGATTACTGTCCACTGGTAGGAATATAAGTACCTAATGTATTTGTGAAAATTGTGACATTTGTTTTTCATTTAATTCTGCAGCTCAGGCACTTTTATGTATTTTTACACCTTACCATTCAGCTATATTCGCGACTAAAGAAAGAAATTATCATTTATCAAGTTCCAAACTGCCTAAAAAAGTTAAATGCCCCGATACCCGCCGATTCACGTTTCACATTAAATGATTCGTATTGAATTTCAAAAGCGAATCCCAGTAACGATATTAGAGATATCATCTAAGTAAATGGAATAGAAAAACTAACATCGTCCTTACGTGACCTTTTATTTAAATAAAAAACCCAATGGAGGGTGAAATCCGTCCCTTCCGCCCTAATCTCGTGCCGCCATGTCAACAAACAAACATATTTATTCCATAGACATCAATATTTTTTTCTGTAATGCCTACTTGAGGAGGTTTGCTCACGGATTATCCTGCCAGTATTCGTATTTTTTTCTTTCCGAGCTTACTTATGATAAGATTACGTTGGTAGGTTGGTACACTTGGTACACGTACAATTTTATGAAAAGCTGAGGTAAAAAATGCGTCTAAAATGCCTAGTGGACATAAGATATAGGAAAGCGATATAGATAACCACGAATAGATTTGTCATGTCAAGGAATGCATAGTCTGTAGGTCTTCAAAAAAAAGGAGGCGGTTCTCAATTCAGTGGTTTATTTATATTTTGTATACTTACCATCAGTATAGTTAGCAGCAGAAGTAGCTACTTACTCTACGAAGAGTTCAAATCATGATGATGATGAAATGATGATGGTTCTCATCTTCTTATGCAGATATCTTTATTATAAGGTAACCATTTAAGAGCTTGTGTAGATGATTTTGAGTCCTTCGCCCGCTTGGCTGCCTCTGCTGCGCACTCTACGTGCTTTAGAGGTCTTCGGGCGATTCTCTAACCATTATTTTGATACCTAAAAGAGAGCTACATTCGGTTGATTCGGATTTAACGCATCATCATCATCATCATCATTTAAGAGAGCTTGGCTCTTGTCGGTGGAGTATGCGCCAGTTCTCTCGGTCCTCGGCTAATTTCTTTAGGTCCCGGTAAGACAAGACATTTGCTTTTGCTTTTAGTTGCTGTACAAAGCTTATCCTTGGTCGACCTCTACCCCTTGATCCTTCGATCTTACCTTCTATGATATTTCTAAAGAAAATGTCGTGTCTTATCAAGTGACCTATCATTTTGCCTCGTCTATTTTCAATTGTGTTCAGCAAGTTTCTTTTTTCTCCCACCATTCTCAACACTTCATCATTTGTCATTCTGTCCGTCCAGCTTATTTTTAGTTAGGGTTTAACGCACACTGTAATAAAATCAGACTTTAGAAAAACGTACATACACGTGTAGGATAAGGTACTGCACCATTTTGAATTGACATTAATACATAATGTAAGTACATTATCTATCGCAATGATTCGGTTCACATCGAAGAGTATTCCACAAAGCAAACATGTGTGTTGTATTGAATTGGCAAACAAAGTTTGGGCAGTGTTTTCCTCCGGCGAAATTAAAATTCCCGGAAAATAGAGTTCCACGCGAGCGAGCTTAAAGTAATAAAATGAAATTTAATACCCATCTACTTAATTTCACAACCTCGTACGTTACTATTTAGCAATTGCAAAATCTGTTTTATTACATTTCATATAGAGTTTACATTCCATAGAGCGAAAAGAGATAGTTATGAAATATCCTGATTTCCAGCAGGATGTCGTTGGTAACAAAAGAGCATGTATAAAGCAGATTATTACACGGCGTATAAGCCATTTTTGGTCAGTGCAGCAGTAGGGCACACGAACGGAAAATGTAATATATTCAACACTACATGGGCGCTGCCTTATCAACACAATGAATGCAATCGCAAATATTGATTTAAGTGCATTTCCTGTGGGATGCGGAACTATCGATACCTTTATTTATTGATAGGTCGATAAATATCCTTATCAAATATGAAGAATTCAATATTTACACGTCTGTAACGATAACTCATTTACCCATATTGGCCTGACTTTATCATTGTTATGGTACTTCTGTGTATAATTGAAGACAACTTGTTATTTAATTAAACATTTCTTTATCACGTTATTTTCCAATTGGCATATGTTAAGAGTTAATAATATCACTGTTTTCTTTAGATTTGTAGTTCATAGTTCGTTTACTCAAGAACAATAGATACTTACTTTAATTGTGTTTGAATGTGCTATAGTTATATAAATAATTGATAAATTACATTAATTTTATTACAGTAATTACATTACTGACTACATAGGTGTAACTTTGACAGACATATTTCATCTATGTATGTTATAATAACACCCCTGTATTCAACTTGGTTCGGATAAGTACAGTCTGCAAAGTAATACACTTAAGTCTGTAAGTGCCTAAACACCCACAGACGCACTACTTACATTTCAAAGCGTGCCAAATTTGCGTCTACTTACGTATGGAAATGTTTAACTCGCGCCACCGTAATACTCACATAAAAGCATGATAATAGATAATGTGTGAGGAAAGATGGGAACTCTACGAGTTACCCCAGACACGTTTGCGCGTTCACAGCCTATTATGGACCCCAGGGTGTTATTCGGAACGCGCTAATACGCCTCATCTCACCCGTCACACCTAACGAGACCAGACCTCTACCTACGCTTAGTTACTACGAATCGCGGCGTCAAGATATATTTGTGGGCGAACGGTGGGGTAAAGTTCAAACAAGTTACAGAATAGCGGAGCAGCAATCAAGCCGTTGTTAGGGTTAAAAAAAGTGGATCGAAAACGGTTCAGTGCTCTCGGTGAGGGCTGCTTAATAAATCTATTACTTACTGCTCAGTAGCTCGGATAAGCTTCTGTATCTTTTGTATTCTTGTTTTAATTATGGATGCATGTTGGATAGGTGAGTTCACGCGTAGTGTGTTCACGTCGATATTGATATTGATAGGTTTGATTCCAAATTGATTACCGACGTGAACTATATGTAATTGATGATTAAGTATAAAGCATCTAAGAGCGAATAAATAAAAGGTTTGATCAGGTTTTTTTTTAATGGGTTGCTACGCTAACCTCTGCTCGCGAAATCGTTGGTACGCGTATGTAGTTAACTAGATAGGTATGTTGTTTAGGTTGTTCTCTTGTATATGCTACGAATAGCATAAAACATCCTCTCAAACTGTTATTTTCTGATAGAAGTAGTATTTAAATATACCTACACTTAATTAATTAGTATAGAAACATTTACTTAAATCACATTATTTCTGTTGGTATAATTCGCTTTCGCGATATAATGCCATATAATCAGTACCAACTGTCACAAAATAGATAACATTCATTTGCTACTGAGAAAAATCACTCCCCTGTTACAAGACTCCACAATTAGCGCCGGAAAAAATATTTCCTTCGAGACAGATTCATTGCCACATAAATACCGCCAAGACAGTAGTTAACTTGGTCAACACTTCGCGTTCCAATCTCATTTCAGTAGAATACAAAGAGAAAATAAGTTTCTAAAAAAAAAAATTTAGTAGGTAGGTACAGTATTTTATTGCCAACTGTACTTTTCTGTATACCGTCTTCAACTACACGATTCTAACGGGCCCAAACTCAACAGGGTTACGTCGGTAACTGGTTAAGTACTGAATTCCCATGACCACCTTCTGTCTCCATCATCAGACCAGCTCGATGGTACCATAATATTGAATTGTCATCCGAACTATACCTTTACTCAAAGTTTCAGCTCAATCGGTTGAAGATTGCTTCAAAATTGAGTTGCAAGATTCCACCCGAACGAACATACCTAGTTACTTAATTAGGTACCGGTGGAATACTTTGATCCGGGGGGCGACTTTGATCAAATAAGTTTTTCTCAGAAATCATTGTTTTTACTTGTGGGTGAATAAATATATAAGTTATCTATATCATTAAATTCTAAATGATCAAAGTAGCCCCATTTTTTCCTAAAGTAACCCCATTTCACGTACATACATTTAATTGCAAGTTAGTAGAAATCTTGTAAAATGCAGACTTTCTTGTGAACAAGTTCGCGTAGGGCTCTATGCATAAGTACTCGTAGATAAACTTATGCTGTACCAAACTGTATCTAAATATGTAATCCTAAAAATATACACAAAAGGCTGAATCTATTGTTCTTAACTTCTTAGTGACCAATGTGTGAAAATATTTTTCCATTGAAGGTTAGCGCTACTCAAGATTATACTATATTACATGCAGGACTAGGCTAATAATACTGGTAAATATGTAGAAAATTGTTAACCACATTATCACCAATACTATTAGTGGAAATTGAGCCACCTAAACTAAATCCACTGAATGTTTACCTAGGAAGCTACTACCAATTATTTAAGGTAAGCGTCCACAGTTCCGCATTGTACGTATGGGATGGATCGTATCAAATGGATTCGTTTGTTGGTAGTGTGTCCACTAGTCGTGTCCTGAGCAATCGGATTGGCGTGGCCACTGTTCATTCGGATTTGTGAAGCGAACGGACGAGCGGAAACTGATGTAGACTTTACCATTAAGGCTCGACAATCAACAGGGGCAGCGTTTTCGAGTTTTTTAAAACAATCTCAGACGTAGAAAATAGGGTTTAAAAATCCAAAAAAAAGATACGTATTACTTAAGGATCTAATCTAGTCAAAGTCGCATTCAGTTACGCGATCTAATGAACTTCTCTCGATAGAAAAAAATCCCAATGTTACCTCTTTTTGTAAAGTTTATTCAATATTATGACTAAACTATAGATATTTTAAAATAATTTTTAGTACTCAAATAAAGTTATTAAATATTTATAGACAAATTCGCAGAGTTTGAATAGATAAAATGATTATCTTAATTACTATGTTTAAATACCTACAAAATTCGCGAGCGCGGAGGCTCGGCAGGCCCGATCAGTCGCGCGCTGGCCCATACGAACGACGACTCAAGGACGTTAGCGGGTGTATAAGCCTTAATGAAAATCTTTCTGACTGCACCCATCTTAGCCAGTTACTGTTTGGCTTTATGGCTGACTGCTAGAGAATGCCATTATGTGGAATTAAGCTCGTCTATATACATGTATCTTGTAAAATAAATGTGCGGGATGCGTTCACTCATCGAAAATAATTATGATATCATTGACGTGCGAAACTATAGATGTTCTCTGACATATACGAGGTATCTGTATGAGGTGGAAATGTTTCGTGGCAATACTATCTCTCTCTGACACTTTATTTACTTACGATGCGGATTATATGATTTTCTACACTAACAATAGGTACTTAAAATTTGTTACGTTTAGTGGAAGGTAGGCGCTTTAGAGTATAATATCGTGAAAACTGAACCGTCAAGTGGCTTACAGGAGCAGAAATAACTAGCATATTAAATTAATTAACGTAAAATTAATTAGTAGCTAGTGTAGTTTTCGTTACAAAGGCTTTGTGTTCCACGGATGTTTTGGTTTCAGCTCGAAGATGCTTCGCAATAGCATCTAACACTAAAATGGAGTTTGTACGTGAATAGTAAATCAAAGAGCACATTAAGCTTTTAAGACTAAGCTGTTTGTGTTTAATGGCTAAAACTAGCTCAAGCGTTTCACAAGATATTGTGATGTTTCTTTTTGTTACCTACTCGTGTCTAATTAATAATATTAATTATCTGAGTGGTGGTAGCAGAGTGGTCAAACTTTTTGACCGTCGGTTCCTATTCGATACTTAATTAAATGTTTTTACAACTTAGTTTTCCGTTTAAACTTGCAAACAGATTTAGGTAGCTTTAGAAATTAATAGACCAGAGCGACCAGACCTACTATGTGAAGTCCATCGACTATCACTGAGGCAGCAAAGAGATTATTTAAAGCCTCCCTTTCGTCTATCAGAGGAAAGTTAGTTATAATTTAAAATTCTGATGTGCGTGTATTTTGATTTTCCTAAAGGGGCTTCTGGACGGGCTACACTTTTCCGGAAATGTATAGCCCTCCTAGAAGCCCCATGATAATGGATTGTTCTGGAACGGGACCTGGCTTTCAGTCAGGTTAATGTTTAGGTACAGTCGCCATCACATACATAGGTACACTATAGGTGTTCAAAAATATCGGCACATGCACCCTAATGTCTTGAAAATAGAGGTGTGTTCCGATGTTTGTGACGTGCTTGTTTGCTCCGATGTATGTGATGGCGACTGTACCTCGTGTCGTATGTATTATTTTAAAGGAGGTATTTATTATACACGGTGTAACACGAGAAATGCGAATAATTTTAACAGTGTGTTCCTAAGGTCGTAAGATTTAAAAGAGGTTAGGTATATAAACCCAGGTCGAAAAATGATTTGTTTTTTTTTTTGTTTTCATACATAATAAATTAATTAGTTTTCTTTCACCAGTAAATCAACACCTTAGGAAAAGCTGGCAACGTTTCTTATTGATATCTCTTTTCATTAGAACAGGCCCCGTAGCATGGATGGCCTATCACGCGATAAGTGACAAGATAGAGCATCCGTCCCTGGCTGACATCGTTCGATAGAACGAGACGACGCTCTTATCTCATCACTTATCACGTGATAAGGCCAACCATGCTACGGGGCCAGGCTAGTCTATGTCATAGAGAAATTTGCTTGTCAGACCAATCGTTTCAAAGCAGGGTTTACGTAAAAGTGTAAACAAAACTATTTACTCCGTTTGTAATTGTTATCTCTTTCCATTCGAAGAGTCAAGTCTATGAGATAGATAAAAAAAATCCTTGTCAGACATTTATTGTTTCAAAGCAGGATTTACATACAAGTGCAATCGGAACTATTTACTCATAGGTACGTGTATGTAGCCGTGGCTTTTATTCACAATTTTCATTTGTAGCTCTTAAAGTCCTTGCTCAATTTTATCATATAACCTAGTAAATAAATCAATATTCACGGACATTTAATGCTTCTATCGATAACAGCGCCACAGAAACTTTGTTATTATAAAAACAAAGACTTTGTAGACGCGTTGAGGTAGGGAACTGAAAGTTTATATATAAATACCTAATTATTTTAAATGGACTAAGCGCGCGTAATTAGTCTAACCTGCAGTGCCAAATAGCAGCTGTCTAAACAGTTGTTAAAGTGACAGACTAACTAACAGTGTGTTTTGGGAGTGTGCCCTCTGCCCGGGCCTGCTTTGCGATTCGCCAATCCACACTCACCTCACCTGCTCCAGTATAGCTTGATCCTTCAGTCATTTATTACAAGTATGCGCACTTGGAGATCAGATTTACACTGGTTTGAAGATGGATTGCGATGCGTTGGCAATAACTAGCCCTGGCGCAGCAAATGTTTGGGCCACTTAATTGGGTATGTAAACTGGGGATTACTACAACTACTACTAGTAGAAGTTGCATCGGCGCGGCGTGTTGAGTTCACCATTGGGGGGAGGGGGTTGGTAGTAATTGGTTAAGCGGTTTTTTTTTCATTTCTTTGACACCTCCTCTCTTACTCATAAAACTTAAAATGCCTCTGATAAATAAAATGTGTGTTGTCCCTTTCTCAAGATCACAAATGTCATAGTGACAGATAAAGAAAAACTAATTTTAACGGCATTTTAGCTAAAATAGATTTTGAACGATTGTGAATACCTATATACGGCCATAGCCTTCAAGCGTGTGAGTTCTCAAACAAATGAAAACACATCTGCGCGGATATTCTTTAAAACAAAAACTTTATTCATGTAACTGCCGAGTTTGCACATACAAATGTTGAAACCTCCTAGGTAGTAGGTATTCGAGTACCGTAGAATGGGCTTACTTTGATTCGCGGGGCGACTTTGATCAAATAGGTTTTTCTCCGAAATCATTGTTTTTACTTGTGGGTGAACTGTGGCAGTGAATATATTAGTTATCCTTATCTATCTTGCTGTATACTCGATTAAATCTTCTTCATTTCAAATAGTTTTGCTTTTATACTACATTCTAAATGATCAAAGTAGCCTCATTTTTTTCCTAAAGTAACTCCATTCTACCGGTACCTGCATCAGGAGATTCCGCCCGTATATAAAGAGGCCTTTCAAGAGGCTCGAAATTCCTGGACAAGGATCCTATCTAAGCCACGAGGAGGAATGCCATCGACAGATAATACACACCAGCGGTTTAACCCTAAAACAATATGAACCTTTATGCACACAATATAGGTAGGTAAGTAAAAAGTAAGAGTAAGGTTCAACTTCGGATCTGACATAACGATGGCACGGCGTGTGGGTGAATAGTAGCTATTGTAATAACGTAACGCTCCAAAAGTTAAATAATTAATTATGCTGATTATACAGTTACTATAGTCGTTATACCTACCTACTCGTTATAACCGAAAGGAACGCTCTGATCTGTTTTTGTTCATCGCTTCCGATCTCAATGAAATTTCAATCTGTTGCGTGCTTTGACGCGACTCGTCTCACTTCCAGGCGCGAATCATATTGAAATGCGAAAGGCCTAGAAAATTTTCTACTACTAGCTGAAATTAATTTTATTGTTCAAAAAAAATGGCGTTGAAAGTCGTATACTTAACCTACCGCACATTTTAATTAAGTAACTACCTAGTCTGTGAGCTGTTGAATTCGCACGCCTGTTTTCT
Organism: Epinotia brunnichana; assembly: GCA_963854355.1. NCBI lineage: Eukaryota > Metazoa > Arthropoda > Insecta > Lepidoptera > Tortricidae > Epinotia > Epinotia brunnichana. Next base: position 23,572,776 of record OY977946.1, on the reverse strand, counting down.
TAACAAATTCCTTTTATAATTTCGAAAAACTGATATAAAATAAAAAATCTATATAATTATTGAACCTCCTCACAAAATTTCACGAGAATCGTTTGAGAAATGCGACCTGTAGAGGAGAACATCCGGCCATCTGGACATACCAAAGAATTTTGGTCCAAAAGCTGAAACGGAGAACTTTGTTCGCTTCGCTCGCTCGTTCCACAAGCATGAAACATGTCAAGTTTTATGAACAGAGTGTTAAGTCTTGAGTAAAAATATATTTTTATATTATTGGTACTTAATAACAATTTCAACCAGAGATGTGGAAGCTACAAAATCTGGACCACTCACACTGATAAACGGCGGCGAATTTAACAGGAAAAATGTGTTCCCGATCCCGACTTCTCGCGTCTGAAGAAAAATGTAACTCGCTAACATTTTATGTAGTTCACTCGATACACTATTTATTAAGGTTTAAACGTGTAATGTTGGATGTTCTTCTGTAGCTCTAGTATAAGTTTTATCGATACATATATAAACGTTTTCGAACGCGTTTGCGTTTAAATAGTTTCAATTTGTATGGCAACGAGTAGTTCCTAATAGTTATCACCAGAGCAGAGCTAGCGTTGTCATACAAATTGAAACAGGTAAGGTATCTAAGTAGTTTAAGGATTTATGAAATAAGAAGTAGATAATTTACTAGATATTTAGGTAGGTACTCTAGGAATACTCAGACCTAATAATCAGTAGTTTAGTCAGTGATATGGCTTTCAGCCAGATAGATTTCTTATTCGATTCTAATTGTAGATTGCGAACACATTTTCAATTAATTATCTGTGTTAAAAATATACGCAACTGCAATAACAAAGGGCACGGTTTGTTCTAAAGGGTCATACTGACTTATCTACACACTGCACTGGTACTTTAATTATATGGTAGTATCTACTTGTTCGACGACTGTTTTTTTTTGACATGACTCACGAAGATTTTTGAAGATATTTTTATATGTGTATGTAGTGGGCATTGGGTGGCTTGTTACGATATTTTTTTTGTAGGTGTACCTCCGCGAAAAGTGTCATAAAAAAATAAAACAAAAATAAAAGTAGTTTTTTTTAAAGGAAGTTTAAGGACATGATGTTGTTTGAATAAATGCATTTGGTAGCCAATTCTATTTTTATTCATGATGATTTTGTTTGGTTACTCTATCTTGAACAGTTTACCTAATATGACACTTTAAATGGCACCCTGTATTTTTTATATTATCCTAAATTACTCGAAAACAAAAGAAGATCGAGGATTGATATTAAGCATGGAGTGTTCTTAGGACCTGCCAGTACACCACCAGAAATAATCACCAAATCCCTCGTCGGGGGCCACTCTCCTTAGCTTAGCCTGCTAGACCCTTTCTATTATATCGTAGGTTTAGACACTACTTATACCTAAGCTGTACAGCAGTGGTGGCACGTGAAAATGTTCGATGGGCAACCCAGAACAAAAAAGTTATGAAGAGTATATATAATTAATTTTAAGCAAGCCGGTGGGAATCGGCTTGTATGGGCGCTCTGCCACTGTGTACAGTCACAGAATAAGTAATAGTACTACGTACAGAAGGTTCTCTGTTAACAAATTCCCTGTTTAGGTACGCCAAACGTGCCTAAATGTGACCATCCCTTTCTATCGCATGCAAAGCGCTGCAACCCGTGCGAGCGTCCCGTCCCAACGCGTGGCAGCTACTAATGGGCCGCCAATTTGGCGGCCGCCGGCATGTACTTGTAGCGGGGCGACGGGATCACAGAGTGAACCGCCCCTGGTACAGTCCGGCAATTCGGTAGCTTGTTTTATGCTTACCTCAAAGCTCACTCACAAATATATATTGACGCCGCCATTTGTAGCAACTAAGCGTAGGTACCTACGCTCTTCTTTCGTTAGGGGTGACGGGTGAGGTGAGGCGCATTAGCGCGTACCGAATAACCCGTAGGTAGTGTACTGTACATGTACAACTTTAAATACCTACTGTTTTTACCGGGTCTAACGCGATATTTATTTACCTTTATTTCTGACGTGTGACTTAGACCCGGTAAAAACAGTATTTAAATATGTGTACAATGCGCGAGAGTTTAAAGTGTTATATGTACAATTTGTTCAATAGTCATGATTGACGCATACTTTATTTACCTTTATTTCTGACGTGTTAGACCTAGACCCGGTAAAAACAGTATTTAAATATGTGTACAATGCGCGAGAGTTTAAAGTGTTATATGTACAACTTGTTCAATAGTCATGATTGACGCATACTTACTTACATATAAGTATATAGTACCTACTAACATTATTCTAATGGGGGTTCAATTCGATTTGTTACTAACGCAGTTCGTGACATCAGAAATTCCAATTACAGATGCGGAAATACGTTCGTTTGTGACTTTATGCGGTACCTTATAGGTAAATTATTCCATCGATGGTTACGATTTTACGTATGAATAGCCTGCTCCACGTAGATAAAAATAAAGCTTTATAAATTATAATTTATTTATTTATTTATTGAACCATAAAAATGTGCAACATGACAGTATTAACCAAAACGTTACAGCGATTCAACTTAACCTAAATTACTAAACAAAATCAAGTACCTACTAACTAGAAACTAAAACTAAAAACAATCCATGCGTCTCTCTAACACCCTCTTACATTCAGTCATCAGTCGCGACATCCCTGTTACAAACACATCACACTGCGGTGATGCTGCGAGCACGGAGTTGAGGAGAGCAGTCGCGCGAGGTATGGGCGAGTTTCGATACAGGTTCGTCCGCGAGGTCGCAATCGCCAAGAGAGGCACTCCAAGGCGCTTGTTCCGATAATCGTTCGGCACATTGAATTTGAGCATCTTTTCCACCAGATTAATGCTGTCAATTTTACTTGTTATGACATTTAAAATGAAACTGAGTAAACTTAGGTTTCGTCGCATTTCTAAGGAATCATACCCCAGGTGACCCTGTAGAAAGCGTGTGGGGTATAAGAATGGATAGAAGAATTGTTTCTTTTTATAGAGATGTCTTAAAAATCTTTTTTGGACTTGTTCCAACATGAGAGTGTATTTGCCTTCATGTGGACTCCAGACTACTGTGTTGGTTTCAAGGATGCTTCTTACTAGTGCCGTGTAAAGGACGCGCGTTGCTGCAATAGAGAGCGGGGCAGCGTTACGCAGCACAAATCCCAGCCTCTGGTATGCGGATTTTGTGACATTTCGAACATGAGTCCGAAATGTGAGACTAGTGTCGAAGGTGACTCCGAGATCACGGACCTCGTTAACACGAACCATCGTCTCTCCGGCTATGCGATAGTCGTAGTGGACGGGCGACGGAGAGCGCGAAAACGTCATGATCTCGCATTTACCTTTGTTAAAAAGTAATTGGTTTTCTTCACTCCACCTGTTCACCGCATCGATGTCCCTTTGTAAGGCTTGGTTGTCCAGTATGGACCTAATGGGCATGACGAGTTTTACATCGTCGGCGAACAGAAGAGGAGTGGCGTTGTCAACTACCTCAGGGAGATCGTTAATAAGGGCTAAGAAGAGAAAGGGTCCTAAATTAGATCCCTGACTGATACCGGAACGTGTATTGTATGGTTTGGATAGGTATGGCCCATACTTTACAAACTGTTTCCTGTCCTTGAGGTAGTTGGCGAACAGATTTAAAAGGCGTGGAACGAATCCCAATTTACCAAGTTTTTGCAGCAAGACGTCGTTATCGACTCGGTCAAATGCCTTTTGAAAGTCGAGGTATACAATGTCTACCTGGTTGCGAGCATCCATTTCTCTCGAAATAACATCAACCAGCTCAATCAAATTAGTGGCTACCGATCTTTTGGGCAGAAATGCATGTTGGGAGCTGGTAAGGTGAGGTAAACATTGTGGTAGCAAGTACTCATGTAAGACCATCTCGAACACCTTGGCTAGTGCAGATAGAATCGCAATCGGTCGATAATTCTCTATTTTCAATTTAGAACCTTTTTTAGGAATCGGTGTTACGCGGGATATTTTCCATATGTGAGGATAATCACCTGTAGAAAGTATTAAATTGAAAATAAAGGCAATCGGGGCAATCAGGTGATCTATGCACCCTTTAATAACAAACGCTGGAATGTCGTCAGGGCCCGCCGAGGTGCCTGATTTAAGCCGTTTGACCGCGCGACGCACCGCGTCACGACCGATTGTCCGGATGTCGACAAGTCTATCTCCAGCAACAGCTTCTGAGCTGGCCTTTTCGGGGTCGAGACTCGGCAGGTCAGGTAAGAAAACGGACTCTATAAGGGGTGTGTTACACGTTTGACGTGTCTGCCTGTGGCATCGTAGCTCCTAAACGAATGGACCGATTTGAATGCGATTTATTTTTATCCGAAAGCTGACGTAGGTAATCGAGATGGTTCTTAGCTGCATTGCAACAAAATCGGTTCAGCCGTTTTTGAGAGATTGAACTTTGATATGAAAATAACGGGGGCTTTTAAACTTTTTTATGTTGTTAATTATTCCGGTCTGAAAGGGTGAACGATTTTTCTAGTGAATAATATAACTGCAAGTATGTTACATATTGAAACAGTAATTGTCGCAGTAAATAGGTATATTATTTCAAATTCATCATCATCATCATATCAGCCGAAAGACGTCCACTGCTGGACAAAGGCCTCCCCCAAAGAGTGCCAAAATGACCGGTCCTGCGCCACCCGCATCCAGCGGACTCCCGCGACCTTTACCAGGTCATCAGTCCACCTTGTGGGGGGCCTACCCACGCCGCGCCTTCCGGTACGTGGTCGCCACTCGAGAACCTTTCCGCCCCAGCGGCCATTGGTTCTACGTGCAATTCAAATTACCAGACCGTAATTAAGATCACATTATGTTAAGATGCAACTACAGCGTGAACTGTCCGTACCTTTATCTTTCGTACCTAATATTGCTAAACATTTTTATGTAAGTATTGTTTTATCTAACGGATCCAGTCAATCATATCGCACAACAAGCATAGTATCTTAAGCCATAAATAAAAAGGTTTAGGCGCTTTTGGTATTAGTTATGAAAATGGTAGGTATGTCAAGAAAAATTATTCAATAGAATTATTAGCTCATTCTAGTATATATTTATCTTAAACCCTCCTTCACATTTCATAAGTCTTGTCTTAGCTTAGTGTCTTTCGACGACCGGTTAGCCTAGTGGGTAGTGACGTTGAGCTGAAGGTCCTGGGTTCGAGTCCCGGTAAGGGCAAGTATTTGTGTGATGACTAGTGATGCTGATGAGTATTTGTTTCCGAGTCTTGGATGTTTTCTAAGTATTCATATATATTAAATATGTCGTCGTCTAGTACCCATAACACAAGCCTTATTGACTCGTAGCCTTATTGGCTAGTTCGATTTGTGTAGGTAATATTGTCCCATAATATTTCTTTATTTATTATTTCTATTGCAGCTCAATTGCATGTTATTTCTTATAATGTTTTATTGGGGTGGCCATCTAGTTGCATAACAACTATTGTCATAATATCGATTGTCATAACACTTTACGCATAAAGTTGATGCTCATATAATTTTTTTGGCATAAATTGTTTTATGGCATAATTGTTCCCTGTCATAATTGGTTTAACCATCATGTAGAATGGCATATATTTATTTAGGCATAATATTGATATTTATAATTATTTTTAGTAATAATTGTTAATGTCATACATTTATCAAGCAATAATATTGTTGATTATAATTTTAATCATAACGATCGTTTTGCATAAATTATGATGACGGACATAAGATGGTGGGGTTTTTTTTTTAAAGCAATGTAAAGTTATATTCAAATTCAAATAAATGTATTGCCAAAAAGTACACAGAATACTATAATACGTTTAACATAAGTACAATGAAAAAACTTAAACAATATCTTAGAATTAAAACTTAAAGTACTAAATTGCGTTGGGTTGGGCAATGGGTGCAAGGTGGTGGTGGTGGGCAAGTAAGTATATTTAATATATAACAAATGAAATTTTCTTAGAGATCAACCAATGCCAAGATAGTGGTATATAAAGTTCAAGTTTTCACGTAGGCATTAGGGAACAGGCAGGTACTTAGCAGTGGCGGCGCGTGTAAATTGTCACTGGACAACCCGGAGCATAAAAAAGGGTTGTTTTTTGATGATTTACGTGTTTGTTAATATGTACATAGCAAGAAATTTTAGGCAAGCCGGCGGGAGTCAGCTTGTATGGGCGCTCCGCCACTGGTACTTAGTGGCAGAACCGACTCGGATGGTGGATAGGTTAGAAGACGAAAGAGCGGGAGCAAAGTTCCCGCGTTCGTTTTCGAGGTTATTTTTTTTATAAAATAGCGGAAAAAATTGTTATTAAAACTTGTTTGTAAACTTTTATATTGACTGCACTTTGCTATACTCTGACCTAGAACTGTGACCCAACATAAAAGAGAACTTACTTGCTGTGATCCAACATAAAAGAGAACGTAGGCTTATGCGTATTGCAGTTTATGCGTTTCTGCAGTACTTATGGTTAAATAGTTTTATCAGCAACCAATTTATGTCTATTATAAAGTATGCTTAAATAATTTTATGCGCCATAAATTTATGCGCAATACACATTATGTTCTTAAACATTATGGTTCAAAACGTTATGCGCATTAATGTATTATTGCAATTATGCGTCATAATAAATAAATAAATAATAAATAAATATTTGCGGACATTCTCACACAAATCAACCTAGTCCCAAACTAAGCAAAGCTTGTACTATGGGTACTAGACGACGATATAGATACTTATATAGAGAAATAAATACTTAAATACATAGAAAACATCCATGACTCAGGAAAAAATATTCGTGCTCATCACACAAATAAATGCCCTTACCGGGATTCGAACCCAGGACCTCTTGCTTCGTAGGCAGGATCACTACCAACTAGGCTAAAGCGGTCGTCAAAATCATGATGAGTATGACGAATCCACGTATGCCTATCAACAATATGACTTTTAAACTTTATGCAACCCGACCCCTACCTGTTTTATTGCATTACGCTCATCAGCTTATTTCGTATTTAGTAAGTATTAAGATGTTAATTCGACGCTATGTCTCAGTGAGAGCAATTTAGGAAGTAAGTGCATCTCTATTTGTAAGCATCTTATTTTTTCACTCACCTAGGTATTGTTGTAGGTACATTTGCTTCTGTTGTTTCTCCAATAAATAAAATAATTATTAAATAATGAATGTGCGGTAACTAAAGCTAGTGTGAAAGCCTGAAGCACTGATATTGAAATGGAATCAGAAATTGAAATGAATTTTTTAGTAGCAAAATGGCCCTGATTCGTTGCGGATTTTACTTTTCCACGCGGCAACGCTCGATGCACCGGCTGTTGTGCACAAAATAGTAACAAAAAATACGGTGAACTAGTGAGATGAAAATGAAAAATGTCCATTTGGTTACATGTTTTTGAGGAGGATTAACACATGTGTCAGAATACTTTTATTTACATATGAGCTAGTATATGTCGCAGTTAGATACTTAAAGCCGTGATATACCTACCTAGATATATCAGTAGGAATATATGTAGTTATATTCCTAAGGACATAGTTATAAACCAAACCATAAAATAGTTAATTAAATAAATATTACGGGACAATCTTACACAAATCAACCTAGGCCCACGGTAAGCTCAGTAAGGCTTGTGTTGTGAATTAGATATATATAGTTGTTTTATTACGAACTCTCAACCTATACGCCTTTATATTAGGTCCTTACCTATGAAATTGGCGGTTTTTTCACAGATATTATTTTGTACGTAATTTATTCATTTCTATTGCAACTTCCAAATTATTTTTTAATTTCATTATGAGACTATGTAACAAAGGTTTTAAATACAAAAAATAGGTTTGAATTTTTTATTTAGTGTTTCAAATTAAAGCTTGAAAACCGCCCTTTTCATGTGCTGCCGGTTAAAGTGTTTCAATTACGTATAGCTTTATGATGCGAACTATTTTTAAGGAATGAAGATATGTGTAAAGTAGCTTAAAAGTTTTCTATATTCCTACCAAAATTTAGTTTGCTTTGAATTTGACATTGCTGAATAATCCGCAAAATTCAATGTATGAAAATCACAGTTTTCATAAAACTCTCCATACACACCGCCAATTTCATAGGTAAGGACCTAATATATAAATATAATTAATATATAAACTCAATACGCCGAATGCATGTTGCAGAATTGAGTCAGCAACCACCGTATCTCATTAAATTCAGTTTTACGAACTTAAGTACGCATTGCGATATGGCTCTAGGCCGAACGTATTACAAACCCCAAGAACTAATAGGCCTCATCTCAACTCATCAGTGTTGCAACGCAATCGCACACAAATTTACCAACATTATTCTACCATAGGTTTCCCTTTCATTCTATAATCATGAGTACATTAAGATGATTATCGGAATGGCGGGCCAGTGAAACAATGAATAAATAATGTAAGCACATTATATCTACATACATACATTATACGACCTGTACCTATATGTTCAGCCACCGTGCATGGCTCAATGTTCCCGAAACCAACGCACCGACTATGATGAGCTGAGGTTTTCAACAAGGACTAAGTATTTGTCTCTCTGGGAAACCTCACGTACTAGAGTATACCTACCTATAAACCGAACTTGACGACACAACGGAGCCACGCTGTTATGTCGCCTAAATAATATTTTTTTGATTTTATAATTCTATTGTACCTATATATGTTAGTATTTAAGGTATTTGTTACTACCTTAGATGCCTGAAATGAAAAGTTTTTTTGGAATATTTTTATTTATTTATCGATATAAGTATCGTCTATCGTCGGCTAGTAGTCATAATACAAGCCTTTTTGAGCTTACTGTGAGACACTTGTGTCATCCGGAGTAATAAGAAAAGAAAGAAAGAAAGCGTCCATAGGCGATGGTATCCGCCTACCTGAAGGCAGGCCGTAGGTTTGTTTACTACCGACGTAGTTTGAAAAAAAACATGAAACAAACATAGGCTGCTAAATTACATAATACCTTCCTTTTGCATTGCCCTAGTCAAATTCAAGATAATGAGATATCAATGATGTATTTTTCATCCTACTATTTACACACCAGCTACTAGGTACTACTACCCTTAAAACAATCACGTTTAACGTAATTCCTTGATTTTCCGTGATATACCTACGTCAATTTGTATCGGTTCCTTTATGCACACGTTTACGACAATTTCTCACGTGTGATACGCTTTTCCGTTTACGACCCGGTGTGTGTTTTTGATCGTATTGTACGGGTTTTGTTGTAGTTTATCACATTAAAATAAAGTACAAAATATTACAATATTTTTAACTCAACTGTTGGTGCTTCGACTAATAAATCTTAAATCATTGCTAAATCTGAATGTAGTTATCAAATTAAAACTGTAGTGATATAATAAGCTTGGGAAATAAACTGTATCAAAGAAAACATTAAGTCAAAAAATATTAGCTTATTAGAAAACCCTTTGAACAAATAAAAAAAGGATTCAATGTGAATTTTAATAAAAGTACTTACCAACTTGAGTCCCCGCCAAAAATAAAAGAAAACACTTCACAAAACAGTTCCGATTAATTTTTCCCATTTTCAATAAGTTTCCTGTAATCTTCCGAACATCACACAAGTCCACTCAATATAAACAATTCATTTAATCACTGCCAAATATAACTGAATAATAACAAAGTTCATTTTAAATCCACAATAAATAAACGTTGAATTTATTTATAACTTTTTAATCGCGCAGTTCATAAACCAATAAGTTTTATTTTTAAAAAGTTCTCGCGCGAAACTGGCGCGGAGCGTCATTCGGCCGGCACGCGTGCGTCCTTCGTTCCGAATGCGGTGTAAAGGTACGCACACACGGCGTTGGTGATCGACCCCACCGGAACCACACTCGATGGTCGCGCGACTGCCGAGACCATGTGCACCGCACCGATACGCGCCTTAAACAAACTCTCGTTTGCATACCCATCGCGTTTTAAACAACTCTAAACTCACACGTATAAAGCTCATTATTTATTAGCAAAGGATTATACCGGTAATGAGGGTGTCTTCTAGCGATAAAATTCGTTTGTACTATGTAGAGCGTACGCGCATAGAAATGCTCATACCATTGTTGGTATTGTTTTAGAGGGAGTAGAAAAAACAATGCGTTGTAGCTAAAAAGGGCGATAAAGAGGTTTGACGTTCAGAGAACGCGCAAACTTTTACAATTAATCACGTATTATGATATTCTGACGTGATCTTTAACTGTTTTAAATAATAAACGATGTATATTTGTATCAAATTCATTTTATTGGTTAAAAAGCAGTTTGTTGGTTTACACATTTTATACTGAAACATTCCCTTCATTAGTAACGTATTTCATAAAAGTATTCCTAATACAGGGACATCAAAATAAATATTCACAGAACTTTTAATTAGTACCTAAGTAGGTTTTTTTTTAATTTTTTTGTCTTGATTTTTTTTGGATTACAAGTTGTTAAAATGTGTCAAACATCACTATTTCGCAACTATGTCAATTTTGTGCTTTAGAATCTAATAATTATGCCAAAATGGTGTAGTAATGCAAAAGGGGTGCATTTATAGATTATTTATTAAAAAATATATCGTAAACATTTGAGAAAAGCTTGAAGGAAGACAACATAGTTAAAAGTACATACTCGTACATACATTTGCATATAACATAACCATAGTTAATTGCTAAAGATCGTTATTAGATTTAGAATTTTATTCTTCTTTATATTATACGTATTTGTTTTGTATATTACATCAATTATTAATGAATACAATTGCTTATTATTCTATAAAACGGACAATGTTTATGTAAATACACACATAAAGCTATTTACAGTGTATGTAGAATGTAGATTCTACACCGTCTGTGGAAAAGTAAAAAAAAAAAAAAAAAACACCTTAAGCACTCATGTGTAAAGGCCTAATGTTCCTGTGATTCTGCAAGCAACGTATGGTGCAAAACTTGTATGCTTCGTATTCGAAAGGTTTTTTCGGTAGCTGAGTTCCGCACAGGAAGCAACGAGGCTCATCGGCATTTACCTAAAGGGAGAATTCATATTAATAAATCACTCTATGAAAACAGAAATGAGTCGAAACGTACTTTAGTTGCATTCTAATTTGAACCTTGTCATTTGTGTAAGAGGGTCGAAATTGAAACAATGGCTTTACTACTAATAAATCCACTAGTTTTGTAAGATGCAACGCGAATACCACTTCATTTAGAATAGTACAAAGGATTGTATACCTTAACATATTAGAATAAGGTTGAAATTTCGTCAGAGACGGAGTGTGAGAGTGACAGCACGTGTAAAAACAATATTGTTGGACATGTTGAGGGATAAAGTTTTGTTTGACAGTAGTTTAATGGAAGACCCTGTTTTTTAGGTTGTTGATGAAAAACTCGTCTTCACATATTATTATTTAGTTCCCATGATGTCAACGTGTGTCATTAGGTGTATAAGGTGTACACCTAAGGACCGTACCGGAAAGAAAGTAGACTACTTCAAAATGGTATTATTTTTATTCTGTGTGAAAACTGACAATGAAACAAAAAGAAACTGAAAAATAAGGTCTTTATAAAGAACTATTTTGAATGAATTCGTCGTATTTTATATATTTTGCCTGCAACCTAACTTTCTTTTTGATGTGTCTCATTCAATTCTGGACGATCACTTTTGACACATTTGATGATGCCCTGTTCCACTTTTTTTTAAAGTTTCAACTGAGGTGGCAGCTTTGACGTTTTTTTAGAGGTCTCGTTTCATGATATACCAATATCGCTCAATTGGGTGAACTTCTGGGCAATTGGGAGGAATCATCTCCTTATCCACTACTTCTACCTTATCAGCTTTATACCATTCCTTCAATGTTTTAGAGTAATGACAAGAAGCCAAGTATGGCCAAAATAAAGTGCTACTCCTGTGCTTCTTTATTAGTGGTAGTATTTTTTTCTGTAAGCACTCGTCACTGTATACCGTAGCGTTTGAAGTCCCTGTAGTAAAGAAGTATTGCGATCGAATACCGCATTGAAAAATCGCTTGCCACACTAATACTTTTTTGCCAAATTTCTCGACGTTGATGGCCTTATGTTTTCGAGTAGGTAACCTTCTATAAGCCGGCACCGTAATAAATTGAGGTCCTGGTAAGGCTTTATAGTCAAATTTGCAATAGGTCTCGTCATCCATTATAATGCACTGATTTTTCTTGGTCAATATACGGTCGTATAATTTCCTTGCCAGTTTTCTAACAGCTATTGTTTGATTTTCATCTCGTTTTGGTTGTTTTAGTTTTTTATAGGTCTTTAGGTTGCATCTTAGTTTGATTCTTTGTATCATAGCCGAAGAAGTTTTGGCTATTTTTGCCGCATCTCGAATTGAAAGGGCGGATTTTGTTTAAACATTCTTACGACTTTCTTTTCTCATGTCAAGTCGGTTGTCCCCGGTTTTCTTCCAGATTTAGGCAAATCTTAGAGAGTACAGAAGTCACCAAATTTATTTATTATCTTGTGCACGCCCGCGGGACTCAACTCGTACTTTTTAACCAGTTTTCTAATCGTCATACCTATTATTTTGCACCAATCGTCCAAAATATTTTTACGAACGTGTAAGCTAATTCGCCCCATGTTGACAGTTTCACATAAGTAGTAATTGCTTTTTGTTGCAATTAAAAGAAAAGGATGTATTCCTTATTTAAAAAAAAATATGCCGATTTTATGTACGTACCAGTTTTTAGAGATGGCTAAAGTTGTCTACTTTCTTTCCGATACGGTCCTTATTAAGCATTTAAAAAGTTAAATTAAAAAACCGGCCAAGTGCAAGTCGGCCTCGTGCACGAAGGGTTCCGTACCGTTATCTATAAAAAAACTATTTTATTCTGTGTTTTTAGTATTTGTTGTTATAGCGGCAACAGAAATACATCATCTGTGAAAATTTCAGCTGGAACTATCACGGTATCAGTGAGATACAGGCTGGTGACAGACAGAACGACGGACGGACGGACGGACGGACAGCGAAGTCTTAGTAATAGGGTCCCGTTTTAATCTTTGAGTACGGAACCCTAAAAAGGAGCACTATCTCGTGTTTTTCTTGTCAAAATATGTGTATAAATAGTGTTTACCAATACATACACACACACACATTTTTAGGTGAGTGTGAAAATTGTAGCTTTTTACAAGCTTTCCATTATTAACTTGCAATCTTTGTACTTAACTATGTAACTATGTTTGTTCGGATGGAATCTTGCAATTCAATTTTAAAGCAGATATCTTTAACCGATTGAGCTGAAATTTTGGGTAAAGGTATAGTTTGAATGACAATTCAATATTATGGTACCATCGAGCTGATCTGATGATGGAGACAGAAGGTGGCCAATGGCCATGGAAATTCAGTAATTAACCGACGTAACCCCATTGAGTTTGGGCTCGTTAGAATCGTCTCAATAAGTAGTTGATGACGGTAAACAGAAAAGTACAGCCAGCAATAAAAGCTTGTACAAAAAAAGTTTTAAATCTAGCAGGTCTATAATAGTGGGACAGTACGGGCAAGAAAATAAATAAATTAATGAAGTCTAGAATAACTAATCAGATTGACTCTCTCGATTAATGACAATAATAAAGCAAAAACACTATCAGAATAATAAAATATCGTACGTTAGTATTAAACAAGTGTTTTTCAAAATTTAATTAACGTTTAACTTTTTTTTTGAGAATGTGCCGACGATAGTTAAAAAATGGCGGTGACTTGGATAAGATAAGTCTCAGAGCCGGGATAAATGGCATTCCTGCGACTAGCGGGGTCTATCCATTAGCGTGCTATGATGATGATGATGATAATGATGACATGAAGATAGTGATGGTGATGACAAATGTTCTCATCAAACGAACAACTAACCTTCTCAGCATCAGTCATCTGCATGAACTTGCTGGTCTTGTTTTTCTCCACTTGTTTCTCTTTCTCTCGCTGCCGTTTCGCCTTCTTCTGTTGTGCTTTCTTCTCTCTCTCCTGCTCTATTAGCTCTGGGGTCAGCGGGCCGGGGATTTGAGACTGCAAGGGGAATCTTCGTGAGGCGGATAATACACGGTGCAAACGAACGACGAACAAAAAAGTTTTTTTATTAGGCTTTTCATCAAGTACGACTAGTACGAGTTGCTATACTCGGGGATGCGTTGTAAAATTAGGTGATTTTTAAGGGCAATATTGCACGTAGGTACTAACTATTCGGAATAATGATGTAGGAACTTAAGAAAGTGATACACTATTAAGAAGCTTTTGAACCTTATATGGCCTTAGTAAAAACTGTATAAATATATAATATAATTAAAAAAACTATCACATATTAGCTTCACTCTTCCTAATAGTTCAGTGTATCACCTCCTTAAGTTCCTACATCGTTATTCCGAACACCCTGTATATATTTTGAATATATATTTTTCACACATGCTATTCAGAAAAGAGTAATTGTTGCCCTCAAATGAGACATTAAAGTTATACTTTTCTTCCCTTAAAAGTAAAAAGAGACATTGTTGCCCTCAAATGAGACATTAAAGTTATACTTTTCTTCCCTAAAAAGTAAAAACAAACATTGTTGCCCTCAAATGAGGCATCAAAGTTATACTTTTCTTCCCTAAAAAGTAAAAAGAGACATTGTTGCCCTCAAATGAGACATTAAAGTTATACTTTTCTTCCCTAAAAAGTAAAAAGATACATTGTTGCCCTCAAATGAGGCATCAAAGTTATACTTTTCTTCCCTAAAAAGTAAAAATCCAGCCAAGTTTCCACCGGATTCGCGCACGAAGGGTTCCGTACCATTAGGTATCTATAAAAATATTTATTTTATTCTGTTTTTAGTATTTTTTGATATAGCGGCTACAGAAATACATCATCTGTGAAAATTTTAACTGGAACTATCACGGTATCAGTGAGATACAGCCTGGTGACAGACAGACAGACAGACAGACGGACAGCGGAGTCTTAGTAATAGGGTCCCGTTTTACTCTTTGAGTACGGAACCCTAAAAAGAGACATTGTTGCCCTCAAATGAGGGATTTTAATTATCCTGATAGAAGGTGTGAAAAACAGTAGGTGTATGTGTCACTCGGTAGCAAAATTATTTCCGCCTTGGGCGTAAACACTTGAATCACTCGTTACGCACAAGATTCTACTTTAGAATCCCTCGCTACGCTATGGATTATATTGTAGAATCATTCGCTTCACTCAGGATTCAACATACCGCCCTCGTTGTAAATATATCATTTCGATCCCTTGAGACACAACTACTACTATTGTTTTATAATAGAAGCCATAGCACGATATTATAATTTTTCCAGTTAAAAAAACAATTTCAAAGTTTGAGAAGAAACCTCAGTCAGACAGAAGACGTAAATACCTACTTCAAAATCTATCACCGTAGTAGCGAATAGCGGGCCTGCCCTGAGTGTCTATTCATTTGTGTAATTACATAGAAATCTAATTAAACCCCTAAGCACCCTAATAAGTACTAATAACCTAATCAATTCTCATACACTTGAAAACGTTTGATCGAGTCACATCTCTAAGATAATGAACTAATACACGCAACTATATAATATAACCCAAATTGGATCATTATGATTAACATATTGCCTAATTAGCGTTTCTCGAGTTAATATTGGGACACCTAACATTAGAGCATGATTACGAGCTACTGACTTAATGACTGTCTGACACATCATATTAGCCGAAAGACGTCCACTGCTCGACATCTCCCCCAAAGAGTGCCAAAGTGACTCGTCCTGCGCCACCCGCATACAGCGGACTCCCGCGACCTTTACCAGGTCATCAGTCCACCTTGTGGGGGGCCTACCCACGCTGCGCCTTCCGGTACGTGGTCGCAACCTTACCGCCCCAACGGCCATCGGTTCTACGTGCAACTGTCTGACACACGACGTATAAAATCAATTAAGTACTTATGTAATTATTCATAAGACGGCATTAATAAATCACCAATTTAAAATATAGGTTAAGACGTAATGAAGATGAGATGTGAGATGTGAGGCGCAATAAACTAGTCAATATTGTAAAATTCTTACTTAAGGCTCGACCTTTCAAATTTTCGTAAAACTGAGTTGTTTAGTAACCATTTTATACATTATGATTACGACGTAACAATTTTACCGTCGGATAATATATAGGTATCATAATCTGCAAGATATGAGAAGTAATATAGTTTTCGTAGAAATCCATTTTAACAAAAGAAAGTAGAGAAAAAAAATCTAAAGTGAACCCTATTATTTCACTTGTAACCAGTTTACTGCTCCATTTTTGATCAGAAAAAGATGAAATTTTATAATCTTCTTCATTAAGTAATGAACAATAACTTTATTTTCTTACTTACTTAAATTTCGTCTCGTTTTATGAAATATTCCGAAAAACAAATATCTGCGCTTTCGAACACGCACTTCCATCTCGCTCACGCTTATGCTCAGTGAGAGGGAGAGAATACCATGAACGTGCGGAGCCTTAATTGCATGGTTGAGAATGTTGAGATTATTTAATGTGAACGGCTTTTTATAAAGCTGCCATTGGAATTGGAATTTAATCTTCTAGTGTCCGACCGAAGGTTTCGGTTTCGGCCAGAAAATCATGTTTCGGCTGTAGTTTCGGTTTCGGCCAAA